>LR738715.1:193132766-193155564 GCA_902687465.1 Secale cereale | reverse complement strand
TACTACGTGCGCTACCCGGACGATCAGTAGTGGAGTCTCTTACTAGGATTCGATCCGCCTGTGGTTGTTTTTATCTGAGTTTGGTACTTTGACATTTGGCTTTTGCCCTTAGAGGGTTGTAGTGATCTTAATGTATGATGTTTGAGACTTGTACTGTTATTCTGTGACGTGGCGATTGTAAGCCAACTATTTTAAGTTTACTATCCCCTCTTTTACATGAGTTGTGCAAAGATTACCAGACTTGAGATCATTCTAGGATGGAATTATGCCTTTAAGTCGGGCCTCGACCCGTAGGAGGTATAACTCCATCCTGGGCATTACAAGTTGGTATTCAGAGCCTTCTCCGACCTAGGAGCCCCCACTGTTTGATCGAACCGTTGACGGTTGAGTCTAGGCACACACTGAAAACTTTTTGAGTCCTATATTATATCGGAGAGTAGGATTTCTTTGCTTCCCATCCCCTTTCTCTCTGGTGAGGACTCCTGACGTCTACTCTTGTCTCTCCTATCTTCAAATTTTGCACAAATTTTTTTTTAGGAATCCCGCGAGTATTCTGGGATTGTTTCGATGTTCTTGTGACAAGGATATTGTTCTCGATGCCTCCTGTTACCGAGGAGTTGAGCTTCGGGGTATCATTGTAACAAGCATATCGCGACAGTACTAAATACTTAAGACGGCCGACATCGAAAATCTCCCCTATACGGCCAGTGGCAAGATAACCCCGACATCACCCAGTACTGGGGAGGTAGTTCGGGAGTATTGCCATAGCTTGTTATAGTGGATGCTTTTCGAAGGTCCGAGGTACACAGTTTCCGAGAAAGACTGGTTATGTGTTGAAGGATGGATACACCTGGATGTAGGTTAGAGTTGATTGCGCGGTGCTTCCCGTGTATCCCCAACACCTGATTGCATAACTGGAATCTTTCGGAAAGCTATAGGTGGGTTTTATCCAGTAGATCGTAGGCATTCTTCCAACGAATGCAGGTTAGTGAGTTCGGGGTTCGACATTGAGTGAAGAGGTTATATGACCGAGGTTACTATCAGGAGTTGCATCTTAAAGGGTCCTTGGCTATGCTGATCCGGGGATTGCAAAACCTTTTCGTAACGCGTTCATATGCTTTCAGCACAAAGATGTTAGAACGAAACTCCTCTCTTGTGTTTGTTCCCGTCCGTACCTTGTTGTTTTATTATTTTATCCTTTTGATCCCTATGTGGCTTCTCGTGATGACTGATGTTATCAATTAACTGAGAAATTCATTCGTTCCTCTTGTTCGGATGATTTCATTCGTTCTTATTGTTCGAATGATTATTGTGAAGACTTGTTGCAATTCATTCCATTGATTCAGCTTATTCCTTTTGTCAATCAATTGCTGATTCGTGGCCATCTCTTACAGGATGGCTCCGAAAAGGGTTCCGAATGCCAACCCAGAGGGTGAAGAGGTCCCAGAGCGTCCTCCTTCACCTCCTCCTCCGCCTGAGGCTTGGAGAGCAATTATGCAGACTACAGCTCAGAACACTCAGTTGATGATGCAGATGATGCAGCAAATGCAAGCTATGCAAGCTAATCAAGCTAATCAGGGTGTTCCTATGAACCAAGGCAACTTCTTCCAGCAGCACCATGCTACTCTCAACCAGTTCCTGGCTAACAATCCTAAAGCTTTCAGTTACTGTGTCGACCCTCTCGATGCTGAGGATTGGTTGACCGACATAAAGAAGCATTTTGAGTGCAGTAACGTGAAAGAAGATGACTATGTGAAGTTTGCAGCCTTCCAACTGAAAGATCAAGCAGCTGATTGGTGGCAGCAGTACAAAGACTCAAGGCCGGGTCAAGTGATCTCTTGGGAGAATTTCTGCAAGGATTTCCGCTCGCATCACATTCCTACAAGTGTTATCGAGGGTATGCGTGAGCAATTCCGCAACCTCAAGCAGGGTTCCATGTCAGTCTATCAGTATAATGTCAAGTTCCAAAACCTCGCTCGCTATGCAAAGCAAGACATTCCTGATGCAAAGAGCAAAATCTATCAGTTCCGTGGAGGTCTCAAAGATGAACTTCAGCTTGCTCTCACCTTGTTCGAGCCAGACGAATTCGATAAGTTCTATAATATGGCTTTGAAACAAGAAGCAGCTCAGCTTAAGATGGAGGCTTCTAAGAAGAGAATTCGAGATGCTGTTCACTCTACCTCATCGTCTCAGTTGGCTGCGAAACAACAGAAATTCTGGCTTCCTCCTCCTCCAATGATTCGAGCTCCATACAACAACTCCAGCAACTTCAACAACTCCAACAACAAGAACTCTAGTGGTCATGGTTTCTCCCACCCACCCAACCCAAGCAACCAGTCGAAGAAGCAGTTTCAGTCTCAAGGCTCCAAGTCCAGTGGCTCTCAGTTCCGTCCTCTCTCTGAAGTGGTGTGCAACAAGTGTGGCCAGAAGGGTCATTATGCCAACAGATGTCCGAATCCGAAGCGCCTTCCTCCTCCTCCTCCTATGAGTTCAGCTATTGTCAAGCATGATCCAAAATCTGCAAGGGTCAATCTGATGAATGCAGCACAAGCGGAGGCTTCTTCTGATGTCATTCTGGGTAACCTCTCAGTGAACTCTTTTCCAGCTAAAGTATTGTTTGATTCGGGTGCATCTTTGTCCTTCATCTCAAGACCTTTTGTTGCTAAGCATGAATTTGTCACTCAAGTGATGCCGAAGCCGTTGAGCATTATTTCTCCTGGTTTGCAAATGACCTCTCGGGTGCATGTTCCGGATATTTCTATTCGCATGGGTGATTATCGATTTTTGGCTTCTCCGGTGGTTCTTGGTCATTCTGACATCGACCTCATTCTCGGAATGGATTGGCTTTCTCAGCACGATGCTCACATTGATTGCGCTCAAAAGGAAGTCAAATTGACTCATTCTGATGAAGATGTGATTATCTTCGCCTCCAGGGATAATACTATTCGGCTTTTCTCTCTTAATGATAAGGGTGAAATTAATGCCATAGAGCAAATTCCAGTGGTGAATGAATATCAAGACGTCTTTCCAGAAGAACTTCCAGGCATGCCTCCACACCGTCAGGTGGAGTTTGTCATTGAACTCGAGCCGGGCACCGAACCTGTTTGTCGGCGTCCATACAAGCTCTCTTCAGATGAATTGAAGGAATTGAAGAAACAGTTGGATGAACAGGAGCGTATGGGTCTCATACGGCCTAGTACATCTCCGTGGGGCTGTGGTGTCTTATTTGTCAAGAAGAAAGATGGCACGGAGCGTCTCTGTGTTGACTACCGGCCACTGAACAAGAAGACGATTAAGAACAAGTATCCGCTCCCCAACATCAACGAACTCTTTGAGCAGCTCAAAGGAGCTAAAGTGTTCTCTAAGCTTGGCCTCCGAATGGGCTATCATCAAATTCGCATTCGCGAGGAAGACATTCCCAAGACGGCCTTCAGAACGAGCTACGGTTCATATGAGTATACCGTCATGTCCTTCGGTCTCGCCAATGCTCCTCCTACCTTTTCAAGGATGATGCATTACATCTTCAACCCCTATACTGGCGAATTCGTGCTTGTGTATCTGGATGATATTCTGGTGTTTTCCAAGAATGAAGAAGATCACGAAAAGCACTTGCGTCTGGTTCTTGATCGACTCCGAGAGCATAAATTCTATGCCAAGTTCTCAAAGTGCGAGTTTTGGCTCGATAAGGTTCTCTACCTGGGCCACATCATCTCAGCTGACGGTATTGCGGTTAATCCCGAGAAAGTTGAAGCAATTGTCAACTGGGAAGCTCCTCAGAACGTCAAGCAGCTCCGCAGTTTTCTGGGTCTTGCCAGCTATTGCAGAAGGTTTGTGGAGAACTTCTCCAAGATTGCCAAGCCTCTTTCCAACCTCCTTCAGAAGAATGTCAAATACTTTTGGTCTCCCGAGTGTGAAGTGGCTTTCAAAACACTCAAAGAGAAGCTTGTCTCAGCTCCAGTTCTGATTCCTCCAGATGAATCCAAGCCCTATGAAGTGTTCTGTGACGCTTCTCTTCAAGGCCTTGGTGGTGTGCTTATGCAAGAGAAGAGAATTGTGGCATACACTTCACGTCAGCTAAAGCCAGCTGAGAAGAACTATCCCACACATGATCTCGAGCTAGCAGCTGTCGTACATGCTCTGATTACGTGGAGACATCTGTTGTTGGGCAGAAAGGTCGACATCTTCACTGATCACAAGAGCTTGAAGTACATCTTCACACAGCCGCATCTGAACCTCCGTCAGACTCGTTGGGTCGAGATGATCCAAGAGTACAACCCCAGCATTGAGTACACTCCAGGCAAGGCGAATGTGATTGCAGATGCTTTGAGCAGAAAGGCATATTGCAACATCCTTCTTATCAAGCCACACCAGCCTGAGCTTTGTGAAGCTTTCAGGAAGCTCAACCTTCAAGTGGTTCCGCAGGGTTTTCTTGCTAATCTCCAGATTGCTCCTACCTTGGAAGATCAAGTCCGTGAGGCCCAGCTCAATGATACCATGGTGAAGAAGGTGAAACATGGGATTGCAAAGGGCACTCCAAAATATAAGTGCTTCCGTGTTGATGAGAGAGATACCTTGTTCTTCGAGGACAGACTCGTTGTTCCCAAAGGTGATCTCAGGAAGCTCATAATGGAAGAAGCTCATGATTCTCTCCTTTCCATTCATCCTGGCAGTTCCAAGATGTATCAAGACCTCAAGCAATCTTACTGGTGGACACGCATGAAAAGGGAGATTGCCCAATTCGTGAATGAATGTGATGTATGCAGAAGAGTGAAAGCAGAACATCAACGTCCAGCCGGTCTTCTCCAACCTCTTCCTATTCCTGAGTGGAAGTTCGACCACATTGAAATGGACTTCGTCACTGGTTTTCCTAAATCCAAGCGAGGCAATGATGCTATCTTTGTGGTGATTGACAAGCTTACCAAAGTTGCTCACTTTCTTCCAGTCAAAGAATCAATCAATGCAGCTCAACTTGCAGAGCAGTACACTTCCAGAATTGTGTCCCTACATGGCATTCCTCAAGTGATATCCTCAGACCGTGGCAGCTTGTTCACATCAAGGTTCTGGGACTCCTTTCAGTCAGCCATGGGCACGAAGATCAGGTTCAGCACTGCCTTTCACCCTCAGACTAGTGGTCAAGTCGAGCGTGTGAATCAGATCCTTGAAGATATGCTCAGAGCCTGTGTCATCTCCTTCGGCATGAAATGGGAGGACTGTCTTCCTTTTGCAGAGTTCTCTTACAACAACAGCTTTCAAGCAAGTGCAGGCAAAGCACCGTTTGAAATTCTCTATGGCAGGAAGTGCCGTACCCCTCTCAACTGGTCTGAAACAGGCGAACGCCAACTTCTTGGCAATGATTTGATCTCAGAAGCCGAAGAAATGTGCAAAGTCATACGTGAGAATCTCAAGGCCGCTCAGTCGCGTCAGAAGAGCTACTATGACGGAAAGCATCGTGATTTGGCTTTCGACATCGGTGATCATGTCTATCTCCGAGTGTCTCCGATGAAAGGAACCCAGAGGTTCGGTATCAAAGGAAAACTTGCTCCTAGATACGTCGGGCCTTTCAAAATTCTTGGCAAAAGAGGCGATCTAGCCTATCAGCTCGAGCTCCCTTCCAACTTTGCAAATGTTCATGATGTCTTCCATGTGTCTCAGCTTCGCAAATGCTTCAAGGCTCCTGAGCGCATGATTCCGTTTGAGGAGATTGATCTTCAACAAGACCTTTCCTACCGAGAGCATCCAGTTGCAATTCTCGAAGAAACTGAACGCAAGACTCGCAACAAGACCATCAAGTTTCTGAAAGTCAAGTGGTCACATCACACAGACCGAGAAGCTACCTGGGAACGAGAAGATCATCTTCGTACCGAGTACCCTTCCTTTTTCCAGTCCTAGATCTCGGGACGAGATCTTTTTTGTAGTAGAGGAGAGTTTGTAATGCCCCGGATGTAATACTTTCCCTTTTGGGTATATAATATATCTCCGGCTTCAGCTATTTCCATTCCGGGTTCTTTGTCTTTCGGGCTTTCGTCGTTTTGTTGTGTGAGTGTGTGGCTTTCATTCATATCATGTAGACATGTGCATTGCATTGCTTTTGTGTTGTGGGTTGCATCCGGTTCCGTGTGTTTCTTCCCGTTGTCCGTTTCGTGTTCCGGAGCTCCCTCACGTGTCCGTGACGTCCCGTAGGCCTACTTTGTTGTTCGGGCGTTTTTCGTTACCGGTGTGCCGCGAGGTTGTGTTGTGTGTTGTAGTTTTGTTGTGTGCAACCCGCCTCTCAAATCTCGTCTCGTTTGGACTCCGTTGACTTTTCCCTCCGTTGTTCGTGTGGGCCCGAAGTGCCTTCGCTTCGTGTCCCGGAAATACCCCTACCGCAGTCTTTTATCTCCGTCTGGGCCTTTTAAATCAACCCCCGCGATCGGATCCGTCGGATCGCGATCGGAGGGTTCCTAAACACCCCTATCTCCAAACCCTAGTCTAAAACTGCTACATATAGACCCACTAGTCTATTTGGAGCAACCCCTCCTTCTTCCTCCTCTCTCCCCTTCTTTTTTTCCTTTTCTACCTCAGATCCCCAAATATCTTCTCAGATCCCGAGTGGATCCATCGGATCCCCTCGATCCGCGGGTCTTCGGCCTCTCCAGTTCGACGCAACGGCCGCCGCAGCAGGCGCAGCGCCCGAGTCAACGCGCCGGAAAACTCCCTCCGCTCCCTTCGTACCGCGTCGTCCCGCGCCAGATCGACCGACCGGGCTCTCCACTTGGCGCCAGGCCTCGTCAGCGCCCGAGCCAGGCCTCGCCGTCCCGCGGCCCGTACGTCGCCACGGGACCACATCGCCAGCCGCAGGCCTCCGCATCGCCCCGTTCCGCCTCTCTAGCGGCGCAGCGCTCGCCTGGGCCGGGGTGCCCCGAGGCCCAGCGCCCGAGCAGGCCGACCGCTCCCTCCGCCTCCCGCCTGGGCTGAGGCCGCAGCCGCCGCAGCCGTCGCAGGCCAGATCCGCAGCGGGCCGCCGCCGCTTCTTCCCGTGGGCCGCGCCGCCGCCTCCGCACTGTTCCTCGCGGGCCGGATCCGACACTGTTCACCGCACTGTTCCAGATCTGGAGAGGTTGTTTTTTTTTCCCTAAGTACCTGTTTTTCCTGATCTGTGATGCAATCTTTGCACTGCTGTAACTTTCTCTGTGATGCTCCGTTTTGCGCGTGTAGCATGTCCAGATGTTCGTGGAGATGCCCTCTACGTTTTACCTGTTGTAGTCATGCATGTTAGATGTCATCTTGACACTTGTTTTGCTGTTGCAAGAGGGCATCATGTTATAAACTGCTGTTATGTGTTATTTTCATGCCACCTTTGACATGTGATATCTTTTAGCTCGTTTGTCCAAACGATGCAAATGACATGTCCACGTGTTCGTCTTGTCACGAACTACGTGTTGTGTGTGATAGGTTGCATGGTAGATTTATTGTTTCCTTGTTATCTTCGTTGCAAGATGCCATGTTCATATGTTGTGTTTTCACTTGTTATGAAATGCCATCTTGTTGAGCTCGTTGTAATCGGTGTGTTCACCACAATGATGCATGCTTGTGTGTTTCGGGATCACCTTCATATGTATTTTGATGAGGTGCTTACCCCTTGCCATGTTTAGTTTCGAGGTGTCTTAAACATGCTCTTTTGTGTGCTATGATGATGTTGCTGTTTTGGGACTTAGTGAAATTTCACTAAGTCTGAAATCTGTAACGTTCCGATGCTATGTTCGTGTGATGTTCTAGGAAAATGCATGATAGTTTTGGGGTGGATTTTAATTGTTCCATGAAGTATATATTGTTGTCTTCCCATCCATGTCCTCACATGTCCATTTGAGTGACTGTAGCATGTTTATCTTTTGCTCCAAACTTTCAATAAAATTCTGCTGCCAGAATTTTATTTCAAAGTTCAATATGTCCAAGATCATTGCTATTGATCCGTGACTCCGTTGGGGGTGCACTTTGGACCTAGTTGCTGTACATTATATCTAGTTTATGTTCATGTCCTTTGCCATGCTTTTTGGGTGCTGGAGCTTAATTATTTTGAGCTCCCAAGATGCCATGTTGCTGTAATTTGTAGTTTTCGCTCAAATCTTGTTTCGGGCATAACTTTTAGCCCGTAACTCCGATTTCAGCGAATCTTATATCAAACTTGGGTGATTTTCTGTGTAGATTAATAATATCAGGTTGTTATCTTGTTTTGAGGTGTTTTGCTTGAGTGATGTTTTACGTGCTCCATGTGCATCTTTAGTGCATCCATCATGCATTCATGTTTTTTCGAGTGCGCATTGCATCGTGTTGATTGGTGCTTGGTGTGTTTGTCTTGTTTAGAGCCGGAAGTTGAGCACGAGGTTTCCAACGAGTTTGAGCATGAGGACCCTTCCTTCGATCCGAACGTCTTCTCTTCAGGCAAGATGACCGAACCCCGATAACATTACTATCTTTGCCTTTTGCTAGTAGTCTCGATCTATAGTTTTGCCTCGATGCCCATGTTCTTCTTGTCAGCCTCCTACTTGTAACCAATTGCCATGTTTTAACCACCCTACCTATGCAAACCATTGCTTGGCTAAGTACGCTTCGCTCAGCCCTTCTTATAGCGTTGCTAGTTGCAGGTGAAGTGAAGATGCTTGCTCCATGTTGAAGTTTGGTTGGGTTATATCACACTATATAAATGCTTTAATTGAAATCACATATATATTGGCAAGGGTGGAAGGCTAAGCCTTTTGCTTGGTGTTTTGTTCCACTCATGCCGTTAGGATCCGTATAAGCCGGTTTTATGTTCCTTGATTATGCGTTCCTAACACGGTTGGGGTGTATGGGACCCCCTCGATAAACCGCTAAGAGCTAAGTCTTTTCCAGCAAGTCCCAACATTGGTACTATTTGCCTCATAATAACAACTTAAATAATTAATTAATTGCATAGGGGGTCATGTCCCCGAGGATTCTTAATTCTACATAGCAGGGGGGGCCAGTGCTGATGGTGTTGGTCCCAAACTAGAGCCACTTGCGGATACCACCCGGTTCGCTGGGATCTTCGGTATCTGTACGTACTGCTCATCCGGTCGTGGCCTGAGACTAGATACGCGCGGCTACTATCAGGGTGTCGGCACGCCGGGAGGATTTGCTGGATTAGCCTTACCTTAGCTCGGTATATCTTGAGCACGGGATTCCGAGGATACTCGGGTCTTCCCACTTTGGAGTTGCGACTCCGCGGATCGTGGGCTTGTAATGGGTCAAGTTGGAACACCCCTGCAGGGTTTGAACTTTCGAAAGCCGTGCCCGCGGTTATGTGGCAGATGGGAGCTTGTTAATTCCGGTTGTAGATAACTTGACACAATGATATTAATACACTACCAGCGTGTGTTCCGTGACTGTCAATTTCCGAATAGGGATTCGGGAGTTGAACACGGAGGGGTTATGCTTGTGAGCTTGTAGCTAGGATCACTTCGTGATCACTTCTCGCCGATGCCTTCTCTTCTCGCTCTCACTTACGTAAGATAGATGCTAGTTGCTGCTGCAGACTCTTGTTGTTCCTTCACCTCATTTCTTTCTTCAGCCTTTCCCTCACCTAAAGGCTTAAATAGTTCTGTTACCCGGGAACGGGATTGCTGAGTCCTCTGTGGCTCACAGTTACTTCACACACCAGATGCAGGTCCAGCTGTGAGCTATCCAGGTGATGGCACCGAGCTGGATTGGGAGTACGACGAGGAGCGTAGTCGTTACTACGTGCGCTACCCGGACGATCAGTAGTGGAGTCTCTTACTAGGATTCGATCCGCCTGTGGTTGTTTTTATCTGAGTTTGGTACTTTGACATTTGGCTTTTGCCCTTAGAGGGTTGTAGTGATCTTAATGTATGATGTTTGAGACTTGTACTGTTATTCTGTGACGTGGCGATTGTAAGCCAACTATTTTAAGTTTACTATCCCCTCTTTTACATGAGTTGTGCAAAGATTACCAGACTTGAGATCATTCTAGGATGGAATTATGCCTTTAAGTCGGGCCTCGACCCGTAGGAGGTATAACTCCATCCTGGGCATTACATACAGAGAGGTTGTCAATCCCTCCGGCCTTGTCGTTTACAAAGGATCAAACGCAAGTGATAATAGTGACAGGTAAAATTGCCACTAGTATGTAAAAGCAGAAAGTAAATAGCGGATGTGATCAGTGATGGTAATATGGACCGAGGTCCCATGATGTTCACTAGTGATGTCTCTCTCCCAAAAGACGATAAAACAGCTATGTGAGGTAAACGAATTACAGCTGGGCAATTGACAAAATTATGTGCGCAAACCAATGCTAACTATGTTGCAAGAAAGGTAGAGGTTCAAAGCATGGGCGGTACGCCAAGGCAAGTAGACCGAAATCCATCTGCATCTACTACTAATCATCCACCTTGAGATATCTATCCAGAACATCTCGCTGGTATTAAGTTGCGAGTCCCACCCATAGTGTAAACTCAAAGCAACATACAACTGCATTAAAAGAACTTTGCGTAAAGTAAACAATCCTTGCACCCGCGGGCACAAGCACCGTTGTTTTCCCCCTTGTGGCAACAGCACATCCCCTAGACTCATGTTTCTGTCACTCAAGCTAGTCATCGAGGGGCATGAACCCACAATCAAGCATAACGTTCCCTCTTGGAGTCACTACCTACTACTTGGCCAAAGCAATAAATAGCAACGGAGAACATGCAAGAATTACTTACGAACATAAATATAAAAGAGGTAAATCAAATATATTACTCAAACACAATCTGAACATAATCTCACAATCCATCGGATCCCAGCAAACTCATCATAGCAACAGCATAAGGATTACATATGTGCCTCGAGCATGTAGGGCAGCTCACGAGGTCTAATTAGTGAAGCACAAGAAGGGGAGGAGAACATCACATAGCTACTGGTCATGGACCCATGGTCCAAGGGAGACTACTCACAACTCATCCGGGAGGCGTCCATGGTGGTGGAGAGGCTCCCGGTGGTGATCCTCCCCTCCGGCAGGGTGCCGGGAGGAGTTCTCCTGGTGCTCCCGATCTTGGAAGCGCGGCGGCGGCGGAACAGAGATGAGATCGCGAAAAAGGGTTCCCGTCTCGAGGGTTTCGGGACGCGATATAAATATATGCCAAAGAGGGGCATCAGCGGAGGCCTGGGGGGCCCAGGCGCCCCCCGGTGCGGCCAGGAGGGGGGCCGCGCCACCAGGGCGCCTGGAGCCCTGGTGGCCCCCCTTCGGCCCTACTTCGACCGTGTGGAAGCTTCCGGAATGCTGATTTTTTATATAATTTTTCCGGGATTTTTCTGGCAGTTTACGTGATGGGAAAACCTGAAATACAAAAACAGCAGAAAACAGAAACTGGCACTGGGGTGCACTGAGTTAATAGTGAAGGAAATATGCCCTAGAGGCAATAATAAAGTTGTTATTTATATTTCCTTATATCATGATAAATGTTTATTATTCATGCTAGAATTGTATTAACCGGAAACTTAGTACATGTGTGAATACATAGACAAAACAATATGTCCCTAGTATGCCTCTACTAGACTAGCTCATTGATCAAAGATGGTTATGTTTCCTAGCCATAGACATGAGTTGTCATTTGATCAACGGGATCACATCATTAGGAGAATGATGTGATGGACAAGACCCATCCGTTAGCATAGCACTATGATCGTTTAGTTTTACTGCTATTGCTTTCTTCATGACTTATACATGTTCCTATGACTATGAGATTATGCAATTCCCGAATATCGTAGGAACACCTTGTGTGCTATCAAACGTCACAACGTAACTGGGTGATCATAAAGATGCTCTACAGGTGTCTCCAAAAGTATTCGTGGTGTTGGCATAGATCAAGATTAGGATTTGTCACTCCGAGTGTCGGAGAGGTATCTCTGGGCCCTCTCGGTAACACACATCATAATAAGCCTTGCAAGCAAAAGACTAATGAGATAGTCACGGGATGATGTGTTACGGAACGAGTAAAAGAGACTTGCCGGTAACGAGATTGAACTAGGTATAGAGATACCGACGATCGAATCTCGGGCAAGTAACATACCGATGACAAAAGGAACAACGTATGTTGTTATGCGGTTTGACCGATAAAGATCTTCGTAGAATATGTTGGAACCAATATGAGCATCCAGGTTCCGCTATTGGTTATTGACCGGAGATGAGTCTCGGTCATGTCTACATAGTTCTCGAACCCGTAGGGTCCGCACGCTTAACGTTTGATGACGATCGGTATTATGAGTTTATGAGTTTTGATGTACCAAAGGAGTTCGGAGTCCCGGATGAGACCGGGGACATGACGAGGAGTCTCGAAATGGTCGAGACGTAAAGATCGATATATTGGACGACTATATTCGGACATCGGAAAGGTTCCGAGTGATTCGGGTATTTTTCGGAGTATATGGGCCTTATTGGGCCATATGGGAATAGAGGAGAAAGGCCAAAAGGAAGGAGGCGCGTGCCTCCCCTCTGGTCCGAATTGGACAAGGGGTGCAGCCCCCTTTTCCTTCTCCCTCTCCACCTCTTTCCTTCTCTCCTACTCCGGAAAGGAAAGGGGAATCCTACTAGGACTTGGGAGTCCTGGTAGGACTCCCCACACTTGGCGCGCCCCCTCTAGGGCCGGCCTCTCCCTTGCTCCTTTATATACGGGGGCAGGGGGGCACCCTAGGACACACAAGTTGAATTGTTCTAGCCGTGTACGGTGCCCCCCTCCACAGAAACACACCTCGGTCATACCGTTGCAGTGCTTAGGCGAAGCCCTGCGCCGGTAGATACATCATATCCGTCACCACGCCGTCGTGCTGACGAAACTCTCCCGTGAAGCTCAACTGGATCAAGAGCTCGTGGGACGTCATCAAGCTGAACGTGTGCTGAACGCGGAGGTGCCGTACGTTCGGTGCTTGATTGGTTGGATCGCGAAGAAGTTCGACTACATCAACCGCGTCACTTGACGCTTCCGCTCCCGGTCTACGAGGGTACGTAGACACACTCTCCCCTCTCGTTGCTATGCATCTAGTAGATAGATCTTGCGTGATCGTAGGAAAATTTTGAAAATACTACGTTACCCAACAAATAGGTTAGTCCAAATATGATCAATAGTGTATGGAAGTGTATAAATAACATAGCAATATCACACAAAAGAGGCATGGAGCAAGCAGAAATTATAGATACGTTTTGGACGTATCACCCCCTACCTCGTGGGCCCCTCGAGCACCCCCCGGTGTCCTCCTTCTTCCTATATATGTCTAGTACCCCGAAACCTTCGACAACATAGAGAAAACCCTAATTCCACCGCCGTAACCTTCTGTTCCCGTGAGATCCCATCTTGGAGCCTGTTCTGGAGCTCCACCGGAGGGGGATCCATCACGGAGTTCTTCATCATCATCATCATCGCCCTCACCATGAGTTGTGAGTAGTTTACCACAGACCTTCGGGTCCATAGCTACTATCTAGATGGCCTATTCTCCCTCTGGATCTCAATACAAAGTTCCCCTCGGTCTTCGAGGAGATCTATTCGATGTAATCTCTTTTTGCGGTGTGTTTGTCGAGATCCGATGAATTATGAGTTTATGATCAAGATTATCTATGAAAGGTATTTGCTTCTTCTCTGAACTTTTTATGTGTGCTCATAATATCCTTGCAAGTCTCTTCGAATTATTGGTTTGGTTTGGCCTACTAGATCTATAGTTCTTGCAATGGGAGAAGTGCTTGGCTTTGGGTTCAATCTTGTGGTGTCCTTTCCCAGTGATAGTAGGGGCAGCAAGGCACATATTGTATTGTTGCCATCGAGGATAAAAAGATGGGGTTTATATCATATTGCTTGAGTTTATCCCTCTACATCATGTCATCTTGCTTAAGGCGTTACTCTGTTCTTATGAACTCAATACACTAGATGCATGCTGGATAGCGGTCAATGTGTGGAGTAATAGTAGTAGATGCAGAATCGTTTCGGTCTACTTGTCTCGGACGTGATGCCTATATACAATGATCATGCCTAGATAGTGTCATAATTATTTGCTTTACTATCAATTGCTCGACAGTAATTTATTTACACGCCATAGAATATCGCTATCATGAGAGAAGCCACTAGAGAACACTATGGCCCCCGGGTCTATTCTCAACATATCAATCTACATTACTTTACTTTTATTGCTTTTATTTGCTGTTCTTATAAACCAAAAATACCAAAAATATAAACTATCATCTCTATTAGATCTCACTTTCGTAAGTGACCGTAAAGGGATTGACAACCCCTTATCGCGTTGGCTGCGAAGTTCTTATTTGTTTGTGCAGGTGCGAGGGACTCGCGCGTGGCCGCCTACTGGATTGATACCTTGGTTCTCAAAAACCGAGGGAAATACTTATGCTACTTTGCTGCATCTCTCTTTCCTCTTCGAGGGAATACAATGCAAGCTCGAGAAGTAGAAGATACGCCTAGTCGATGTGAGACTTTCTCCCTACTTTTGTCTACTACCACCTTCTATTCCACCCATAGTACTATATCCATGGCTCACGCTCATGTATTGCGTGAAGAATTGAAAAGGTTCAAAAAATTAAAGTATGAAAACAATTGCTTGGCTGACACCGGGATGGGCATGAGGGGTACCTTGTGTTACAAAAGGGAAGCATAAAATACTATATGATTTTGTAGGGATAACGTTCTTTAGCATTGATATTTTGAAAGACTTGATTGTTTGTTGGGATGCCCGAGTATTAAATTCTTCTATGTCAGATGATAGACTATTGCTTTGAATCACTCGTGTCTTAATATTCATGCCATGATTAGATTACATGATCAAGATTATGCTAGGTAGCATTCCACATCAAAAATTATTTTTTTCTATCATTTACCTACTCGAGGACAAGCAGGAATTAAGCTTGGGGATGCTGATACGTCTCCGTCGTATCTATAATTTTTGATTGTTCCATGCCAATATTCTACAACTTTTATATACTCTTGGCAACTTTTTATATTATTTTTTGGGACTAACATATTGATCCAGTGCCCAGTGCCAGTTCCTGTTTGTTGCATGTTTTTTGTTTCGCAGAATATCCATATCAAACGGAGTCCAAAAGGACGGAGATTTTTTTGGAATATATGTGAATTTTGGGAAGCGGAACCAACACCAGACGATACCGAGTGGGCCACGAGGCAGGGGGGCGCGCCCACCAGGGGAAGGCATGCCCTGGGCCCTCGTGGACACACCGTAAGGCAGTTGATGCCCTTCTTTCGTCGCAAGAAAGCTAATATCCGGATAAAAATCGTGTCAAAAGATCAGCCCAATCGGAGTTACGGATCTCCGGGAATTTAAGAAACGGTGAAGGGCCAGAATCTGAGAACGCAGAAACAGAGAGAGACAGAGAGACATATCCAATCTCGGAGGGGCTCTCGCCCCTCCGCCGCCATGGAGGCCATGGACCAGAGGGGAAACCCTTCTCCCACCTAGGGAGAAGGTCAAGGAAGAAGAAGAAGGAGGGGGGCTCTCCCCCCCTCGCTTCCGGTGGCACTGGAGTGCCATCGGGGCCATCATCGTGTGACAGCGATCCACACCAACACCTCTGTCATCTTCATCAACATCTCCATCACCTTCCCCCATCTATCTACAGCGGTCCACTCTCCCGCAACCCGCTGTACCCTCTACTTGAACATGGTGCTTTATACTTCATATTATTATCCAATGATGTGTTGCCATCCTATGATGTCAGAGTAGATTATCGTTGTCCTATCGGTGATTGGTGAATTGCTATGATTGATTTAAATTGCTTGTGGTTATGTTGTTGTCCTTTGGTGCCCATAATATGAGCGCGCGCGTGGATCACACCATAGGGTTAGTTGTATGTTGATAGGACTACGTATTGGAGGGCAAGAGTGACAGACGCTTCAACCTAGCGTATAAATAGATGCATACGGGATTGAAGGGGGACCAATATATCGTAATGATATGGTTGGGTTTTACCTTAATGAACGTTAGTAGTTGCGGATGCTTGCTAATAGTTCCAATCATAAGTGCATAGAATTCCAAGTAAGGGATGACATGTTAGCAGTTGCCTCTCCCACATAAAACTTGCTATCGGTCTAGTAACGTAGTCAATTGCTTAGGGGCAATTTCACAACTCCTACCATCACTTTTTCACACTTGCTATCATTAACTTTATTGTTTCTTTATCTTAACAACCCCTAGTTTTATTTGCGTGCTCTTTATATTTTTGCAAACCTATCCCACAAAAACTACAAAATACTTCTAGTTTCATACTTGTTCTAGGTAAAGTAAACGTCAAGCGTGCGTAGTGTTGTATCGGTGGTCGATAGAACTTGAGAGAATATTTATTCTACCTTTAGCTCCTCATTGGGTTCGACACTCTTACTTATCGAAAGAGGCTACAACTGATCTTATACACTTATGGGTTATCACGTCCATTGTCGGGGCATCACACACGTGATCGAAGCCGAGGTACCGGAGATGGCCCGACCCACTTTGAGCATATTCCATAGTGGCAGCCAAATGGTTTTGGGAACCTTGAGTCTATCTTTTTCTATTGTTTTCTCTAGTCTTTTTTTCATATTGTCTTTCTTCTTTTCAGTTTTTCCTATTTCCTTTTTATTTTAGAAAAATATTTTACAATATGTTGATGAATTTTCTTAAAAACTTTGGAATTTCAAAGTAAATTTATAATTTTTAAAAAATTACGCAATGTGAAAAATGTTCATGTTTTCCAAAAAATTAAATTTTCAAAAATTTTAGATTGCAAATAAAATATTTCTTTTACAGAATGTTCGAATTTTTAGAAAACCTTTTGTTTTATACTTGTTTTCAATATTTCTTCTTGAGATTCATAATTTTTTGTGTTTCCAAATATGTGTAAGAATATTCAAGAAAATATTTGAAGTTTCAGAACATCTTCACATTTAAAAAAAGTTTTCATTTTGATAAAAATATATTAGTACTTTCACAAAGTATATACAAAATTATTAAAAGACTGACTAAAAACTAGGGCACTATAATGGAAGGTCGCAATAGCATCTCATTTGCTGGGGATACCGGGCCGCTACAGTTGTCCGTTTTCCAAAGTACATTGTTGTATGCACTAAATCTAAATGGACCATGTCAGCGTCCTATTTGAAGCAAAACAGGTGATATAGGAGCTCCCATTTCCTTCTATTTTTTGTGATTATTGCGAAAGCCTACTGGTTCGATGCGATTTCCTTTTCTATTCCTTTTTTTTTTGTCTTTTCCCCTTTTCATATGGTTTTTTGCGGTTTCAATTTGGCATTTCTATTTTATTTTTTATTCCATTTTAATCGAATAACCTTCTTTAAACTACAAATTTTAAATGCATGAGCAACAAATTTTGAAAATTATTTGAATTCAATAATATTTTCAAAAACATGAATATTATTTTCAATCCATAATATTATTTGGAGACATGAATATTTTTTAAAATTCTGAAATAATTTTTATATTCATGATATTTATATGTAAATATGTTTTATTTGAAGTTTTTTTGGGAAACTTCTAAATATTTATTTATTTTAGAGAGAATTTATATAATTCCAAGATAAAATTAAGGAATTTTTAACCTTTGTACTACATGTAAAGATTTCATTGCAAGGAATCGGTTAGAAAACCAAACGTACATAAAGAAAATCATTCGATTCGCTACAATACGGAAAGCCAAGTATGGGCCGGCCTAGTTGCTGACCTCTTACTGTCTGTTCAATATTTGTAAACATAGAGCGTTGAAGAGGGATACTCTTAAGCGCATATGTTATATCTTGCTTATAGCGACGCTATCATTGGTCTCGCTGAATGTTTTACCCCCGTGCTGTAGCTACTGGGCCGGCTAGTTTTCATCTTTTCCCCCCTTCGTTGGGTTTTCTTTTCTTTTTTGCAGAGCTTCTTGGTTTGCCAAGTTCACTGGTTCTCGCTCGAGGTTTTTTGTTTTTTGTTTTCTTTTTCTTCTTTGTTTTTCGCATTTTTTGTTCTTGTTTCCTGCGCTTTTTCATCGTGTTTCTTCTTCATTAATTATATTTTCACTGTTTTGTAATTTATTTTTGTTTTTATTTGTTTCTCTCTCTGTTTTTTGGTATCTTTTTCATCGGGTTTCGTTTTTTCGTTCTGTGGTTTTATTTTATTTATTTGTTTGTTTCATCTGTTTGCTTTTGTTTTTCTTTGTTTCTTTCACAGGTTTCATTATTTTGAATTGGTTTTATCAGGCCCATACACATCGTTCAATTTGTTTGTAGTTTTTTTTTCTTATACACGTTTAGCATTATCAAAATACGATATTGACATGTTTTTAATACATGGCCAATACTTTTCTACACATATGTAACATTTTTCAAATGATTAATTAATTTTTAAATAAAGATTAACATTTTCTGAATACATGGTCAACATTTTGTCTGTGGACGCTTAACATTTTTTAAATTCTTGATTAACATTTTTGAATACAAGATTACCATTTTGTAATACATGGTCATCATTTTTTACACATTTAATACGTTTCAAATGCTTGATTGTCATTTTTCAAATACTTTTTTAAAGGTTTGTAAATTCTTGATTACATTTTTAAATACATGATCAAGTTTTTGCATACATTATATATTTTCTGTATACGCGAGGAACATTTTTTGTATACACATTTAATATTTTTCAAAAGCTTGATTGTCATTTTTCAAATAGTTGCTTAAACGTTTCTAAATCCTTGATTACATTTTTTAAATACATGATCAAGTTTTTGCATACATTGTATATTTTCTGTATACATGAGAAACATTGTTTCTATACACATTTAATATCTTTCAAACGCTTGGTTAGATTTTTTTTTCGAATGTTTCAAGTAAAGATTTTTTGCAATATATTTTATTTAGAATATTTGGAAGTATAAACAAAAGTAGAAAAAAATCGAAAAAACATAAAAAACAACATATGACGAGGCTGTGGCCTCCTGCGCACCTGGGCCGGCCCATCTTGACGTGAGGGTTCCATATTTCTCGCTATAAGCGAGACATAGGGGTGCCCGTGACTTTCCTCTGCTAACTCCTCCGTCCCTTTTCTCAGCGGCGGACAGGGTTTCCCTCCCCTCTCTCAGCGCGCGCGCTATCCCCTCGTGGCCTCGACGGGGGCGGGGCGGCTACAGGATTCCTTCTTCTTCGGTTGGCGTGGCGTTTTAGGTGAGTCTTGAACTGATCTCGGACGAAAACCTAACTGTCGGTTGAATAGATCTGTGGCCGTCTGCTGTTTGCAACTCTATATAAATAGTAGCTGTGGTAAGTGAAAACCCCTGTGATGTGTTTGAGGTAGCTCCGTAGCTGCTTGCTTAATAATTCACCTAACCATCTATCATTGTTATGCCTCTACTGTTCCCTTGGCCGGAAATATGAAAATCTTATTCGCATCTATCATTGTTATAGCCGATTTTGAGTTCTCAAATGAATGCATAGGAAATTTGTAATTTTATTTGGCCGTTTGTCTGATTTGAAGAACATTTGGATCACATGCCTAATCTGTCTCACTCATTTTTGTAGGTCACGGCCCTTCCTTCACTGCACTATGGATACAAAAGCATATACTTCTGAGCCGGAGGTACTTGCTCTTCTTACATGCATGTGACTATGTGAGATACAAAAGAAGGGCAATAATTTACTACTACCTCCGTTCCTAAATATTTGTCTTTCTAGAGATTTTAACAAATGACTACATACAAAGCAAAATAAGTGAATCTACACTTTAAAATATGTCTACATACATCCGTATATTGTAGTCTATTTAAAATGCTATAAAGACAAATATTTAGGAACGGAGGGAGTAGTACTCCCTCTGTAAACTAATATAAGAGCGTTTAGATTACTATTTTAGTATTCTAAACACTCTTATATTAGTTTACGGAGGGAGTACTTGTTATCATGCGTGTTAACAACTGTCAGAGCTTTGTTTTTTCCGCAATGATTCCGTTACTCTTACTGCTGCTTTCACAGTCTTATTTATGCTGCTACTTGATTCTTTCCGTATGCATACAATTAATGGTCCCATCCTCACGTTATAAGCAGTGCAGTTTTTTCTGTCTAATATTCTTATTACTGTTCGTGCATCCTATTATGGGCCAAAATATTGATGTGAGTCATATTTACAAAGTATCACATTCTACCCTGTTTAATGATGACTGTGTAACAACAAAGAAGTTTTTTTTATTGAGCCTTGTTTGGAAATTCTGTATGTATCAGCAGTTGATTTCTTTAATATCAGTTATACGCAAAAAATCTTGAATGCATAGAATAATATCATTCGGTCTTAAATGGCTTGCTCTGATTTACATATGCTCAACGGACCGTTGTAATGGTTGTGAACATTTGTTTACCATGAACCTGTTCAGTATTATCAATTCTGGGCTTCTGGCTATCCACAAACTATATGGCATGCCAAAGTATATCACCCAATCATCAGCCCTTGTAAGCGGAAGCTTGTTGGCAGGACTAGTGTCGATAGGTCAGCAGTTTTCAGCATAACGTTATTTATAGTGGAGCAGACTTGCCGTGCACTTGGTGCTTTCTTGTTCAGGAGTAAATGCCACCTTTCTGCAACACGGTAGCCTTATTTTCATTGATTTATTGGTTCAATTCCTGCTGCAAGGCTTTGCTAGTCTTTTAGTTTCTTAGCTGCTCCATGTGATCATTGGAAGATTTTGATTTACTGTACAACATGGAATTGCTAAAAGATAACTGATCTTTGCAATTGTTGTGTTACAGGAAGAACAGGAGGCTTCTCGGAAGTTAAGATTGCATGTTCGTGAGATAGAAGCAGTGCAAAAACATAATCAAACTGTATGTTACCCATCCGTTCCACCTCTCTTTTGTCCCAATCTGCTTTAAAAGTAATGGAACCGTGTTATTGCAATCCAATGTGCAATCAAGAATGAGAGAACAGCCAAAATACCACTAGTGAAATGAAAAGTTCAAAATAACACTAGTGAAAACCAAAGTGCCAAAATAGCTCCCATTTAAGTTTTTTCATGCCAAAATACCACTAGTGACTAATTGAGGCTATCATGCTCAAAGAAAGACATATATGCACTTGCTCAATGTTTTGTTCATGAATACAAAGTATCCATCTCATACCAAGTACATATGCGCTGCTGATTTAATTTATCTAGCTACCATGATGGAGTTCAAAGAATCCGTATCACCATGTCTGCATACACGTATGCAACTTCTATCATGGCAACCTCCAATCCCACTTTAATTTCTATCAGGCTTTAGTTTTGAAAGCTTGGTGGTCATGACGGGCGTCGTAGTTGTGATCTGCTTGCCGCTCCTGTCCCCGACAACTCTGGGCTACCACTGTCCACACCCAGTCCGATATGTAGCTTGCTCAGAGGCAGAACCTTCTGTGCATTAGTGTAGTATCTCTTGGCTCTTGCTCGTGTCGAGTAGTGATGAGATGCCCCACCCATGGCCCTTACATTCCTCGTGGCTCGTCTTCTCACCACGTAGCTGCTATGGAAAGTGCTTGGTGTCAATTTTGTTGGTCTTGTTGTCCTCTTGCATAGTATGATATTGGTAATGTTGCATCCGTTGGAAGGTGATGTCGGGACGATGCATCATCGACGGGATATTGAATCCGTAGAAAGCCCGCTTCGTGTAATAGGGGAAGAACACCATGTGCCTGTAGGCTCTTGGGGTCATCTGCTCGACCCACGCCACAATATCAATGTGTGGCACGACCTGCATGGGGTCCTTGGCGAAGCTCCAGGTCGCGCTCGCGGTGCGTTCATCGTCTTTGTAGCATGGGGCGCGGGCGGCAAGAGGTTGGGGTCTAGCGCCGAGGGTGCGGTGGCGAGCAAACTGTGAGAGGCGGCATGGGAGTGAGCAACGGAGTGCGCGGGGCAACCAATTGTTTGACAATGGCTTCCCAAGTCAAAGATAAGGTGGGTGACCGGTTACGTCTGTATTTACAAGAGGCCACTGTGGTACCCCCGGTGTTATATAAGGGGAGGATGGCGGCCATGAAAAGGACAAGTTTTGTAGACAAGTGATAACCAGAGTAGTACAAGAGAGGAGGAAGAAAGGGTGCTCGGGCCAATACACTTTAGTCACTTAGCCATCCCCGAGCACTCCCCATGCAAGGTGAGCACCTGTAATCTTCAGTATATCCTCCACCTAAACCATACAAGGCAGGAGTAGGGTATTACGCATCATTGAGGCCTGAACCTGGGTAAAAACGAGTCATGTCTTAAGGTGGTGATTTAGCCAATCGTTTGTCTTGAGTGTTTTAGCCCCTGGCCGAATTGTAAAAGGGGGTCTCCTGATCCCTGATATCGTGAGATCACACTCCTCCATCTGGCGTGCCAGGTAGGGGGCTAAGGCTATGATTCCTTCGAAAGCTTCATCAACCATGACGAAGGAGCAACATCAGTGAGTTTCCAAGCGTTCTTGCGCTTCCGGGGGCACAGCTGGCAAAAACCGGTCAAGGAATCCAACACCGGCCGAAACTCAGCTCTCAGTTGATGGTCGCCGTCAAGCGCTTCATAGCGGAACAACAGCAGAAGCCGCCTTGCATGCTGCGTACGCTCTCCTTCGACGCCCTCCCATGCCGGTGGACGAGCAGTCTCCGTTGGGCTCATGGCTCAACAGGATCTCCGATATGATGAGAGTGCTCGTTTGCAGCCTATATCTAGCGGGTCATACCCTACAATCGATCATGAGCGGTCGCGCTCTCTCATCAGAAGGGCATCATCGTGTCTTTCGTGTGATGAGTCGGGGAACATCGACCACGTTCCCGCATA
>LR738715.1:193086510-193132662 GCA_902687465.1 Secale cereale | reverse complement strand
CCCCGCTCAGTCTGCCCGTCAACCGGCTTAGGAGCACGACCTCCTCCCCGCGGCGGATAAGAGGAAGGCAAGGCCGCTGTAGATGCTGAGCCCAAAACTCACAAACCACCACGGCCACCATGCAAGGACGACAGAGAAGATGTGGGACCCTCTAATCGGGAAAGCAATAAGGAGGTACCACGAGGGCGGTCGCGGGTGTAACCGTGACAATCGCGGTAAACAGGGTGGCGGAGGACGAAAAATAAATAAGGTGGGGCGAACTCTGAAGCAAAAAAATATTGGTTGCAAAACCCACGTAGATAACACACATTGACAGACATCATACACTAATATTTTTAAGTGATCCTAAGCAGAATAACCAGATACAAAGAAAATGTAAACATGTTTGTCTAAATAGAACAACAACCTAAAACATACCGATGAATAGTGAAGCTTTAATGGCGCCTAGAAGACCCAGGCAATGGCAGTGCCCTGCCCTTCTTTTGAAAACTTTCCTTGATTTCACCAAGATCAAGACTTTTGAATATGCCACGCTCAATATAACACACCATCAAGTCATTAAGCCAGCAACCGGACATCTTGCTGCGCAACTCGGTCTTAATGATTTTCATTGCTGAAAAGGCCCTGTCAACTGTTGCTGTTGCCACCGGTAATAGCAGTGCCAACTCAATGAGACGATAAACCATAGGAAACATGATGTTCCTTTCAAGTTCAACCATCTTTCTAGCTAGGCTTGCAATATCATGACAAGCTCTAAAGTCTTCGATCCTTCTCATGTGAATAATGAATAGCTCAAGGTTATCTTCTATGTGTTCACGTTCATAATTAGAGAAATCCGCATGATAAATCTCTGTGAGTCGTGCAAGCTTAATCACATTGAACCTAGAAAAGGAGTTCCTTGGGTCAAGACAAGAGAAGTTTTGGAGTAGCTCTGAAGATACCTCATTGAAACGATGATCAAACTCTGTAGTGATGGAGTCTATAGCAACATAGAAGGTGTCCACACGAAAAAAATGATCAGCTGTTACATTGTTTCTTCCACCTTTTCTTGATTTTCCCCACTTTGTAAACATGTCATCCATATTTGGTATTGGAATGTCATTTTTGGTGCAAAATGATTTAACATCTTCCAAGAGTGGCTCCCAGCCATCATTTCTCCAATTGATCAAGCGTGTTCTCACATCCATAACCAATGACATTGCCTGGAATGACACAATCATAATTTGTAAGGTTAGATGCAAGTCAATTTACATGAACATATATAAAGAAAACTAGATACATACAACATAATCCATCACATACCTGAACAACATTTTGATCCTTCTTCTGCAATAGAAGAGATAAATCATTTGTCATACGAAGGAGTTTTAACATCATCTTTAGGATGAACACAAAGCTAAAAGTCTCCATTTGATGAACCAAACCACCTGCTCTACAGGGAACACGCACATCATCCTCAACAATGCCCAAAACTTCTATCAGTGCTTCCCACATTGATTCAATGCGAGATAAAGTTCTATAATGAGAGCCCCATCTTGTATCTCCAGGTCTAACTAGAGATGTTTCCTGATTTTTCCCTCTTCCCGTGGGCACCTCACCTCCCTGAATCTTAGCCAAAAGAACTTCCTTTTGCTTATCAAGTAGCATATCCTTCCTCCTACAAGATGAACCGCTGAGATTGACAATCATGGTCACATAGTCAAAATAATCCTCAACACCCTTGCAACATCTCGAAACTGCAACAACTATCAACTGAAGTTGGTGAGCAAAGCAGTGAATATAGAAAGCATGTGGGTTCTCATCACGAATTAACTTTTGAAGGCCATTAAATTCTCCTCTCATATTAGATGCACCATCATACCCTTGCCCTCGTAGTCTTGCAACAAGCAGGTCATGTTTAGCAAAAACCTCCAATAATGCCTTCTTTAAAGATGCTGATGTTGCCGTGACAATAGAAGGCATGACCACGCCATGATTTCCAGGAAATCAGGAACACGGCCTGACTACTCAGTCACAAACCAGGATATCATTATTGTATTTTGCTAAGTTTGAATCTTTCACGTTAAAACTTCTAGCAAACCTCCTTTCTTATCCGTTTGGCAAGGAATGGTTCGCCGGCTCTGTGTTGTCGTTGATCGCACTAACTTAATCAGAGCACTAGTCGACAAGTAATAGTACCTAACGGTTTGAGCGTCTATGCTCGCGGCCACCCCGAGCACCGCTGCGCCTCAGGGCCAAACCTTGGGCTTCATAGGAAATATAAACCTTGGGCTTTCTTTCATTGAATTGCCTTCAAAAGTTACAGGAAAAAAGCTTCCGTACTTGAAGATACTATGGGCTAGTGTTCGAGCCTGCTCGGAAGCTAAGTTCCAATTCCTTGCCGTTTCAGCGTTTTGCAAATTTGATTGCCTTAGCAACGGATGAAAACCTGTGCATCCCTAATCATTAAGGTTTTTAGTTCACCGGACGAAATATCGTCTGGTTTTATGTACAAATTATCCTAGTTTAAATGAAATCCGCCGTGTTTATATCAAAATTCGCCCGATTTGATCGAATTTCGTCCGGTTGGTTCGAGTTGTTGTCACAATGTATGCGGCTACAGTTGGATGACGGCGTCCCGCATCCTGTCCGCGGACTGGTTGGATGCGGGAGGAATTTTGCGGGTTGCCGTTGGAGACACCCTTACTCAATGCTTCACATGGCGTTTCAGACCTAGATATGAGTATGACCTGTGATAAACCACCACTTATCTAAATTTTAGACGCAAATGTGCATTTTCGTACTTCTAGGACCCAGCTGACACACCTCAAATACTTCTAGGACCTCCGATGCATTTTACTCTTTTTTTAATGGGAAAGTTGTGGCTACTCTCGGGTGTAGGTACACCCGAGTTTGCAAAATTTTGAAAAATGTGATAAAACAAGGTCCAAAAAATCTGAAATCTTGAGACAACAAGCTCCATCAAGTGTTTGAACTTTTTGCAAAATTTCAGCTAAAAACAACATCCGAGGAGCTCTCACAAAAAAAAACAAAATCAATGCTCAAACAGTGCGCAAACTTAGAACATTGATTTTGTTTTTTTTGCCGAGAGATCCTCTGATGTTATTTTTAGCTGAATTTTTGCAAAAAGTTTGAACATTTGATGAAGTTTCATGTCCCAAAACTGCAGATTTTTTCGACATTGTTTGATCATGTTTTTTTTTTTTTTCCAAACTCGGGTGTACCTACACCCGAGAGTAGAAAAGCTGGTCTCAATATTAGATACGGGCTCTAATACACTGAATATTTGAGTTCTCAAAGGTTCGCTGTCTCTGGACAGAAGATGTTCCAAGGTCTTAAGTGGCTAAATCTTGCCTTTTGCAATTAGAGATATGTCATGTAGCGTACTTCACTGGAAATTTTGTTGAATGGTCCTTTATAATCTTATTACTGCTCTAACTTTCTTCTTCCGTTGACTGTATTACAGCAAAATGAGCCAAAGTTATTGCTCGACTGCCGTGTGTATGGAGAAACATCATCACTGGGCACTGATAACAAAATATGGATAGGTGCAGAGACAAGTGACGGTATAAACTTTGAAATCTCATTATGCACTGAAGCATCGCCTGGTTTTTCTCATCTCTTTCTTAAGACGGATGATGCAGTGGCTGTTACCCCCACCAGCACCTTGTCTCGTGACGGTGTGAAAAAGGGGTTGCATGCTGAAGCCCTGGCATCTTGTTACAATGCTATACTGATGCAGACTATTGTTGATACTGAGACCTATCCTTATTTCTATCACGATTATTTTTTGCTTAAGAATGATGTGCCATCTCCAGTTATATATCGTCTTCCTGAGATTCCTGGTGGTCCTGAACTTAATTTTGGCCTCCTGCATCAGAGTGGTCATTACACAGTGGCTGTGTTGAAGGAAGGCATGCCATTGACAACTGCAAGGTCTTCTTCCGTATATGAAAGGAGTATGGCAACTCAAGGTCCGCCATGTGTATGCATCTTATCTACGACAACAGGAGAATGGAAAACTAAGAGTGTCTCTCTCCCTGATGATCTTACTTCCTGGAATTGGGACATTCATACAGTGCTTGCCAATGAAAATACTTTTTGGTGGGTGGATTTGTGCTGTGGAATCCTCTCTTATGATCTTGACCAGCACCATTCTGCTCTTGGGTTCATCCCAGTTCCAACGGCATGTTTAGAGGATGAGACCGAGTCTTACATCAGAGAAGATCGTTTTGTCAGCATCAGCACAGGAGAACCTAGATGTGTCCGTATCTTTAGGAAAGACGACCTTTTCTGCGATTATGGTATTAAGTCACAGCAGTGTGAAGATTATGTCAAGACTTGGAGTTGGAGAGATGGGCAGTGGGTTGAAGATTGTGAGATGAAATTTGCAGATTTTTGGGAGGGCACAAGCTATTCTTCAAGCCGTTTACCGAAGTTTGTACCAGCATATCCCACTGTTGATCCTTGTAATCATAATCTGGTAAACTTTTTCTTACCAACTCACCAACGTTTTGATGGTCATTTAATTTGTGTCGATTTGCCCACTATGGAGATCAAATACTGTGGCAAAGTACGCGAGGGCTTACTTCACGGGTTACACCAAATATTTGAGTTTTCAGGTATTTGGAATGCGTATGAACTTTTTCTCCCCACCCACATGATTTACTTGCCTTCGTCATGATGCACTTTTGATATCAAAATTTTGTAATTAGGTTATATGACGCTGCTGCACATTATTGCAGAAATCGGAGCAAAGGAAGATCAGCAGCAGCAGGATTCCCGGGAGATGATCCTGACAATGGGTACTAGGGATACAGAAGAGGGGCGGAGCCTAGCTAGGGCGCAGATGTAACACTAGGTGTTTACGAGTTCAGACCCCTCTCGGAGGTGATAACAACCCTACATCTCGTGCCTTGAGGCTTGTTTTCTGTGGGAGGTATGTGATTACAATGAAAATGCTTCGAAGAGTGTGGCTTATATAGAGTGCATTGCTGCCTCATCACTCCGCCGTCGTAAGGGTGGTTTGGGTCTAAAACTACGGTAGTTACTAGCGGTAATGGCCACAACGATAGTAGTTACATGTAGGAATAGCCCCAACTACAACAGTTACAGATAACGGTAGTCATGACTGTCTTAAAGTTCACCTTATGTAACATCCAATTTTCCAATTTGGAATGTTTTACAAATACAGCTAAGCATCTATGCATTTTGTTTGAATTGAAGTGGCATTTGGATTTTCAAAATTTTGGATTTGACTTCATTTCAAAATGGCATTTGAATTATATTCAAAAATCCATGACAAAATACTTTGATCAAAAAGTATGAGAGGAGGTAACCCCAAAAGTCAGAAGAAACAATGCCAAAACATTTGAAAGTCAAATTTGATTTTATTTGTTTTAAAAAATGTTTTTATAAAGTTTATATTTTGCCTCTATAAAATAGTTCTTGCTTTATGATTTTTTCTCCTGATCATTTTGGTATATACTAGGTATATGGTATATTTCTGTTTTCTATTCTTTTATCTTTCTATATTAAAAAAGGAAAATGTTTTCTATTTAGAAACGCCCCCTTCGGCATGGCCCACAGGCCACAGACCAGCGGCCCACTCGCGCCCGCTGCCGACAACGCTCTGTCCCCCTCTCCCTCTCGCTGACAACCCGGTCCCATTGCTCGATCACCCCCCCCCCCGCACGGTCACCTTCTTCTTCCTCTCGATCTCTTTCCTTTCTTCACCGGATTCGGTCGCCGTCGCCGATCTCCTGCCTTGTCTAGCTCGCCTCCTCCCCCACCAAAGGCACCACTATAAAGCCCTGGCGCCCGCTCTTGATTTCCCTCGAAACCCCTCTCTCTCGCGCCTCAGCGCCGCCGCCATTTCTCGTCGAAGCTCCGCTCTGTCGCCGCACGCCACCGTTTGCTCCGCCGCCCTTCGACCACCCTATCCCCTGCCACCACCGCCAAACGCCTCGCCGTCGCCGTCTGCATCATCTGGACCACCTCGTCATCGCCGAAGACCACCGGAGCACCCATCCCGTCGACCACCGACATCTGCCTCGCTGCCAACCTCGCCGCCCCATCGTGAGCACCCGGTACCCTCCACCGTTAGATCCAAATCGGGCGGCTAGAATAGATCATAGTGTTTTTATTTAGGCGCGAAGCGTTTTCCTTTAGGGCTTGGTTGCCCGCCCGTTAGCTCCTGCCAACCCCCCTTAGCCACTCAGAGAACAGCATGCAACCCATCTCCTGATCAATAACATTTTTTTAGTTTATGTTTTTAAACATAATTATTTTCTGTTTAGAAATTCGATATCTCCTAGAATATTTAATGTTTTTGATTGATTCTTTTTGCATCTAGTTTAGAATTTTATGAAGTTTCTCTAGATGCAAAGTTTGGTCTTGTTTGAGAATTTTAAATTTGAATTTGCATGAATTTGATTCGAACACTAGATTGCTAATATCTTTTGTTTGAAAATGGCTTTGTAATTGATTATTTTTGCAAATTGTCACAAAAATAGTTGTGCATACAGAAGCATATCTATTTTTTTGTTTTATTTTAAAATAATTTATTAGCAGAATGGTACTGTTTTGGTTATTTCTAGGATTTATTCTATTTCCATTAGTTTTAATTGTTTTAAATTATTTTATTTTGTAATTTTTGACAAGTTTTAATTAGTTTCTGTTAGTTAACAGTAGGCATTTTATCTGTAGTCGAAAATAATTTTTATTATTTTGGTTTCTTTTATTTTTGCATAAAACCTTGTCTTGAGTTTTACAAATGCTTTTAAGTTGATTCTTTTTGCATAGAAAATTTTAGGTGATTTTCTTTCTGTTATTTGGAAAAATACATTATTTACATTCTGTTAAAATTTTATTTAGTTGCAAAAAACTATTTATAGTTGTTTTACTTCTAGTGAAGCTTTTGAATGAGTTTTGTAGCGTTTCCTTGATTTTGTCCCTTGTGATTATTCTTGTTTTTCACCTTAGTGTGTTCTTTTTGTCATGCCCATTAGAATACTTGTAGCTATTTTGTATGATGGTATGCTTATGTATGTCTCGCTTGTTTCGTTAAATTACCAGGAGTGCTAGGCCTTAGTGTTTCAAGATCGTCAGCAAGGCAAGTCATTTGATCATGTATTTTATTTACCTATGTTTTTATTGCATCAGTAGATCTCCTCCACATCAATGTGGTTCACCTGAGCTCGGGGAAAAGAGTTGGGCTTCTTGACTCTAGAGTTTCAGTTACCACTACCGATTCCATTTAGATTGCCCTGCTTGGCCTTCGGACATTTGTCGGCATAGTGTCCAGTACTCCTGCACTTGAAACATGTGACCGTACTCAAGTCCTTCAGTACTGGAGAGGAACAATGCCAAGTACCATTCCCTCCATTGACGTTCTTGGAGCCGTTGTTTTTGTGACGGTTGTTCCCATTTCCTCCCATGGTTATGCCCTCCATGATTGTGGTGGTTATGACCACTGAACTCCCGGACATTGAGCCTGTATGGCCTGAGAATGGTGCTGAGCGAGGCTTCTGGTGATGTCCAGAGTTGCACTTGTCATGCGAGTACTTCCTCTTGCGATTCTCCATTTGTTGCTGCTTGCCCTCCAGAATGATGGCCTTGTGTACCAACTCATGGTAGTTGTTGAAGGTAGCCACCGTCAACTGAATTGCAAGTTCATCATTAAGTCCCTCCAAGAACTTCTCCTGTTTGGTTGCATCATCAACCACATCTCCGAGAGCATATCTGGCCAACAGGTTGAATTTGTTCATGTACTGAGCCACAAAACGATTGCCTTGACGTAAGTTGCGGAACTCACGCTTCTTCAAGCTCATGGCTGCAGCTGATACATGTGAAGTGCAGAAGGCTTGCTTGAATTGATCCCATGGCATAGTGGCAATGGGATAAGTGGTGGTGTAGTCCTCCCACCAAGAATCTGCTGGTCCTTCGAGTTGATGTGCGGCAAATCGCACCTTTTTCACTTTAGTGCATCCAACGGTAATTAACTCTCGTTCAATCTTATGGAGCCAGTCATCTGCCACAATGGGCTTAGTGCTACTGGAAAATGTTGGTGGATTCAGCCTCAAGAAACGGGTGAGGCTATCGTCCTGGAGTGAAGGGTTATTGTTGGCTTGGTTCTGGATTAACATCTGCATCGGTGCACTCTACTGCTGAATGAGCTGAGTGAGCTCCGGTGGGAAGGTGGATCCGAGGTCACATCTCGGAGGCATCTGGTGTTTTTAGAATGGATGAGTATTAGAATAGAACAAGGGACTAAAGGGAAAATAACACTACCCATATGCATGCAACAATCATTAACACACCAAACATTCATTTATTCAACTCGATCAAGGTTCAAACTCGGGATACAAGTCTTACGACAAATCAAAACACCAACCTAGATCAACGAAATAAATAAAGATATTATGGTGGTCATGACTAAGTGTCCTCCTCAGAACTCCATGTTGGTGCGTCCTCCATTGGTGCTCTCTTCGTAGTCACCACCATTGCCCACGAAGGGTCCATTACCATCATTCGGGTGAAGGTCTTCTCCCTGGTCCAGTTTCTCCTCCATGGTGGCAATATAAAGCTTCAAGTTCTTGATCCTCTCCATAAAGTCCTTGACTTCCTCTTCATGCTCGTAGTGGGATTCACGTGCTTCATCCTTCAAGTCCAGTTCATGGAACAATGGTTTCCTGATCATCTTCATGCTTGTGCGGGTCTGAACCTCCATAGTCCTGATATGAACCTCCAAGTCTTGGACAATGAAATGATGGAGTCACCATTACCGATGCATACGATATCTCCATCTGCAGTCCCGCGGGAGGCCATGGTGAGGTCTGATCAAAGGAGATCGCCACTGTATTCCTCTCGGATGTGTCCAAGTGCATGGTGAACTGTCATGTTTCTCCCGAGGATCCAACTGAGAGAAACGAACTTGAAGTCAATTGGCTCGGAGATATTTCCTAAGGTCCTTCCGGGTATGTGCACCTCAATCTTTCAACAAGGGTCCGTCTGAAGAGCCATGATGGGGGTCCCGGTGATAGTAGGCAGATCAATCCTCAACTCCTTGATGATCTGCACCAGTTGCTTGCTAAAGGGAATTTTCTCGTCGTGCTGCAAAACTCCGTGATACGGACTGAGTTGAAGGAGGCCATCTAAAATGTTGAAAAAATGAAGCAGAGTTAGAAATGAACATAGAGGTATACGAGAATTCAAAGCATTTAGTAAAATAATTTCTGACTCTTCTCCGATTTTTCAACATTTTAGATGTCCTCCTTCAACCCAGTCCTGATCGCGGAGTTTTGCCAGCCCGATGAGACAATGCCCTACGGCAAGCAGCTGGTGAAAATCGTCAAGTTGAGGATTGCTCTGCCCACTATCACTGGGGCCCCCATCATGGCTCTTCTGACGGACCCTCGTTGGAAGATTGAGGAGCACATACCCGGGAGAACTTTTGGAAATATCTCGGAGCCCATTGACATCTAGTTTGTTTCTCCCACTTGGATCCCCGGGAGAAACATGACAATTCACCGTGCACTTGGGTGCATCCGAGGAGAATACATGCGCGATCTCCTTGGATAAGACCTCGCCATAGTCTCCCGCAAGATTATAGATGGAGATATCATACGCACTAGGAATGACGCGTCTATCATTCATTTGTCCAAGACTTGGAAGCTCATATCAGGACTCTGGAGGTTCAGACGCGCAGAAGCATGAAGATGATCAAGAAACTATTGTTCCATGAACTGGACTTGGAGGATGAAGCGCGCGAAGCCCACTACGAGCATGAAGAGGAAGTCAAGGACTTTCCGGAGAGGATCAATACCATAATGCTTTTATATGACCATAGTGGAGGAGAAACTGGACTAGGGAGAAGACCTTCACCTGAAGGACGTCAACGGACTCTGCGTGAGCAATGATGATGACTACAAAGAGAACACCAACGGAGGACACACCAACATGGAGTTCTCAGGAGGACACTCGGATTTTTCAAGAACGAGCTAACAACTACAGGGGAAGCGGCTCAGTATCAACATACCACCTGCCCGTCTTATCAATGACCACCATGCTATCTTTATTTTCTTGTCGATCGATTAGGCCGATGTTTCAATTTGTGGTTAGACTTGCATCCCGAGTTTGAATCTCGATTGAGTTGGATAAATGAATGTTTGGTGTGTTAATGATTGTTGCATGCATATGGGTAGTGTTATTTTCCCATTAGACCCTTATTCTATTCTAATTCTCATCCACTCTAAAAACATCAGATGCCTCCGAGATGTGACCCCGGATCCAGCTTCCCACCGGAGCTCACTCAGCTGATTCAGCAGCAAAATGCATTGATGCAAATGTTGATCTAGAACCAAGCCAACAACAACAACCCTCCACCGCAGGTTGGTAACCTCACCCGTTTCTTGAGGATGAATCCACCAACTTTTTTCAGCAGCACTGAGCCCATTGTGGCAGATGACCGTCTCCATAAGATTGAACGAGAGCCGATTATCGTTGGATGCATTGGAGCGGAATATGTGAGATTTGACGCACATCAACTGGAAGGACCACCAACTTCTTGGTGGGAGAACTACACCACCACTTATCCCATTGCCACTGTGCCATGTGATCAATTCAAGCAAAGCCTTCCTCACTTTACATGTCTCAGCTGGAGTCATGAGCTTGAAGAAGAGTGGGTTTCGCATCTTACGTCAGGGCAATCGTTCTGTGGCTCAGTACGTGGACGAATTCAACATGTCGGCCAGATATGCTCCCAAAGATGCGGTTGATGATGTAGCCAAACATGATAAGTTCTTTGAGGGACTTAATGATGAACTTGGAATTCAGTTGACGTTGGCTACCTTCAACAACTACTAGGAGCTGGTAGACAAGGTCATCATTCTGGAGGGCAAACAACAACATGTGATAACCCACAAGTGTAGGGGATCAGTTGTAGGCTCTTTCGATAAGTAAGAGTGTCAAACCCAACGAGGAGCTAAAGGTGGAACAAATATTCCCTCAAGTTCTATCGACCACCGATACAACTCTACGCACGCTTATCGTTCACTTTACCTAGAACAAGTATGGAACTAGAAGTACTTTGTAGGTGTTGTGGGATAGGTTTGCAAGAATATAAAGAGCACATAAATAAAAGCTAGGGGCGTTTTAGATAAAGAAGCAATAAAGTTAGTATAGCTAGTGGTAGGAGTTGCGAAATTGTCCCTAAGAAATTGACTACGTTACTACACCGATAACAAGTTTTATGTGGGAGAGACCACTGCTAGCATGTCATCCCTTACTTGGAATTGTATGCACATATGATTGGAACTATTAGCAAGCATCCGCAACTACTAACGTTCATTAAGGTAAAACCCAACCATACCACTAAGATATATTGGCCCCCCTTCAATCCCATATGCATCAATTCTTATGCTAGTCTGGAAGCTGCCGTCACCCTTGCCCTCCAGTACATAGTCCTATCAACATATAACTAACCCTATGGTGTGATCCATGCGCGCGCTCATATGATGGGCACAAAAGGACAACAACATAACCACAAGCAAATTAAACCAATCATATCAATTCACCAATCATCGATAGGATAACGAAAATCTACTCAGACATCATAGGATGGCAACACATCATTGGATAATAATATGAAGCATAAAGCACCGTGTTCAAGTAGAGGGTACATCGGGTTGCGGGAGAGTGGACCGCTGTAGATAGATGGGGGGAAGGTGATGAAGATGTTGGTGAAGATGACGGAGGTGTTGGTGTAGATCGCCGTCAAACGATGATGGCCCCGAAGACGTTCCGGTGCCACCGGGAGAGAGAGAGAGGGAGAGAGTCCCCCTGATGCGGAGCATCCTATGATCATCCCCATGTTCACTTCGACCACTCCCCATGACCCAAGGAAACATAAGATGAGACCTCAAATATACACCATTCGACACAAGGTTAACTCGCTCCTCTCTGAACCTTCACTTTACACATGTGAGACATGGCTACTACCTCAAACATATCTGCTATGCATGACCAGGAACCAAGAGGGAGACCATGAAGCAGCTAGGAGCATCGAACGAGTCGGCAAGGACACCAAGTACAAGGACCAAACGGAGGAGCTGCCAGGAAGCTACAACTCTCGGACGTCCGACGACCTCTGGACGACCGATGATCTCCGGATGTCCGACGCCTGGAGACTCCACCAGCCAGATCGACTCCAGCCGAGGCAACCTACAGCGTCCAGACGACCGCCAAACACCGGACGTCCAACACTCATCAGTGCCCGGACAACCGGCCTCCACCGAACGTCCAACAACTCCATCACTCAGCCGAAACGTCGGAAGTCCGACGCCCACCGGACGTCCAGACCCCCGCGAGCAACCGGACGACCGACGCCTGTCGGACATCCCACACCTGCTGTCCGCGCACAGATATTGGGCCTGAGACCCATGTATCCCTCTCCCACTTACCCCTTCGTGGACCTAGACTATATATACTCCTCCACCTCCTCCTAGTTAGGGTTAGCAATGTGTTAGCTCATTTGAGACCTAGAGCTTTGCTCATCCATTGTGGTTCTACTCCACCGAGAGACCGCGGCCTCTACGGAGAAGATACACACCGGATTCAAGACCCCTCACGGGAAGATCCCTCGCGGATTCAAGACCTCCTCACGGTGATGAACTAGCTACCTTGTATATTTCCTTTGTTGGATTTGGACCGTGTATCTCATTGTGTTGAGGATCTAGCATATGTGTGACCATTTCTTGTTGATTTGAGTGTCTTCCTCTCGTTTCCCTCGCGTTTCCCCCTCGTGTTCTTTGTGGGAATCCCCTCCAATCGTGAAAGATTGGCTAGATCGGGTTAGACCCGCATCATATGGTATCATGAGCCAGGTTTATCACGAATTTGGAGTTTCCCCCACTGTTTTCTAGCCTTGTTTTGTGTGATTTTGTCCTAAAATTTGAAAATCCCCTCCAATCGTGAAAGATCGACCTAGATCGGGTTAGCCCCGTATCACCCCTCATTCTTCTTCTTCCATGACCCCCCTAGATGGGAGGAGGGTTTCCCCTCTGGTCCAAGGCCTCCATGGCAGCGGAGGAGCGAGAGCCCCTCTGAGATTGGATTTGTCTCTCTGTCTCTCTTCTGTTGCGCGACCCCTGTTTCTGACCTTTCACTGTTTCTTAAATTCCCGGAGATACGTAACTCCGATTGGGCTGAAATTTTAACACGATTTTTTCCGGATATTAGCTTTCTTGCGGCCGAAGAAGGGCACCAACCGCCTTACGGGGTGGCAACAAGTGTCCAGGGCGCGCCTTACCCCTTGGGGCGCCCCTTGCCTTGTCGCCGCCCCGGTCATCGTATTGCGTTGCTTCATTTTTCCTAAAAATCACATATATTCCAAATAAATCTCCGTAAGTCTTTATCCCTTTTGGACTCCGTTTGATATGGATATTCTGCGAAACAAAAAACATGCAACAAACAGGAACTGACACTGGGCACTAGATCAATAGTCCCAAAAATAGTATAAAAATTGCTAAAAGTATGTGAAAGTTGTAGAATATTGGCATGGAACAATAAAAAGTTATAGATACGACGGCGACGTATCAGCAGCGGATGGAGAACAGCAAGAGAAAGTACTCGCATGACAAGTACAACTATGGACATCACCAAAAGCCTCGCTCAACACCATTCTCGGGCCACACAGGCTCAATGTTCGGGAAGTTCAGTGGTCCTAACCACCACAATCATTGTAATGCCCAGGATGGAGTTATACCTCCTACGTGTCGAGGCACGACTTAAAGGCATAAGTCCATCCTAGAATGATCTCAAGTTTGGTAATCTTTGCACAACTCATGTAAAAGAGGGGATAGTAAACTGAAAATAGTTGGCTTACACTCGCCACGTCACAGAATTACAGTACAAATCTCAAACATCATACATTAAGAACACTACAACCCTCTAAGGGCAAAAGCCAAATGTCAAAGTACGAAACTCAGATAAATAAACCACAGGCGGATCGAATCCTAGTAAGAGACTCCACTACTGATCGTCCGGGTAGCGCACGTAGTACCGACTACGCTCCTCGTCGTACTCCCAATCCAGTTCGGTGCCATCACCTGGATAGCTCACAGCTGGACCTGCATCTGGTGTGTGAAGTAACTGTGAGCCACAGAGGACTCAGCAATCCCGTTCCCGGATAACAGAACTATTTAAGCCTTTAGGTGAGGGAAAGGCTGAAGAAAAGAATAAGTCGGCAGCAGCAACTAGCATCTAGCTTACGTAAGTGAGAGCGAGAAGAGAAGGCATCGGCGAGAAGTGATCACGAAGTGATCCTAGCTACAAGCTCCACAATCATAACCCCTCCGTGTTCAACTCCCGAATCCCTATTCGGAAATTGACAGTCACGGAACACACGCTGGTAGTGTATTAGAAACATTGTGTCAAGTTATCTACAACCGAAATTAACAAGCTCCCATCTGCCACATAACCGCGGGCACGGCTTTCGAAAGTTCAAACCCTGCAGGGGTGTTCCAACTTGACCCATTACAAGCCCACGATCCGCGGAGTCGCAGCTCCAAAGTGGGAAGACCCGAGTATCCTCGGAATCCCGTGCTCAAGATATACCGAGCTAAGGTAAGGCTAATCCAGCAAATCCTCCCGGCGTGTCGACACCCTGATCGTAGCCGCGCGTATCTAGGTCTCAGGACACGACCGGATGGGCGATTCTACGGGTGGATACCAGATATGTGACGCCCGAGACTGACGTCCAGAAGATTCCAGAAGATTCCAGATGTTCCGGGTTGCCTGTGTGTTCTTTTGTGCTGGTGTTATTTATTTTTGCATTGCATCATGTCATCATGCCATCATGTCATATTTATTTTTGCATCTCAACCTAAATAAATCGTGTGGGCCTTCGGTCCATTTAAATCGAGGGAAGATTGTCTTCTCTTTAAAACATATAAAAGCCTCCTAATAATTATGGAGCTATATTAATAATTATTCCATTCCTCGGAATTACTCAAACACACTTGCATAATTCCCCATGTTTATTTCACTTCAAGTTTCACCTCCTTTCCGTTGTTTCGAGGCTTCTCCAAAAATCTAAACTCCTTTTATTTGCAAGCTAAATGTTTTAGTTTGCACTTCCTTGTGTTGGAACTATTTTTGTTGGGTTGGTAATATCCCGTAAAGCCTTATAAAAATGTTCCATATTTTATTTTTCTGTTCCTTGCCTCTTTTCTTTTATTTTTGGTTCCCTCTCTATTTTTCTGCTAAGAAATAAAGAGAGGCAGCCAGCTCCTAGGCCATCTGGGCCTCCTCCTTTCCCCCCCAGCGGCCCAAGCCTCCTCCTCATTTGGCCCATCTGGCCTCCTCTCCACCGAACCCTAACTCCCCTCGCAGCTTCTCCCCTCGTCCCCCTCGTGCGACGCCGCCGCCACCCCGTTTCCCTCGCTCCTTCGCCTCTGTGCCCGACCCAGGTCCCTCTCGATCTCTCTCGCTCACCCCGCACGAGCCCGTTCCCTTTCCCTCTGCCTCCCTCTCGCACTCTCTCTTCGCCCCGATCTCCCTCGAGCCCTCGATCTTCCTCTGCCGCACGAACCCTCTCCTCGACCCTTCCTCCGTGCGCCGATCGCGTCCAGGGCCGAGACCCCCTCCTCCAGCCTCACTCTGGTTTTCCTCCGCATCGCCAGGCCGCTGGAGGCGCCCCCTCGCGCAGGCTGCGCCCTCCCGTCGCCCGGCGACCGAGGCGTCCTCCCTCCGCCCTCCATCGCCCCGCGAGCGACGCCTCCACCGAGCGCCGCGGCCAGGCCCTTCTTCCCGCGCCCCGAGCGCGCCCTCGCAGCGCCGCAGTGCCCCTCGGCCAGGACCCGCGCGGACGCCGGGATCCGTCCATCTCCGTGACGACCGTGCCGGCCTCCTCCTCGTCCTCCCGTGCGCCTCAGCTTCCTCCGTCCGCGCCAGGACCCTCCAGAAGACGAGCGCCGGGCGCCTCGTTCCGCCTCGCGGCAGAGCCCCTTCGCCCGGGCCGCGTCACCTCCCCTCGTGCTGCTCCCTCCGTTCCTCCCTCCGGGCCAGCCAGGCCGAGCGGCCCTGCCGCCGCCATGGAGTCCCGCGGCCCCGTCGCCAAGAGCCTCGGCCTCTTCTTCGTCTGGCCCGAGCCAGCACGCCGTGGCCTCGTCTCCGTGCAGCCTTGTTTTGCTCCTGTAGTTTTGTTGTTTTTATGTGTGTGCCGTGCTATAATTTTTGGACAGGAGACCCGTGTACCCTTTTGGAGACGTGAACGACTACGGAATGTGAACAACTACACGACGCGCAAGTACCTCTACATGACACGACCAAGTACCCCTACGCGTCGATACGGCAAGTACCACTACCGTCGACAAGTTCGGAGACCAAGTACCCCTACGAACGCCGACACAAGACGACGCGACAAGTACCCTTCGGAGAAGTGAACAACTACATCCGTGTACGACTACGTGAACGAGTACCACGACGCCGCAAGTACCACTACCGTCGCCCGAACGTCTACCGTCGCCGAGAACCACTACTTCCTCTACGACTCACGAGAGCGGCTACTTCCTCTACTTCCACTACGTCCCTCTACGATCCCGAACCGCCCGAAACGCACGCTTCGAAGGTATAACCCCGTCGATGAACCGTGTGATGCATGTTTGTGTTGTATGAAATGTTTCCCGTGTGAGCACCGTGTCCGTTTCGTCCCTTTTGTTGTTCCTCGGTTGCCTCGTCACCGACTCGTGGGAACCCGGCAACGGGATCGCTCACCTTTCATCTCGTTTGACTCACTCCGTCTTACCTTTTGCACCGGACTCTCAACGAGTTACCGGAACCGATATGTTGCCATGCTTCATTTTCGGATCGTTGCCGTGGCACCCTTTTCTTCCACCACGGTGACAAATGCTTCTTATCCTTTAAGTCAACCTTTTAAAAAAACTTGCATAACTTGATCATGTCATCCGCATCATGATAACAACATTGATATGTTTAATTGTTGTTTGCTTATAATTATTAAACATGCTCATGGGGATTTTCCGGATATGTTGTTGTTATTTTCCGGCCCCATTTAAAATGTCTTAATAGTGTAGTTTTATTATGTTTCACCTCTTGCCATGCTAAAAACATTTAATCTTGTCTTGTTAATAACGAGAGTCAACTAAATAATTATTATGTGGTGTTTCGTCAATATGCAACTCGTTGCATATTGATCTCCACTTAACTTGTAGTATTTGTTTGTGCACTTGCCATGCCTTGCATATTTAAACCGGACATGCATCATGCTTGCTTGTGCCTTGTATGCCAAGTTTATGTGTGTGTTTACCGTGTTGTTTCTTTCTTTCCGGTTGCTTCTCTTGTTAGCTTCGGTTTCGTTCCGGAGTTGTGAGGATTCGCTCGTCTCTGTTGCTCCGTCTTCTTGGATCCGTTCTTCTCCCTTGTGGAATCCCAGGCAAGATGACCGAACCCGGATACCATTACTATTTTTGCCTCTTGCTAGTAGTATCGCTCTGTAGTATTTGCCTCGATGCCTATGTTTTTCCTGTCAGCCTCCTACTTGTAACCAATTGCCATGTTTAACCACCCTACCTACGCAAACCGTTGCTTGGCTAAGTACGCTTCGCTCAGCCCCTCTTATAGCATTGTTAGTTGCAGGTGAAGATTGAAGATGCTTGCTTCATGTTGAAGTTTGGTTGGGTTATATCACACTATATAAATGCTAAATGAAATCATCTATATACTGGCAGGGTGGAAGGCTAAGCCTTTTGCTTGGTGTTTTGTTCCACTCATGCCGTTAGGAACCGTATAAACCGGTGTTATGTTCCTTGATTTTGCGTTCCTAACACGGTTGGGGTGTATGGGACCCCCTTGATAAACCGCTAAGTGCTAAGTCTTTTCCAGCAAGTCCCAACATTTGGTACTATTTGCTTCATAATAACAACTTAATTAATTAATTAATTTTGCATAGAGGGTCGCTCCCTCGAGGATCCTTTATTTCTACATAGCAGGGGGGGCCAGTGCCGATGGTGTTGGTCCCAAACGGGGAGCCTGCGGGAACCACCACGGGGAAACTCGAGGTTTGGGTCCTGTAGCTTCGCCCATCCGGTCGTGTCCTGAGACCTAGATACGCGCGGCTACTATCAGGGTGTCGACACGCCGGGAGGATTTGCTGGATTAGCCTTACCTTAGTTCGGTTTAACTTGAGCACGGGATTCCGAGAATACTCGGGTCTTCCCACTTTGGAGTTGCGACTCCGCGGATCGTGGGCTTGTAATGGGTCAAGTTGGAACACCCCTGCAGGGTTTGAACTTTCGAAAGCCGTGCCCGCGGTTATGTGGCAGATGGGAGCTTGTTAATTCCGGTTGTAGATAACTTGACACAATGTTTCAATACACTACTAGCGTGTGTACCGTGACTGTCAATTTCCGAATAGGGATTCGGGAGTTGAACACGGTGGGGTTATGTTTGACCGGCTTTAGTTAGGATCACTTCGTGATCATCTTTCGACCGATGCTCTTCTCTTCTCGCTCTCTTTTACGTAAGTTAGTGCTAGTTGCTGCTGCAGACTCTTGTTTTGTTTCCTTCACCTCTTATTCTTTCTTCAGCCTTGTCCTCACCCAAGGCTTAAATAGTCTTGTTACCCGGGAACGGGATTGCTGAGTCCTCTGTGGCTCACAGTTACTTCACCACACCAGATGCAGGTTCAGCCGAGTTTGAAGCAGGTGATGGATCAGTGCTCCACCAGGAGCTCGTTGAAGAGTGTGGCCGTTTGCTTGTGACGTTTCGATGTTCAGTAGTGGTTTCTACTAGGATTCGATCCTGACCTGTGGCTTGTTGTTGTTTTGGTATCTTTCTTTTGGATCTTCACCCGTAGTCGGGTTGTGATGTTTTGAATGATGTATTGTTTATGTTTTGTATTGTGTGAAGTGGCGAGTGTAAGCCAACTATCTCCTTTTGCATTTTAAATCCCTCTTTTACATGAGTTGTGCAAAGATACCAAACTTGAGATCATTCTAGGATGGGCTTATACCTTTAAGTCGTGCCTCGACACGTAGGAGGTATAGTCCCATCCTGGGCATTACAAGTTGGTATTCAGAGCCTTCTCCGACCTAGAAGCCCCCACTGATTGATCGAATCGTTGACGGTTGAGTCTAGGCACACACTGAAAACTTTTTGAGTCCTATATTATATCGGAGAGTAGGATTTCTTTGCTTCTCATCCCCTTTCTCTCTGGTGAGGACTCCTGACGTCTACTCTTTTCTCTTCTACTTTCAAAAATTGCACCAAATTTTTTTTAGGATCCCGCGAGTATTCTGGGATTGTTTCGATGTTCTTGTGACAAGGATATTGTTCTCGATGCCTCCTGTTACCGAGGAGTTGAGCTTCGGGGTATCATTGACACAAGCATATCGCGGCAGTACTAAATACTTAAGACGGCCGACATCGAAAATCTCTCCTATACGGCCAGTGGCAAGATAACCCCGACATCACCCAGTACTGGGGAGGTAGTTCGAGAGTATTGCCATAGCTTGTTATAGTGGATGCTTTTCGAAGGTCCGAGGTAAACAGTTTCCGAGAAAGACTGGTTATGTGTTGAAGGATGGATACACCTGGATGTAGGTTTAGAGTTGATTGCGCGGTGCTTCCCGTGTATCCCCAACACCTGATTGCATAACTGGAAACTTTCGGAAATCTATAGGTGGGTTCATCTAGTAGTTCTAGGCATTCTTCCAACGGATGCTCGATATGAAGTTTGGGGTTTTACATTGAGTGAAGTGGTTTTACGGACTTGTTCTGATCGGGAGTTGCATCTTAAAGGGTCCTTGGCTATGCTGATCCGGGGATTGCAAAACCCTTTTGTAACATGTTCCATGAGCTTTCAGCACGAAGATGTCGAACGAAACTTCTATCCTGTATTTGTTCTATCTGATCCTTGTTCCTTTTTATTTATTTACCTTTTCCTTCTCCTAAGTGGCTTCTCGTCTAGCTGATGTACCTACGGAATTCATTCGTTCAATCCTCTGTTCGAATGATGTTGTGAAGATTAGGCTGCTGCACATCTATCCTTTGTTTTGTTTTGATTCTGGTATTCGAGTTGCTTCGATGTCAAATGTTGATTCCATACCTTTCATAATCGGTGTTCTCATATTTCTATGGGAGTGCTAGTCCTTCTTAACCATCGAGATCTTCATGTTAATTCTTTTCAACCGGTGTCCATTTTGTTCATCCCAAGTTGTCTTTGTTTTCCCCGCCCTCCCACCCTTCTTCTTCTTGGACCCAGGAATTCTTAATGAAGTATCCATTTTATTCATGTGATATTTCTTCATTCATTTTCCTTCAATGTTCTTATCCGGTGATTTATCGTCAAGATGCTCAAGAGCTTCAAGTTCATCATTCTTTTGTTCTCTAATTCTGCCGGTGGATGTAATTCAAGATTTCGGTGTTGATCTTATCCTTTTCCTCATTTCATAATGCTTTCTTATTCCGGTGAACCAATTAATCATTATCCTCTTGCTATCCATATCCGGAGTGCTCAAGATTCATAATTCCATTCTTAATCCTTTCAAATTATTTTGAGGATTGCTATCTTATTCAAGTCATTTGATTCAACCGGTGCAATATCTCTTAAGCAATCTTTCCAACGGTGATTTCTTTGAGTGGGCCCTAACCCACAGGTCTTTTCCCAGGATCTTACCTGACTCTTCTTTTCCGGAGAATTCTTTTCAAAGGTGACGTAAGAATGGATTCCATCAGTCACATGCCTTCTCCAAGATCGCTTTCAAATTCTTTTCTTCATTGGTTCAACCTTTTTAATTCTTCATCCGGAGTGCCTCAACAATTCTTATGGCTTTTTTCTCGTCTTCATTCTAAACATTTGAAGACCGGAGAAGTGTTTCTCTTAAATCTTGGCCCGTTCTCTTGATGAGTTGTGATTCTAGCTTCTTGCAATCCTCATAATTGTTTTCAATTGTGGGAATTGTTTTCATGCCCCTTCAGAGCAATTCTTGAGTTCTTCTCTTTGTGATCCTCCGAAGGCCATCATTTCAGAATATTTCTTCGTTCTCAGTTTTCAACTTCGTCCTTCAACTATTCTTCATTGATGTCTCTTCGTTCGTCTCCATATTTTTACGGTGGTTCATTCAAGTTACCCTTCCGTTGTTATCGTTTTAATTCAATTGTTCTTTTCACAATCCTACCGGTGGTTTGTTGAAGATTTATCCAAGCTTGTGCGAGATCTCTCTTTAATTCTTCCCAACGAGAATAAGTAGTATGCCAAATCCTTTGGTTGTCATCAATTTAAATTGGTGAAGGAGATGCATAACATAACTCTTATTCTTGTTCCTTCAGGTGATTTAATTCTTTGTCTGGAGCTTGTTCATCATATCATATTCTCGGTTCTAATTCTTCATCTTGTTTTCCGGAGCTTCAAGTGATTTCAATTTTATCATTTCAAGCTCCATCTAATTCATCGCAGGCCTTGAATCTTATTCTTTTCATCTTTCACTTCTAATGCTTTCATTACCGGAGATCTCATGGTGGTTCATCATGTTTTAATTCATCCTTGAAGTCTTCGTCAAGATTCTTGTTGGAGCTCAAGCATTCTTCATCATACTTTTCAATTGCAATCCGTTCTACCTTATCTTCAGATGGTATTATGTCATTCTTGTTAATTTCTTCATGTTTCATGATTCACAAGTTGTCAGGAATGAGTTATTTAAAACCATCTTTTTCCTTGTTCAGCAGATCTTTCAACCCTTCAATTTATTCATTGGAGTTATCTTGGGTTGTATTTCACCTAAAAGCTTTCCTTGAGAATTGTTGCTATTATGGTGCTTATTAATGACCCAAATTCTTCATTTATCATTCCGATGAAATAAGTTTTTCATCTCCTTGTTGATCTCAATCCAATCAATTGTTTTCGTCAGTGGCTGGTTGTCACCTCTTAATTTTGAGATGTTTTCCATAAGCCCACATGAAGCTTATTCGTTTTCGTTGTTGATTTTTTCAATCAACTCCGTTCAACCCTTCTTTGTAAGATGCTCTTTCAAATTAAATTTTGAGAGAGGTTGTCATATTTCTTCTCCATTCATTTCTTTCGTTGATCTTTATGCTATTCTTTCATTCCGGAGGCCTTGTGATATTGCTCTCTTTAACCATCATCTCGTTTTTACCAAGATCATATTCTCTCTTGCTTGTCTTTTTAACCGGAGTGTTGTTTTCTTCATTCAAGTTCCATCATCTTATCTAGTTTTGCCTCTCTTTTCAACCGGAGTGCTGTCTGAGTCTTTCTTACCCTTGTGCCATTCTTTTAATTGTTTCGGAGGCAATATGTTGTTGTTTTCATCAAGTATCTTTCCAACTTGGCAAGTTCTTGTTAATTCCTTCCATTTTCAGACGGAGTGCTGTCCGAATTCTGTCTTTCTTATTCCTTGGCTATACCGTTGCAGTTTCATATGCTTTTGGTTCGTAAGCTCTTGTTTCATGTCTTTCAACCTATAAGGTTCTTATAATGCTCCTTGTTCCTCTTTTCTAACGGAGTGTTTTCATCTTCGTTCATCTCCGTTGCATTCTTCTTTCACTATTGTTCAACCTCTCAAGGTTCCTTGGTTTCACTCGTCTGTCAAAGAAGCAACTTTGTTTTACCTCTTCCTCTTCCGTTTTTTACCCGGAGATATCTCTAGGATCTCGGGTCGAGATCCTCTGTTAGTGTGGGAGAGTTGTGACGCCCGAGACTAACGTCCAGAAGATTCCAGAAGATTCCAGAAGATTCCAGATGTTCCGGGTTGCCTGTGTGTTCTTTTGTGCTGGTGTTATTCATTTTTGCATTGCATCATGTCATCATGCCATCATGTCATATTTATTTTTGCATCTCAACCTAAATAAATCGTGTGGGCCTTCGGTCCATTTAAATCGAGGGAAGATTGTCTTCTCTTTAAAACATATAAAAGCCTCCTAATAATTATGGAGCTATATTAATAATTATTCCATTCCTCGGAATTACTCAAACACACTTGCATAATTCCCCATGTTTATTTCACTTCAAGTTTCACCTCCAAAATCTTGCCGGTAATTTCTTTCCGTTGTTTCGAGGCTTCTCCAAAAATCTAAACTCCTTTTATTTGCAAGCTAAATGTTTTAGTTTGCACTTCCTTGTGTTGGAACTATTTTTGTTGGGTTGGTAATATCCCGTAAAGCCTTATAAAAATGTTCCATATTTTATTTTTCTGTTCCTTGCCTCTTTTCTTTTATTTTTGGTTCCCTCTCTATTTTTCTGCTAAGAAATAAAGAGAGGCAGCCAGCTCCTAGGCCATCTGGGCCTCCTCCTTCCCCCCCCAGCGGCCCAAGCCTCCTCCTCATTTGGCCCATCTGGCCTCCTCTCCACCGAACCCTAACTCCCCTCGCAGCTTCTCCCCTCGTCCCCCTCGTGCGACGCCGCCGCCACCCCGTTTCCCTCGCTCCTTCGCCTCTGTGCCCGACCCAGGTCCCTCTCGATCTCTCTCGCTCACCCCGCACGAGTCCGTTCCCTTTCCCTCTGCCTCCCTCTCGCACTCTCTCTTCGCCCCGATCTCCCTCGAGCCCTCGATCTCCCTCTGCCGCACGAACCCTCTCCTCGACCCTTCCTCCGTGCGCCGATCGCGTCCAGGGCCGAGACCCCCTCCTCCAGCCTCACTCTGGTTTTCCTCCGCATCGCCAGGCCGCTGGAGGCGCCCCCTCGCGCAGGCTGCGCCCTCCCGTCGCCCGGCGACCGAGGCGTCCTCCCTCCGCCCTCCATCGCCCCGCGAGCGACGCCTCCACCGAGCGCCGCGGCCAGGCCCTTCTTCCCGCGCCCCGAGCGCGCCCTCGCAGCGCCGCAGTGCCCCTCGGCCAGGACCCGCGCGGACGCCGGGATCCGTCCATCTCCGCGACGACCGTGCCGGCCTCCTCCTCGTCCTCCCGTGCGCCTCAGCTTCCTCCGTCCGCGCCAGGACCCTCCAGAAGACGAGCGCCGGGCGCCTCGTTCCGCCTCGCGGCAGAGCCCCTTCGCCCGGGCCGCGTCACCTCCCCTCGTGCTGCTCCCTCCGTTCCTCCCTCCGGGCCAGCCAGGCCGAGCGGCCCTGCCGCCGCCATGGAGTCCCGCGGCCCCGTCGCCAAGAGCCTCGGCCTCTTCTTCGTCTGGCCCGAGCCAGCACGCCGTGGCCTCGTCTCCGTGCAGCCTTGTTTTGCTCCTGTAGTTTTGTTGTTTTTTTGTGTGTGCCGTGCTGTAATTTTTGGACAGGAGACCCGTGTACCCTTTTGGAGACGTGAACGACTACGGAATGTGAACAACTACACGACGCGCAAGTACCTCTACATGACACGACCAAGTACCCCTACGCGTCGATACGGCAAGTACCACTACCGTCGACAAGTTCGGAGACCAAGTACCCCTACGAACGCCGACACAAGACGACGCGACAAGTACCCTTCGGAGAAGTGAACAACTACATCCGTGTACGACTACGTGAACGAGTACCACGACGCCGCAAGTACCACTACCGTCGCCCGAACGTCTACCGTCGCCGAGAACCACTACTTCCTCTACGACTCACGAGAGCGGCTACTTCCTCTACTTCCACTACGTCCCTCTACGATCCCGAACCGCCCGAAACGCACGCTTCGAAGGTATAACCCCGTCGATGAACCGTGTGATGCATGTTTGTGTTGTATGAAATGTTTCCCGTGTGAGCACCGTGTCCGTTTCGTCCCTTTTGTTGTTCCTCGGTTGCCTCGTCACCGACTCGTGGGAACCCGGCAACGGGATCGCTCACCTTTCATCTCGTTTGACTCACTCCGTCTTACCTTTTGCACCGGACTCTCAACGAGTTACCGGAACCGATATGTTGCCATGCTTCATTTTCGGATCGTTGCCGTGGCACCCTTTTCTTCCACCACGGTGACAAATGCTTCTTATCCTTTAAGTCAACCTTTTAAAAAAACTTGCATAACTTGATCATGTCATCCGCATCATGATAACAACATTGATATGTTTAATTGTTGTTTGCTTATAATTATTAAACATGCTCATGGGGATTTTCCGGATATGTTGTTGTTATTTTCCGGCCCCATTTAAAATGTCTTAATAGTGTAGTTTTATTATGTTTCACCTCTTGCCATGCTAAAAACATTTAATCTTGTCTTGTTAATAACGAGAGTCAACTAAATAATTATTATGTGGTGTTTCGTCAATATGCAACTCGTTGCATATTGATCTCCACTTAACTTGTAGTATTTGTTTGTGCACTTGCCATGCCTTGCATATTTAAACCGGACATGCATCATGCTTGCTTGTGCCTTGTATGCCAAGTTTATGTGTGTGTTTACCGTGTTGTTTCTTTCTTTCCGGTTGCTTCTCTTGTTAGCTTCGGTTTCGTTCCGGAGTTGTGAGGATTCGCTCGTCTCTGTTGCTCCGTCTTCTTGGATCCGTTCTTCTCCCTTGTGGAATCCCAGGCAAGATGACCGAACCCGGATACCATTACTATTTTTGCCTCTTGCTAGTAGTATCGCTCTGTAGTATTTGCCTCGATGCCTATGTTTTTCCTGTCAGCCTCCTACTTGTAACCAATTGCCATGTTTAACCACCCTACCTACGCAAACCGTTGCTTGGCTAAGTACGCTTCGCTCAGCCCCTCTTATAGCATTGTTAGTTGCAGGTGAAGATTGAAGATGCTTGCTTCATGTTGAAGTTTGGTTGGGTTATATCACACTATATAAATGCTAAATGAAATCATCTATATACTGGCAGGGTGGAAGGCTAAGCCTTTTGCTTGGTGTTTTGTTCCACTCATGCCGTTAGGAACCGTATAAACCGGTGTTATGTTCCTTGATTTTGCGTTCCTAACACGGTTGGGGTGTATGGGACCCCCTTGATAAACCGCTAAGTGCTAAGTCTTTTCCAGCAAGTCCCAACATTTGGTACTATTTGCCTCATAATAACAACTTAATTAATTAATTAATTTTGCATAGAGGGTCGCTCCCTCGAGGATCCTTTATTTCTACATAGCAGGGGGGGCCAGTGCCGATGGTGTTGGTCCCAAACGGGGAGCCTGCGGGAACCACCACGGGGAAACTCGAGGTTTGGGTCCTGTAGCTTCGCCCATCCGGTCGTGTCCTGAGACCTAGATACGCGCGGCTACTATCAGGGTGTCGACACGCCGGGAGGATTTACTGGATTAGCCTTACCTTAGTTCGGTTTAACTTGAGCACGGGATTCCGAGAATACTCGGGTCTTCCCACTTTGGAGTTGCGACTCCGCGGATCGTGGGCTTGTAATGGGTCAAGTTGGAACACCCCTGCAGGGTTTGAACTTTCGAAAGCCGTGCCCGCGGTTATGTGGCAGATGGGAGCTTGTTAATTCCGGTTGTAGATAACTTGACACAATGTTTCAATACACTACCAGCGTGTGTACCGTGACTGTCAATTTCCGAATAGGGATTCGGGAGTTGAACACGGTGGGGTTATGTTTGACCGGCTTTAGTTAGGATCACTTCGTGATCATCTTTCGACCGATGCTCTTCTCTTCTCGCTCTCTTTTACGTAAGTTAGTGCTAGTTGCTGCTGCAGACTCTTGTTTTGTTTCCTTCACCTCTTATTCTTTCTTCAGCCTTGTCCTCACCCAAGGCTTAAATAGTCTTGTTACCCGGGAACGGGATTGCTGAGTCCTCTGTGGCTCACAGTTACTTCACCACACCAGATGCAGGTTCAGCCGAGTTTGAAGCAGGTGATGGATCAGTGCTCCACCAGGAGCTCGTTGAAGAGTGTGGCCGTTTGCTTGTGACGTTTCGATGTTCAGTAGTGGTTTCTACTAGGATTCGATCCTGACCTGTGGCTTGTTGTTGTTTTGGTATCTTTCTTTTGGATCTTCACCCGTAGTCGGGTTGTGATGTTTTGAATGATGTATTGTTTATGTTTTGTATTGTGTGAAGTGGCGAGTGTAAGCCAACTATCTCCTTTTGCATTTTAAATCCCTCTTTTACATGAGTTTGAAGACCGCCTTCCTCACGCCATTTGGGTGTAAGCCAACTATCTCCTTATTCCGGGTACCACCAGATCAAACTCGATCCTGCCGACCGTTTGAAGACCGCCTTCCTCACGCCATTTGGGGCCTTCTGCTACCTGACCATGATGTTCGACTTGAGGAATGCCGGCGCCACTTTTCAGCGTTGCATGCAGAAGTGTCTCCTCAAGCAACTTGGCAGAAACGCCCACGTTTACGTGGATGATATCGTGGTGAAGACGGAGAAGAGGGGAACTCTCTTGGAGGACCTCCAAGAGACCTTTGAAAACCTGCACTGCTTTCAGATCAAGCTAAACCCGGAGAAATGCATCTTCGGGGTACCAGCAGGCCAACTCCTTGCCTTCCTGGTATCTGAACGCGACATCGAGTGCAACCCCGCAAAGATCAAGGCCATTGAGAGAATGGAGAGGCAGACTCGTGTACGAGATGTCCAGAAGTTCACCGGATGCCTGGCATCGCTCAACCGTTTCATCAACCGGCTGGGTGAGAAGGCACTCCCACTGTACCAACTGATGAAGAAAACCACTTGCTTTGAGTGGAAGGACAAGGCAGATGAAGCCTTCCAGCAACTCAATAAAGTGATGTCCACGCCGCCTATTCTGGCGGCGCCAACAGATAAGGAACCCATGTTCCTTTACATAGCCGCCACCAGCCGGGTGGTCAACACTGTGATTGTGGTTGAACGGCCAGAGGACGGCAGAGCCTTGCCTGTCCAGAGGCCGGTCTATTACTTGAGCGAAGTGCTGTCAGCCTCCAAGCAGAACTACCCCCACTACCAGAAGATGTGCTACGGCGTGTACTTCACCGCCAAGAAACTCAAGCAGTACTTCCAAGAGCACCCGATCACGGTTGTATGCACGGCCCCGCTTGCTGAAATCGTGGGCAATAGAGATGCTTCAGGAAGAGTGGCGAAGTGGGCCATTGAGCTGGCACCCTTTACCATCTTCTACCAGCCCCGCACCACCATCAAATCACAAGCTTTGGCCGACTTCCTCGTCGACTGGGCCGAGACCCAGTACCTGCTGCCTGCTCCAGACTCAACCCATTGGCGGATGCACTTTGACGGATCAATGCGCACTGGCTTGGGAGCCGGCGTCGTCCTTACCTCTCCCAAGGGCGACAAGCTCAAATACACCCTGCAAATCCATTCGCCGCCTCCAACAATGTGGCCGAGTATGAGGCACTCATTCATGGGCTCCGGATGGCCAAAGAGATTGGTATCCGCCGAGTGCTGTGCTATGGTGACTCAGACTTGGTTTTCCAGTAGTCCTCTGGGGACTAGGACGCCAAGGACGCAAACATGGGGAGTTACCGCTTCCTTGTCCAACAGATGAGTGGGCATTTTGACGGCTACGAGTTCCTCCACGTGCCACGAGCCGACAACGTGCAAGTTGACACCTTGGCACGAATTGGCTCCACCCGCCAAGCAATACCAGCCGGTGTGTCCCTCCAATGTCTACGCAAGCCGTCTATCAAGCCTTCACGAGAGTCAGAGTCATTCTTCATACCAGCCGATCCTGGAGTAGACGGCCCGACAACCTCAGCAGCCGGCCCGGGGACTGCTCCAGCAGCCAGCCCAGATACTCTAACTTCAGCAGACGACACGGCAATCGCTGCGCCAGTTCCTGGCCCAAGGATTGCTCCAGCAGGCAGCCAAGAGGCGCTAGCTCCAGCAGACGGCCCGGGGACTGCTGCAGCCGCCCCGGGGACTTCAGAAGCACAACAGGCAGCTCACTCCAGCCCTCCGCCTCCCAGCCCAACAGCCCTGGTCTCACTGGCAGAAACAATAGGTGTCTCAGCGTCGTCTTGGGCGCAGTCAATCCTCAATTTCCTGCTCAGAAGAGAGCTGCCAGCAGACGAAACTTTGGCACGGCAAGTTCGACGCCGAGCTTCAGCATACACAATAGTCAACAAAGAGCTTGTCAGAAGAAGTGCAACAGGCGTCTTCCAGCGCTGCGTGGAGGCAGAAAAGGGTCTGGCTATTCTAAAGGATATTCATCAAGGGGAGTGCGGCCACCATGCGGCCTCAAGATCCCTCGTTGCCAAAGCTTTCCGCCACGGCTTCTTCTGGCCGACTGCTTTGGACGACGCCAAATACTTGGTCAAGAAGTGCAATGGCTACCAGCGCTTTAGTTCCAAGCAACACTTGCCGGCTTCTGCACTCAAGACCATTCCGATCACTTGGCCATTTGCCGTCTGGGACTGGACATGGTGGGTCCCTTCAAGATAGCTCGAGGCGGCCTGACACATTTACTCGTAGCAGTGGACAAGTTCACCAAGTGGATCGAGGCAAAGCCAACCAAGAAACTCAACGGCCCAACTGCTGTGACCTTCATCGCAGACATCACAGTCCGGTATAGCATACCGCACAACATCATCACCGACAACGACACAAACTTTGCCAAAGGCGCATTGGCCCGTTTCTATGCAACACAGGGCATCCGACTAGACTTAGCATCCGTTGCCCACCCACAGTCCAACGGCCAAGTTGAGCGCGCCAATGGCCTTATCCTGTCCGGCATCAAGCCCCGGCTGGTCGAACCTTTGGAATGATCAGCCGGCTGCTGGATCGAAGAGTTGCCGTCTGTCCTCTGGAGCCTCAGGACAACTCCGAACAAATCAACCGGCTTCACTCCTTTCTTCCTCGTCTATGGGGCCGAGGCCGTCATCCCAACAGATGTTGAGTTTGTCTCGCCTCGCGTCACCACGTACACAGAAGCCAAAGCCAAAGAAGCACGAGAAGACGGCACGGAGCTTCTGGAGGAGGCCCGGCTAGTAGCACTTAGCTGGTCCGCCGTCTATCAGCAGGGTCTCCGTCGGTATCACAGTCGATGGATCAGGCCACATTCCTTTCGCGAGGGGGACCTTGTGCTCCGGCTGATCCAGCGAACAGCCGGCCAGCACAAGCTCTCGGCTCTTTGGGAAGGACCATTCATCATCAGCAAGGTACTAGGCAACGATGCCTACTACCTCATCGATGCCCAGAAGCCAAGAGCACGCAAGAGAGACGACCCGGGCAAGGAGTCGGAGCGCCCGTGGAACGCAAACCTACTTCATCACTTTTATAGCTAAAAGACAGTATGTGTCGCGCTATCTACTTTATTTTGAGAACCAATGGGACCCCCGAGGAGTTCTCGAGGACTGTACAACCCTTTATCTATATGATAAGAATTATGCATGTGAATGAGTATTTTTCATTCCTTCTTCCGGCACCGGAGCCTAGCAGACGGCCCGGGGACTGGCCGTCTAGCCCTATGTGTTGGGGAACGTAGTATTTTCAAAATTTTCGTACAATCACGCAAGATCTATCTACCAGATGCATAGCAACGAGGGGGAGAGTGTGTCTACGTACCCTTGTAGACCGGAAGCAGAAGCGTCAAGTGACGCGGTTGATGTAGTCGAACTTCTTCGCGATTCAACCGATCAAGCACCAAACGTACGACACCTCCGTGTTCAGCACACGTTCAGCTTGAGGACGTCCCACGAGCTCTTGATCCAGTTGAGCTTCACGGGAGAGTTTTGTCAGCACGATGGCGTGGTGACGGATATGATGAAGTTACCGGCACATGGCTTCGCCTAAGCAATGCAACGGTATGACCGAGGTGTGTTTCTGTGGAGGGGGGCACCGCACACGGCTGGAGAAATCAACTTGTGTGTTCTAGGGTGCCCCTGCCCCCGTATATAAAGGAGCAAGGGGGAGGCCGATCGGCCCTCCTATGGCGCGCCAAGGGGTGCAATCCTACTAGGAATAGGATTGCAATCCTATTCCTAGTAGGAATCACCAAGAGGGAGAAGGGGGAAGGAAAGAGAGGGAGAGAAGGAGAGGGAAAGAGGGGGCCACGCCCCTCCCCTAGTCCAATTCGGACTGCCCCTTGGGAGGGGGGCGCGCCACCTCCTGGCTGCTGCCCTCTTTCTTCCCTAAGGTCCACTAGGGCCCAACTTTCCCCCGAGGGGTTCCGGTAACCCCTCCGGCACTCCGGTAAATTACGAAACTTTCCAGAACACTTCCAGTGTCCGAATATAGTTGTCCAATATATCAATCTTTACGTCCAGGACATTACGAGACTCCTCGTCATGTCCGTGATCTCATCCGGGACTCCTAACTACCTTCGGTACATCAAAACTCATAAACTCATAATACCGATCGTCATCAAACGTTAAGCATGCGGACCCTACGGGTTCGAGAACTATGTAGACGTGACCGAGACTCATCTCCGTTCAATAACCAATAGCGGAACCTGGATGCTCATATTGGCTCCTACATATTCTACGAAGATCTTTATCGGTCAAACCGCATAAGAACATACATTGTTCCTTTTGTCATCGATATGTTACTTGCCCGAGATTCGATCGTCGGTATCTCAATACCTAGTTCAATCTCGTTACCGGCAAGTCTCTTTACTCGTTCCGTAATACATCATCTCGTGACTAACTCATTAGTCCTTTCCTTGCAAGGCTTATTATAATCTGTATTACCGAGAGGGCCCAGAGATACCTCTCCGACACTCGGAGTGACAAATCCTATTCTTGATCTATGCCAAAACCATAAACACTTTCGGAGACACCTGTAGAGCATCTTTATGATCACCCAGTTACGTTGTGACGTTTGATAGCACACAAGGTGTTCGTCTGGTATTCGGGAGTTGCATAATCTCATAGTCATAGGAACATGTATAAGTCATGAAGAAAGCAATAGCAGTAAAACTAAACGATCATAGTGCTAAGCTAACGGATGGGTCTTTTCCATCACATCATTCTCCTAATGATGTGATCCCGTTGATCAAATGACAACTCATGTCTATGGCTAGGAAACATAATCATCTTTGATCAATAAGCTAGTCTAGTAGAGCCATACTAGGGACATACTGTTTTGTCTATGTATTGACACATGTACTAAGTTTTCGGTTAATACAATTCTAGCATGAATAAAAGACATTTATCATGATATAAGGAAATAAAAATAACATCTTTATTATTGCCTCTAGGGCATATTTCCTTCAGTCTCCCACTTGAACTAGAGTCAACAATCTAGATTACAAAGTAATGACCCTAACACCCATGGAGTCTTGGTGCTGGTCTTATTTTGCGCGTGGAAGAGGCCTAGTCAACGGGCCTGCGACATTCAGATCCGTATGTATCTTGCAAATCTCTATGTCTCCTTCCTTGACTAGATCGCGGATGGAATTGAAGCGTCTTTTGATGTGCTTTGTTCTCTTGTGAAACCTGGATTCCATCGCCAAGGCTATTGCTCCAGTGTTGCCACAAAAGATTTTCATTAGACCCGATGCACTAGGTATTACACCTAGATCGGATATGAACTCCTTCATCCAGACTCCTTCATTTGCTGCTTCCGAAGCAGCTATGTATTCCGCTTCACACGTAGATCCCGCCACGATGCTCTGCTTGGAACTGCACCAGCTGACAGCTCCACCATTTAATAAAAATACATATCCGGTTCGTGACTTAGAGTCATCCGGATCAGTGTCAAAGCTTGAATCGACATAACCATTTATGACAAGCTCTTTGTCACCTTCATACACGAGAAACATATCCTTTGTCCTTTTCAGGTACTTCCGGATGTTCTTGACCGATGTCCAGTGATCCACTCTTGGATTACTTTGGTACCTCCCTGCTAGACTTATTGCAAGTCACACATCAGGTCTGGTACACATCATTGCATACATGATAGATCCTATGGCTGAGGAATAGGGAATGACTTTCATTTTCTCTCTATCTTCTGCAGTGGTCGGGCATTGAGTCTTACTCAACTTCACACCTTGTAACACAGGCAAGAACCCTTTCTTTGACTGATCCATTTTGAACTTCTTCAAAACTTTATCAAGGTATGTGCTTTGTGAAAGTCCAATTAAGTGTCTTGATCTATCTCTATAGATCTTGATGCCCAATATGTAAGCAGCTTCACCGAGGTCTTTCATTGAAAAACTCTTATTCACCGAGGTCTTTTCCAATCAATAATATGTCATCCACATATAATATCAGAAATGCTATAGAGCTCCCACTCACTTTCTTGTAAATACATGTTTCTCCAAAAGTATGTATAAAACCATATGCTTTGATCACCTCATCAAAGCGTATATTCCAACTCCGAGATGCTTGCACCAGTCCATAGATGTATCGCTGGAGCTTGCACACTTTATTAGCACCTTTTGGATCGACAAAACCCTCTGGTTGCATCATATACAACTCTTCTTTGAGATATCCATTCAGGAATGCTGTTTTGACATCCATTTGCCAGATTTCATAATCATAAAATGTGGCAATTGCTAACATGATTCGGACAGACTTAAGCATCGCTACGGGTGAGAAAGTCTCATTGTAGTCAACTCCTTGAACTTGTCGAAACCCTTTCGCAACAAGTCGAGCTTTGTAAACAGTAACATTACCGTCAGCGTCGGTCTTCCTCTTGAAGATCCATTTATTTTTGATGGCTTGCCAATCATCGGGCAAGTCAACCAAAGTCCACACTTTGTTCTCATACATGGATACCATCTCAGATTTCATGGCATCAAGCCATTTTGCGGAATCTGGGCTCTTCATCGCTTCCTCATAGTTCGTAGGTTCATCATGGTCTAGTAACATGACTTCCAGAACTGGGTTGCCATACCACTTTGGTGCGGAACGTACTCTGGTTGATCTACGATGTTCAGCAGAAACTTGATCTGAAGTTTCATGATCATCATCATTAGCTTCCTCACTAATTGGTGTAGGAATCACTGGAACTAGTGTCTGTGATGTACTACTTTCCAATTCGGGAGAAGGTACAATTACCTCATCAAGTTCTACTTTCCTCCCACTCACTTCTTTCGAGAGAAACTCCTTCTCTAGAAAGGATCCATTCTTAGCAACGAATATCTTGCCTTCGGATCTGTACCCAACTGTCTCCTTTGGGTATCCTATGAAGACACATTTCTCCGACTTGGGTTCGAGCTTATCAGGTTGAAGCTTTTTCACATAAGCATCGCAGCCCCAAACTTTAAGAAACGACAACTTTGGTTTCTTGCCAAACCACAGTTCATAAGGTGTCGTCTCAACAAATTTAGATGGTGCCCTATTCAACGTGAATGCAGCTGTCTCTAAAGCATAACCCCAAAATGATAGTGGTAAATCGGTAAGAGACATCATAGACTGCACCATATCCAATAAAGTATGGTTGCGACGTTCGGACGCACCATTACGCTGTGGTGTTCCGGGTGGCGTGAGTTGTGAAACTATTCCACATTGTTTCAAATGAAGACCAAACTCATAACTCAAATATTCACCTCCATGATCAGATCGCAGAAACTTTATTTTTTTGTTATGATGATTCTCTACTTCACTCTGAAATTCTTTGAACTTTTCAAATGTTTCAGACTTGTGCTTCATTAAGTAGATATACCCATATCTGCTCAAATCATCAGTGAAGGTCAGAAAATAACGATACCCGCCGCGAGCTTCAACACTCATTGGTCCACATACATCAGTATGTATGATTTCCAACAAATCTGTTGCTCGCTCCACAGTTCCGGAGAATGGAGTTTTAGTCATCTTGCCCATAAGGCACGGTTCGCAAGCACCAAGTGATTCATAATCAAGTTATTCCAAAAGTCCATCACTATGGAGTTTCTTCATGCGCTTTACACCAATATGACCTAAACGGCAGTGCCACAAATAAGTTGCACTATCATTATTAACCTTGCATCTTTTGGCTTCAATATTATGAATATGTGTATCACTACAATCGAGATCCAACAAGAATAGACCACTCTTCAAGGGTGCATGACCATAAAAGATATTATTCATAAAAATAGAACAACCATTATTCTCTGATTTAAATGAATAACCGTCTCGCAACAAACAAGATCCAGATATAATGTTCATGCTTAACGCTGGCACCAAATAACAATTATTTAGGTCTAAAACTAATCCCGAAGGTAGATGTAGAGGTAGCATGCCGATGGCGATCACATCGACTATGGAACCATTTCCCACGCACATCGTCACCTCGTCCTTAGCCAATCTTCGTTTAATCCGCAGTCCCTGTTTCGAGTTACAAATATTAGCAACCGAACCGGTATCAAATACCCAGGTACTACTACGAGCATTAGTAAGGTACACATCAATAACATGTATATCACATATACCTTTGTTCACCTTGCCATCCTTCTTATCCGCCAAATACTTGGGGCAGTTCCGCTTCCAGTGTCCAGTCCCTTTGCAGTAGAAGCACTCATTTTCAGGCTTGGCTCCAGACTTGGGTTTCTTCGCGGGAGTAGCAACTGTCTTGCAATTCTTCTTGAAGTTCCCCTTCTTTCCCTTGCCCTTTTTCTTGAAACTAGTGGTATTGTTAACCATCAACACTTGATGCTCCTTTTTGATTTCTACCTCCGCAGCTTTGAGCATAGCGATGAGCTCGGGAATTGTCTTCTGCATCCCTTACATATTATAGTTCATCACGAAGCATTTATAGCTTGGTGGCGGTGATTGAAGAACTCTATCAATAACACTATCCTCGTCAACTTTGCAACCAACTTGAGTCATATGATTGTAGTACCCAGACATTCTGAGCAAGTGTTCACTAATAGGGCTATTCTCCTCCATATTGCAGCTATAGAACTTATTGGAAATCTCATATTTCTCAATCCGGACATTTGCTTGAAATATTAACTTCAACTCCTGGAACATCTCATATGGTCCATGACGTTCAAAACATCGTTGAAGTCCCGGTTCTAAGCCGTGAAGCATGGCACACTGAACTATCGTGTAGTCATCAGACCGCGTCTGCTAGACGTTCAAAGCGTTTACATTAGTGGGATGGGGCTTGTCACCTAGCGGTGCTTCAAGGACATAATTCTTCTGTGCAGCAATGAGGGTAATCCTCAAGTTACGGACCCAGTCCGTGTAATTGCTACCATCATCTTTCAACTTAGCTTTCTCTAGGAATGCATTAAAATTCAAAGGAACGGTAGCACGGGCCATTGATCTACAACAACATAGATATGCAAAAACTATCAGGACTAAGTTCATGATAAATTAAAGTTCAAATTAATCATATTACTTAAAGAACTCCCACTTAGATAGACATCCCTCCGGTCATCTAAATGATCACGTGATCCAAATCAACTAAACCATGTCCGATCATCACGTGAGATGGAGTAGTTTCAATGGTGAACATCTTATGTTGATCATATCTACTATATGATTCACGCTCAACCTTCGGTCTCCAGTGTTCCGAGGCCATATCTACATATGCTAGGCTCGTCAAGTTTAACCCGAGTATTCTGCGTGTGCAAAACTGGCTTACACCCGTTGTATTTGAACGTAGAGCTTATCACACCCGATCATCACGTGGTGTCTCGACACGACGAACTTTCGCAACGGTGCATACTCAGGGAGAACACTTATACCTTGAAATTTTGTAAGGGATCATCTTATAATGCTACCATCGTACTAAGAAAAATAAGAAGCATAATAAGATAAACATCACATGCAATCAAAATATGTGACATGATATGGCCATCATCATCTTGTGCTTTTGATCTCCATCTCCAAAGCACTGTCATGATCACCTTTGTCACCGGCGCGAGACCTTGATCTCCATCGTAACATCCTTGTCGTCTCGCCAACTATTGCTTCCATGACTATCGCTACCGCTTAGTGAGAAAGTAAAGCAATTACATGGCGATTGCATTTCATACAATAAAGCGACAACCATATGGCTCCTGCCAGTTGCCGATAACTTTACAAAACATGATCATCTCATACAAAACCGTCTAACTCATCATGTCTGGACCATATCACATCACAACATGCCTTGCAAAAACAAGTTAGACGTCCTCTACTTTGTTGTTGCAAGTTTTACGTGGCTGCTGCGGGCTTAGCAAGAACTGTTCTTACCTACGCATACAAAACCACAACGATGTTTCGTCAAGTATGTGTTGTTTTAACCTTCACAAGGACCGAGCATAGTCACACTCGATTCAGCTAAGGTGAGAGAGACAAACACCTGCTAGTCACCTTTAAGCAACGAGTGCTCATAACGGTGAAACCAGTCTCGCGTAAGCATACGCGTAATGTCGGTCCGGGCCGCTTCATCTCACAATACTGCCGAACCAAAGTATGACATGCTGGTAAGCAGTATGACTAGTATCGTCCACAACTTACTTGTGTTCTACTCGTGCATATCATCTACACATAGACCTGGCTCATGATGCCACTGTTGGGGAACGTAGTATTTTCAAAATTTTCCTACGATCACGCAAGATCTATCTACCAGATGCATAGCAACGAGGGGGAGAGTGTGTCTACGTACCCTTGTAGACCGGAAGCGGAAGCGTCAAGTGACGCGGTTGATGTAGTCGAACTTCTTCGCGATCCAACCGATCAAGCACCGAACGTACGGCACCTCCGCATTCAGCACACGTTCAGCTTGATGACGTCCCACGAGCTATTGATCCAGTTGAGCTTCACGGGAGAGTTTCGTCAGCACGACGGCATGGTGACGGATATGATGAAGTTACTGGCACACGGCTTCGCCTAAGCAATGCAACGGTATGACCGAGGTGTGTTTCTGTGGAGGGGGCACGGCACACGGCTGGAGAGATCAACTTGTGTGTAAGGGGGCAAGGGGGGAGGCCGGCCGGCCCTCCTATGGCGCGCCAAGGGGTGCAATCCTACTAGGAATAGGATTGCAATCCTATTCCTAGTAGGAATCACCAAGAGGGAGAAGGGGGAAGGAAAGAGAGGGAGAGAAGGAGAGGGAAAGAGGGGGCCGCGCCCCCTCCCCTAGTCCAATTCGGACTGCCCCTTGGGAGGGGGCGCGCCACCTCCTGGCTGCTGCCCTCTTTCTTCCCTAAGGCCCACTAGGGCCCAACTTTCCCCCGGGGGGTTCCGGTAACCCCTCCGGCACTCCGGTAAATTCCGAAACTTTCCAGAACACTTCCGGTGTCCGAATATAGTCGTCCAATATATCAATCTTTACGTCTCGGACATTTCGAGGCTCCTCGTTATGTCCGTGATCTCATCCGGGACTCCGAACTACCTTCGGTACATCAAAACTCATAAACTCATAATACCAATCGTCATCAAACGTTAAGCGTGCGGACCCTACGGGTTAGAGAACTATGTAGACATGACCGAGACTCATCTCCGGTCAATAACCAATAGCGGAACCTGGATGCTCATATTGGCTCCTACATATTCTACGAAGATCTTTATCGGTCAAACAGCATAACAACATACGTTGTTCCTTTCGTCATCGGTATGTTACTTGCCCGAGATACGATCGTCGGTATCTCAATACCTAGTTCAATCTCGTTACCGGCAAGTCTCTTTACTCGTTCCATAATACATCATCTCGTGACTAACTCATTAGTCATTTGCTTGCAAGTCTTATTATGATGTGTATTACCGAGAGGGCCCAGAGATACCTCTCCGAAACTCGGAGTGACAAATCCTATTCTTGATCTATGCCAACACCACAAACACTTTCGGAGACACCTGTAGAGAATCTTTATGATCACCCAGTTACGTTGTGAAGTTTGATAGCACACAAGGTGTTCCTCTGGTATTCGGGAGTTACATAATCTCATAGTCATAGGAACATGTATAAGTCATGAAGAAAGCAATAGCAGTAAAACTAAACGATCATAGTGCTAAGCTAACGGATGGGTCTTGTCCATCACATCCTCCTCCTAATGATGTGATCCCGTTGATCAAATGACAACTCATGTCTATGGCTAGGAAACATAACCATCTTTGATCAATAAGCTAGTCTAGTAGAGGCATACTAGGGACATACTATTTTGTCTATGTATTCACACATGTACTAAGTTTCCGGTTAATACAATTCTAGCATGAATAAAAGACATTTATCATGATATAAGGAAATAAAAATAACATCTTTATTATTGCCTCTAGGGCATATTTCCTTCACTATGTTTAAAACCTTTCTTTAAACAATCGGACAAGTAATGTGATGGCATCCAAGCCCTCTCCCGCCTACAGTCACAGACTCGCAGAACGCGGCTGTCCGATTGGCGGGAGTCAAAGGCAAGAAGTGGTGCCCACATGAAAAATGGCTAAGGAAGATAAACATAGGGCAAGACGGCCCTTTATACAAGTTGGCCGGCTGTTGAGCAGATGGCCATCCGGCTTCTGGCTTAGCCACACCGCATTCCAGAGAGCGGAATACTTGCCTATACGGAAAACAGCCAAGTACCTGACCCAGCCACAGACCACATAGTGGCTGCCTGGCTGGCGGGACAACAGTTAAAGGAGACAGCAAAAGAAAAAATGCCTGAAGGAACAAAGGACGGTGCTAATCCCAGAACCCGGCAAACAGCATAAACATATGCAACATTAAGAGAATATTTATAGCAAAAAGGCCTCGAATGTCGCCTTCGAGCAGTAATTTACTGATACACCCAGTGGGTGGAATTGTTCGGACTAATCCTACCAAGTCTTAAGAAAAAACAGGAATTAAAAGATACACAAGTGATGCCTAAGGTGCAGCAGGCGGAGCGGGTGGCAGGACGGAGCCGACTGCTGGGGGAGCCGCCTGATGGGTCTCGGCATGGCCGCCTCCTGCAGCAGGCGGCGCCGCCCCGCTGGGCCCGCTTGTAGAGGTTTGATCAGGCTGATGGCCAGCAGATGGCTCCGCCTCCTGGGAGCTGGCTTCCGTGTCGATGTCTCCCTCCTCCTCGCCGTCGTTGCTGGAGGCGATCTCCTCGTCCAGCTCCTCCGATGCCGCCAAGTCTAGCCCGAAGTTGTCGGGTGGACCACATGACCGTTCTCATCCAGCTCTGGGACGAAAATGGCGGTGTCAACGTACTCGGCGAGGGAAGCGGTGCGCTTGACGAGATCTCCTTGCACCGCTGCCAGTTCGGGCTCAGCTTCCACGCGGAAGGTCGTCAGCTGGGCGTGATTCAGGTCTGGGTACCAGCCCTTGGCGAAATTTAGGGCGGTTCGCGCACCGGCCCTCGCTGCGGCGCCCATCCAGGCCTCGAAGCTGTGGCCGGCCACCTCCAGCCAGTCGGCAGTCCGGCTGGGAGTACGGAGTACTGGAACGCCTGGCCGGAGGGCAGCCAGCACTTGGGCACCAGCGTGTTGCAGGCAGCGAAGCAGGCGGTGGGCCGTCTCGAGGCGCGCCTTGACAACAAGAAGCTCTTCGGCGGGAGTCCTAGGCGCGTTGGGCGCAATCACCCGCCCTGCCTTGCGCCTCTCGTTTCTCTAGGCCTCGATGGCATGGCTGGCGGCCACAGTGTGGCCCAGGAAGAATTCTGCAAGAACTAGACAAAGAGCCAAAAGAAAGAAAGCTAACTGTAGTAGACGGCAAGCACAAGAAAGAAGGGCACGCGTCTTACCGTCGACCATGTCTGCAATGGCCCCATAGCCGTATTGCAGAGCCACCTCCTTCTCGGCCCAGTTCGAGCGCTCGGTCTCGAACTCAGCCCGAAGGAGCATCTCGGCGTTCGCCAGTTTCCCAAGCTCCGCCTTGTGCGTCGCCGTGTGGTCTGCCAGCTCCTTGGCCAGGCGGTCACGGTCCTGGGCGGCGAGATCGCGCTCCCGCTCCTTGGCGGCAAGTTCTGCCTGGATCTCACCCAACTGGTTGCGGAGGTTGGTCGCAACCGCTGGCAAGAGAGGAAGAAGAACATAAACATCAGCAAAAAAGGCAACCTTGGAGTTCCAAGCCGCCTGCTCAGCAGCCGGCTCGGAACTCGGGGACTACACCCAGCGGGTGCGCTGACGCGCCCCCGCAAGGAGGAGAGGAACACTCACCCTGGCTATCGGCCAGAGCAGTCCGCAGTTGCGCCAGCTCCTGACGCTGCGCATTGAAGGAAGCCACCCGAAGTTTGTGGTAATCCTGCAGCAAGAAACAAGTTAGCCCATGAAGTACACCTTAGAGTTCCAAGCCGCCTGCTCAGCAGCTGGCTCGGAACTCGGGGACTACATCCAGTGGGTGCGCTGACGCGCCCCCACGGAAGAAATTGAAGGAATAAAAGCAAAAACATGGAGTCAACGTACCCGAACAGAAGTTCACGTAGCCACAAACTCCCACAAGACCGTCTGCACGACCTCGCACAGAGAATTGAAGCAGCCGAGGACGTCTCACGACGCGACACTCAGCGCACCGCAGCCTCCGGGCATCCAGTCTGGTGGCGCCGTGCTGGTAGCCTCATTCTCCAGCGTTGACGAGTTGGGGCGCCGGCTTCTACTCGCCGCGGCCCAGAAACCGCCCTCGCAGGGCGCTAGCGGGCAGGGACTCAGGGGGCCGGCTGCGGGCCTGTCACCAGCACGCCTTCAGCCGGTGGCACCTCCGTTCCTGCAGGCCAGTTGCCCTGCGTCCCAGTAGGCGGCGCGGGGGGGGGGGGGGGGGGTCACCTCCATCTCCATGGCGGCGCGGCCGCCTCCTTCATTGTAAGAGCTGGCTGCTCGTCAGCAGCCGGCACTTGGATAGACGGCTCCAGAGAGCCCGTCTCCTGGGGGATGGTGCGGTCCGCCGGCTGCTGGAGGCCCACCTCCTGCTCCTGGACTTGGGCGGTGGCGTCCGCCTGGGCCTTGGTGGTTGCCTCGGCCTCCGCCCTGGCAGCAGCATCAGCCACCACCCGCTCATGGGCCGCGGCCTCCTGCTCCTTGCGCGCCTCGCGGGCGTTTCTCTCCGTTGCCTCCCGGAGCGCGGCGGCAGGATCCACGCGGCGGGGCACATGGGGGACATTTGTGCTCCCAACCACGTAGCCCACTGGCGCCCACGAGAGAGAGAGCGGCGTGCTGTGTGGGCATCCCAAAGAAGATAGCAAGTCAGCCACATTAGGGGCGGTAGGATGAGATAAGCGCAAAAGAGAAAAGAAAACTTTGCGCTTACCCGGATACGACTGGCCGAGGTTTGGGAACCCCAGGAAGAATTGCTTTCGCGGCCGCCTGCCGGTGCTTGGTGGCGGCGGACGACAGCTAGAGCTTCTTGGGATTGGTGCCAGACAGCCCCGCAGAGGACCAACGCTTCACGCCGTCGGCTGCGGTTGATGGCCCCGCCTGTTGGCTGCCGCGCCCAGGAGGATTCGCCTCTCGGACGCGGATTGGCGTCTCCTCCTCCTCCTCCTTGTCATTGTCCGGCCAACTCTCGACGTTGCCTTCTAGCAGGCCACCTGCTGGCTGGCCCCCGCCGCCTGTTACCTCCTCCTCCTCCATGGCGGCGGCCCCAAGATCAAGGTCGCTCGTGTTGCTCTGGGAGCGCTCTGGTTCCGGAGGGCGGCCCGGCTGGTCAGAGCCCGGCCCCGGCTGGTCGGGGAAGATCTGCAGACAGCACAAGGATCAGATGGCTGAGACAGACGGAAAGAGAAGAAAGAAGAATGAAGAAAGAAAAGAGCTCAGCGCAGGCGGCTGGTTGTTACGGCTATACGACGGCTTGCCAAAGGCCCAGCCCGAGTTGGAGAGCTTGCAATTGGAGACAGAATTCAACAAGTACGCCACCTCCTTATATGGCATCGGCTTGGTGCATGTCCGGCTCGGGTCCCCACGCCCGCTCATGTCACAGATTATGTGCGGGCGGGCCTACAGCGGCAGCACCCGGCGCTCTACAAATGTGAGCAGGAGGTCCGGAAACACCAAGCCTTAGTTGTCCCTCAACTCCCAGAGGCGTCGCACAATGATGGAAGCACCTTCTGTGAGGGTGATGGGCCAGGTCTTCCAGGAGTCATGGCGCTTGGCAGGCGGGCCGGGCGCCCAGTCCGGCAGGCCGATGAAATCTAGAGCGGGGTCGATGTTGGAAATGTAGAGGTACGTCTTCGGTCACAACTTCACCGACGCTACGAGCTGAGGCGGTGGGAAATAGTTCTTGGCCCCGCCGCGCTTCACCACAATGCATCCCCCGCACTGGGCAGCCACGCTCTGGACCGCGGTACCGAGCTTCATGTAGAAAATCTCGGTCCACAACTCCATCGTGGGAAGAATCCCGAGGTACGCCTCTCACATGACGACGAAGGCAGACAGCGTCACCACCGTATTCGGCGTGAGGTGGTGGGGCTGGATGTTGAAGAATTCAATTAAAGATCGAAAGAAGCTGCTGGCAGGGAGGCCGAAGCCGCACGGGAAGTGTGAGCGGAAGATGACCCGCTCGCCGAACCGCAGTGCTGGCCTGATCTCCACCGCCGGGGCTAGGCACACGGCGACCTTGTCGGCGGGGGGCAGCTTCCGCGTGCGGCGGAGGTAGTGGATGTGCTCCTGCCGTCCCATTCGCCTGAATGGCGGACCGGCGCTGCGGCGGCCATGGCTCAAGGTGGTGGCTCATTCCGACGGAGCGCTGCGAGCGGAAGTGGCAAGAAGTGCGAGAGAGCAAGGAAGAATAAGAAGAATGGAGCGGGGTGGGCGCGAGAACGACGCTAACCCCCCTCCCCAGCCTACTTATAGGCTTGGGGCGACGAAGCCGAGGGTGCGGCCATGGGATTAACTGCTCCACGCCCCGCACGATCCCCACATTTTGCGCGCCTAATCCGCGTGCATTAACTGCGCGTGGGGAGGGCAATCGATTGCCTCTGCCACATTGGATCCGCGCGCGGACCAAGGCCCTGTAGTGGCGGACCCCTGCCCGCTGCTATGTCCCGTCGCGCGCGTGGGCTGGCAGGCTAATGCGACGGGGCGACGACGCATGGAGTGCCGCCAACGGTCGGCAGACCCGCGTAGTAGCCTCCCAACCAGACGGTATCTTCCTCCAGAAGATTTGAAGATGGAGGTCCGGCTGCCAGGAGTCGGTCCCTTTGCGGAGGTCCAGCTGCCAGCAGTCAGTTCTTTCCAGAAGACAGACGAAGGGAGCAAATCCTACTTGGGGAGGGAAGCTGCTGGAACCCCGTAGCCCCAATCATGAACCACAGAGTTCCACCAGCTTCGGGGACTATTGTCGGAGATATTGACCACGGGTGTCCTCATCGACCACCCATGGTATTTCAAGACAAATTAGGGGCCGCCTATTGTCCCCCAGCCGCCTGCTCATCAGGCCGCCTCCTGGGACCGTTTACCCCAGGAGCCGGCTGCCAGCAGGCGGCAGGGGCCCGAACAGGCGGCAACTCGATAGCCAACAGCTAGCAGACGGTCCTACGCCTCCCCCTCGGGACGTGAGCTAGGGGCCACGACACAGCTAAGGCATGGCTATAGTCGAGCATGTCCTTAGAGAATCTATAAGGGTGTGGCTACAGTGAATGCATGTCTTATGGATGCCCCTTAAGCGGCGTGTCACTGTAGCCATGCTGCCAGTGACCAAGCCTCGGTCAGAGGGAGCCACGATCCCACTACCCACAGATGGCGGGACCAGCAGGCGGCCGGCCCCACCAGCCAGTGGGTGAGTGAGAAACAAGCAGCCCCTGGCAGGCGGCCGGGGGAGACGGCCCGCCTGGTAGCAGGCGGCTCACCGTACCCTGAGTCTGATCCTCATCAAGATGACAAGACATGACGTGGTGGCAGTGTACCGCAGGAGACGGCGGCACTGTAGCCATTTCCCTCCTGACGATGCCGGCGTCAGCAGAAGAGCGCCTACAGTGAAAGGCAATCACGAGGGCCCACAAATGGCGGGCCCCAGCAGACGGGCGGAGAGGCCGGCACCCAGAGACGCTGACAGCTGGGGGCCATTCCGCCTGGATTACTATTTTACCCCTGGGGGTAGGCCTATATAAACCCCCTAGGGTCCTCCATGTGGAGGGGTTGAACTCTTAAGAGAAGAGAGACACGTAGAGAGGAATAGGGAGAAACCCTAGCCATCATCCCGATTCCCTAGAGCGAAGGTAGAGAGCTAGCCTTGCCCTTCTTCCTCCTCTAGACAACACAACTCAAGGAGCAACCTTGTAGCTACCTTAGTGCCATTAGTCATGACGCGGACTCCCCGCAGAGCAGGACTAGGGGTGTTATCTCCACGGAGAGCCCCAAACCTGGGTAAGATTCGTAGGCGTCCTAAGTTCCGCCTTATCCCGCTTCCAGGGCCCGGTGACATTATATTGTCCCCATGCATGATAAGCCATCCGTTGGCATATGTCACACCAAAACCCCGACAAGTTTGAACCAAGGAAAGAAGGGCAACCAGTGTAGAAGGCTCGAACCTGGCAGCAGACTCAGGTAGAATACAAGCCCACTTGGAAACAGAATGTTAACAAGACCACTACTCAAGTCAAGAATGTCGTGACCAACCTAGTACACGAGGAGCGTCAGCGCAACAATTCTTGTTTCAGTTGTGGGCAAAATAGACATTATGCCAGACAGTGACCCAAGAACAGCAAGGAGAACACCTTATTCAGGCCACAAGTCAACTTTATGGGGTCATGCCCGGCCAGCAAAACATCACCGGGCATGTCCATCACCTCTCCGCAGATGAAGCCCAAGAAAACACCGAAGTAGTCATTGGTATTTTTTCTATTAATAGCATACCTGCAATAATTTTATTTGACTCGGGGGCTTCCCACTCTTTTATTTCTCGGAGTTTTGTTGCCCCAAAAAAATTTCCTTGTTCACTTTTGGGCAAAAATATGCTGGTACAAACCCCGGGATCTTTAATTAAGAGTAACCTGGTCTGCCGTGGTTTGGAAATCAATATCAACGGAATAAGCTTTCCAACTTCCTTGATACTCATCGAGTCGGTACAGTTGGACGTTATTTTTGTTGGGGAACGTAGCAGAATTCAAAAAAATTCGTACGCTTCACCAAGATCAATCTAAGGAGCCATCTAGCAACGAGCATAAAAGAGTGCATCTACATACCCTTTGTAGATCGCGAGCGGAAGCGTTCAAGAGAACGTGGATGATGGAGTCGTACCCGTCGTGATCCCTATCACCGATGATCCCAGCGCCGAACGGACGGCACCTCCGCGTTCAACACACGTACGATACAACGACGTCTCCTCCTTGTTTATCCAGCAAGGGGGGAGGAGAGTTTGATGGAGATCCAGCAGCACGACGGCGTGGTGGTGGATGCAACGGGAAAAGCTGCAGGGCTTCGCCAAGGTCCTGCGGGAGGAGGGAGAGGTGTAATGGGGGGGGGAGGCGCCAGGGGCTGAGGTGCGGCTGCCCTCTCTCTCCCACAATATATAGGGGCCAAGGGGGGCGCCGGCCCTAGGAGATGGGATCTCCTAGGGGGGGGGGGGG
>LR738715.1:193017059-193078127 GCA_902687465.1 Secale cereale | reverse complement strand
CCAGGGGCTGAGGTGCGTCTGCCCTCTCTCCCCCCCACTATATATTGGGGCCAGTGGGGGCGCCGGGCCCTAGGAGATGGGATCTCCTAGGGGGGGGGGCGGCCAGGGGGGAGACTTGCCCCCCAAGGCAAGGGTGGCGCCCCCCACCCCTAGGGTTCCCAACCCTAGGCGCAGGCGGGAGGCCCAAGGGGGTGCGCTAGCCCACTATGGGCTGGTCCCCCTCCCCCTACGGCCCATGGGGCCCTCCGAGATGGGTGGCCCCACCCGGTGGACCCCCGGGACCCTTCCGGTGGTCCCGGTACACTATCGGTGACCCCCGGAACTCTCCCGATGGCCGAAACTGGACTTCCTATATATCATTCTTTACCTCCGGACCATTCCAGAACTCCCCGTGACGTCCGAGATCTCATCCGGGACTCCGAACAACATTCGGGTTACCGTGTGCATATATCTCTACAACCCTAGCGTCACCGAACCTTAAGTGTGTAGACCCTACGGGTTCGGGAGACACGTAGACATGACCGAGACGACTCTCCGGTCAATAACCAACAGCGGGATCTGGATACCGATGTTGGTTCCCACGTGTTCCTCGTTGATCTCATCGGATGAACCACGATGTCAAGGATTCACTTAATCGCGGATGCAATTCCCTTTGTCTATCGGTATAGTACTTGCCCGAGATTCGATCGTCGGTATACCGATACCTTGTTCAATCTCATCATGGCAAGTCTCTTTACTCGTTGCGTAATACATCATCCCGTGACTAACTCCCTAGTCACATTGAGCTCATTATGATGATGTCTTACCGAGTGGGCCCAGAGATACCTCTCCGTCATACGGAGTGACAAATCCCAGTCTCGGTTCGTCCCAACTCAACAGACACTTTCGGAGATACCCGTTGCGTACCTATATAGCCACCCAGTTACATTGTGACGTTTGGCACACCCAAAGTATTCCTACGGTATCCGGGAGTTGCACAACCTCATGGTCTAAGGAACAGATACTTAACATTGGAAAAGCTTTAGCATTACGAACTACACGATCTTGTGCTAGGCTTAGGATTGGGTCTTGTCCATCCCATCATTCTCCTAATGATGTGATCCCGTTATCAATAACATCCAATGTCTATGGCCAGGAAACCATGACCATCTGTTGATCAACAAGCTAGTAACTAGAGGCTTACCAGGGACACGTTGTGGTCTATGTATTCACACATGTATCGCTGTTTTCGTACAATACAATACAAGCATGAATAACAGACAATTATCATGAACAAGGAAATATAATAATAACCATTTTATTATTGCCTCTAGGGCATATTTCCAACAATTTTGGGCATGAATTGGTTGACACAATATCAAGTATGCATAAATTGTGCAACCCGAGAAGTCACTCTGACTAGTCAGAAGGGGTAGACTACCAAATTCTACTCTCGCAGAAGCATACCCAAGAAGGGAATAATATTCACCGCTGTGGCTGAATTGGAATTAATTCCCGTGGTCAGTGAATTTCCTGATGTATTACCAGAAGAACTGCTAGGCATGCCGATCGAGAGCTTGAGTTTGCAATAGATCTTGTACCCGGAACCGCACAGTTATACAAGAAGTATTACCGGATGCCGTCATCAGAATTAGTGGAACTAAAGAAACAGCTTGATGAAATGCTCCAGAAAGGATATATCTGTCCCAGCTCCTCACCATGGGGATCACCTGCTCTCTTCGTAAGCAAGAAAGATGGCAGCCTCCGCATGCGTGTGGATTATCGTTAGCTGAATGATGTCACCATCAAAAATAAATATCCGCTGCCAAGAATTGATGACTTGTTTGATCAGCTCAGTGGGGCCAAGGTATTCTCGAAGATTGACTTACCGACAGGATACCATCAGCTTAATATTAAAAAGGAAGATATTCCTAAGACCGCATTCACCACTCGATACGGCCTTTATGAATATACAGTTATGTCCTTTGGTCTCACCAATGCCCCTGCGTTCTTCATGCACATGATGAACAAAGTATTCATGGAATTCCTTGATAAGTTCGTGGTAGTTTTTATTGATGACATACTTATACACTCAAAAAGCGAAGGGGATCACAAAGAACACCTCCGAGCAGTGCTACAACGATTCCGCGACCATCAGCTCTACGCCAAATTCAGTAAGTGTGAGTTTTGGCTCAAACAAGTTGGATTTATTGGACATGTGCTATCCACCGAGGGTATAGCCGTAGACCCAAGCAAAGTAAAAGATGTGCTCAATTGGTTGCCACCAACAACGGTATCACAAATCCGGAGTTTCCTTGGACTGGCCAGATATTACCATCGTTTCATTGAAGGGTTCTCCAAGATTGCTAAACCCATGACAGAGTTGCTCAAAAAGGATAAGAAGTTTGAATGGACTAAAGACTGTGAGAAAAGTTCCAGCGAACTAAAAATACGGCTGACGACCGCACCCGTATTAACTCTTCCAGACATCTACCGCAATTTTGATGTATATTGTGATGCATCTAGACAAGGACTTGGTTGCGTACTTATGCAAGACGGCAAGGTAGTAGCATATGCGTCACGACAGCTGCGACCGCACGAGGGAAATTACCCTACTCATGATCTGGAATTGGCCGCGGTAGTTCATGCTCTAAAAATATGGAGGCACTACCTCATCGGGAAGAGGTGCCAAATTTTTACTGATCACAAAAGTCTCAAGTATATATTTACTCAGCCAGATTTAAATCTCCGTCAGCGAAGATGGCTTGAGCTAGTTAAGGATTATGATACTGGAATAAATTACCACCCGGGCAAAGCCAACGTGGTGGCTGACGTACTCAGTCGTAAGCCCGTCAGCCTAAATGTCATATTAAAATCCTTGCCCCCTAAACTTCAAGAGGAGATTCCTCAACTCAATCTGAACATAGTTGATGCTGGTCTCACTAATATTTTGGAAGCTACCCCCACACTTGAGGAAGAAATCCGCAAGGCCCAGCCAGACGACCCTGTCCTGCAAAGGCATGCCAAGAATATGGTAGCATGACGTACATCTGATTTATCAAAGGATCACTTTGGTACTCTCCGATTCCGTGGAAGAATTTGTGCACCCAATCACTCGGATTTGAAAGGGAAAATTCTGTCAGAAGCACACGAATCCTCATACTCTATTCACCCGGGAGGTACAAAAATGTATGAAGACCTTCGACAAATATTCTAGTGGGATGGAATGAAGAAAGACATTGCCTATTTTGTGGCCTGTTGCGACATATGCAATGAAGTAAAGGCAGAACATCAGAAGCCAACCGGACTTCTCCAACCACTTCCCGTTCCACAATGGAAATGGAATGACATCTGCATGGATTTCATCACTGGACTACCCAAGACTCAGTGAGGCAATGATGCGATATGGGTCATAGTGGACACTTTAACCAAGGTCACCCACTTTATTCCGGTCAGGACCACATATCGAGCATATCAACTTGCACAGCTGTATGTGTCCAGAATAGTTAGTCTGCATGGAGTACCTCGAACCATCACATTTGATCGAGGTTCACTCTTTACCTCCCCTTTTTGGTCACGTCTCCACCAAGCCCTAGGGACCACGCTGAAATACAGTACCGCTTATCATCCTCAGACTGATGGACAGACAGAGCGGGTAAACCAAATACTTCAAGATATGTTACGAGCCTGCGTGTTGGCCCAAGGATCTAAATGGGAAGATTGTCTGCCTTACGCTGAGTTCTCCTACAAAAACAGCTTCCAAACCAGTCTAAAGATGTCACCGTACGAGGCTTTGTATGGTCGTAAGTGCCGCACCCCTTTAAATTGGTCTCACACGGGAGATAGACGTATCTTTGGGACATACCTTATGATGGAAGCTGAGAAACAAGTTAAGGAGATCAGAGATAGATTTCAATTGGCCAAATCTCGACAGAAAGAGTTATTATGATACAAAACACCGACATATCAGTTTTGAGCCCGGAGAACACGTATACCTCCGAGTCACTCATATGAAAGGAGTCAAGAGATTCCAGACTCGCGGGAAGTTGGCACCAAGATTTATTGACCCCTTTCCAGTTATTTCTCGAGTGGGCACTGTTGCTTATCAGTTGGAATTACCCCCGGAATTGTCCGATGTGCACAACGTGTTTCATGTCTCACAGTTAAGGCAGTGCATATTGCCGCCTGAGAAAAGGACTGCCATGACCAACATAGAGTTGGCAAAGGATTTAACGTACGAAGAGAGACCGTTCAAAATTGTGGATCAGATGGAAAGGGTCACTCGCAGTAAAGTAAGGAAGTTTTATAAAGTCTAGTGGGAGCATCACACCGAGTCAGAATCAACCTGGGAACGGGAAGAATTCCTAAGGACACATTATCCAGAATGGTTTTGCCAAACAACCGAATCTCGAGGACGAGATTCATTCTAAGTGTGGGAGGTTTGTGGCAGCCTGATTTTTGCCCTCTTTTTTTGCCTGAGTTTCATTTGAATTTAATTTGAACCTTGGGGTTTTTGAATCTTTTCATATGGACTTAAACACTTGGGTACCCTTGGCTTTCACCCAAGTGCCTCATCTCCATCTCAAATCATCTCTTCCCCTCTAGTTCACCCTAAAATAATTATTGGAGTATTTTTCTTTATTGAAAAATATTCATTTTTCCCTCCAAAACCCTAGTTAGCTCACTGTGCTCCAAAGCAACCCCCATTATTCTTGCCCACAAAAATCCGAGGAAATTCACAAATATTCTTTGAACCCTAGGACACCTTCCTGAGCAAAAAGTATTGCACCACTTTTCGGAATATTTTTGCTACAGAAATTCTTTTCTTTTCTGGACAGAAATGGTAGTTTCCACAGCAACTACCATTTTACTTGCTCCATTGTATCTGAAACTCCTTGTGCATCTTTACCTTAGTAACTTAGGGCTAGCCTCCAAAGCATAGCTTCCAACTCCTAGCCATTTTACCTCAGTAAGCTCTTAAAGGTACTGTCTAGAAACTTACCAAGCTGGTGAAATCTCTTCTACCGCGTCTGGGTCCAAATCAAACCAGGGTAACTTTCAAATCTACCATGAACAACACGCCAGACATGATCTTTGTCCCCAAGTCGGTCTGGAGGCAGAGTTCACGCGGTGGCCACGCCTGTGCACCATGCTAGGCTGCTAGTCGACGCGCTCTAAGTGCCGCCGAGCGCTCTGTTTCGCGCGTGCTCGCTTCTCCGCCTGCCAGAGCTTGCCTAACCTCGCCACCATCTTCATCTCGACTTCTACAGCTCCTTCTCGCACTCGCCGACGCCAGAGCTCGGTGCAACGAGCACGGGCGTGGTCCTGCCAAGGCAACAGTGCGGTGCGCACTGTGCTCGTCGGTCGTCGCCTTCCCAGTGATCCTGTGCTCGTCTCCATTCGTCCACAGTCCTCGCGTGAACCACATCACCTTCTCCTCCTCTCACTGACGCCGTTCGTCGTCGGGCGCAGCGTCCAGGTGTCGCCGGCGGAGCCCCGATCCGCCCTCTCGGCTCGCCTATAAATGGAACCCCTCCCAGCCTTCTCGAGCACCTCACTCCACCCCCCACACACTCCACAACTGCGTAGAGAGCCGTAGCCCGGCCGGGCAGGCCGCAGGCCGCCGTTCCCGAGCTTGAGCTCGCCGACGATCCCCTCGGGTTGTCGCGGTAGCTCCAGCCCCTCTCAGGCCAGGGCAACCCTTCCAGAGCCTCCGCCACTCTCAGGTGGTGCTGTTTCACCTAGTTGGAGCCTCTGGAGTCGCCGTTGCTCGTCGTCGTCCTCAACTCCGGCGACCACCTCGTTCTACCTCCGCTTGCAAGGCCGTTTCCGACACCGTCCGACCACCCCTAGCCACACTACGGGCACAGGCAGGTGTGCCTCAATCCCCTCTGTAGATCTATCCCTCTCATCTTGGCCAAGGAGCTCGCGTCGCCGGCGTGCGCTCCGGCGAAGCCACAGCCGCCTCTGTCCCTCTGTCCCTCTCCCCCTCACCTGACTAGCGGGTCCCGCTAGTCAGCCACTCTATACTCGCGCGAAGCGGTACGAGTGGGGGCGCCCTGGGTCTTTACGCCATCGACGTCACCCCTTCCTAGTCTGTTTATTTAAATTTCAAATTTATTCATATTCCAGAGAACTTCAAACATCAATAACTTTTTAACCATAAGTCCAAACGAATTGATTCTTTTTGCATTGTGTTCTTTGTAAAGAAATCTTGCAGCACACCAAAAATGAGATCTTTCCGTGCTGTGTAGATTTTCTGGTGAATTTCAAAATGGTTCTTGATATTTTCTTTTTGTACTTTTAAATCTTTTCAGAAGGTGAAGCTTGTCTTGAGGATCACCAGGAGGCTTGTGAACCTCATTTGCACTAAGGCAAGCCAAAACAACATTTTCATGGTGCCATGTAAATATTTTTTATTTTTAAACTTGAATAAATGATTTAATCCATGCACATGAATTATTTTTGTTATTTGTATTCTGTTGGTTGCTGCAGTTAGTTGTTGTATTTAATTTACAAAAAGTTGGAAGTTGATTAAGTTGTTAATGTAACTAGAAGAAAGTTTGGGTTATGAAGAACTAATATGGTTATGGATATAAATATTTATGTGAAGTCATTTTCTTGCATAAGAACTATGGTAAAATTTTGCTAGAATATATTCTATTTTAATTGAAAGTAAATCCTAACCAGAGGAATATTAGAAGTTGTGATGCTTACACTTAGTATGGTAGAGCTGATCCTATTCTTTACGGTAATGCATATTGGTGTGTTGCATTTGCATGGCATTTTATGACGCCGGTTATTTTTTAAGTTGAACCTGCTAATAACTCAACTTGAATAATTTGTTGACTGGGTCATGGTGCCACTGAATCGAGTTTTTCCCAGTGCAACCACATTTGCCTTTATGGGAAGGTTTTTATTCGGTCCGTTGTCATGCCTCTGGTCGGTACCTCCAATTTGGGAAGGTTATGGGCGTGCGGTACTCTTGCCCGGTAAGCAGAAAAAACCTTGTGTGCCCGTTATTGAGTTTATGGTACCAAGTCCCCGTTTGGGACAGTTTATGTTTGGCCACGATGGTGGTCGTTGTGCCTTTGGTAGGCACAGGGCCACCCAGGACTATTCCAATGGGAAATGAGTTGGAGTGGCCGAGAGAGTGTCATGGCAATGGAAGGGTTTCGTCGGAACGCCGTTGGTCCACCCGAATGGGAAACTGAGGCCATGGGTTCCGTGGTGTGCGTACATGATACGTCCATTTTGCATCATGCTTATATGTTGATATTTATTGCATTATGGGCTGTTATTACATGTTTTGTCACAATACTTATGCCTTTTCTCTCCTATTTTACAAGGTTTACATGAAGAGGGGGAATGCCGGCAGCTGGAATTCTGGGCTGGAAAAGGAGCAAACTCTGGACACCTATTCTGCACAACTCCAAAAGCCCCAAAACTCAACAGAACGTCGTTTCAGAAAATATAAAAAATATCTGGCGAAATAAGTACACGAGAGGGGCCACTCGCTGTCCATGAGGGTGGGGGGCGCGCCCCCCTTCCCAGGGCGCGCCCCCTGTCTCGTGGGCCAGCCGGAAGGCCCCCGATGCCCATCTTCTCATATATGAGGTGTTTTGACCTGGAAAAAAAAATCAGAAGGAGGCTTTCGGGACTAGACGCCGCCGTCTCGAGGCGGAACCGAGGCGGAAACCAATCTTGGGCTCCGATAGAGCTGTTCTGCCGGGGATACTTCCCTCCGAGAGGGGGAAATCATCACCGCCGTCATCACGAACAACTCTCCCATCTTGGGGAGGGCTATCTTCATCAACATCTTCACCAGCACCATCTCCTCTCAAACCCTAGTTCATCTCTTGTATCCAATCTTTGTACCCAAACCTCATATTGGTACTTGTGGGTTGCTAGTAGTGTTGATTACTCCTTGTAGTTGATGCTAGTTCGTTTATTTGGTGGAAGATCATATGTTCAGATCCATTATACATATTAATACCCCTCTGATCATGAACAATATTATGTCTTGTGAGTAGTTACTTTTTTTCCAGAGGACATGTGAGAAGTCTTACTATTAGCAGTCATGTGAATTTGGTCTTCGTTCGATATTTTGATGAGATGTATGTTGTCTCTCCTCTAGTGGTGTCATGTGAGCGTCGACTACATGACACTTCACCATTATTTGGGCCTAGAGGAAGGCATTAGGTAGTAATAAGTAGATGATGGGTTGCTAGAGTGACAGAAGCTTAAACCCTAGTTTATGCGTTGCTTCGTAAGGGGCTGATTTGGATCCATATATTTCAGGCTATGGTTAGGTTTACCTTAATACTTCTTTTGTAGTTGCGGATGCTTGCATTAGAGGTTAATCATAAGTGGGAGGCTTGTCCAAGTAAGGACAGCACCCAAGCGCCAGTCCACCCACATACCAAATTATCAAAGTACCGAACGCGAATCAGACGATCGTGATGAAAACTAGCTTGACAATAATTCCCATGTGTCCTCGGGAGTGCTTCCTTTATATAAGAGTTTGTCCAGGCTTGTCCTTTGCTACAAAAAGGATTGGGCCACCTTGCTACCAATTACCTTATCACAAAACTATCCATTACCTATAATTTCAGTGCTTGCAGAAAATACCTTACTGAAAACTGCCTATCATTTCCTTCTGCTCCTCGTTGGGTTCGACACTCTTACTTATCGAAAGGACTAGGATTGATCCCCTACACTTGTGGGTCATCAAGACTCTTTTCTGGCGCCATTGCTGGGGAGTGAAGCGCCTTTGGTAAGGAAAAATTTATCTAGTGTGCTGAAATTTATTGTCACTTGTTACTATGTAATGCCCAGTATGAGATTATACCTCCCATGTGTCGAGGCACGACTTAAAGGCATAATATCATACTGGAATGATCTCAAGAATGGTATCTTTGCACAACTCATGTAAAAGAGGGATGAAATTGCAAAAGAGTAGTTGGCTTACACTCGTCACGTCACACAATGCATTACATAAACATTCATCATCCAAATAACATCACAGTCCGACTACGGACGAAGATCCAAATGAAAGATACCATAAATAAAGCCACACAAGGTCCCGATCATCCTAGTAAGAGCCCTACTGATCCTCTGGATAAGACACGTAGTATCGCCCACGCTCTTCATCAAACTCCCAATACAACTCTGTGCCATCACCTGTGTAGTTCACCATGGTACCTGCATATGGTGTTGTGTAGAATCTGTGAGCCACGGAGGACTCAGCAATCCCGTTCCCGGGTAGCAAAACTATCTAAGCCTTGGGTGTGGAACAAGGCTGAAGAACAAGTTTGCAGCTGCACTAGCACTAGCTTACGTGTTTAGAGCGAGAAGAGAAGTGCCAACGATCTTCAAAGTGATCACAAAGTGATCCTATCTAAGCACGTCAAACATAACCCCACCGTGTTCACTTCCCGAACCCCTTCGGAAAGCGACCGTCATGGTTACTCAAGCTGGTAGTGTATTATGAACATTGTGTCAAGTTTTCTACAACCGGGTATTAACAAATTCCCATCTGCCACATAACCGCGGGCACGGCTTTCGAAAGATCAAACCCTGCAGGGGTGTCCCAACTTAGCCCATCGCAAGCTCACAATCTGCGGAGTCGCAACTCCAAGGTGGGAAGACCCGAGTATTCTCGGAATCCCGTGCTCAAGATATTCCGACTAAGGTAAAACTAATCCAGCAAGACCTCCCGGCGTGCCGACACCCTGACAGTAGCCGCGCGTATCTAGTCTCAGGCCACGACCGGATGAGCACAGCGTACAGTGACCAAAACCCAAGTTGCCAAGGGGGGTACCGCACACGACTCTAGTTTGGACCAGCACTCAAAACGAGCACTGGCCCAGGGGGGTTGGTTAATAAATCCTCGGGTTAGTTACTCCCTCGGCAAGTTTTAGTTGTTAGGCAAATGTAAAACCAATGTCAGGCCTTGCTGGAAAAGCTTTAGCGCTAAGCGGGTTATCGAGGGGGTCCCATAACCCCAACCGTGTTAGGAACGCATAATCAAGGGACATAACACCGGTTTAAACGGTTCCTAGGGTGGCATGAGTGGAACAAAACACCAAGCAAGAGGCTTAGCCTTCCACCCATTACCAATATATAGATGATTTAGTTTAACAGATTATATATTGTGATATCCCAACATAACTTCAACATGAAGCAAGGATCTTCAAATCTTCTCCTGCAACTATCAATGCTATAAGAGGGGCTGAGCGAAGCTTACGTAGCCAAACAACGGTTTGCTAGGTTGGGTGGTTAGAGAGGTTCATGGCAACAATAGGAGGCTGACAAACAAACATAGGCACTGAGGCAATAAGCTAAAGAGCGAGACATCTAGCAATAGGCACAGATAGTAATGATATCTGGGTCAGGTCATCTTGCCCGTTGAATCCTTGGTGGGAACGTAAGACGGCTCCTCGTACTCAGGCTTGGCAAGATCCTCGAACTCGGTCTCGGCTCCCCACTCTACTCAACACAAGAATACAACACGGCACAATATCAAACACGGTGCAATGCACAATCAACATGATGCAAGTACGATGTGCGTATGCATGTGGAAGCACTTGAGCCTAAGGAGAAGATGATGGAAAAGGCCTCATCTTGGAAAACCAAGCAAGCCACTGGATAGAGGGGAAGATTTCGGTTGAAATCTATATAAAGATCGCCGGAAATGGACACACGGTTTGCAAATGGCACGCAAAACAATATTTACACAAGGCTGCAGTTTACAGCCACATGGCATGTTTGGAGCAAGAAATAATTATGCTACAACACTCAAACATGGAGACAAAGGGCATGTGTGTGAAGTTGACATGTTACTTAACAAGCATGAACTTAGAACACACCCAAAAACCTACTGGAACACAATTAACCAAGCATGGCAAGTTGCAATAAATTTATCCAAACTTACTCAAAATCTGGGAAGGCAAAAACATCATCACGATCCTGCCTTCGGAGGCACAAAACAACAAGCATATCAACTCCACTAAGTATATAAAGATCATGGACATGTAATAGACATAGCATACATCAAACAACTCCATTGGAGCAACTCCATAGGAGTCATGGATCAATAGCAACAACCTTCACCAAATTGATCATGCTGATAAAAACCTGACAGGTAAAATTTATAGCAACTTGGGAGCAAGAAATAAATAAGCTACAACAGGCCATATGTGCAAGTAGGGGCATGGATGGATAAAACATAACATGGACAACAAGATATGACCATTGGCCACTCCAAAATAAGCATGTAATTGAGTGGGGCATCAAGCAAACATAGCATCAGGTTAAACAGATTCCAGACTTAGCAGTTTTTTTCACTAAGTATAAAACAACAACATTGGCATGTCATGTTTACAAGCTTGTTTAAGTCACCTCAAGGCATAACATGGAAAGTGGATTGCACCACAGCAAAGACCATATGATGGTGCTTCTAAAACATATTGACATGTGGCATGAAGACAAACACATCACTAGCAATGAACAAGTCTAAACAGCATCTCACAACAAGTTTCAGCACTTAACAGCCACATGCACTTTTGCAACACAGATTAACATGGCAATATGACACCTAACACGAATGCTACAACAACCATCATGTAGAGCACTTCACAATGAACATTTTGACATATCATATGCTCCATTTGGACCAACATGCACAAAGTTATCACATCTCAAACATGGCAACAAATTTACAAATAACAGCAGTTTTAAACTTATAGCACTCTTGCCATGATGATTAGGTCATCAAGATGAACTCAAACAAGCATGCCACAGTGGAACAAAATGAAGAGCGTATCACCACGATCATTTCGATATATTACACGCCCAAAACTGATCTACGAGCACGAAGTTACAACCATGCAAAGGAGGCAACAAATTATAATAGATTAGGGACTTAGTGGAATTTTTACCCTCCGAAAAGTCAAACATGGATGAGGAGATACGGGACAGAGTGGATCCGGGACGGGGACGGTGTTTGGACGAGATCCCGGTGGATCCCGTCCCGATCCGGCCGGAGCTCTCGCCGGAGCGGAGGCCGGAGGCGGGGAAGATGGCGGCGGCTTGCCGGACGATGGGGCGGCGAGGTGCGGCGGCCGGCCGGCGAGGGAGCAGCCGGGGCAGCCAGTGTGGAGATGGTCGGCGGGCGGCGGGCGACGGGCCGGCCGGGGTGGCGCGAAGGTGGCGGCCGGCGGTGGGGTGGCGGAGGCACGCTGGCGTGTCGCGGCGGCAGCGCACCACTGGAGGCGGCGGGGAACGTAGGCGCCGGCGGGAGGCGGGTCGGCCCAGGCGGCGGTGATGCGGGCTGGCGGCGGCGCGGGATGTGGGTCGGGGGGCCCGATCCGGGCCCCGGCGGGCCGGCGACGCGGGGAGGAAAGAGAGACGTCAGCGGAGACACATGGCGATGCGGGATAGGCTAGGCGTGCGGCGGCGGACGTGTCCGGCTGCTGTCGGACGCGTCCGACGGCGCGGGGAGCTCGGGCTAGGGTTTTTACCCGAAAAATGGATGGGGGAGGACGTTTTTATAGGCATTGGGAGCTAGGAGACTCCAAATGGGGTGCGCTTTTCACCCACACGTTCGTGATCCGACGACCGAGATGATGGGAGTGGTTGTGCTGGGTTAGTGGGCTGTTGTGGAGGGGTCTTGGGCCAAACAGAAGAGGTGCTTTTAGCCCACTAGGTTAACCGTTGGAGTACCAAACGAACTCCAAACGCGATGAAACTTGACAGGCGGCCTATACGTACCAAAACAACAACGCACGACAAGTCTCACCTCATTCCGGGAACGTTACACGGCCACACACGAAAGAAGGACTCGGGGGTGCCACGGGCACGTGTGTGAGTGTCGGAACTCGAAACGGACAACGGGAAGAGGCGAGTGGGACCGGGTGCAAGTGACAACACGAATGCAGTGCAATGCACATGATAACATGACATGGATGAAATGCACACACGCACGCGACAAAACGAAGAAACCCGAAATGAAAGAAGAGCCCAGAATGGAATTGATGAAGTCAACATTTCATATCTTGCCATAAATGGAAGGTATCACATATGGGGTGTTGCATACTATGGCTCAAAATACTTTGAGGGGCTTGTTCGGGGTATCTTCACCCGAACAAAAGAGCAAAGAGTCGGTCCTCAACCTACTGCACCTATCGAAAATGTTTGCTTTGAGATTCCTTCGGGTATGATAGAGAAACTGCTTGAAAATCCCTTTACAGGAGACGGAACACTGCATCCCGATTTACATTTAATCTTTGTGGATGAAGTTTGTGGATTGTTTAAGCTTGCAGGTATGCCCAAGGATGTTATCAAGAAGAAGGTCTTCCTTTTATCTTTGAAGGGAGATGCATTGACATGGTTTAGGCTATGTGATGATATGGGATCATGGAACTATAATCGTCTGAAGTTGGAATTTCATCAGAAGTTCTACCCTCTGCACCAGGTTCATCTCGATCGTAATTATATTTATAATTTCTGGCCTCACGAAGGAGAAAGCATCGCTCAAGCTTGGGGGAGGCTTAAGTCAATGTTATATTCATGCCCCAATCATGAGCTCTCAAGAGAAATGATCATTCAAATTTTTTATGCTCGGCTTTCTCTTAATAATCGCTCCATGCTCAATACTTCTTGTTCTGGTTGTTTTATGATGAAGACTATTGAATTCAAATGGGATTTATTGGAAAGAATTAAACGCAACTCTGAAGACTGGGATCTCGACAAAGGTAAGGAGTCAGGTATGACCCTTAAGTTTGATTGTGTTAAAGCTTTTATGGATATCGATGTTTTCCGTGAGTTTAGCACTAAATATTGACTTGACTCTGAGATAGTAGATTCTTCAGTGAGTCTTTTGCTACTCATGTTGATCTCCCCAAGGAGAAGTGGTTTAAATACCATCCCCCTATTGAAGTAAAAGTAGTTGAACCTGTTAAAGTTGAAGAAAAGACTATCACTTATAATGTTGATCATGTTGTTCCTACTGCTTATATTGAGAAGCCACTTTTCCCTGTTAGGATAAAGGACCATGCTCAAGCTTCAACTATAGTTCGTAAAAGTAATACTAGGACACCTACACCCTCTGAGCAAATTAAAGTTGAACCTAGTGTTGCTATGGTTAAAGATCTCTTGGTAGAAGATTTAGATGGACATGTCATTTACCTCCAAGAACAGTGTGCTAGAGTAGCCAAACCCAATGCTAGGAACAAACATAGACCTGTTGTAGGCTTGCATGTTATCTCTGTTAAGATAGGAGATCATTGCTATCATGGTTTATGTGATGTAGGTGCTGGTGCGAGTATTATTCCTCTTGACTTACATCGAGAAATTATGCATGGTATTTCACCTGTTGAGTTAGAAGGGATTGATAATACTATTAAGCTTGCTAATAGAGATACAATTTCACCAGTTGGGATTGTTAGAGATATTGAAGTCTTGTGTGGGAAGGTTAAATACTCTGCTGATTTTCTTGTTCTTAGTTCCCCACAAGATGAATTATGTCCCATTATATTTGGTAGACCCTTCTTGAATACCGTTAATGCCAAGATAGACTGTGTGAAAGATATTGTTACTGTGGGGTTGCGGGAGATGTCTCATGATTTTAACTTTGCTAAATTCCGTAGACAACCCCTTGATAAAGAATTACCTAGTAAGGATGAAATTATTGGTCTTGCTTCTATTGATGTGCCTCCTAATGATCCTTTATAACAATACTTGCTAGACCATGAAAATGATATTCATATGAATGAGAGAAGGGAAATAGATGAAATATTCTTTAAACAGGGACCCGTATTGAAAAACAACTTGCCTGTTGAAATCCTAGGGAATCCTCCTCCACCCAAGGGTGATCCCGTGTTTGAACTTAAACCTTTACCTAATAATGTTAAATATGTTTATCTTGATGAAAAGAAGATATATCCTGTTATTATTAGTGCTAACCTTTCAGAGCTGGAAGAAGAAAATTATTGAAAACTCTGAAGAAGTACTGTTGTCAGCCCAAGATGCGATTCTATCCCGATCACGTGACTCATACGTGATTGGGGCACAACCGCACCTCAGGCGCTTAGCAAGATGGATATCATTACATCGTACCATTACATAAATACATGGGGATACAACAATACATACAATTCACATGAATACAAGAACATCAATACAAGGCATCCGACTACGGATGCAAACATGAAAAGCACACGACATCCATCTGCTATCCCAGGCTGCCGACCAGGAACCTAACCCAAGACTGACGACGACAAAAAAGAAAGAACTCCAATGCAAAGAACATCGCTCTCGCGTCATGACATCGGAAACCTGCACCTGCAACTGTTGTTGTAGTATTTGTGAGCCACGAGGACTCAGCAATCCCATAACCATGGGTATCAAGACTAGCAAAGCTTAAAGGGTAGGAACAGGTAAAGTGGTGAGGTTGCAGGAGCGGCTAAGCAAAAGTATGGTGGCTAACTTACGAGTACAAGAATAAGATGAGCATCTACGCAAACGGTCGCAAACTAGTAATGATCGCTAAAGATCCTAAACTACCTACGAGTCAAACATAACCCCACCGTGTTCTCTTCTCAAAGTGAAAAGAGACAGTCACGATTACTCACACGATGGTGTGTTTTATCTCGGATCCTCTGTCAAGTTTTCTACAACCGGACATTAACAAATTCCAATCTGCCACATAACCGCGGGCACGGCTTTCGAAAGATCATAACCCTGCAGGGGTGTCCCAACTTAGCCCATCACAAGCTCTCACGATCAGCAGAGATAATAATAATATTACCCCTTATCTTAGAGAAGGCCCGATCAGACTCGGAATTCCGGGTGCACAAGACATTTCGACAATGGTAAAACAAGTCCAGCAAGACCTTCCGGCGTGCCGACACCCTGATAGTAGACGCGCGTATCTCGTCTCAGGCCACGACCGGATGGGGGATGCTACAGGTAAAACCAAACCTCGAGTTTCCTCGTGGTGGCCCCGCAGGACCCCCGTTTGGGACCAACACCATTGGCACTGCCCCCCATGTATGTAGAAGAATCCTCGGGTAGAGCTAACTCCCTATGCAATTAATTAATTAATTAAGTTTTCATTATGAGCAAATTAAAACCAATGTTGGGCCTTACTGGATGAGTTTTATTCAAAGACAAACTGTCAAGGGTCCCCATATACCCAATCGTGTTAGGAACGCAAAATCAAGGAACATAACGCCGGTTTATCGGCTCCTAAGGCGGCATGAGTGGAACAAAACACCGAGCAAAAGGCCAAGCCTTCCACCCATTGCCAAGTATATAGGTGTGTTACTATATATAAGATATATTGTGATATTCCAACAAGCCAAGCTCCAACATGGAGCAAACTTCATCTTCACCTGCAACTAACAATGCTATAAGAGGGGCTGAGCAAGCGGGTAACATAGCCAAACAACAGTTTCCGGGGAAGGTGTCAACGGTTAGAGGTTTCATGGAAACAAGGAGAGGGGCTGATAATAAAAGATGGGTAGCGTGACATATAACGATAGCATCGAGACATCTAGCATGGCAATGATAGTAAAGGTATCCAAGGTGATGGTCATCTTGCCTGAGATCCCGCAAGGAAGAAGAACGGTTCCATGAAGAAGACGAATAAGAAGCCTCGAAGACGAACCACGTGAAGTCGAACAAATCCTCACGACCGCAACAAAAAAGAACTAGCAAGAAGAAAGCACACAACACAGTAAACACGCCACTCAAGAACATGACAAGATGCTCAACCAAGTATGATGCAAGACAAGTCTATATGATGTAATACATGGCAAGGGATGATGCACACAAGAACAACACAAACCAACAAGTTTAAATGAGGCCGGAATCAACAAATAACAATTCCGGTAAGTCCTTATATGCACATTTGGAAATGGGTCCAGATCTGAACAAACATTAAGTTAAAGTTGTTAAACAGCAAGTTCACATGCACCATGATGATCTACTCGAAATTCTAGTCAAGTTACTGATGGGCCTCGAACCCCTCATTGGTTACCCCAAGTGGAAGGTGTAAGATGCAGTAAGTAGAAGTGTTTTCCCCTAGCAAAGATGCCAAGGATCGATTCCCCAGAGACTCCTAGGTTCAACAAGTAGGTGTCAATTGCTACGGCGCCAGATTAGTAGCAATCAACGTGGACCTGCACACAGATACAAATAACTTTGCTCCCAACGAGTACAGAGAGGTTGTCAATCTCTCCGGCCTTGTAGTTCACAAAGGGTTAAAAGCAATGATAGTAGTGATAGATAGTTTTTGCGATAGTAGGTAAATAACGGAAAGTAAATAGTGGATGTGATCAATGATGGTAATATGGACCGGAGTCTCATGATGTTCACTAGTGATGTCTCTCTCCCAAAAGACGATAAAGCAGCTATGTGAGGTAAACAAATTACAGCTAGGCAATTGACAGGACCACGAACGCAAACCAATGCTGACTACATTGCAAGAAAGGTTGAGGTTCAAAGCATGGGCGGTACGCCAAAGTAAGTAGACCGAAATCCATCAATATCTACTACTAATCATCCACCTTGAGATATCTATCCAGAACATCTCGCTGGTATTAAGTTGCGAGTCCCACCCATAGTGTAAACTCAATGCAACAGACAACTACATTAAAAGAACTTTGCGTAAAGTAAACAATCCTTGCACCCGCGGGCACAAGCACCGTTGTTTTCCCCCTTGTGGCAACAGCACATCCCCTAGACTCATGTTTCTGTCACTCAAGCTAGTCATCGAGGGGCATGAACCCACAATCGAGCATAACGTTCCCTCTTGGAGTCACTACCTATTACTCGGCCAAAGCAATAAATAACAACGGAGAACATGCAAGAATTACTTATGAACTAAAATATAAAAGAGGTGAATCAAATATATTACTCAAGATCAATCTGAACATAATCTCATAATCCATCGGATCCTAGCAAACTCAACATAGCAACATCATAAGGATTACATAGGTGCCTCGATCATGTAGGGCAGCTCACGAGGACTAATTAGTGAAGCACAGGAACGGGAGGAGAACAACACATAGCTACAGGTCATGGACTCATGGTCCAAGGGAGACTACTCACGAGTCATCCGGGAGGCGTCCATGGTGGTGGAGAAGCTCCTGGTGGTGATCCTCCCCTCCGGCAGGGTGCCGGGAAGAGTTCTCCTGGTGCTCCCGATCTTGGAAGCGGCGGCGGCGGCGGAACAGAGATGGGATCGCGAAAAGAAGTCTTGTTCTGAGGGTTACGGAGGGTCCTTTAAATATATGCCAAAGTAGGGCACCGGGGGAGTCTCAGGGGGCCGAGGCGCCCCCCCCCCCGGCGCGGCCCAGGGGGGGCGCGCCCACAGGGCGCCTGGAGCCCCTGTGGCCCCCCCGAGGTTGCCCTTCGGACGCAGTGTTGTTTCCGGTTTGCTGATTTTTTATATAATTTTTCTGGATTTTTCTGGGCAGTTCTCGAAACGTGAAAACCTGAAATACAAAAACAGCCGAAAACAGAAACTGGCACTGGGGTGCACTGGATTAGTAAGTTAGTCCAAATATGATCAAAAGTGTATGGAAGTGTATGAATATCATAGCAATATTACCCAAAAGTGGCATGGAGCAAGCAGAAATTATAGATATATTTTGGACGTATCAACATCCCCAAGCTTAATTCCTGCTCGTCCTCGAGTAGGTAAATGATAACAAGAATAATTTCTCTGGTGACATGCTATTAACCATATAAGACTTTCACATAGTCATATGACAAAAGCTTACTGAGACAATGATTCTAAAGTAATTAAGTTGTCTCAAGAGAAAATCACAAATGACTAAAAGTTTTACAACATGAAACTGAAACATCAAAAAGATTTGCAATGAACATGATGTGCAAATATGATAAAGTGATATCTAGCTTGCCCCCTTTAGTGATGCAAAACATAAATGCAAGGGCACCTTCAAGGTTTAAGTGATGACTAGATACAATCATTTCAGAATGAACGATATCACAATCATGCAAAAGACAATGCTACTTTGGCACAATGCACATTACACTCAGAATGACAATCATGCTCTCAGTAGTTGGTGCTTCAACATAAAGGTAAAAGAAAGGTTATGTGCTAGAGCTTTTTGTTTGAAAACATGGAAGCAATTGTGTCAACGGTAGTAGTACTTCATATGTGTCATGTATAAAACATCTTATAAGTTGCAAGCCTCATGCATCGAATACCAATAGTGCTTGCTCCTTGTCCTAATTAGCTCGGATCCCCATGGGTTATCATTACATTGCATATGTTTCAACCAAGTGTCACAAAGGGGTACCTCTATGCCACCTGTACAAAGGTCCAAGGAGATAGATCGCATTTGATTTCTCGTTTTTGATAGATCTCAACTTGAGGACATCCATACAGGGACAACATAGAAAATAGATGATGGACTCCTCTTTAATGCATAAGCATATTCTCATGAGAGATTGAGGATTAAGGTCCAAGCTAAAACATCCACCATGATGCATGGCTTTGGTTGGCGGCCCAATGTTCTTCTCTAACAATATGCATAGTTATTCAACCCACGGTAAATCACCATTACTTCAGACAAGACGAACATGCATAGCAACTCACATGATATTCAACAAAAGTGTGACAGTTGATGGCGTCCCCAGAAACATGGTTACCGCTCAGCAAGCAACTCATAAGAAATAAGATACATAGGCAACATATTCTTTACCACAATAGTTTTTAGGATACTTTCCCATGAGCTATGTATTGCATGGTTAGTTTGCTTAGTACAGGTGGAGGTTAGCAAAAGACTGGGAGCGACCAACTAAGAGAGCAATGACGGTCATAATCATGCAGAGCAACAAAGCAATATTGAATCAGGCATGGTAGTTATATCGCTACTCAGAAATAAAAGATCATCAAGGCTTGACAGACTTTCTTTACAGTCATAAATATGCGTGAGCATACGCTAAGTCAATCAAAATAAATTCTCGAAGGAAGATATTACTAAACCATACCACATCATAGGCAAACAAACCAAGTTGGTACTCCAATAACACATTGGGAACCCCCCCAGCTATTTGAGATTAACCAAAAGAAAACCTGAACTACTAAGCACCATCATGAAAGTAGCATCTTTAACACATTAACCCATGCAACGGAAGCAAACTCTCTTAATAAGGTGAGCATGGTAATTAAAGAGAGTTCAAGCAACCAACTAAACAAAAGCTCTTGAAAAGATAAGCATGAATACTAAGAGCAGAGTATGATAGTAGCTATTTAAAAGACAAAGAACACACACATCATAGATAGACATGAAAATTCTATGTAATGTTCTAGGCAGAGGTGGAGCGTGTTTCTCTCCCACATAAAGGAATGCTGGGTTCCGACTCGTTATGAAAAACTAAAAAGAAAACTAAAAGCAAGACGCTCCAAGCATAGCACATAACACATGAAGTGATAAAAATATAGCGGAACGAAAGACGAACTGATAATGTTGATGGAGAAGGGGATGCACGGGGGCATCCCCAAGCTTAGACTCTTGAGTCTCCTTGAATATTTCTTGGGGGTGCACGGGGGCATCCCCAAGCTTGAGCGCTTGACACTTATGAATCTTTTTATCATCTTCCCTCGCAAACTTGAAAACTCCCTTCATACATAACTCATCATAATCTGATTAGCGAGGTTAGTACCCTTAATAAAATAATTATACCTTGCTGGAAATAAGGATATTCTTGAAGTTCTACTATTTCTCAAGATTGCCAAAAGGTTTTTGCAAAGAAAAAGCAAGTTCTTAATTTGCAAAGTGAAGGTAAGGCAAAACAGGACAGAATCTATGAAAAACAGAACAGCAGGCAGTAATTGACCTGTTCGGGATACTTCTGCAACTCAAATAAAAAAACTCAGAACTGACGCACGAAAGACAATTATATCGAGAACGCTGTCGAAACAATTCAGACCAAAAAGATGATCTGGTGATTTTATACGAATTTTTCTATCCAAGGACAGAATCTGTTTCCTGGACAGCACCTCACAACTTTTGAACTTTCTAGCAATCAGAGGCTATACTTGGCACAAATATGAAAAGTAAAGATACAATGATGATGCCACAGCAGTAAACAACATCAAGACACAACAAAAGCAAAAAAATTATTCATGTGGGCTGCCTCCCAAAAGCGCTTTCTTTTATGCCTTTAAGCTAGGCATAGTGCAAAGATCAAGTTGTATCAATTGAACCATCATCAAGATCATCAAAAAGCTCTTCAATAATACAACTAGTCTTAAGAGGACTCTCAAATAAAGGCCTCATAGAGATACTTCTAGGTAGAAGACCAAAAGGATAAAAGTCAAGGGAAGATTCATTTATAAATTCATCAACGATATGTGTTTCTTCCAAAGTCTTTACAGTTTCAACCCCTTTGGCAATAGGTGGGCTACTCTTAGGACGGGGAGCCTTTGGAACGTGAACGAACTTAGGCTCCCTCTTTGCCGGAGTTTCTACCTTTTTGGTTTTGATCGAGGAGAATGTAGTTCCTAAGGTATCAAATATTTCCTCAATCTTTTCCATCCTAGAAAAGTCAGAATCATGGAATTTGACGGTCTCCAAAATTTTGAAAATTTTATGCATGGAGCTATCAAGTCTATTCAAATTCCCTTGGATATTTCGATCCAACTCATTCATCTTATTAGTGCTTGGCATCTCTAGCTCTATTTTTTCAAGTTTTTTCATAATGTGAGCTAGGGTGATGTCCTCTCGAATGCTAACAACAGGGGGACTCCCAACAAGATTTTCAATAATACTAAGAGACTCCCAAACTGGGGCCTCTAGGAAATTTCCATTGATAGCAGTATCTAGAATAAACCTATTCCAAGAAGTAATTCCAACATAAAAATTTCTAAGCAAGATAGTAGTAGGTTGCTTCTTGGTGGCTCTTTTTTGTGAATCATTAATTCTATACCAAGCATCTTTCAAACTTTCCCCACCTCTTTGTTTAAAGGTGAGAACTTCTGCCTCGTCAAAGACAAAAGGACCCGACATAATGATAACTAAAGAACAAGATAACTATTTTTGTGATTTTCGATAAAAAGGAACTAAAGCAAAAACTGAAAAGTAAACTAACAAGACTAAAAAGCAAAGGTAAAAGATAGCATGCAACTCCCCTATCCTGAAGAGTGGAGTCCCCGGCAACGGCACCAGAAAATACTCCTTGATGGGCCTCGAACCCCTCGTTGGTTACCCCAAGTGGAAGGTGTAAGATGCAGTAAGTAGAAGTGTTTTCCCATAGCAAAGATGCCAAGGATCGATTCCCCAGAGACTCCTAGGTTCAACAAGTAGGTGTCAATTGCTACGGCGCCAGATTAGTAGCAATCAACATGGACCTGCACACAGATACAAATAACTTTGCTCCCAACGAGTACAGAGAGGTTGTCAATCTCTCCGGCCTTGTAGTTCACAAAGGGTTAAAAGCAATGATAGTAGTGATAGATAGTTTTTGCGATAGTAGGTAAATAACGGAAAGTAAATAGTGGATGTGATCAATGATGGTAATATGGACCGGAGTCTCATGATGTTCACTAGTGATGTCTCTCTCCGAAAAGACGATAAAACAGCTATGTGAGGTAAACAAATTACAGCTGGGCAATTGACAGGACCACGAACGCAAACCAATGCTGACTACATTGCAAGAAAGGTTGAGGTTCAAAGCATGGGCGGTACGCCAAAGTAAGTAGACCGAAATCCATCAATATCTACTACTAATCATCCACCTTGAGATATCTATCCAGAACATCTCGCTGGTATTAAGTTGCGAGTCCCACCCATAGTGTAAACTCAATGCAACAGACAACTACATTAAAAGAACTTTGCGTAAAGTAAACAATCCTTGCACCCGCGGGCACAAGCACCGTTGTTTTCCCCCTTGTGGCAACAGCACATCCCCTAGACTCATGTTTCTGTCACTCAAGCTAGTCATCGAGGGGCATGAACCCACAATCGAGCATAACGTTCCCTCTTGGAGTCACTACCTATTACTCGGCCAAAGCAATAAATAACAACGGAGAACATGCAAGAATTACTTATGAACTAAAATATAAAAGAGGTGAATCAAATATATTACTCAAGATCAATCTGAACATAATCTCATAATCCATCGGATCCCAGCAAACTCAACATAGCAACAGCATAAGGATTACATAGGTGCCTCGATCATGTAGGGCAGCTCACGAGGACTAATTAGTGAAGCACAAGAACGGGAGGAGAACATCACATAGCTACTGGTCATAGACTCATGGTCCAAGGGAGAGTACTCACGAGTCATCCGGGAGGCGTCCATGGTGGTGGAGAAGCTCCCGGTGGTGATCCTCCCCTCCGGCAGGGTGCCGGGAAGAGTTCTCCTGGTGCTCCCGATCTTGGAAGCGGCGGCGGCGGCGGAACAGAGATGGGATTGCGAAAAAAAGTCCTGTTCCGAGGGTTACGGAGGGTCCTTTAAATATATGCCAAAGTAGGGCACCGGGGGAGTCTCGGGGGGCCGAGGCGCCCCCCCGGCGCGGCCCAGGGGGGGGCGCCCACAGGGCGCCTGGAGCCCCTGTGGCCCCCCCAGGTTGCCCTTCGGACGCAGTGTTGTTTCCGGTTCGCTGATTTTTTATATAATTTTTCTGGATTTTTCTGGGCAGTTCTCGAAACGTGAAAACTTGAAATACAAAAACAGCCGAAAACAGAAACTGGCACTGGGGTGCACTGGATTAGTAAGTTAGTCCAAATATGATCAAAAGTGTATGGAAGTGTATGAATATCATAGCAATATCACCCAAAAGTGGCATGGAGCAAGCAGAAATTATAGATACGTTTTGGACGTATCAGTTACATATAAAGTTTGTTTAATTCGGAGCTACGGCCTAGAAGATATGAGCAAAACAAGACAAGCATGGCAAATATGCAAGATGCATCCAAAAAATAAGCAAACACACTCCAAACATGTAAACAACATGATATTATGCTTGTACACACAAAACACACAAGTTTCATATAGGGCACGCTCAAAACGGAGCAATGGTTCAACACATACACACGAAACAAGATATACAACAAGCTGTCCAAAACAGCAACATAGCAACTTGGGAGCAAGGTATATTTATGCTACAGCACCCAAACATGATAACAAGAGGCATGGATGTGAAATAGACATGATACTTAACAAGCATGAACTTAGAACACTCCCAAAAACTTGCTGGAACACAATTAAACAAGCATGTCAAGTTGCAATAAATTTATCCAGACTTAGTCATAATCTGGGAAGGCAAAAACATCATCATGATGCTGCCTTCGGAGGCACAAAACAACAAGCATATCAAATCTAATGAGTATATAAAGATCATGGACATGTAATAGACATCACATACATCAAACAACTCCATTGGAGCAACTCCATAGGAGGCGTGGTTCAATAACAACAAGCTTCACCAAATTGATCATGCTGATAAAAATCTGACAGGTACATTTATAGCAACTTGAGAGCAAGAAATAAATAAGCTACAGCAGGCCATATATGCAAACTAAGGCATGTATGTATAGAGCATAACATGGACAACAAGACATGATCATTTGACATACTAAAACATGCATGGATTTGAGTGAGGCATCAAGCAAACATAGCCTCAGGTTTAACAGATTCCAGACTTAGCAGTTTTTTCACTAAGTATAAAACAGCAACAACGACATGGCATGTTTACAAGCTTGTTGAAGTCACCTCAAGGCATATCATGGAAATTGGATTGCACCACAGCAAATACCATATGATTGTGCTTCTAAAACATATAGACATGTGGCATGAAGACAATCACACCAATAGCAACGAGCAAGGCAAAACAGCATCTCACAAGAAGTTTCAGCACTTGACAGCCACATGCACTTTCGCAACAGAGATTAACATGGCAAGATGGCAGCTAACATGAATGCTACAGCAACCAACATGTAGATCACTTCAAATGAACACTTTGACATAACATATGTTTCATTCGGATAAACATACACAAAGTTATCACATCTCAAACATGCTAACAAAATTACAGTTATCAGCAGTTTTAAACATATAGCACTCTTGCAACGATGATTAGGGCATCAAGATGAACTCAAACAAGCATGCCGTAGTGGAACAAAATGAAGAGCATATCACAACGAACATTTTGACATATCATTCACTCAATTTGGACAAGTATGCACAAAGTTACACCACTCACAAGAATGCATCATGATGCTGAAATTTTTAACATGTCATTGATGCAAACTTACTCAAACAGCTAGTTAAAATATTTTTAACATGGGTGAAAGTTGATTATTGTGAAACTAGATAAAATTCTAAGCATTTTTCATGTACAAAGTTTTTACATATTATGCATAGTCTGTGAGATATTAAAAGCATGAACATGAGGGGCTTATTTGCAAAACTGCACATCTCTGGGAAAAACAAAATCGTCCCGGGAAAAATACATGTGTTGGGCCGAAACAGGCTGGCCTAATAGTGCTTCAGAGAGAGAGAGAGGCAAGGGCGCTGGGTCTGGGCTTCTCACTAGAGGGCCCATAGGCCATCGGTGCGGCTGGAGGAGGCCAGGCGGCTGGGCCTACGCACTGCTGGCCCAGGCGGCGAGCAAGGCAGAGTGCGTCGTCGTCCTCCTCTGCTCCAGGACGAGCAGGAGGCCCTGGCGGCGATGGTACTCTGACGGGCGACGGGGAGGCCGAAAATGGATCAGGGGTGAGCGGATCTGTCCTTGGGGAACCGGATCTGGCCGGCTCCAAGACTAGGATGGCGGCGACGCGTTCGTCAGGTAGCGGCGGCCGCGGCCGAACCTGCGAGGAGAGAGAGAGAGCGCGTGCTGGATTGAGAGGTGCGGCGCACTCGAAGGAGGAGAAGGACTGGGCTGGCGAGGGGGACCTGGGGTCGTCGGCGGGCATCTCCGGTGGCGCACTCTGGCGAGGCAGATCGGGAGAAGCGGTGTGGAGGCGCGCGGGGGAAGGCAAGCGCGGCTGCGAGCGAGCGCTCGGGCGCGCGGTGGTGACGGTTCGGGCCCCGATGGGCTTCCCAGGGCCTGATCCGGGTCCTGGCGGGCCCGCGGTGGTGGGAGGACGGCCGGGACGCGTGGCGCGCCCGGATTGGCTGTGGGCAGCTGTTGCGGCGGCTCCGGCCCGTGGTGGCACGACAAGTGGCGGCGGGGCAGTGCGCCGGCGCTGAAAACGAGGATGAAGGCGGCGGCTGGCTGCGGAAATTGAGGAGGGGGTAGGTAGAAGGCTAAAAATGGCAGGGGAGGCGTCTATATATAGAAATGGGCTAGGGTTAGGGGTGTTTGGGGGTGTTTTTGGACCTTCCGATGCCGATCGGACGGCTCCGGACGCGAGGAGTGGTAGGATGGTTCTAGTGGGCTGCAGGTGGGCTGCGGAGAGTGTGTTGGGCTGAGAAGAGTGGCCCGGCGGGGTTTTCGGAGACCGAAAACGTCCGACGAATTAACCGGTGACTAGTGCCACTATATTTAACGATTGGGCTATCAAACGAGCTCCGAATGTGATGAAATTTGGCAGGCGGCCTACCTATGCTATAATAAGACCACACGCGAAGTTTCATCCCATTCCGAGAACATTTTCTAGCCACTTATAAAATAAATATTCGGAGGTGCCGCGGGTGCGTGCAAGTGTGTCTGGGCTCAGAACGGACAACAGAGAGGACGGGCGGACTCGGACGGATGCAAGTTTTGAAAACATGATGATGCAATGCACACGATGACATGGCAAAATGCAACACGCAAGCAGATGACATGGCAATAGCAACGAATAACTGGCTGACACCTGGCGCATCGGTCTCAGGGTGTCACAATACCCCCCTACTAACAAGAGATCTCATCCCGAGATCTTAGGAATGAGATGGAAGAGAAAAGGAAGAACAAAGTGAAACAAAAGAACCTTGAGAGGTTGAACAACAGGAAAGAAAGGATACAACGGAAATGAACGAGATTTGAGAAGCTCCGGTAAAATAAGCAACAAGGCATAAGACGAGAACCAAGAGGATAAATGACAAGAGAGGCATTGAAACCACTCCGGTTGAAAGAGATAGAAAAGAACTTCGAACGAATGAATTTAGGAAGCACTCCGGCTGAAAATGGAAGGGATAGTACATAACCTCGAGAAGATGGGATGATGCTCGCCGAGATGAACAACACGATGCCTCCGGAAGAAATTGAAAGAACGGAATGAAAGAACGGAGAATAAGATGAAAAATCAACACGAAAAGAATAAGCTTGAGCTGCTCCAGAAGAATTATATGAACGTTTTGAAGAATGAATTATTTCATGAAGAACCACCATGAGGAACTCCGGTAGCAAAAAGGATGATGATTTAGAAATGACGAACGAAAGGAATAAGATTAAAGCCTTGCGATGATTAGACGGGGTTTCGACGAGATAGCCGAGAAAAACTTTGAACTCCGGGGAAGAAAAGATGAAGGCACTTGGGAGTAGAATTTATTCATCAAGAACAATTCCGAAGGAAAAAGATCAAATCGACCTGATGAAAAGCGAATAAGAATTATGTTATGCTTATCCTCCACCAATTAAATTGATGAAAACAATGGATTCGCATACTACTTATTCTCGTTGAAAGGGATTAAAGAGATATATATTGCGAACTTGCGAAAATCTTCATGAAACACCGGTAGGGTTGGAATAAAAATGAATGGATTGATATAATAACACCGGAAAAGAACTCTTGAGAGAACCATCGTAAGGAATTAAAGCCGAGTGAATAAAAGAACAAACCATCGGGAAGAATTAAAAAGGAGTGAATACAAGAGAATGAATCGCCAGGGAGAATAAGCACTTGAGGAAATTTAGATACAAGAGAACGAAGAGATCGCGAAATGATTAAAGGATACTTGAACGAAGCACCAGACGAAAGTGAGACGAACGAAGAGGCATCAATGAAGAATATTTGAAGGACAAAGTTGAAAACTGAGAAAGAAGAAATCTTCTGAAATGATGGCCTTCGAAGGAACACAATGAAAAGAATTAATGAAATACTCCGGAAAAATGAAAAGAAGAAAGGTTGATCCAACGATGAAAAGAATTTGAAAACGATCTTGGAGAAGGCATATGACTGATTGAATCCATTCTTACGTCACACTTGAAAAGAATATAGGAATACTCCGAGAAATTAGAAGAGTCGGGTAAGATCCTGGGAAAAGACCTGTGGGTTATGAGCCCACCACAGAGAAAACACCGTTGAGAAGGATTATCGAGCGAGAAACGATGCATCGGAACGTTTAAAAGACTCGGACCAGGTGACAACCTCGAATAAATTGGAACATGGATAAATCTCTTGAGATGCCTTCGGAACTCCGGAATAATTAATTAGCGAGAGATGAACGAGCAAGGGAAAAACACTTGAGCAATGGAAAAGAATAAGATTAACACCGAAAACTCGAATTGAATCCACTGGAGAAGAATAGAGGTGAAGAATATTGAACGAGAGGAGAATTCATCGGAGAATGAAAAGAGGTGAAGGATGACGAACTAGACGAGAATTCACCAGTTGAAATAATTGAGGAAAGAAAGCAAAGGTTCACACGAGTAGGATGGATACTCGATTAAGGGCTCCGGTCCGAGAAGCAAAAGGGTGGGCGGGTGGGAAAAAGAAAGACCACTTCGGATGGGGAAACAACATTGGTTGGAAAGAATCGAGGATTGAAGCAAAAGAAGGGGCGGGTCAATCGACTTGACGAGAGATGCACCAGATGAAAGAAATGACAACGCAACAAACGAAAACTAACCGCGTGATCCTAAAAAAATTTGAAGGGGAAGAGGGGTAATTCAAAACACCTACATCAAGATTCCTCACGAGAGCGGCGAAGGGACTGAGGAGTAAAAAGAATTCCTACTCTCCGATATAACTGGACTCTAAAAAAGTTTTCTGCTAGATCGACAACGGCCAAACTACGATCAATCAAGGGGGCTCCTATGGTCGGTCGAGGCTCTGATACCAACTTGTCAGGCCCAAGATGCGATTCTATCCCGATCACGTGACTCATACGTGATTGGGGCACAACCGCACCTCAGGCGCTTAGCAAGATGGATATCATTACATCGTACAATTACATAAATACATGGGGATACAACAATACATACAATTCACATGAATACAACAACATCAATACAAGGCATCCGACTACGGATGCAAACATGAAAAACACACGACATCCATCTGCTATCCCAGACTGCCGACTAGGAACCTAACCCAGGACTGACGAAGATGAAGAAGAAAGAACTCCAACGCAAAGAACATCGCTCTCGCGTCAAGACATCGGAAACATGCATCTGCAATTGTTGTTGTAGTATCTGTGAGCCACGATGACTCAGCAATCCCATAACCATGGGTATCAAGACTAGCAAAGCTTAAAGGGTAGGAAGAGGTAAAGTGGTGAGGTTGCAACTGCGGCTAAGCAAAAGTATGGTGGCTAACTTACAAGTACAAGAATAAGATGAGCATCTACGCAAATGGTCGCAAACTAGTAATGGTCGCTAAAGATCCAGAACTACCTATGAGTCAAACATAACCCCACTGCGTTCTCTTCTCAAAGTGAAAAGAGACAGTCACGGTTACTCACATGGTGGTGTGTTTTATCTCTGATCCTCTGTCAAGTTTTCTACAACCGGACATTAACAAATTCCAATCTGCCACATAACCGCGAGCACGGCTTTCGAAAGATCATAACCCTGCAGGGGTGTCCCAACTTAGACCATCACAAGCTCTCACGATCAGCAGAGATAATAATAATATTACCCCTTATCTTAGGGAAGGCCAGATCAGACTCGGAATTCCCGGTGCACAAGACATTTCGACAATGGTAAAACAAGTCCAGCAAGACCTCCCAGCGTGCCGACACCCTGATAGTAGCCGCGCGTATCTCGTCTCAGGACACGACCGGATGGGCGATGCTAAAGGTAAAACCAAACCTCGAGTTTCCTCGTGGTGGCCCCGCAGGACCCCCGTTTGGGACCAACACCATCGGCACTGGGCCTCCCTGTATTTAGAAGAATCCTCGGGTAGCGCTAACTACCTATGCAATTAATTAATTAAGTTTTTATTATGAGCAAATTAAAACCAATGTTGGGCCTTGCTGCAGGAGTTTTATTCAAAGACGAACTATCAAGGGGTCCCCATATAGCCAACCGTGTTAGGAACGCAAAATCAAGGAACATAACGCCGGTTTATCGGCTCCTAAGGTGGCATGAGTGGAAAAAACACCGAGCAAAAGGCCAAGCCTTCCACCCATTGCCAAGTATATAGGTGTGTTAATATATATAAGATATATTGTGATATTCCAACAAGCCAAGCTCCAACATGGAGCAAACTTCATCTTCACCTGCAACTAACAACGCTATAAGAGGGGTTGAGCAAGCGGGTAACATAGCCAAACAACGGTTTGCTGGGAAGGTGTCAACGGTTAGATGTTTCATGGCAACAAGGAGAGGGGCTGACAATAAAAGATGGGTAGCGTGACATATAAGGATAGCATCGAGACATCTAGCATGACAATGATAGTAAAGGTATCCAAGGTGATGCTCATCTTGCTTGAGATCCCGCAAGGAAGAAGAACGGTTCCATGAAGAAGATGAAGAAGAAGCCTCGAAGACGAACCACGTGAAGTCGAACGAATCTTCACGATCGCAACGGAAAAGAACTAGCGAGAAGAAAGCACACAACACAGTAAATACGCCACTCAAGAACATGACAAGATGCTCAACCAAGTATGATGCAAGACAAGTCTATATGATGCAATACATGGCAAGGGATGATGCACTAAGAAAGATCATTACCCCTTGCCATTTATTGATCAAATGCTAGAAAGGTTATCCAAACATACTCATTTCTGCTTTCTAGATGGTTATTCTGGTTTCTCTCAAATACCTGTGTCAAAAGGGGATCAAGAAAAGACCACTTTTACTTGTCCTTTCGGTACCTTTGCTTATAGATGTATGCCTTTTGGATTATGTAATGCACCTGCTACCTTTCAAGATGCATGATGGCTATATTCTCTGATTTTTGTGAAAAGATTGTTGAGCTTTTCATGGATGATTTCTCCGTTTACGGAACTTCTTTTGATGATTGCTTAAGCAACCTTGATCGAGTTTTGCAGAGATGTGAAGACACTAACCTCGTCTTGAATTGGGAGAAGTGCCACTTTATGGTTAATGAAGGCATTGTCTTGGGACATAGAATTTCTGAAAGAGGTATTGAAGTTGACAAAGCTAAAGTTGATGCTATTGAAAAGATGCCATGCCGGGTTTTATAGGAGGTTCATAAAGGACTCTCCAAAATCTCCAGGCCTCTAACTAATCTCTTACAAAAAGATATTCCTTTTGTCTTTGATGACAATTGTCTAGAAGCATTTGAAATACTTAAGAAAGCATTGATCTCTGCACCTATTGTCCAGCCTCCTGATTGGAATTTACCTTTTGAGATTATGTGCGATGCTAGTGATTATGCTGTAGGTGCTGTTCTAGGGCAAAGAGTTGATAAGAAATTGAATGTTATCCAATATGCTAGTAAAACGCTAGATAGTGCCCAGAGAAACTACGCTACTACTGAGAAAGAATTTTTAGCAATTGTATTTGCTTGTGATAAGTTTAGACCCTATATTGTTGATTCTAAAGTAGCTATTCACACTGATCATGCTGCTATCAAATACCTTATGGAAAATAAAGATGCTAAACCTAGACTTATTAGATGGGTTCTCTTACTACAAGAATTTGACTTGCATATTATTGATAGAAAGGGAGCTGAGAACCCCGTTGCAGATAACTTGTCTAGGTTAGAGAATATACTTGATGACCCACAACCTATTGATGATAGCTTTCCTGATGAACAACTAGCTGTCATAAGTACTTCTCGTACTACTCCTTGGTATGCTGATGAGGCTAATTATATTGTTGCTAAGTTTATACCTCCTAGCTTCACATACGAGCAAAAGAAAAAGTTCTTCTATGACTTGAGACATTACTTCTGGGATGACCCACATCTTTATAAAGAAGGAGTAGATGGTATTATTAGACGTTGTGTACCTCAACATGAACAGGAAGAGATCCTACGCAAGTGCCACTCCGAAGCTTATGGAGGACACCATGCGGGAGATAGAACTGCACACAAGGTATTGCAATCTGGTTTTTATTGACCTACTCTCTTCAAGGATGCCCGTAAGTTTGTCTTATCTTGTGATGAATGTCAAAGAATTGGTAATATTAGTAGACGTCAAGAAATGCCTATGAATTATTCACATGTTATTGAACCATTTGATGTTTGGGGCTTTGATTATATGGGACCGTTTCCTGCCTCTAATGGATACAGACATATTTTAGTTGTTGTTGATTATGTTATTAAGTGGGTAGAAGCTATTCCAACTAGTAGTGCTGATCATAACACCTCTATTAAGATGCTTAAAGAAGCTATTTTTCCGAGGTTTGGAGTCCCTAGAAATCTAATGATTGATGGTGGTTCACACTTTATTCATGGTGCTTTCCGTAAGACGCTTGCTAAATATGATGTCAACCATATAATTGCATCCCCCTATCACCCACAGACTAGTGGTCAAGTAGAACTAAGTAATAGGGAGTTGAAACTAATCTTGCAAAAGACAGTTAATAGGTCTAGGAAGAATTGGTCCAAGAAACTTGATGATGCATTATGGGTTATAGAACTGCATACAAAAATCCTATGGGTATGTCTCCATATAAGATGGTATATGGAAAAGCTTGTCACTTACCTCTTGAGCTAGAACATAAGGCATATTGGGCTAGCAAAGAGCTCAATTATGATTTCAAACTTGCCGGTGAAAAGAGGCTATTTGACATTAGTTGTCTCGATGAATGGAGAACCCAGGCCTACGAGAATGCCAAACTGTTTAAAGAAAAAGTTAAAAGATGGCATGACAAAAGGATACAAAAGTGTGAGTTTAATGTAGGTGACTATGTCTTGCTTTACAACTCTCGTTTAAGATTTTTTGCAGGAAATCTTCTCTCCAAATAGGAAGGACCTTACGTTATCGAGGAGGTCTATCATTCCGGTGCCATAAAAATCAACAACTTTGAAGGCACAAATCCGAAGGTGGTGAACGGTCAAAGAATCAAACATTATATCTCAGGTAGTCCTATAAATGTTGAAACCAATGTCATTGAAACCGTAACCCCGGAGGAATACATAAGGGACACTTTCCAGAATGATTCAGCCTCCGAAAAGGAAGAGGTATGTGATACGGTAAGTAAACCGACTCCAAAACAGCTCTAAAGGCAAATTTCCTCCGTTTTGGAATATTTAGGAAAATAGAAAAATAAGCCGCAGTCCGGAAGAGACACGAGCCGTCCACGAGGGTGGGGGGCGTGCTCCTTTTGATCGGTTTACTTACCTCGAACTCCGTTTTCTTGTGGCTTACTCCTGTTGGTCGGTAAAAATTCATTATATATACTCCCGAAGGTTTTGACCTATGTATCACGCAAAAATCCTCTGTTCTTGTTTCGAGCTGTTTTCTGCTAGGGTTTGCGAAGCCAGGCATCATGTTGTTTCCCTCCTCCAACAACGAAGGCAATGATGCTTGGATAATGAAGATAGATCTGAAGAGGGAAGGACCTGAGGAGATCCACAAGAAGAAGAAGATTAAGATGGAGGTGGAAGATCCGGCTTAGGCATCGGGAGAAGAAGACATCCCTAAATCTCTTCCCAATCTCTTTACCTCAACTGAGATTGAAGCTTTCAGGATTATTGAGTTAGCTCAAATTCGAAGCAAGCATCTCACAAGTGAAAATATTTTGTTGAAGGACTACATTGCTGCACTCAAAGGTATTATCCGCAAGCTGGAAGATCTCCTACGCTCGATATATCATGATCCGGCGTCACTACTTCCAACTCCATAATCACCACCCCCGAAGAAGGAGACATAATCATATGGGTATGGGCACTCCCCTTGGCCACTGCCAAGCTTGGGGGAGTGACCCCGGTATCATATCACCATCACTCCTATCTTTACCATTTTCTTAGTTCGATCCTTTTAGTAGTATCTTGATCTAGTAGAATAAAGTTAGCATGATCCAGTTGTGAGCTTTTGCTTTATGATCTTTAACCTTTGTAATCGAGTCCGTGAGCTATATAATAAAGATTAGTGTTGAGTCAAGGGCTTGATTTCCTCACTTGGGTGATGATAAAAGAAAGAAAACATAAAGAGTATCAAAGAGATCATATCGATCTTATGGGAAGTAATGACTTCACATATAAGAGTATGATAAATAAAAGTTGTTGGGAGTTGACAAACATAGTTTTGGTCATCGTTGCAATTAATAAGAAGTAATAAAAGAAGAGAGGCTTCACATACGAATATACTATCTTGGACATCTTTTATAATTGTGAGTACTCATTAAAATATGACATGCTAAAGAGTTGATGTTGGACAAGGAAGACATACTAATGGGTTATGTTTTCCTATATCCAAAATAAAGTATATTGTCATGGATCATCCAACATGTTGAGCTTGCCTTTCCCCCTCATGCTAGCCAAAACTCCTCGCACTAAGTAGAGATACTACTTGTGCTTCCATACATCCTTAAACCCAGTTTTGCCATGAGAGTCCACCATACCTACCTATGGATTGAGAAAGATCCTTCCAAGTAAGTTGTCATATTGCAAACTCGCTAAAATATGTATGATTTATTAGTGTGGGAGAAATTAGCTTTATACGATCTTGTGATATGGAAGTAATAAAAGCAACGGACTGCATAATAAAGGTCCTTATCACAAGTGGCAATATAAAGCGAAGTTCTTCTATGCTAAGACTTTGTGCATCCAACCATAAAAACACATGACAACCTCTGCTTCCCTCTGTGAATGGCCTATCTATTATTCTTGCCTTATAAGTGTGAAGGTGAATTCCACCTTTCCTTTTTACATTTTATCCTTTGGCAAGCACACTGTGTTGGAAAGATCCTGACATATATACCCACTTGGATGTAAGTTTTCATGGTCTATTACTGTTGACATTACCCTTGAGGTAAAAGGTTGGGAGGCAACACCATAAGCCCCTATCTTTATCTATGTCCGATTAAAACTCCATAACCATAAGTATTGCGTGAGTATGAGCAATTGTGAAATACTATATGATAGTTGAGTATGTAGGCTTGCTGAAAAGCTCTTATATTGACTCTTTCCGATGTTACGATAAATTGCAATTGCTTCAATGATCGATATCAAAGTTTGTTAGTTTTCAAAGAAGTTTATGATTCATACTTGATATTGTGGATGAATTATTACCTTAGCATAAGAATCATATGACTATATTTATATAAGTTGTTGTTATGAGAATGATCATGATGCCCTCATGTCCGTATTCTGTTTTTATCGACACCTCTATCTCTAAACATGTGGACATATTTTTCGATATCGGCTTTCGCTTGAGGACAAGCGAGGTCTAAGCTTGGGGGAGTTGATACGTCCATTTTGCATCATGCTTATATGTTGATATTTATTGCATTATGGGCTGTTATTACATGTTTTGTCACAATACTTATGCCTTTTCTCTCTTATTTTACAAGGTTTACATGAAGAGGGAGAATGCCGGCAGCTGGAATTCTGGGCTGGAAAAGGAGAAAACTCTGGAAACCTATTCTGCACAACTCAAAAAGCCCCGAAACTCAACAGAACGTCGTTTCATAAAATATAAGAAATATCTGACGAAAGAAGTTCACGAGGGGGGCCATCGGCTGTCCACAAGCGTGGGGGGCGCGCCCCCCTGTCTCGTGGGCCAGCCGGAAGGCCCCCGATGCCCATCTTCTCCTATATGAGGTGTTTTGACCTGGAAAAAAAATCAGAAGGAGGCTTTCGGGACCAGACGCCGCCGTCTCGAGGTGGAACCAAGGCGGAAACCAATCTTGGGCTCCGGCAGAGCTGTTCTGCCAGGGATACTTCCCTCCGGGAGGGGGAAATCGTCACCGCCGTCATCACCAACAACTCTCCCATCTTGGGGAGTGCTATCTTCATCAACATCTTCACCAGCACCATCTCCTCTCAAACCCTAGTTCATCTCTTGTATCCAATCTTTGTACCCAAACCTCTAATTGGTACTTGTGGGTTGCTAGTAGTGTTGATTACTCGTTGTAGTTGATGCTAGTTGGTTTATTTGGTGGAAGATCATATGTTCACATCCATTATACATATTAATACCCCTCTGATCATGAACAATATTATGTCTTGTGAGTAGTTACTTTTGTTCCTGAAGACATGGGAGAAGTCTTGCTATTAGTAGTCATGTGAATTTGGTCTTCGTTTGATATATTTGTTGAGATGTATGTTGTCTCTTCTCTAGTGGTGCATGTGAACATCGACTACATGACACTTCACCATTATTTGGGCCTAGAGGAAGGCATTAGGAAGTAATAAGTAGATGATGGGTTGCTGATACGTCCAAAACGTATCTATAATTTCTGCTTGTTCCATGCCTCTTTTGGGTGATATTGCTATGATATTTATACACTTCCATACACTTTTGATCATATTTGGACTAACCTATTAACTCAGTGCACCCCAGTGCCAGTTTCTGTTTTCGGCTATTTTTGTATTTCAGGTTTTCACATTACGAGAACTGCTAGGAAAAATCCAGAAAAATTATATAAAAAATCAGCGTTCCAGAAACTACTGTGCGCCCGAAGGACAGCCTGGGGGGGGGCCACCAGGGCTCCAGGCGCCCTGGCGGCGCCCCCCCTGGGCCGCGCCGGGGGGGCGCCTGGGCCCCCCGAGGCTCCCCCGATGCCCCCCTTTGGCATATATTTAAAACGTCTCGAGAAACCCTCGAAACAGGAACTCTTTTTCGCGATCTCATCTCTGTTCCGCCGTCGCCGCCGCTTCCAAGATCGGGAGCACCAGGAGAACTCTTCCCGGCACCCTGCCGGAGGGGAGGATCACCACCGGGAGCCTCTCCTCCACCATGGACGCCTCCCGGATGAGTTGTGAGTAGTCTCCCTTGGACCATGAGTCCATGACCAGTAGCTATGTGATGTTCTCCTCCCGTTCTTGTGCTTCACTAATTAGTCCTCGTGAGCTGCCCCACATGATCGAGTGATACGTCCAAAACGTATCTATAATTTCTGCTTGCTCCATGCCACTTTTGGGTGATATTGCTATGATATTCATACACTTCCATACACGTTTGATCATATTTGGACTAACTTACTAATCCAGTGCACCCCAGTGCCAGTTTCTGTTTTCGGCTGTTTTTGTATTTCAGGTTTTCACGTTTCGAGAACTGCCCAGAAAAATCCATAAAAAATATATAAAAAATCAGCGTATCGGGAACGACACTGCTTCCGAAGGGGAGCCTGGGGGGCCACAGGGGGCCCAGGCGCCCTGTGGGCGCCCCCCCCCCACCCTGGGCCGCGCCAGGGGGGCGCCTCGGCACCCCGAGAGCCCCCCGATGCCCTACTTTGGCAGATATTTAAAGGGTCCCCCGTAACCCTTGAAACAGGACTTCTTTTCGCGATCCCATCTCTGTTCCACCGCCGCCGCCGCTTCCAAGATCGGGAGCACCTGGAGAACTCTTCCCGGCACCCTGCCGGAGGGGAGGATCACCACCGGGAGCTTCTCCACCACCATGGACGCCTCCCGGATGACTCGTGAGTAGTCTCCCTTGGACCATGAGTCCATGACCAGTAGCTATGTGATGTTCTCCTCCCGTTCTTGTGCTTCAATAATTAGTCCTCGTGAGCTGGCCTACATGATCGAGGCACCTATGTAATCCTTGTGTTGTTGCTATGTTGAGTTTGCTGGGATCCGATGGATTATGAGATTATGTTTAGATTGATCTTGAGTAATATATTTGATTCACCTCTTTTATATTTTAGTTCATAAGTAATTCTTGCATGTTCTCCGTTGTTATTTGTTGCTTTGGCCAAGTAGTAAGTAGTGACTCCAAGAGGGAACGTTATGCTCGATTGTGGGTTCATGCCCCTCGATGACTAGCTTGAGTGACAGAAACATGAGTCTGGGGGATGTGTTGTTGCCACAAGGGGGAAAACAACGGTGCTTGTGCCCGCGGGTGCAAGGATTGTTTACTTTACGCAAAGTTCTTTTAATGCAGTTGTCTGTTGCATTGAGTTTACACTATGGGTGGGACTCGCAACTTAATACCAGCGAGATGTTCTGGATAGATATCTCAAGGTGGATGACTAGTAGTAGATATTGATGGATTTCGGTCTACTTACTTTGGCGTACCGCCCATGCTTTGAACCTCAACCTTTCTTGCAATGTAGTCAGCATTGGTTTGCGTTCGTGGTCCTGTCAATTGCCCAGCTGTAATTTGTTACCTCACATAGCTGTTTTATCGTCTTTTGGGAGAGAGACATCGCTAGTGAACATCATGTGACTCCGGTCCATATTACTATCATTGATCACATACACTATTTTACTTTCCGCTATTTTACTTACTATTGCAAATTACTATCTATCACTACTATCATATTGCTTTTAACCCTTTGTGAACTACAAGGCCGGAGAGATTGACAACCTCTCTGTACTCGTTGGGAGCAAAGTTATTTGTATCTGTGTGCAGGTCCACGTTGATTGCTAATTGCGCCGTTAGCAGTTGACACCTACCTGTTGAACCTAGGAGTCTCTGGGGATTCGATCCTTGGCATCTTTGCTAAGGGAAAACACTTCTACTTACTGCATCTTACACCTTCCACTTGGGGTAATCCAACGAGGGGTTCGAGGCCCATCAAGGAGTATTTTCTGGCGCCGTTGCCGGGGACTCCACACTTCAGGATAGGGGAGTTGCATGCTATCTTTTACCTTTGCTTATTAGTCTTGTTAGTTTACTTTTCATATTTACTTTAGTATCTTTTATCGAAAATCACAAAAATAGTTATCTCGCTTGCTTGCTACTATGGGTTCCACCGAGAACACCAAGTTGTGTGACTTCACTAGTCACAACAACAATGACTTTATCAGCACACCTATCACTACACCTGCCACTTCAGCACCTTCATATGAAATTAAACCTGCTTTACTGAACTTAGTTATGAAAGAACAATTCTCCGGTGCTGGAGATGATGCTGCTTTACACTTGAACAACTTTGTAGAACTTTGTGATATGCAAAAGTACCAAGAAATAGATGGTATTATTGTTAAGCTTAAGCTTTTTCCTTTCTCTATGAGAGGAGGAGCTAAAATTTGGTTTCAGTCTTTGCCTAGAAATAGCATAGATTCATGGGACAAGTGCAAAGATGCTTTTATTGGAAAATACTATCCACCTGCTAAAATTATCCAACTTAGAAGTAACATCATGAATTTTAAACAATTGGATAATGAACATGTTGCCCAAGCTTGGGAACGTATGAAGTCTCTTATCAAGAACTGCCCTACTCACGGTTTGACTACTTGGATGGTTATCCAAACTTTTTATGCAGGCTTGAACTTTACCTCGCGGAACTTGTTAGATTCGGCCGCGGGAGGAACTTTTATGTCAACTACACTTGGTGCTGCCACAAAGCTTCTCGATGAGATGATGACCAACTATTCCCAATGGCACACCGAACGCGCTCCAACAGGTAGGAAGGTAAACTCTGTCGAAGAGATTTCCTCCCTTAATGAAAAAGTTGACTTGATTATGTCTCTACTTTTGAAGCAATCTTCTGTTGATCCTCGTTATGATCCTTTGGATTCTGTGATTGCCGACGCTTATATGAGTAACTTTGGCTATGAGAAACTAGTAGAAATAGAGAAGGCCACTAAGAATTACATGCACAACCAATATGAACAAAACAAAACCTTCTCGAGGCAATTAAATGAGCATACTGCTATCTTGCAAGACATTAGTAGACGATTAGAGAACATAAATATTGAGATTTCCAACCTCCAGACTAGACTCACTATCACTGAGACCCAAGTTTCCAATATGTCCCACACACAAGCTACTTTGATAAACCAAATGGCAGCTAAACCCGAAGTGGTTGCATCCCTAAGGGAGGAAGAGGAAAGAATTAAGAGCCTTCCTACCCACCACACTGTTGCTACTATCCAAGTTATTGAGAATGTTCACACTTTTAGCACCCAATGTACTCCTGGTCCTAATGGACCTATTAATGGTGATGCTATGTCAACTACCAAACAGGTGAGCCTTAAGGACACCACTACTACCTTACTTGATGCTCGTGACCTTGATTTTGATAATTGCACTCTTACCGAAGTTATTGATTTCCTTCACAAGATGTCTAGAGATCCCTGCACTAGCACGCTTAACCTTGCCTTCACAGAGCATATCACTAATGCTCTCATCAAAGCTAGGGAGGAGAAACTTAGAGTAGAAGCCTCCATACCTAGAAAGCTAGAGGATGGTTGGGATCCTATGATAAAAATTAATTTGAATGACTTCTCTTGTTATGCATTATGTGATGTTGGTGCTAGTACTTCTGTTATGCCCAAAAGGATATATGATATGCTTAAATTGAAATCTTTTGATTCTTGTTCTTTTGGTAATGCTCTTGTTGATTCTTCCATAAAGAAACCTTTGGGGAGGATCGACGATGTTCTTATTGTTGTCAATGATAATTATGTGCCCGTTGATTTCACTATTATGGATATTGAATGTGATCCTTCATGTCCAATTATTTTGGGACGTCCCTTTTTGCGCACCGTTGGTGCTGTCATTGACATGAAAGAGGGTAATATTAAATTTCAGTTTCCTCTCAAGAAAGGGATGGAACACTTCCCTCGAAAGAAGATCAAGTTACCTTTTGAGTCCGTTGTACGGGCTAGCTATTCTTTTAATCTTGATAAAACTTGATCTATGCATTATGCCTAGCTTAAAGGCATAAAAGAAAGCGCTTTTGGGAGGCAGCCCACATGAATAAATTTTTTGCTTTTGTTGTGTCTTGATGTTGTTTACTGCTGTAGCATCATCATTGTATCTTTACTTTTCATATTTGTGCCAAGTATAGCCTTTGATTGCTAAAAAGTTCAAAAGTTGTGAGGTGCTGTCCAGGAAACAGATTCTGTCCTTGGATAGAAAAATTCGTATAAAATCACCAGATCATCTTTTTGGTCTGAATTTCTCCGACAGCGTTCTCTATATAATTGTCTTTCATGCGTCAGTTCTGAGTTTTTTGATTTGAGTTGCGGAAGTATCCCGAACAGGTCAATTACTGCCTGCTGTTCTGTTTTTCACAGATTCTGTCCTGTTTTGCCTTACGTTCACTTTGCAAATTGAGAACTTGCTTTTTCTTTGCAAAAACCTTTTGGCAATCTTGAGAAACAGTAGAACTTCAAGAATATCCTTATTTCCAGCAAGGTATAATTATTTTATTAAGGATACTAACCTCGCTAATCAGATTATGATGAGTTATGTATGAAGGGAGTTTTCAAGTGTGCGAGGGAAGATGATAAAAAGATTCAGGAGTGTCAAGCGCTCAAGCTTGGGGATGCCCCCGTGCACCCCCAAGAAATATTCAAGGAGACTCAAGCATCGAAGCTTGGGGATGCCCCCGTGCATCCCCTTCTCCATCAACATTATCAGTTCGTCTTTCGTTCCGCTATATTTTTATCACTTCATGTGTTATGTGCTATGCTTGAAGCGTCTTGCTTTTAGTTTTCTTTTTAGTTTTTCATAACGAGTCGGAACCCAGCATTCCTTTATGTGGGAGAGAAACACGCTCCACCTCTACCTAGAACATTACATAGAATTTTCATGTCTATCTATGCTGTGTGTGTTCTTTGTCTTTTAATAGCTACTATCGTGCTTTGCTCTTAGTATTCATGCTTATCTTTTCAAGAGCTTTTATTTAGTTGGTTGCTTGAACTCTTTTTAATTACCATGCTCACCTTATTAAGAGAGTTTGCTTCCGTTGCTTGGGTTAATGTGTCTATGATAAATATGCTACTTTCATGATGGTGCTTAGTAGTTCAGGTTTTCTTTTGGTTAATCTCGAATAGCTGGGGGGTTCCCAATATGTCATTGGAATACCAACTTGGTTTGTTTGCCTATGATGTGGTATGGTTTAGTAATATCTTCCTTTGAGAATTTATTTTGATTGACTTGGCGTATGCTCACGCATATTCAAGACTGTAAAGAAAGTTTGTCAAGCCTTGATGATCTTTTGTTTCTAAGTAGCGATATAACTACCATGCCTGATTCAATATTGCTTTGTCGCTCTGCATGATTATGATTGTCATTGCTCTCTTAGTTGGTTGCTCCCAGTATTTTGCTAACCTCCACCTGCACTAAGCAAATTAACCATGCAATACATAGCTCATGGGAAAGTAGCCTAAAAACTATTGTGGTAAAGAACATGTTGTTTATGTATCTTATTTCTTATGAGTTGCTTGCTGAGCGGTAATCATGTTTCTGGGGACGCCATCAATTGTCACACTTTTGTTGAATATCATGTGAGTTGCTATGCATGTTCGTCTTGTCTGAAGTAAGGGTGATTTATCGTGGGTTGAATTAATATGCATATTGTTAGAGAAGAACATTGGGCCGCCAACCAAAGCCATGCCTCATGGTGGAAGTTTTAGCTTGGACCTTATCCTCAATCTCTCACGAGAATATGCTTATGCATTTAAGAGGAGTCCATCATCTATTTTCTATGTTGTCCCGGTATGGATGTCCTCAAGTTGAGATTTATCAAAAACGAGAAATCAAATGCAATCTATCTCCTTGAACCTTTGTACAGGTGGCATAGAGGTACCCGTTTGTGATACTTGGTTAAAACATATGCAATGCAATGATAACCCATGGGAATCCGAGCTAATTAGGACAAGGAGCGAGCACTATTAGTATTCGATGCATGAGGCTTGCAACTTATAAGATGTTTTATGAATGACACATATGAAGTACCACTACCCTTGACACAATTGCTTCCATGTTTCAAAATAAAAAGCTCTAGCACTTCAAGCATCAACTACTGAGAGCATGATTGTCATTCTGAGTGTAATGTGCATTGTCCCAAAGTAGCATTGTCTTCTGCATGATTGGGATATCGTTTATTTTGAAATGATTGTATCTAGTCATCACTTAAACCTTGAAGGTGCCCTTGCATTTATGTTTTGCATCACTAAAGGGGGCAAGCTAGATATCACTTGATCATATTTGCACATCATGTTCATTGCAAATCTTTTTGATGTTTCAGTTTCATATTGTAAAACTTTCAGTCATTTGTGATTTTCTCTTGAGACAACTTAATTACTTTAGAATCATTGTCTCAGTAAGCATTTGTCATATGACTATGAGAAAGTCTTATATGGTTAATAGCATGTCACCACAGAAATTATTCTTGTTATCATTTACCTACTCGAGGATGAGCAGGAATTAAGCTTGGGGATGTTGATACGTCCAAAACATATCTATAATTTCTGCTTGCTCCATGCCACTTTTGGGTGATATTTCTATGATATTCATACACTTCCATACACTTTTGATCATATTTGGACTAACTTAGTAATCCAGTGCACCCCAGTGCCAGTTTCTGTTTTCGGCTGTTTTTGTATTTCAGGTTTTCACGTTTCGAGAACTGCCCAGAAAAATCCATAAAAAATATAAAAAAAATCAGTGTATCGGGAACGACACTGCTTCCGAAGGGGAGCCTGGGGGGGCCACAGGGGGCCCAGGCGCCCTGTGGGCGCCCCCCCCTGGGCCGCGCCAGGGGGGCGCCTCGGCACCCCGAGAGCCCCCCGATGCCCTACTTTGGCAGATATTTAAAGGGTCCCCCGTAACCCTTGAAACAGGACTTCTTTTCGCGATCCCATCTCTGTTCCGCCGCCGCCGCCGCTTCCAAGATCGGGAGCACCTGGAGAACTCTTCCCGGCACCCTGCCGGAGGGGAGGATCACCACCGGGAGCTTCTCCACCACCATGGACGCCTCCCGGATGACTCGTGAGTAGTCTCCCTTGGACCATGAGTCCATGACCAGTAGCTATGTGATGTTCTCCTCCCGTTCTTGTGCTTCACTAATTAGTCCTCGTGAGCTGCCCTACATGATCGAGGCACCTATGTAATCCTTGTGTTGTTGCTATGTTGAGTTTGCTGGGATCCGATGGATTATGAGATTATGTTCAGATTGATCTTGAGTAATATATTTGATTCACCTCTTTTATATTTTAGTTCATAAGTAATTCTTGCATGTTCTCCGTTGTTATTTATTGCTTTGGCCAAGTAGTAAGTAGTGACTCCAAGAGGGAACGTTATGCTCGATTGTGGGTTCATGCCCCTCGATGACTAGCTTGAGTGACAGAAACATGAGTCTAGGGGATGTGCTGTTGCCACAAGGGGGAAAACAATGGTGCTTGTGCCCGTGGGTGCAAGGATTGTTTACTTTACGCAAAGTTCTTTTAATGCAGTTGTCTGTTGCATTGAGTTTACACTATGGGTGGGACTCGCAACTTAATACCAGCAAGATGTTCTGGATAGATATCTCAAGGTGGATGATTAGTAGTAGATATTGATGGATTTTGGTCTACTTACTTTGGCGTACCGCCCATGCTTTGAACCTCAACCTTTCTTGCAATGTAGTCAGCATTGGTTTGCGTTCGTGGTCCTGTCAATTGCCCAGCTGTAATTTGTTACCTCACATAGCTGTTTTATCGTCTTTTGGGAGAGAGACATCGCTAGTGAACATCATGTGACTCCGGTCCATATTACTATCATTGATCACATACACTATTTTACTTTCCGCTATTTTACTTACTATTGCAAATTACTATCTATCACTACTATCATATTGCTTTTAACCATTTGTGAACTACAAGGCCGGAGAGATTGACAACCTCTCTGTACTCGTTGGGAGCAAAGTTATTTGTATCTGTGTGCAGGTCCACGTTGATTGCTAATTGCGCCGTTAGCAGTTGACACCTACCTGTTGAACCTAGGAGTCTCTGGGGATTCGATCCTTGGCATCTTTGCTAAGGGAAAACACTTCTACTTACTGCATCTCACACCTTCCACTTGGGGTAATCCAACGTGGGGTTCGAGGCCCATCATCGAGGCACATATGTAATCCTTATGCTGTTGCTATGATGAGTTTGCTGGGATCCGATGGATTATGAGATTATGTTCGGATTGTGCTTGAGTAATATATTTGATCTACCTCTTTTATATTTATGTTCATAAGTAATTCTTGCATGTTCTCCGTTGTTATTTATTGCTTTGGCCAAGTAGTAGGTAGTGACTCCAAGAGGGAACGTTATGCTCGATTGTGGGTTCATGCCCCTCGATGACTAGTTTGAGTGACAGAAACATGAGTCTAGGGGATGTGCTGTTGCCACAAGGGGGAAAACAACGGTGCTTGTGCCCGCGGGTGCAAGGATTGTTTACTTTACGCAAAGTTCTTTTAATGCAGTTGTCTGTTGCATTGAGTTTACACTATGGGTGGGGCTCGCAACTTAATACCAGCGAGATGTTCTGGATAGATATCTCAAGGTGGATGATTAGTAGTAGATATTGATGGATTTCGGTCTACTTACTTTGGCGTACCGCCCATGCTTTGAACCTCAACTTTTCTTGCAATGTAGTCAGCATTGGTTTGCGTTCGTGGTCCTGTTAATTGCCCAGCTGTAATTTGTTTACCTCACATAGCTGTTTTATCGTCTTTTGGGAGAGAGACATCACTAGTGAACATCATGAGACTCCGGTCCATATTACCATCATTGATCACACGCGCTATTTACTTTTCGCTTTTATTTACTATTGCAAACATTATCTATCACTACTATCATTTGCGTTTAATCCTTCGTGAACTACAAGGCCGGAGGGATTGACAACCTCTCTGTACTCGTTGGGAGCAAAGTTATTTGTATCTGTGTGCAGGTCCACGTTGATTGCTAATATCTGGCGCGGTTAGCAGTTGACACCTTCTTGTTGAACCTAGGAGTCTCTGGGGATTCAATCCTTGGTATCTTTGCCAAGGGAAAAACTTCCGCAATACTACATCTCACACCTTCCACTTGGGGTAACCAACGAGGGGCGAGAAGCCTAGCAAGAGTTTTTCTGGCGCCGTTGCCGGGGACTCCACTCTTCAAGATAGGGGAGTTGGACGCTATCTTTTACCTTTGCTTTTAGTCTTGTTAGTTTACCTTTCAGTTTTTGCTTTAGTACCTTTTTTTATCGAAAATCACACAAAAATAGTTATCTTGCTTGCTTGCTACTATGGGTTCCACCGAGAACACCAAGTTGTGTGACTTCACTAGTCACAACAACGATGACTTTATCAGCACACCTATCACTACACCTGCCACTTCAGCACCTTCGTATGAAATTAAACCTGCTTTACTAAACCTAGTCATGAGAGATCAATTCTCTGGTGCTGGAGATGATGTTGCTTTACACTTGAACAACTTTGTTGAACTTTGTGATATGCAAAAGTACCAAGAAATAGATGGTAATATTGTTAAGCTTAAGCGTTTTCCTTTCTCCTTGAGAGGAGGAGCTAAAATTTGGTTTCAGTCTTTGCCTAGAAATAGCATAGATTCATGGGACAAGTGCAAAGATGCTTTTATTGGAAAATACTATCCACCTGCTAAAATTATCCAACTGAGAAGTAACATAATGAATTTTAAACAATTGGATAATGAACACGTTGCCCAAGCTTGGGAACGTATGAAGTCTCTTATCAAGAACTGCCCTACTCATGGTTTGACTACTTGGATGGTTATCCAAACTTTTTATGCAGGCTTGAACTTTACCTCGCGGAACTTGTTAAATTTAGCCGCGGGAGGAACCTTTATGTCAACTACACTTGGTGCTGCCACAAGGCTTCTCGATGAGATGATGACCAACTATTCCCAATGGCACACCGAACGCGCTCCAACAGGTAGGAAGATAAACTCTGTCGAGGAGATTTCCTCCTTAAATGAAAAAGTTGACTTAATCATGTCTCTACTTTCTAAGCAATCTTTTGTTGATCCTCGTGATGTTCCTTTAAATTCTTTGATTGCTCAAGAACAAGTAGATGTGAACTTTATCTCTAGAAACAATTTTAATAACAATGCTTATAGGAGTAATTTTGGTAGCAATCCTACACCGTTCCCCTCTAATTCTTATGGGAATAACAATGCTTATCCTAGCACCAAGAACTCCAATACTGAACTAGAGATTATGCTTAAAGATTTCATCACTACCCAAAAAGCCTTTAATAAGAGTATAGAAGAAAAACTGCATAAACTGGATGATCTCTCTTTTAAGGTAGACCATTTAGCCAATGAGATAGAGTTGCTTAAAATTAAAACTTCTCCTCTCGAGGAGAGGAAGGTCACTCCTATGAATGCTATTCAAGTGCAAATTAATGAAAACATTAGGATGATGGCTAAACTTAAAGAAAGATGGGCTAGAGAAAGGGAGGAAGAAGATAGAATTAAGAGCCTTCCTACCCACCACACTGTTGCTACTATCCAAGTTGTTGAGGATATCCAAACTCTTAGCACCCAATGTACTCCTGGTCCCGATGGACTTATTAATGGTGATGCTATGACTATAGAAACTACCAAACAAGTGAACCTAAAGGACACCGCTACCACTTTACTTGATGCTAGTGACCTTGATTTTGATAATTGCACTCTTACCGAAGTTATTGATTTCCTTCACAAGATGTCTAGAGATCCCCGCACTAGCACGCTTAACCTTGCCTTCACAGAGCATATCACTAATGCTCTTATCAAAGCTAGGGAGGAGAAACTTAGAGTAGAAGCCTCCATACCTAGAAAGCTAGAAGATGGTTGGGATCCTATGATAAAAATTAAATTGAATGACTTCTCTTGCTATGCATTATGTGATGTTGGAGCTAGTACCTCTGTTATGCCCAAAAGAATATATGATATGCTTAAATTGAAACCTTATGATTCTTGTTCTTTTGGTGTTCGTCTCGTTGATTCTTCCATAAAGAAACCTTTGGGGAGGATCGACGATGTTCTTATCATTGTCAATGACAATTATGTTCCCGTTGATTTCACTATTATGGATATTGAATGTGATCCTTCGTGTCCAATTATTTTGGGACGTCCCTTTTTACGCACCGTTGGTGCTATCATTGACATGAAAGAGGGTAATATAAAATTTCAGTTTCCTCTCAAGAAAGGGATGGAACACTTCCCTCGAAAGAAGATCAAGTTACCTTTTGAGTCCGTTGTACGGGCTAGCTATTCTTTTACTCTTGATAAGACTTGATCTATATGCATTATGCCTAGCTTAAAGGCATAAAAGAAAGCGCTTTTGGGAGGCAGCCCACATGAATAAATTTTTATTTTGCTTTTGTTGTGTCTTGATGTTGTTTACTACAGTAGCATCATCATTGTATCTTTGCTTTTCATATTTGTGCCAAGTGTAGCCTCTGATTGCTAGAAAGTTCAAAAGTTGTGAGGTGCTGTCCAGGAAACAGATTCTGTCCTTGGATAAAAAATTCGTATAAAATCACCAGATCTTCTTTTTGGTCTGAATTTTTTCGACAGCGTTCTCTATATAATTGTCTTTCGTGCGTCTGTTCTGAGTTTTTTATTTAGAGTTGCAGAAGTGCCACGAATAAATTAATTACTACCTGCTGTTCTGTTTTTCACAGATTCTGTCATGTTTTGCCTTTCTTTCATTTTGCAAACCAAGAGCTTGCTTTTTCTTTGCAAAAACCTTTGGCAATCTTGAGGAAACAGTAGACCTTCAAGAATATCTTTATTTCCAGCAAGGTACAATTATTTTATTATGGGTACTAACCTCGCTAATCAGATTATGATGAGTTATGTATGAAGGGAGTTTTCAAGTGTGCGAGGGAAGATGATAAAAAGATTCAGGAGTGTCAAGCGCTCAAGCTTGGGGATGCCCCCATGCACCCCCAAGAAATATTCAAGGAGACTCAAGAGTCTAAGCTTGGGGATGCCCCCGTGCATCCCCTTCTCCATCAACATTATTAGTTCGTCTTTCGTTCCACTATATTTTAATCACTTCATGTGTTATGTGCTATGCTTGGAGCGTCTTGCTTTTAGTTTCCTTTTTAGTTATCCATAACGAGTCGGAACTCAGCGTTCTTTATGTGGGAGAGAAACACGCTCCACTTCTACCTAGAACATAACATAGAATTTTCATGACTATCTTTGCTGTGTGTGTTCTTTGTCTTTTTAATAGCTACTATCATGTTCTGCTCTTAGTATTCATGCTTATCTTTTCAAAGAGCTTTTTAGTTGGTTGCTTGAACTCTCTTTAGTTATCATGATTATCTCATTAAGAGAGTTTGCTTCCGTTGCATTGGTTGATATGTTTATGATAAAGATGCTACGTGCATATTGGCGCTTAGTAGTTCAGGTTTTCTTATGGTTAGTCTCAAATAGCTGGGGGATTCCCAATGTGTTATTGGAGTACCAACATGATTTGTTTACCTATGATGTGGTATGGTTTAGTAATATCTTCCCTCAAGAATTTATTTTGATTGACTTGGCGTATGCTCACGCATATTTAAGACTGTAAAGAAAGTCTGTCAAGCCTTGATGATCTTTTATTTCTGAGTAGCGATATAACTTCCATGCCTGATTCAATGTTGCTTTGTCGCTCTGCATGATTATGACCGTCATTGCTCTCTTAGTTGGTCGCTCCCAGTCTTTTGCTAACCTCCACCTGTACTAAGCGGACTGACTGCTTGTGCATCCACATCCTTTTAAACCAGTTATGCCATATGAGTCCACCATACCTACCTATATGTGGTATTTCACCGCCACTCCAAGTAAATTTACATGTGCTACCTTTAAAACCTTCAGTTTTTGCAATACATAGCTCATGGGAAAGTAGCTTAAAAACTATTGTGGTAAAGAATATGTCGCTTATGTATCTTATTTCTTATAAGTTGCTTGCTGAGCGGTATCCATGTTTCTGGGGACGCCATCAACTGTTACACTTTTGTTGAATATCATGTGAGTTGCTATGCATGTTCGTCTTGTCTGAAGTAAGGGTGATTTGCCATGAGTTGAATGGTTTGAGTATGCATATTGTTAGAGAAGAACATTGGGCCGCCAACCAAAGCCATGTATCATGGTGGAAGTTTTAGCTTGGACATTAATCCTCAATCTCTTATGAGAATATGCTTAAGCATTAAAGAGGATTCCATTATCTATTTTCTATGTTGTCCCGGTATGGATGTCCTCAAGTTGAGATCTATCAAAAATGAGAAATAAAATGCGATCTATCTCCTTGAACCTTTGTATAGGTGACATAGAGGTACCCCTTAGTGACACTCGGTTGAAACATATGTATTGCAATGACAATCCATGGAAATCCGAGCTAATTAGGACAAGGTGCGAGCACTATTGGTATTCGATGCATGAGGCTTGCAACTTATAGGATGTCTTATGCATAACATATATGAAGTACTACTACCGTTGACAAAATTGCTTCTATGTTTTCAAAATAAAAGCTCTAGCACATGAGTAATCCCTGCTTCCCTCTGTGAAGGGCCATTCTTTTACTTTTATGTTGAGTCTCCACCTTCTTTTAAAAGCACCAACTACTGAGAGCATGATTGTCATTCTTAGGCTGTGTTTGGTTGAGCGTTTTCAGCCAACTTCTAGCTTTTCAAAGCTAGAAGCTAACCAAAGGTTGTTTCCCACGCAGCAGATTATCCAAAGTTGCAGCTTCTTCGCAGTGCAATTGTCGCAGCCGGCGTACCCTCAACTTCAGCGTGGCTTTTTAGCTGTCCCCTGAGAATTGTGTAGTATTTACCCGCCTCTGCCTCTCCCTAGTCAATACCGATTCATCTGTTTTCTCTCACACAGCCATGGCACTCGCGTAGGAAGGAGCCAGCCGCCGCACGGAGGGCTAGGGTTGGCCGCCGCCGCCGCTTCAGTCGGCCCTCCGGCGACCCTCCGCCCCCCGCCACCGCCCGGAGCACGCTCCACTTCCGGCTAGGTAGCCCCTCCACCGCTCTCCTCCCTTCTCCCTCCTTCCTCCCTCTTCCATCTCGTATCCCCTTCTTCTCTGTTCCCATCGGCCCTGGTCGATCGGGCCGTTCGGCGCCATGGCGCACCACCCCTCTCCTCCCTTCTCCCTCCTTCCTCCCTACTCCCTCCTCCTCCCTCGTCCTCCCTCTTTCCTCCCTCCATCCTCCCGCAGCCATGGTACAGTCGGCCTCCTGCAGCCTTCCTACCTCCACCCTCCTTCCCTGTTACCGACGGCCATGGTACAGCCGGCCGTCCGGCGCCGCAGCCCTCCTACCTCCCTCCTCCTCCCTGCTCTCTCTTCCTGAACCGGCCAGATCTGGGCCTCCCTTGTTTTGTTCATTGTTGGATGTTTGGATGTTACTGATTAATGCTTATTAGTGCAGGGTGCAGGCAAGTATATGTTACCTATTACTGCATAAGATGTTCTATATTGACTAGAACATGTATATTAATTTGATAAGAAGCTGATTTCTTATGTTAGCTCCATATTCTTCCTTGAAGATAACCCGTCTAAATATATTGCTTGTCATATTGGTGAATACTGCTGAAAAGTGGATGAATTGTCATACTGTGGAGGTACTGCATATATCCATGATTGCTTCCTTATGTTTAATTTAGATTTAGACATTGTTTGTTCAATAGTTCCTAAAAACTGATTGCATGCATACAAGATTGTTGAAGGGCAAAGGTATTCTAGAGCAAGCTTCGTGTGTGTCCAACGAAAAGAACAATGCCAACTCCCTGCCTCAAGCTGAAAAGGTTCTCAACGAGTTCCATCTTGAGATCATCAGTGTGGTTGGACAGCTCGACGGGGAGGCGGAGAAAGCTCGACGTCAACGGTGGAACCGGTGGTGAAGGTCGACGCAGAGGCCATTGAGTAGGTGCTATGTCGGAAAGAGTTGCAATGTGATGACTTGTGTAATGAAAGGGATAGCATGGTGTTATGGATGTTTGCTTGAGTGCTTATCAATTAGTGTACATTGTGTTGTTGTGATGACTTGAGTCGTTGCATTTTGTTGCTTGATTGAAGTATGTGCGAGAAGGCACTATTGGATGATGCAAATGTGCGGCATTTCATATTTGTCATCTACGTATGGAACATTAAAAAATTCCTTCCCAAAATGGTCATTTATGTCAATTAACTTGCAGATTAGTGTTTTACGGTCAATTAGCATATAAACAGTCTCTCAGGCCCTCAGGGGCGTTACAGACAATTCCTATCAAATCTACAGTTTCACAGTTGTTTCAACCAAACAGCTTTCAACTTTTCCACAGCTGAAAGTTCACAGCAGCTTTCTCACAGCTGACAGCTCACAGCAGCTTTTTCAGAATCTGCAGCTCAACCAAACACAACCTAGTGTAATGTGCATTGTTCCAAAGTAGCATTGTCTTTTGCATGATTGTGATATCGTTCATTCTGAAATCATTGTATCTAGTCATCACTTAATCCTTGAAGGTGCCCCTGCATTTATGTTTTGCATCACTAAGGGGGCAAGCTAGATATCACTTTATCATATTTGCACATCATGTTCATTGCAAATCTATTTGATGTTTCAATATCATATTGTAAAACTTTCAGTTCTTTGTGATTTTCTCATGAGGCAACTTAATTACTACAGATTCATTGTCTCAGTGAGCTTTTGTCATATGACTATGAAAAAGTCCTATATGGTTAATGGCATGTCACCACAGAAATTATTCTTGTTATCATTTACCTACTCGAGGACGAGCAGGAATTAAGCTTGGGGATGTTGATACGTCCAAAACGTATCTATAATTTTTGCTTGTTCCATGCCTCTTTCGGGTGATATTGCTATGATATTTATACACTTCCATACACTTTTGATCATATTCGGACTAACCTATTAACTCAGTGCACCCCAGTGCCAGTTTCTGTTTTCGTCTGTTTTTGTATTTCAGGTTTTCACATTACGAGAACTGCCAGGAAAAATCCAGAAAAATTATATAAAAAATCAGCATTCCAGAAACTACCATGCGCCCGAAGGACAGCCTGGGGGGGGCCACCAGGGCTCCAGGCGCCCTGGCGGCGCCCCCCCCCCCACCGGGCCGCGTCGGGGGGGCGCCTGGGCCCCCCGAGGCTCCCCCGATGCCCCCCTTTGGCATATATTTAAAGCGTCTCGAGAAACCCTCAAAACAGGAACTCTTTTTCGCGATCTCATCTCTGTTCCGCCGCCGCCGCCGCTTCCAAGATCGGGAGCACCAGGAGAACTCTTCCCGGCACCCTGCCGGAGGGGAGGATCACCACCGGGAGCCTCTCCTCCACCATGGACGCCTCCCGGATGAGTTGTGAGTAGTCTCCCTTGGACCATGAGTCCATGACCAGTAGCTATGTGATGTTCTCCTCCCGTTCTTATGCTTCACTAATTAGTCCTCGTGAGCTGCCCTACATGATCGAGGCACATATGTAATCCTTATGCTGTTGCTATGATGAGTTTGCTGGGATCCGATGGATTATGAGATTATGTTCAGATTGTGCTTGAGTAATATATTTGATCTACCTCTTTTATATTTATGTTCATAAGTAATTCTTGTATGTTCTCCGTTGTTATTTATTGCTTTGGCCAAGTAGTAGGTAGTGACTCCAAGAGGGAACGTTATGCTCGATTGTGGGTTCATGCCCCTCGATGACTAGTTTGAGTGACAGAAACATGAGTCTAGGGGATGTGCTGTTGCCACAAGGGGGAAAACAACGGTGCTTGTGCCCGTGGGTGCAAGGATTGTTTACTTTACGCAAAGTTCTTTTAATGCAGTTGTCTGTTGCATTGAGTTTACACTATGGGTGGGGCTCGCAACTTAATACCAGCGAGATGTTCTGGATAGATATCTCAAGGTGGATGATTAGTAGTAGATATTGATGGATTTCGGTCTACTTACTTTGGAGTACCGCCCATGCTTTGAACCTCAACCTTTCTTGCAATGTAGTCAGCATTGGTTTGCGTTCGTGGTCCTGTCAATTGCCCAGCTCTAATTCGTTTACCTCACATAGTTGTTTTATCGTCTTTTGGGAGAGAGACATCACTAGTGAACATCATGAGACTCCGGTCCATATTACCATCATTGATCACACCCGCTATTTACTTTTCGCTTTTATTTACTATTGCAAACATTATCTATCACTACTATCATTTGCGTTTAATCCTTTGTGAACTACAAGGCCGGAGGGATTGACAACCTCTCTGTACTCGTTGGGAGCAAAGTTATTTGTATCTGTGTGCAGGTCCACGTTGATTGCTAATATCTGGCGCCGTTAGCAGTTGACACCTTCTTGTTGAACCTAGGAGTCTCTGGGGATTCGATCCTTGGTATCTTTGCCAAGGGAAAAACTTCCGCAACACTACATCTCACACCTTCCACTTGGGGTAACCAACGAGGGGCGAGAAGCCTAGCAGTTGCTAGAGTGACAACAGCTTAAACCCTAGTTTATGCGTTGCTTCGCAAGGGGCTGATTTGGATCCATATGTTTCAGGCTATGGTTAGGTTTACCTTAATACTTCTTTTGTAGTTGCGGATGCTTTTATTAGAGGTTAATCATAAGTGGGAGGCTGTCACGACCGGTCCTTCAGTAAAATAATTACCGGAAGACCGACCTTTTTATTAAACCAGGGAGGAATTTTATTACCTGCTGGCAGACAAATCCTTGATACAGAAATCCAGTACACTGAATATTATACAAGGTTGAGCTTGGGGTTGCTCAACAGTTTTATTACAAGCGCGCCAATATAATACATAAAGGCGGATATGACACAAGGCAGGGTGGCATACTACTAACTCGTAATAAAAGGTGGTGGATATGTCACAATGATGTGGATGATGTGACTCCAATATATTACAGTTCATCGAGTGTCGGAGTGAGACCCGATGAATTTATTTGGTGGTAGGCGGAAGCGGTTATAAAACAGTGATCAACTCCAGGATCGCAAGGGACTGAATGGGACTCCTCTAGACGTCGGACTCGCTATCGAACTCTTCGTCCATGAGATCGCCTTCGTCCACATCTGGCCAAATCAACAAGCCAGGCGAGTACGTTGAATGTACTCGCAAGACAGTTCGGACTTAAGATATAACAAATGCCAACATGATGCATATGAGTATTCCAGCAAAATGCGACCGGAATAAAATATTAATGAGCTGTATGCAACGATAGAAGTCGGGCGGTAATCCTCCCGAAATCCATAAGATAAAATAGAAGAAGACCAAATGAGTGCCTGAGTGACGCCTTGTAGAATAATAAATGATAGCAGGCCACAGTCGGGCGTCTGAGCGACACCACATAAAGGGCTTATAGCAAAAATAAACAACAAGAATGCCTCAGTTGGACGTCTGAGCGACATCGCATAAAGGGCTTATAAATTAAAAGAATGCCACAGTCGAACGTCTGAGCGACATCACATAAAGGGCTTATAAATAAAAGGAATGCCATAGTCGGACGTCTAAGCAACATCACATAAAGGGCTTATAAATAAAATGAATGCCACAGTCGGACGTCTAAGCGACAACGCATAATGGGCTTATAAATAAAAGGAATGCCACAGTCGGACGTCTGAGCGACATCACATAAAGGGCTTATAAATAAAAAGAATGCCACAGTCGGACGTCTGAGCGACATCACATAAAGGGCTTATAAAGAACAAGAGTATATCGATGAAATAATTCTGGAAGTAAATTAATTCAGAGATAGTTGGTGAGTTCATCTACCAAATGAAATTGATGAAATCACTGCTCTTGTTACCATCAAGAGTTCACTAGAGACTGTCACCGGTTGACTCGAAGATTTGACCCTAGGCAATAAACATGGCTACTGAAGGAATTTAACTCTACATAGCTTGTACTATTGACTCATAGCCAACGGATTCTACTAGCCACGGGGGCTAGTTCCGTCTATGGTGTTTTAGTAGAAACCCAACTAAGAAGTACACACCCATTTAACATCCTGCTGTCCGGAATCACCCGCGACAACAATCACGAAAAACTTTAAGACGGGGAAGCTACAACCTCGAATAGCATGGGATCAAATTTATATATGCGCGCTCTAAGGGGTGCCCCCCTCTCGGTCCCAACCGGAAACACCCATGCCCCCTGGCCGAATGACGGGCTTTAATCCAGGGCCATGGAACCCTCATCCCGGCCCCTCTACTTGGTGTGTACTCGGGAAGTAGTTTACAACTGACTAGACCGTAATCTCAACAGACGGCCTATGATAGTACCAAAAAGGAGATGAACGGAATCACGACATGATCTCCGTTGATACCGAGTTAACCAAATACTGGCATGCTCCAACAATACCAGCATTCCACCCATCATGTTACCACACGATCGAGGTTGTTCAAACGTTATCATTCGGGATCACCCGAAGCTTGCTTGCATGAAATATAATCATACACATATGCTTATATGACCATGCTTATGAAAAGAACTACTCGAGCAAACATGCAACACACTCATCATATCAAAGGTTCAAACATGCTTGCCTGGTTATGAGAAGTCGGAGTCTAACTTGGTGTGGTTCGTGGCTCCGTCACGTCCTTTGGTATCTACGTATTCAAACAAATGTATACTAACATAAATACCACGCGTGCAAATAAAGTTTCTCCAAAAATTTCCACATAAATATGACAAAAAACTAGACAGAAAACTAAAGAGGACAGAAAAAGAATCAGCTCAAAATCATCTTTAGTTAAAAAGATATTAGAGTTTCTATCCAGGGACTCATCTGTAATGAAACAGAAAAGTTCCAGGGGCTAGAACAGAAAACAGCAAAGCAAATCGGTACGCAGTACGCCAACCGCAGAGGGGAAACGTACTTTGCCCGAAGGCGCTTACAGAAAACGGTTCGGAGGGGAGCGTGTGAGGCTGACAAGGGGCCCCACACATCGGGTTTGAAATCTGGAACAAAGTCGCGCCGATGCCGGTGCTGCGGTGGTCGTCGGCACCGATCCACGGCGAGTTAGGGGAGGGGAGTGATACGTACGACTTCTCGGTGACCTTCCATGTCGAATGGTGGTGGAGTTGAGCGTCAGCGAGCCCCACGTCGATGGTGACCCTGTCTCCGGCGGACGGCGGCTCGGGTGGTCGTGGGCCTCGTCGGAGAGGGTTCCTGGGATCAAATTGAAGTGGGGGTTAGGTCTAGGTGGGTGCCAGGGTGCTATGCTCGAGTCCACGGCAGCGGAGAAGCTCTCACCGGAGTGAATGCTGCTGGAGCCCGAGGCGGAGGGAGTTGGCCGGAGCTGGAGAAGAAGGGCCCCTCGAGGCTCTTCCAGAGGCTGGGCGTGGTCTAGGGAGGTAGTGGAGGTGTGCCGGCTCGAGAACGAGCTCGGGGGTGCTTTATATAGCCGGCCCGAGGCGGTTTCCGTGAGTGGATAAGTCCGGCGTGTCGATTACGGCGATGAAGTGGCGTGACGGCGGGTTTAAGGGCTTGAGCATCGACTAGGAGGTGTAGTGGTTCCATTCCTGCACCTAACTCAGCAGGGGGAGAGAGTTACGGGCTGTCCTCGACGGAACGGCCGCGCGGCACGTCGGCGGCAGAAAACGCGCTCTGCGCGCGCCAGGCCACGGCGACGGTGCGGCAAGCGTGCGCTGGCACTGGAGGTGGACACGCGGAGCGCTGGGGTGATTTGGGCGGCGCCAAACGGCGTCGAGCTGCGGGGTTACTTCTGTCAGCCGCCACAGGCGGCGCTGTTGCCGTGGCAGTCGCCGGCGCGGTCGGGCCAGGGCGCCACTGACGCCCAGAAGCAGCCAAGCAACCGTGCGGCGCTCTGGATAAGAGGATGGTGCAGTGCAGCATCGAGCCAAGGAGGTTACTGGTGAGATTGACGAAGCTGCCTGACGAAACTGACGAACTGTCGAACGGTCTGTCGATAGTTTCAGTTAACAGTTTCTGAACTTGACAGTACAGTGCATGCTAAGTGTTTGATGAAATGTTTCTGGCATGTGTGAAATATTTCTGGTGCTGATATTTGGTGGAGTGGCCTCTTGATGCATCTAGAGGCTGCCTGATTTTTCATAGGATTTTTGGAAGAAGATAAATATGAATTTCACCAAATTTTGCAAATCTGGTCCAAACTTGCAGCAGGTGAAATTTGAAAATTTTGAACTGTGGACCAGTGAAACAAGATGGATCTAGGTTGTGGGTACTAAGGACCATCTAGGAGAGTTGTTTTGGAATCAAATAACTAGATGGAAAAGGTGGCTCCTTTGTAAATCACCAAGGTCCACTATAAAAGACAGAAATAGTTTAGGAGTGAAATAAATAGAGGAAAAATCCCAATAAGGTCAAAACTTACTGGAATTGATGAGAGACTTGACCTAAGGTGTGAAGAGGGTTTTGGGGATAAATATTTCTGTTGGGGTCATGGCAAGATGAAGGTTGGAGGGGAGGATAAGTCCAAGATCAAATTTGAAAGGCATAACTCAAGAAGGGGATAATTCAAACAACCTCTTTGAAACTCAACTTGGGCTTGAGCCAACCCAAGAGAAGATCTTCAAGGTCAAAAACAAGCTTCAGAAATCACCCAAAAACTTTGGCCAGAAATGAAGGAAATATGCCCTAGAGGCAATAATAAAGTTGTTATTTATATTTCCTTATATCATGATAAATGTTTATTATTCATGCTAGAATTGTATTAACCGGAAACTTAGTACATGTGTGAATACATAGACAAAACAGTATGTCCCTAGTATGCCTCTACTAGACTAGCTCATTGATCAAAGATGGTTATGTTTCCTAGCCATAGACATGAGTTGTCATTTGATCAACGGGATCACATCATTAGAAGAATGATGTGATGGACTAGACCCATCCGTTAGCATAGCACTATGATCGTTTAGTTTTACTGCTATTGCTTTCTTCATGACTTATACATGTTCCTATGACTATGAGATTATGCAACTCCCGAATACTGTAGGAACACCTTGTGTGCTATCAAACGTCACAACGTAACTGGGTGATCATAAAGATGCTCTACAGGTGTCTCCGAAAGTATTCGTGGTGTTGGCATAGATCAAGATTAGGATTTGTCACTCCGAGTGTCGGAGAGGTATCTCTGGGCCCTCTCGGTAACACACATCATAATAAGCCTTGCAAGCAAAAGACTAATGAGTTAGTCATGAGATGATGTGTTACAGAACGAGTAAAGAGACTTGCCGATAACGAGATTGAACTAGGTATAGAGATACCGACGATCGAATCTCGGGCAAGTAACATACCGATGACAAAAGGAACAACGTATGTTGTTATGCGGTTTGACCGATAAAGATCTTCGTAGAATATGTAGGAGCCAATATGAGCATCCAGGTTCCGCTATTGGTTATTGACCGGAGATGAGTCTCGGTCATGTCTACATAGTTCTCGAACCCGTAGGGTCCGCACGCTTAACGTTTGATGACGATCGGTATTATGAGTTTATGAGTTTTGATGTACCGAAGGTAGTTCGGAGTCCCGGATGAGATCACGGACATGACGAGGGGTCTCGGAATGTCCGAGACATAAAGATTGATATATTGGACGACTATATTCGGACACCGGAAGTGTTCCGGAAAAGTTTCGGATTTAACTGGATTGCCGGAGGGGGTTACCAGAACCCCCTACGAGGGGGGATGGTCCATAGTGGGCCTTGAGGAAAGGAGAGAGGCAGCCCATAGAGGCTGGCCGGCGCCCCACCTAGGGATCCTAGTTGGACTAGGATTGGGGGGGCGCCACCTCTCCCTCTTTTCCTTTCCCTCTCTTCCTTCTTGGTGGACTCCTACTAGGAATAGGATTGCAATCCTATTCCTAGTAGGATTGCCCTAGACGCACCATAGGAGGCCGGCCGGCCCTCCCCTCTTGCTCCTTTATATACGGGGGCAGGGGGGCACCCAAAGACACACAAGTTGAATTGTTCCAGCCGTGTGCGGTGCCCCCCTCCACAGAAACACACCTCGGTCATACCGTTGCAGTGCTTAGGCGAAGCCCTGTGCCGGTAAATACATCATATCCGTCACCACGCCGTCGTGCTGACGAAACTCTCCCGTGAAGCTCAACTGGATCAAGAGCTCGTGGGACGTCATCAAGCTGAACGTGTGCTGAACGCGGAGCTGCCGTACGTTCGGTGCTTGATCGGTTGAATAGCGAAGAAGTTCGACTACATCAACCGCGTCACTTGACGCTTCCGCTTCCGGTCTACGAGGGTACGTAGACACACTCTTCTCTCTCGTTGCTATGCATCTGGTAGATAGATCTTGCGTGATCGTAGGAAAATTTTAAAATACTACGTTCCCCAACAGTGGCATCATGAGCCAGGTCTATGCGTAGATGATATGCACGAGTAGAACACAATGAGTTGTGGGCGATACTAGTCATACTGCTTACCAGCATGTCATACTTTGCTTCGGCGGTATTGTGAGATGAAGCGGCCCGGACCGATATTACGCGTACGCTCACGCGAGACTGGTTTCACCGTTACGAGCACTCGTTGCTTAAAGGTGACTGGCGGGTGTCTGTCTCTCTCACTTTAGCTGAATCAAGTGTGGCTACGCCCGGTCCTTGTGAAGGTTAAAACAGCACATACTTGACGAAACATCGTTGTGGTTTTGTATGCGTAGGTAAGAACGGTTCTTGCTAAGCCCGTAGCAGCCACGTAAAACTTGCAACAACAAAGTAGAGGACGTCTAACTTGTTTTTGCAGGGCATTTTGTGATGTGATATGGTCAAGACATGATGAGTTATACGGTTTTGTATGAGATGATCATGTTTTGTAATGTTATCGGCAACTGGCAGGAGCCATATGGTTGTCGCTTTATTGTATGAAATGCAATCACCATGTAATTGCTTTACTTTATCACTAAGCGGTAGCGATAGTCGTAGAAGCAATAGTTGGCGAGACGACAACGATGCTACGATGGAGATCAAGGTGTCGCGCCGGTGACGAAGGTGATCATGACGGTGCTTTGGAGATGGAGATCAAAAGCACAAGATGATGATGGCCATATCATGTCACATATTTTGATTGCATGTGATGTTTATCTTATTATGCTTCTTATTTTGCTTAGAACGACGGTAGCATTATAAGATGATCCCTTACTAAATTTCAAGGTATAAGTGTTCTCCCTGAGTATGCACCGT
>LR738715.1:192822129-193017049 GCA_902687465.1 Secale cereale | reverse complement strand
TCGGGTTAAACTTGACGAGCCTAGCATATGCAGATATGGCCTCGGAACACTGGAGACCGAAAGGTCGAGCATGAATCATATAGTAGATATGATCAACATAAGATGTTCACCATTGAAACTACTCCATCTCACGTGATGATCGGACATGGTTTAGTTGATTTGGATCACGTGATCATTTAGATGACCGGAGGGATGTCTATCTAAGTGGGAGTTCTTTAAATAATATGATTAAATTGAACTTTAATTTATCATGAACTTAGTCCTGGTAGTATTAGCATATCTATGTTGTAGAACAATAGCTCGCGATGTTGCTCCATGTTTATTTTTTTATATGTTCCTAGAGAAAACTAAGTTGAAAGATGTTAGTAGCAATGATGCGGAATTGTTCCGTGATCTGAGGATTATCCTCATTGCTGCACAGAGAATTATGTCCTTGATGCACCGCTAGGTGACAGACCTATTGCAGGAGCAGATGGAGACGTTATGAACGTTTTGACAAAAGCTCGGTATGATGACTACTTGATAGTTCAAGTGCACCATGCTTTACGGCTTAGAACCGGGACTTCAAAAACGTTTTGAACGCCACGGAGCATATAAGATGTTTCATGAGTTGAAATTAGTATTTCATACTCATGCCCATGTCGAGAGGTATAAGACCTCTGACAGTACTTTGCCTACAAGAAGGGGGAGAATAGCTCAACCAGTGAGCATGTGCTCAGATTGTCTGGGTACTACAATTACTTGAATCAAGTGGGAGTTAATCTTCCAGATAAGATGGTAATTGACAAAGTTCTCTAGTCACTATCACCAAGTTAGTAGAACTTCGTGATGAACTATAATATGTAAGGGATGACGAAGGTAATTCCCGAGCTCTTCGCGATGCTGAAATCGGCGAAGGTAGAAATCAAGAAAGAGCATCAAGTGTTGATGGTTAATAAGACCACTTGTTTAAGTAAAGGGCAAAGGGATAAAAGGGGAACTTCAAAAAGAATGACAAGCAAGTTGTCACTCCCATGAAGAAACCCAAAGCTAAACTCAAGCCTGAAACTAAGTGCTTCTACTGCAAAGGAAATGGTCACTGGAAGTGGAACTGCCCTAGATATTTGGCGGATAAGAAGGATGGCAAAGTGAACAAAGGTATATTTTGATATACAGATTATTGATGTGTACTTTACTAGTGTTCATAGCAACCCCGGGGTATTTGATACCGGTTCACTTGCTAAAATTAGTAACTCGAAACGAGAATTGCAGAATGAACAGAGACTAGTTAAAGGTGAAGTGACGATGTGTGTTGGAAGTGGTTCCAAGATTGATATGATCATCATCGCACACTCCCTATACTTTCGGGATTAGTATTGAACCTAAATAAGTGTTATTTGGTGTTTGTGTTGAACATGAATATGATTTGATCATGTTTAGTGCAATACGGTTATTCATGTAAGTTAGAGAATAATTGTTGTTCTGTTTACATGAATAAAACCTTCTATGGTCATACACCCAATGAAAATGGTTTGTTGGATCTCGATCGTGTGATACACATATTCATAATATTGAAGCCAAAAGATGCAAGGTTAATAATGATAGTGCAACTTATTTGTGGCACTGCCGTTTAGGTCATATTGGTGTAAAGCGCATGAAGAAACTCCATAGTGATGGACTTTTGGAATCACTTGATTACGAATCACTTGGTGCTTGCGAACCATGCCTCATGGGCAAGATGACTAAAACTCCGTTCTCCGGAACTGTGGAGCGAGCAACAGAGTTGTTGGAAATCATACATACTGATGTATGCGGACCTATAAGTGTTGAAGCTCACGGCGGATATCGTTATTTTCTGACCTTCACTGATGATTTGAGCAGATATGGGTATATCTACTTAATGAAGCACAAGTCTGAAACATTTGAAAAGTTCAAAGAATTTTAGGGTGAAGTGGAGAATCATCGTAACAAGAAAATAAGAGTTTCTACGATATGATCGTAGAGGTAAAATATTTGAGTTAGCGAGTTTGGCCTTCAGTAAAAACAATGTGAAATAGTTTCACTACTCACGCCACCTGGAACACCACAGTGTAATGGTGTGTTCGAACATCATAACCGTACTTTATTAGATATGGTGCGATCGATGATGTCTCTTACCAATCTACCACTATCGCTTTTGGGGTTATGCATTAGAGACAGCTACATTCACGTTAAATAGGGCACCATCTAAATCCGTTGATACGACACCTTATGAACTGTGGTTTGGCAAGAAACCAAAGTTGTCATTTCTTTAAGTTTGGGACTGCGATGCTTATGTGAAAAGTTTCAACATGATAAGCTCGAACCCAAATCGGAGAAGTAAATCTTCATAGGATACCCAAAAGAAACTGTTGGGTACACCTTCTATCATAGATCCGAAGGCAAGGTCTTTGTTGCTAAGAGTGGATCCTTTCTAGAGAAGGAGTTTCTCTCGAAAGAAGTGAGTGGGAGGAAAGTAGAACTTGATGAGGTAATTGTACCTTCTCCCAAATTGGAAAGTGGAACATCACAGAAACTAGTTCCAAGTGATTCCTACTCCAATTAGTGAGGAAGCTAATGATGATGATCATGAAACTTCAGATCAAGTTTCTGCTGAACTTCGTAGATCAACCAGAGTTCATTCCGCATCAGAGTGGTACGGCAACCCGGTTCTGGAAGTCATGTTACTGGACCATGATGAACCTACGAACTATGAGGAAGCGATGATGAGCCCAGATTCCGCAAAATGGCTTGAGGCCATGAAATCTGAGATGGGATCCATGTATGAGAACAAAGTGTGGAATTTGGTTGACTTGCCCGATGATCGGCAAGCCATCGAAAATAAATGGATCTTCAAGAGGAAGACCGACGCAGACGGTAATGTTACTGTTTACAAAGCTCGACTTGTTGTGAAAGGTTTTCGACAAGTTCAAGGAGTTGACTACGATGAGACTTTCTCACCCGTAGCGATGCTTAAGTCTGTCCGAATCATATTAGCAATTGCCGCATTTTATGAAATCTGGCAAATGGATAACAAAACTGCATTCTTTAATGGATTTATTAAAGAAGAATTGTATATGATGCAACCAGAAGGTTTTGTCAATCCTAAAGGTGCTAACAAAATGTGCAAGCTCCAGCGATCCATCTATGGACTGGTGCAAGCATCTCGGAGTTGGAATATACGCTTTGATAAGTTGATCAAAGCATATAGATTTATACAGACTTGCGGTGAAGCCTGTATTTACAAGAAAGTGAGTGGGAGCACTACAACCTTTCTGATAAGTATATGTGAATGACATATTGTCGATCGGAAATGATGTAGAATTTTCTGGAAAGCATAAAGGAGTGTTTGAAAGGAGTTTTTCAAAGAAAGACCTTGGTGAAGCTGCTTACATATTGGGCATCAAGATCTATAGAGATAGATCAAGACGCTTGATAAGACTTTCGATGAGTACATACCTTGATAAGATTTTGAAGTAGTTCAAAATGGATCAGTCAAAGAAGGAGTTCTTGCCTGAGTTGTAAGGTGTGAAGTTGAGTAAGACTCAAAGGCAGACCACGGCAGAAAAATATAGAGAGAATGAAAGTCATTCCCTATGCCTCAGCCATAGGTTCTATAAAGTATGCCATGCTGTGTACCAAACATGTTGTGTACCTTGCCATGAGTTTGTCAAGGGGGTACAATAGTGATCCAGGAGTAGATCACTGTACAGCGGTCAAAATTATCCTTAGTAACTGGATGACTAAGGAAATGTTTCTCGATTATGGAGGTGATAAAGAGTTCGTCGTAAAGGGTTACGCCGATGCAAGCTTTGACACTAAATCCAGATGACTCTAAGTATCAATCTGGATGCTTATTGAAAGTGGGAGCAATTAGCTAGAGTAGCTCTATGCAGAGCATTGTAGACATAGAAATTTGCGAAATACATACGGATCTGAGTGTGACAGACCCGTTGACTAAAACTTCTCTCACAAGCAAAATATGATCACACCTTATTACTCTTGGGTATTAATCACATAGCGATGTGAACTAGATTATTGACTCTAGTAAACCCTTTGGGTGTTGGTCACATGGCGATGTGAACTATGGGTGTTATTCACATAACGATGTGAACTATCGGTATTAAATCACATGGCGATGTGAGCTAGATTATTGACTCTAGTCAAGTGGGAGACTGAAGGAAATATGCCCTAGAGGCAATAATAAAGTTGTTATTTATATTTCCTTATATCATGATAAATGTTTATTATTCATGCTAGAATTGTATTAACCAGAAACTTAGTACATGTGTGAATAAATAGACAAAACAGTATGTCCCTAGTATGCCTCTACTAGACTAGCTCATTGATCAAAGATGGTTATGTTTCCTAGCCATAGACATGAGTTGTCATTTGATCAACGGGATCACATCATTAGAAGAATGATGTGATGGACTAGACCCATCCGTTAGCATAGCACTATGATCGTTTAGTTTTACTGATATTGTTTTCTTCATGACTTATACATGTTCCTATGACTATGAGATTATGCAACTCCCGAATACCGTAGGAACACCTTGTGTGCTATCAAACGTCACAACATAACTGGGTGATCATAAAGATGCTCTACAGGTGTCTCCGAAAGTATTCGTGGTGTTGGCATAGATCAAGATTAGGATTTGTCACTCCGAGTGTCGGAGAGGTATCTCTGGGCCCTCTCGGTAACACACATCATAATAAGCCTTGGAAGCAAAAGACTAATGAGTTAGTCACGAGATGATGTGTTACAGAACGAGTAAAGAGACTTGCCGGTAACGAGATTGAACTAGGTATAGAGATACCGACGATCGAATCTCGGGCAAGTAACATACCGATGACAAAAGGAACAACGTATGTTGTTATGCGGTTTGACCGATAAAGATCTTCGTAGAATATGTAGGAGCCAATATGAGCATCCAGGTTCCGCTATTGGTTATTGACCGGAGATGAGTCTCGGTCATGTCTACATAGTTCTCGAACCCGTAGGGTCCGCACGCTTAACGTTTGATGACGATCGGTATTATGAGTTTATGAGTTTTGATGTACCGAAGGTAGTTCGGAGTCCCGGATGAGATCACGGACATGACGAGGGGTCTCGGAATGTCCGAGACATAAAGATTGATATATTGGACGACTATATTCGGACACCGGAAGTGTTCCGGAAAAGTTTCGGATTTAACTGGATTGCCGGAGGGGGTTACCGGAACCCCCTACGAGGGGGGATGGTCCATAGTGGGCCTTGAGGAAAGGAGAGAGGCAGCCCATAGAGGCTGGCCGACGCCCCACCTAGGGGTCCTAGTTGGACTAGGATTGGGGGGGCGCCACCTCTCCCTCTTTTCCTTTCCCTCTCTTCCTTCTTGGTGGACTCCTACTAGGAATAGGATTGCAATCCTATTCCTAGTAGGATTGCCCTAGACGCACCATAGGAGGCCGGCCGGCCCTCCCCTCTTGCTCCTTTATATACGGGGGCAGGGGGGCACCCAAAGACACACAAGTTGAATTGTTCCAGCCATGTGCGGTGCCCCCCTCCACAGAAACACACCTCGGTCATACCGTTGCAGTGCTTAGGCGAAGCCCTGCGCCGGTAAATACATCATATCCGTCACCACGCCGTCGTGCTGACGAAACTCTCCCGTGAAGCTCAACTGGATCAAGAGCTCGTGGGACGTCATCAAGCTGAACGTGTGCTGAACGTGGAGGTGCCGTACGTTCGGTGCTTGATCGGTTGAATAGCGAAGAAGTTCGACTACATCAACCGCGTCACTTGACGCTTCCGCTTCCGGTCTACGAGGGTACGTAGACACACTCTTCTCTCTCGTTGCTATGCATCTGGTAGATAGATCTTGCGTGATTGTAGGAAAATTTTAAAATACTACGTTCCCCAACAAGAAATATTTTAGAAGAGGCTCAGAAAAGATCAAACAACCCTCTTCCAAAAGGCCAAAAGTTTGGAAGAAAACCAACTCAAAAAATTGGGGTGTTACAACACCTACCCCCTTAGGAAAAATCTCGTCCTCGAGATTTCAGCTGATCCTCAAATAGGTGTGGGTGTTCTGTCCAAAGAAAATCTTGCCTTTCCCATGTTGCCTCATCCCTAGTGTGATTACTCCACTGAACCTTGAGAAATTTAATTGACTTCTGACGGGTTCTCCTTTCAGACTCCTCCGAAAATTTTACTGGGTGTTCCCGGTAGGTGAGATCTGGTTGCACATCAAGGTTTTCATGTGACACATGTTTCTCTGGGTTGCTTACACACTTCCGTAGTTGCGAGACGTGGAACACGTCATGGACGTCTGACAGTTCCTTGGGAAGGTCTAGCTGATAAGCTATTGTGCCTCTCCGTGCAATTATACGGAAGGGTCCGATGAATCGGGGTGCTAGCTTCCCTTTGACTTTGAATCGTTGTAGTCCTCTCATAGGTGATACACGTAAGTATACGTCTTCACCGGGCTCAAAACTTATTTCCCGATGCTTTTGATCGTAATAGCTCTTCTGTCGGCTTTGGGCGGTTTTGAGTCGATCCCATATTATTTTTACTCTCTCCTCAGCTTCCTTTAACATATCTGGGCCGAATATACGACCGTCCCTTGTTTCCGACCAGTTTAATGGAGTACGGCATCTTCGTCCGTACAAGGCTTCGAAAGGCGCCATCTGCAGGCTAGCTTGGTAACTATTGTTGTATGCAAACTCGGCATATGGTTAGCTTTCCTCCCAACTGGTCCCATATGTTAGGACACATGCCCTTAGCATGTCTTCGAGTATTTGATTTACTCGTTCCATTTGTCCTCCAGTCTGGAGGTGATAAGTTGTACTGAACGTTAGTTGTGTTCCGAGGGCTTGCTGCAACTGGTCCCAAAATTTGGAGACGAATTGAGTGCCTCTGTCGGATATTATAGTCTTGGGAACCCCATGTAGGCATACTATACGGGCGAGGTAAAGCTTGGCGAGCTTTTGGGTGGTGTGGGTTGTCTTGACTGGTATGTAATGTGCCACCTTGGTCAGTCTATCCGTGATGACCCATATGGCATCATTACCGTGTTGTGACCGTGGTAGTCCAACAATAAAATCCATTCCAATATCGTCCCATTTCCATTATGGTATCTTGTTTGGCTGTAATAGCCCTACGGGTTTTTGGTGCTCGGCTTTAATGCGTTGACATGAATCGTAGCATGCAATAAATGCGGCTATATCCCTCTTCATGCTGTGCCACCAAAATCTTTCCTGAATGTCCTTGTACATTTTCGTACCTCCAGGGTGGATTGAGTATGGAGCGGTGTGGCTTTCTGCAAGAATTTGCTGTTTAAGGTCGTTGCTATTTGGTACGCAAAGTCTGTCTCCGAACCATAATATTCCTTCACTGTCTATGGTGAACTCTGAGGCCTTGCCCTGACTTCCTTTTCTTTTTATCCCTTCGATGCTAGGGTGTCCAAGCTGAGCCTTCCTTATTTGTTCTATTAGCGTAGGCTGTATTTCCAGCTTTGACACTTCGCCTTCAGTGACCATCATTAGGTTGAGTCTGGCGAATTCTTGCTGAAATTCGGGTCTCATGCCGCTGTTCGGGCTGGGGTTACGGCTGAGAGCATCTGCTACCACGTTTGCTTTTCCTGGGTGATAGTGTATACCAACGTCATAATCTTTTACCAGTTCCAGCCAGCGTCGTTGTCGCAAATTGAGCTCTGGCTGCGTGAAAATATATCTGAGGCTCTTATGGTCCGTGTATATTTCACAGCGGTTTCCAAGCAAAAAGTGTCTCCACTCCTTGAGTGCATGTATGACTGCTGCCAATTCCAAATCGTGAGTGGGATAATTTTCTTCATGTTTTCATAGTTGCCGGGAAGCGTAGGCGACTACTTTGCCTTCTTGCATTAGTACGCATTCGATGCCTTTCCGGGATGCGTCGCACTATACTTCAAAACTCTTGTGTATATCTGGTACGATCAATACGGGGGCTGTTGTTAACCTCTTTTGAGTTCTTGGAAGCTTTTCTCACATGCTTCGGTCCACACGAATTTCTTATCCTTCTTGAGTAATTGTGTCATTGGTTTGGCTATGGTGGAAAATCCTTCAATAAACCTTTTGTAATATCCGGCCATACCGAGGAAACTTTGTATGTCCGTTACACTGGCTGGTGACTTCCAGCCAAGTACGGCCTTGACCTTATCTGGGTCCACAACAACTCCTTCTTGTGTTAATACGTGTCCTAGGAAACCCACTTGCTTCAACCAAAATTCACATTTGCCGAATTTGGCGTAAAGTTGGTGTTTCCTTAATTCTCCCAGTACAATGCGAAGGTGTTCAGCATGTTCTTCCGGTGTCTTTGAATAAACCAAGATATCATCAATAAATACCACCACAAATTTGTCCATGAATTTCATAAATACTTTGTTCATGAGGTGGACGAAATATGCGAGGGCGTTGGTCGGTCCAAACGGCATTACTGTAAATTCATAAAGTCCGTATCTTGAGGTGAATGCTGTTTTTGGGATATCTTCTGCTCGTACTTTCAGTTGATGATAACCTGACCTTAAATCAACCTTTGAGAAAACCTTGGCTTGCACGAGCTGGTCAAATAAATCATTTATCCGTGGCATCGGATATTTGTTCTTGATTGTGACCATGTTGAGCGCTCGGTAGTCTATACACAACCTCATGGTCCCATTCTTCTTTTTGGCAAATAATACTGGCGAACCCCAAGGTGAGGAGCTGGCCCGTATAAATCCTTTGTCTAGCAGTTCCTTTATTTGCTTCTTTAGTTCAACCAACTCGGATGGTGCCATTCTGTATGGTTTCTTGTATATGGGGGTGGTTCCTGGTGCTAGCTCAATAATGAAATCTATTTCTCTGTCTGGCGGCATGCCTGATAGTTCCTCGGGAAATACGTCCGGAAATTCACATACAACTGGAACCTTGCTTAACTCAGAAGTATCAATTTTGTTTAATTTTGGTTGCCGCGACACCGGTCTTTCCTGAGCTGCGACTCTTATTGTCTTTTCGTGATGATGAGTAAGAATCACTGTCCTGTTGAAGCAGTCGATAAATCCTTTATTGGTGGTTAGCCAATCCATACCCAGGATAACATCCAGTCCCTTGTTTTCCAACACGATGAGGTTTGCGTGAAATTTTAATCCCTCAATTTCAATGGTCAAACCTTGGCAGTAACTCTGAGTGATCTGCTTACTTCCAGGGGACTTGATGGTCATTGATTTTCCCAAGGGAAGCATTGAAAAACCATGTTGCAAAGCAAAACTCTTCGAAATGAACGAATGAGAAGCTCCAGAATCAAACAAAACCGTGGCAGGTATTGTGTTGACAGGGAACGTACCGAGTACGATATCCGGTGCATCCTGTGCTTGCTCCTTGGTCACATGGTTCAGGTGGCCTTTCCTATGATTGTTATTGGGGTTGAAGTTGTTACGCTTGGGCGCGGAATTGTTTCCGTTGCTGTTTGGCTTTGGTGCTGAGTTTCTTGGCTTAGGGCACTGTTTAGCATAGTGTCCCTCTTCTCCACATGCGTAGCAGGTAACACCTGGGCGATAGGTGAAATCCTTGTCTCTTGCATGAAAATTCTTGTTTGGACGCGTGTCATTGGTCGTGGGTCTGTTCGCCCCATTCCTCTGGAAATTCACCTTATTCTTGTTGTTGCGAGGGTGGTTGGTCTGATCCCTTTTTCTCTTGCGAATGTCTTCCAGACTGCGACGTTCATTTTCCAACGTAATGGCTTTGTCTACCAGTGTCTTGAAATTTGGAAAAGTATGTACGACTAACTGGCATTTTAGTGCTGGTGCCAGTCCGTCCAAGAATTTCTCCATCTTCTTATTTTCAGTCATTCGCTCTTCGTTGGCATAACGGGATAATTGCGCAAACTGACTGTTGTACTCCTGTATTGTCATGCCTCTTTGCTTGAGGTCATCAAATTCTCTTTTCTTGATCTTCATAATACTCTTAGGGATGTGTGCCCCACGAAAGCCTTCCTTGAAATCTTCCCAGGTGATATTATTTATGTCGGGATGCATAAGTAGAAAATTTTCCCACCATGACGCGGCTGCTCCAGTGAGGTAATGTAGTGCGTACAGCACCTTTTCACGGTCTGAGCATTGTGCCACAATTAATTTCCTTTCAATATCTCGAAGCCAATCATCGGCCTCCAAAGGTTTGTCTGTGTGTGAAAACGTCGTTGGACGTGTCTTCTGAAATTCAGATAATTTTGAGTGCTGCTGGTATGGCTCACGGTGATTTCCCATGTTAATGACATGGTTCATCATTTCTTGGTGCTGTTGCTGACTTTGCTCGTAAAGACGGCACACTTGAGAAAATGATGTCTCACTGCCCTGCTGACTTGATTGCCCCTGTGTGAAATTGTTGTCTGTCTGTGTGCCATAATTTTCTTCCGGCGGACTTGGCATGGAACGTGTCCAGGGACGAGTCATTTCTTACTCTGGGGTAATAAAGCAGAGATCCTGAGAAGAACCGAGCAGCAAAATAAACCAAGACTTTGCAAAAGTGACAAAACACGAGCTCGAAAGAGATTTTTGCAATAAACTGGTTGATTGCGCACGGAGAAGTACCGCTAGTACATATTTTACACGCAGGTTCTAGTTATACATACGTCACTCAGGGTGTGCGTACACATCCTGACATGTTATTTAAAACTAGTGCACTTCTCCAAGATCCTACATGATGCGCAAACAGACTACTCCCATCAACCTATTTTACATAACACACACATATTACAAGCGAGCACAGTGCGTCGCGGAATAACTCACTAGTCGGAGATGTTGAAGATTTCCCTCGGCCTGCCGAGGGTAAGGCCCAGTGGTGTTGGAGACTCAACTTCCTCCTCACTAATAGGCTCCAGGCGCAGAGTATGGGTACGAGGTGTCAAAGCAGGTGCAGCAGGCGGTGCAGCTCTGACTGGGGTAGGAGCAATGACTTGGTCAAACTCCTCAGTGGTAGGCAGACGGCAAGCGGTGGCTATGATGGAAGGTGCCTAGGATGCGGCGGACGAGACAAATGTCATTGGTGGTGCAGTATGGAGTAGCTCCCTCCTGTTGGCGGAGCCACTCTGGACCAATTCCATACGGGTGGCCACCAAGTCGTCCACAAGATTGTCAAAGGCTGTCTCAAGTGCCTTGAGGTACTCAACCATTGATTCAATGGCTTCATCACGCTCCCCATTTGCGCACGCAAATGCATAGTGGCACGTGTAGGGTACGTGGCATGGGAGGTAACGATAGCGACGAGTCTTCATGGAAGGAAGGATGTCCCAGAGACGAGCTATCGCCTCACGGGCAGCCATTTGCATGGCATGCTTCTCCGTAGGCATGGCTCTGCCCACAAATCGGAGGCGGCGTGCCTCAGAACGCCCTCCTTTGAAGTGCACCACGGCCTGATGCATAGACACGCTGTCGTTGAGCTTGTGAAGGTAGAGTGTAAACTCTGGACGGGTGGATGGACCGATCGCGACTTTGGTGATGGCGAATATGAGCTTGACAAACCCCTCAGGAATGTTGGCGAACACCTGTGCATCACAGTCGTTGCTGTCCATCTACAAAAGTAGACAAAAATTCCGAATAGTCAAGTCATAAATTTATGCTGACCAACAGAAAATTGCTACATATGTAAAAATTGCTACATAAATTTATGCTGACCTACAGTCAGCCTGGCTCTGATACCAAGGTTGTCACGACCGGTCCTTCAGTAAAATAATTACCGGAAGACCGACCTTTTTATTAAACCAGCGAGGAATTTTATTACCTGCTGGCAGACAAATCCTTGATACAGAATTCTAGTACACTGAATATTATACAAGGTTGAGCTGGGGGTTGCTCAACAATTTTATTACAAGTGCGCCAATATAATACATAAAGGCGGATATGACACAAGGCAGGGTGGCATACTACTAACTCGTAATAAAAGGTGGTGGATATGTCACAGTGAAGTGGATGATGTGACTCCAATATATTACAGTTCATCGAGTGTTGGAGTGAGACCCGATGAATTTATTTGGTGGTAGGCGGAAGCGGTTATAAAATAGTGATCAACTCCAGGATCGCAAGGGACTAACTGGGACTCCTCTAGAGGTCGGACTCGCTATCGAACTCTTCGTCCATGAGATCGCCTTCGTCCACATCTGGCCAAATCAACAAGCCAGGTGAGTACGTTAAATGTACTCGCAAGACAGTTTGGACTTAAGATATAACAAATGCCAACATGATGCATATGAGTATTCCAGCAAAATACGACCGGAATAAAATATTAATGAGTTGTATGCAACGATAGAAGTCGGGCGGTAATCCTCCCGAAATCCATAAGATAAATAGAAGAAGACCAAACGAGTGCCTGAGTGACGCCTCGTAGAATAATAAATGATAGCAGGCCACAGTCGGGCGTCTGAGCGACACCACATAAAGGGCTTATAGCAATAATAAACAACAAGAATGCCTCACTCGGACGTCTGAGCGACATCGCATAAGGGCTTATAAATTAAAAGAATGCCACAGTCGGACGTCTGAGCGACATCACATAAAGGGCTTATAAATAAAAGGAATGCCACAGTCGGACGTCTGAGCGATATCACATAAAGGGCTTATAAATAAAAAGAATGCCATAGTCGGACGTCTGAGCGACATCACATAAAGGGCTTATAAATAAAAGGAATGCCACAGTCGGACGTCTGAGCGACAGCCCTTAAAGGTCTTATAAATAAAAAGAATGCCACGGTCGGACGTCTGAGCGACATCACATAAAGGGCTTATAAAGAACAAGAGTATATCGATGAAATAATTCTAGAAGTAAATTAATTCAGAGATAGTTGGTGAGTTCATCTACCAAATGAACTTGACGAAATCACTGCTCTTGTTACCATCAAGAGTTCACTAGAGACTGTCACCGGTTGACCCGAAGATTTGACCCTAGGCCATAAACATGGCTACTGAAGGAATTTAACTCTGCAGAGCTTGTACTATTGACTCATAGCCAACGGATTCTACTAGCCACGGGGGCTAGTTCCGTCTACGGTGTTTTAGTAGAAACCCAACTAATAAGTACACACCCATTTAACATCCTGCTGTCCGGAATCACCCGCGACAACATTCACGAAAAACTTTAAGACAGGGAGGCTACAACCTCGAATAGCATCGGATCAAATTTATATATGCGCGCTCTAAGGGGTGCCCCCGTCTCGGTCACAACCGGAAACACCCATGCCCCCTGGCCGAATGACGGGCTTTAATCTAGGGCCATGTAACCCTCATCCCGGCCCCTCTACTTGGTGTGTACTTGGGAAGTGGTTTACAACTGACTAGACCATAATCTCAACAGACGGCCTATGATAGTACCAAAAAGGAGATGAACGAAATCACGACCTGATCTCCATTGATACTGAGTTAACCAAATACTGGCATGCTCCAACAATACCAGCATTCGACCCATCACATTACCACATGATCGAGATGGTTCAAACGTTATCATTCGGGGCTCACCCGAAGCTTGCTTGCATGAAATATAACCATACACATATGCTTATATGACCATGCTTATGAAAAGAACTACTCGAGAAAACATGCAACACACTCATCATATCAAAGGTTCAAACATGCTTGCCTTGTTCTGAGAAGTCGGAGTCTAACTCGGTGTGGTTCGCGGCTCCGTCACGTCCTTCGATATCTACGTGTTCTAACAAATGTATACTAACATAAATACCGCGCGTGCAAATAAAGTTGCTCCAAAAATTTCCACATAAATATGACAAAAAACTAGATAGAAACTAAAGAGGATAGAAAAAGAATCGGCTCAAAATCATCTTTAGTTAAAAAGATATTAGAGTTTCTGTCCTGGGACTCATCTGTAATGAAACAGAAAAGTTTCAGGGGCTAGAACAGAAAACAGCAAAGCGAATCGGTATGCAGTAAGCCAACCGCAGAGGGGAAATGTACTTTGCCCGAAAGCGCTTACAGAAAATGGTTCGGAGGGGAGAGGTGTGAGGCTGACAAGGGGCCCCACACGTCGGATTTGAAATCTGGAACAGAGTCGCGCCGGCGCCGGTGCTGCGGTGGTCGCCGGTGCCGATCCACGGCGAGTTAGGGGAGGGGAGTGATACGTACGGCTTCTCGGTGATCTTCCGTGTCGAATGGTGGTGGAGTTGAGCATCGGCGAGCCCCACGTCGACGACGACCCTATCTCCGGCAGACGGTGGCTCGGGTGGTCGTGGGCCTCGTCGGAGAGGGTTCCTGGGATCAAATTGAAGTGGGGGTTAGGTCTAGGTGGGTGCCAGGGTGCTACGCTCGAGTCCACAGCGGCGGAGAAGCTCTCACCAGAGTGAATGCTGCTGGAGCCCGAGGCGAAGGGAGTTGGCCGGAGCTGGAGAAGAAGGGCCCCTCGAGGCTCTTGCAGAGGCTGGGCGTGGTCTAGGGAGGTAGTGGAGGTGTGCCGGCTCGAGAACGAGCTCGGGGGTGCTTTATATAGCCGGCCCGAGGCAGTTGCCGTGAGTGGATAAGTCCGGCGAGTCGATTACGGCGATGCAGTGGCGTGACGGCGGGTTTAAGGGCTTGAGCATTGACTAGGAGGTGTAGTGGTTCCATTCCCGCACCTAACTCAGCAGGGGGGAGAGAGTTACGGGCTGTCCTCGACGGAACGGCCGCGCGGCACGTCGGCGGCAGAAAACATGCTCTGCGCGCGCCATGCCACGGCGACGGTGCGGCAGGCGTGCGCTGGCACTGGAGGTGGACACGCGGAGCGCTCGGGTGATTTGGGCGGCGCCAAACGGCGTCGAGCTGCGGGGTTACTTCTGTCAGCCGCCACGGGCGGCGCTGTTGCCGTCGCAGTCGCCGGCGCGGTCGGGCCAGGGCGCCACCGGCGCCCAGAAGCAGCCAAGCAACCGTGCGGCGCTCTGGATAAGAGGATGGTGCAGTGCAGCGTCGAGCCAAGGAGGTTACTGGTGAGATTGTCGAAGTTGCCTGATGAAACTAGCGAATTGTCGAACTGTGTGTCGACAGTTTCAGTTAACAGTTTCTGAACTTGACAGTACAGTGCATGCTAAGTGTTTGATGAAATGTTTCTGGCATGTGTGAAATATTTTTGGTGCTGATATTTGGTGGAGTGGCCTCTTGATGCATCTAGAGGCTGCCTGATTTTTCACAGGATTTTTGGAAGAAGATAAATATGAATTTCACCAAATTTTGCAAATCTGGTCCAAACTTGCAGCAGGTGAAATTTGAAAATGTTGAATTGTGGACCAGTGAAACAAGATGGATCTAGGTTGTGGGTACTAAGGACCATCTAGGAGAGTTGGTTTGGAATCAAATAACTAGAAGGAAAAGGTGGCTCCTTTGTAAATCACCAAGGTCCACTATAAAAGACAGAAATAGTTTAGCAGTGAAATAAATAGAGGAAAAATCCCAATAAGGTCAAAACTTACTGGAATTGATGAGAGACTTGACCTAAGGTGTGAAGAGGGTTTTGGAGATAAATATTTCTGTTGGGGTCATGGCAAGATGAAGGTTGGAGGGGAGGATAAGTCCAAGATCAAATTTGAAAGGCATAACTCAAGAAGGGGAGAATTCAAACAACCTCTTTGAAACTCAACTTGGGCTTGAGCCAACCCAAGAGAAGATCTTCAAGATCAAAAACCAAGCTTGAGAAATCACCCAAAAACTTTGGCCAGAAAGATTTTAGAAGAGGCTCAGAAAAGATCAAACAACCCTCTTCCAAAAGGCCAAAAGTTTGGAAGAAAACCAACTCAAAAAATTGGGGTGTTACAGAGGCTTGTCCAAATAAGGACAGCACCCAAGCGCCGGTCCACCCACATACCAAATTATCAAAGTACCGAACGTGAATCAGATGATCATGATGAAAACTAGCTTGACGATAATTGCCATGTGTCCTCGGGAGCGCTTTCCTTTATATAAGAGTTTGTCCAGGCTTGTCCTTTGCTACAAAAAGGATTGGGCCACCTTGCTACCAATTACCTTATCACAAAACTATCTTTTACCTATAATTTCAATGCTTGCAGAAAATACCTTACTGAAAACTGCCTATCATTTCCTTCTGCTCCTCGTTGGGTTCGACACTCTTACTTATCGAAAGGACTATGATAGATCCCCTACACTTGTGGGTCATCAGTACAGTGCACTACCTCTGCAGAGTGTAACAAATCTATCGATAGCCGAGTCCACGGTCACGGACACGCTCGAAAGTAGGTCACACCATGGGTCAACATTTAATAAAAAAATTCTCACTAAGTTATGAACTTTGCACTATTAAAGATGGTGTAAGAGCCACCGGGATGGTTGAGACCAAGTGTGGTCAGGGTTGTGATCGCCGAAAAGATCATCAGATATGTCGTTTTGAGACGGACAAGTTGGTATGTTAAGAAAGATCACCGTTGGTAAGTCAGTCTGAGGGATTGTTTTCACAAAGGCATAATCATAACATGTTGGTTATATTCATACACACGTATGTTGTTGCATTTTAATAATTGTATAATTGTCATGATATTGTTTGTCGTTATGATTATGTTCGTTGTAAGCTTGCAAGTACATTCAATGTACTGACCTAGCGTGTCATGCCAGATTTCAGGAAAGTTTCGCTGGAAAGGAGTGCCGTCCGAGTCTAGATCGTGCCCACATCGGTGTCCCTGTGCTATGGAGTTCCGCTACGAAGTCGTTCCGCTGCCGCGTAGTTGTTATGACCGAGGCCTTTTATGTTCACTAAATATTGTACATATTGTCCAACCGCACCGTGTGTGCCACTTGGCCTCGCTACCTGTTGTAATGTAAAACTTTGATCCGCTAGTATCAATAAAGCGGTTGTTTTCTGTACCAAGATGTTGTGTGTTGCCAGAAGAAAAGGTCTCTGGGTTGGGAATGCAAGGTAAACCGGTCGCTCTGAGCCGGGGTGCCACAGATTACTACAGCCTTTGCCGATACCCGAGTGGAAATGGGAAAAACTTGGGATGGATTTTATCACAGGATTACCCAAGACTCATTTAGGTTATGATCCTATATGGGTAGTGGTTGATCGCTTGACCAAGGTAGTTCACTTCATTCTCGTGAAGACCACATATACAAGTGCTAAGTTAGCCGAGATATATATAATCAGGATCATATGTATGCATGGAGTTCCGAAGAGTATCGTATCACATAGAGGAACACAATTTACCTCAAAGTTTCGGAATCAGTTACATGAAACTTTGTTTATGAGGCTAGAGTTCAGCACGACATTTAATCCATAGACAGATTGACAAACCGAGAGAGTCAACCAGATTCTGGAGGACATGTTGAGAGCTTGTGCGCTAGACTATGGAGCTAGCTGGGATGATAATTTACCCTACGCAGAGTTCTCATACAACAACTATCACTCCATCTTGAAGATGGCCCCTTTCGAGGATCTATACAAGGAGGCACGGAACACCATTGATGTGGGGTGGTGTTGGAGTCCGAATTTTTTTGGTCCCAATCTTATCACATATTCCGAGGAGAAGGTCAAGTTGATTCATGACAGATTCAAGATAGCCCAGTCCAGACAGAAGAGTTATTCTGATAGTAAACGCAAGGAGCTAACATACAAAATGGGAGACCGAGCACATCTCTGTGTGTCTCCACTTCAAGGAATCAAGAGGTTCGGTGTTAAAGGAAAGTTAGCACCCGATTTATAGGCCCCTCAAAAATTCTTGAGTGCAGAGGCGAAGTCGCGTACAAGCTGGAATTGCCAGAAGGATTGTCAGGAGTTCACGATGTCTTTCACGTTTCCCAACTGAAGAAATGCCATGCTGAGATGGCTGATATCCCTTTGAGAGACACGTTGCCTCTAGAGGCCATACAACTTGACAATGATCTCACTTATGAGGAGAAGCCTGTCAGGATTCTGGAGACTGGGAACAGAGTTACCCGCAGCAAGATCATCAAGTTTTGCAAGGTTCTGTGGAGTCACCATGCTGACGAGGAAGCCACCTGGGAATGAGAGGAAGACATTTGTCGAGACCACCCGCACCTATTTTCTAGCCGATTCATGTCACACCCTGCATTTTGTAACATGTCATTTGCATCAATGAAGCATGAAAATTTGGACCACCAAATTTTTTTGGCATCATTTGGCTTTTATTTGGAATTAAGTTTTTCTCCCTGTGTTTTTCAAGTGCTCATTTAAGTCAACTACTCCCTCTTGTAGAATTCATCTCCTTACCCAAAACTTCTGCCCAATGATCATACCAAGTGTTTATAGCAGTATAGTATTTTCTTATAAAATTAATTTGGCCAAAATGTATTTTCAAAAATTAGTATTCCAAAAACCCCTAAATTGAGGTTTGCACTGCAAGTGCTTGATTTAGGGTGAGAAAATTATTTCAAAAGGTATATTTGAAACCTAGTAGATATAGGACTCCTAGAAACCACAAAAGTATAATTTTAAAAGTTATTTTCCTATTTTATTTAAAAGCTTTTTCTTAAGGCCAGAAATGGTCTTTAATAGGGAAAAATTATTTAATTATTTCAAAAATATTTGCCAAAATTCAGGGAGACTCATAGGACATATATTGTCCATATATAAGAGTTTCAACACTTGGTCATGTTCAAAATATTGGACAAATCCCTCAGAAACCCTTTCTAGATATTTCAAGATTTTGAAATATTTACAAAGGAAATATTCCCTAAAAATTCCAGGGAAATTCCATCATGTCATATATGACATATTTGATGATCTTGCCAAGCCCCATGCCTTGGGAAGCAAGAAAACATCATCAAAACCCCTCAAAACCATTTTGTCCATATCTGAAGTTTGAGAAACTTTACATTGCCAAACTTGTCCAAATGCTCTCAAACTTGGTGCACATGCTACAATGGTCTAATAAGGCATCTAGACCAAATGGCACAAGCTTTGGAGAAGGGTAACTTCATTAGAGTACCCCAAAACCAATTTTGTTCAAATTCAAATTTGAACAACTTTACATTACCAACTTTTTACTTGGGGCTCCAAACTTTGTGGGCATGATCATAACCCCAAATGATGACACTACACCAAGTGGTGCATCAAGGGGAGATGATTAGCTTGACTTAAACATGGTGAAACCATTTCTGTTGATTTCTAGGGTTCACCAAAGTTACATTGGCAAGTTTCTTCAAACAAGCCCAAACTTGGTGAAACACCCTATTTCCATATGACATTCAATCCTGTTAAGTTCCATGTCAATTGAAAGTCATTTGACTGCTCTGAACATCATCAAACACCTTCTGCCATTTTACCAAAACCACTGTTTTGGTCCCTTTTACTATTTACTTTGGACTCAACTTTCTACCACAGCATCACCTAGTCACCATCTACCTCCAGTAACTCTCCCATGACCAGAGTTCAATAATTGAAGGGTGAAAACCCCATTTTACCTTGCTGGACAGCCTAGTTCTTACCTCCTCTCAGCTTCCCTCCTCTTCCATTGGATAGCCAAGGCATCCAAGGCCTCAGCCCGATTGTTTACTCCATGCTTGACCCCCCAGACACGGTGGACGCGCCCAGCTAGCCAACGGCATGCCCTGGCATGCAAAAGGCACGCTCCAGAGCACGCTACAGTGCACGCCCGCACTATAGCCTCGCCCAATCAGCCGGCCCCGACCACCTCGTGCTCCCCCTCGCGCCATTCGATGCGCCTCGGCGTCCGCAACGCCCACGGCACTGTCCCACTCCTCCTTCTCCCTCCAGTGGACACCTTCGCACGCGCGCCGGCCGCCCACGATCTCCAGTCCTCGGCCTCACACGCGCGCAGCTCCGGAAGCTTCCCCCGCTCCCTCTCTTCCTCTCCCCTGCCCTGGACCTCGTCCAGCTACCCCGCAGACACCTCCCCAGCGCCTCCCGTGCCCTGTGGCAACGAGCAGAGGCTCGCCGGCGCACAGGTCCATGGCACCTCGCCGTTCGCCTATAGAAGGGCCCCCCCGAGCACCTCCTCTCCTCACCAGTCGCTCTCTCCCTCACTCAATCTTCCCCCTGAGCCACTCGCCCCACTCGAGACAGGCCCGAGCTCGAGATCGAGCTCGAGGTCCGCCGCCGCGGCTCGCCGTCGTCCGCTCGGTACAGGCCGCCCCAGCCACCTATCTCACTCGATCTAGCACCAGGCACCACACTGACGCGTTTCCCCCTCTTTCCCCTCTCTACAGCTGCCGGAATCGACCGGACCAGCCTCCACCCGAAGCTCCTCCGCCGCGTGACCTCGCCGCCGGCGAACCAGGCCCCTCCGGCGACCCGCACCACCTCCACCAGATCGGCAACATCTTGCTGAGTCCATCCCTGCCCTTAGCTCGCCCCGCCGTGCCCCGAAACGTCGCCGGTGAGCTCGCCGGCTCTCTGCCGAAGGGTTAGGGATGACAGGCGGGCCCCGCCTGTCAGCCTCCCCTCGCCCTCGCTCCTCTCTCCTCTCACTGACGCCGGGCCCCGCCCGTCAGGTTTAAAAACCAGGCGCGCGCGCTGGCGCCCGTGCGGTGGGCTGTTTTCGCCCTGGGCCTGCTGCACTGTGGCCGTTCTGGCCCAGTCGCACATGACCCTTTTTCCTTTTTCTTTTCTATGAGATTTTTAAATAGTTCCACAGAATTAAATATATGTCCAAATGAATTAATTCCAGTTCCTAAAAACTTGTAAAAATCCAACCTATTTAATGATGTCACTTTCACCCATATCCATGAACCTTTTCTGTTTTGTTCAAATTTAAATTCATATTTGAACATTAAAACCTATGTTCAAATATTCATGTACCCCATTCTGCCACTCCAACACTCAAACTAAGAATTTTTGCCATCTTATTTTTCCCTCTAGTATTTGATAAAAATAAGTTGACATTTTTCTGAGCACTTTGGTTTTTCTGTTTTTATTGTGGTCTTATTTTCCCGTTGTTTATTGCGATGATTAGATACCGTATTTGACGAGGTTGCTGAAGAAGAAGGAGGCGACGGATTTGAAGACTTTGAAGACCAAGCCAATCCAGGCAAGCAGCCCTTTGACCATGATACCCTTGTGTTCTTCGGAACCCATTTATTTCTGAATGCATGATGATAAGAGTGACGGTGGTGACCTAGTTGAGAACCACCACATGATGCATGCTTTACTCATGAACTAGCTATGTGCTTAGATGCAATGCAAATGAATAGTAGTGATGCTTAGCGATGCATGTGTGCCATGAAACCTTCGTGGATGCATTCTTTTCAAAAAAACCATCGGGTGCCCCTAATGCCCGAGGGTGATGAGTTAGGTCATCACTTGAGGAAGAAGTGATGTGCCAATAAAGATTCTTGTGTGGGTGAAATGATGGATTAGATTTATGTGTGACTACCGTCCCAACCAAACATGTGCAACCACTCTACCCCTTGTGGGACGGGGCATTATTGATTAGTTAGGCCGATACTAGCATGGTGCCCACATTACTAGTGACGGGAAAGACTTGAGGTCACTCCCGGGACGGGGTCGTGCTTGGATAGACGACCATGACTGTTTTTACAGGGCACCGGACACACCGTTGGTCCCTTCATGTACGCGTGACATTGAAAATAGGGCAAGTCCCATGATCTATTGTTTGTACGCGAGGGTCGTGCACCAACGAGTGGACCCTATGCTAGTGTCGTCTAGGGAAAGATAATGACCGGGTGCTTCCCCCGAGTACTTGAGGTACTGCGGGATCGTGGGTGACACGAAAGCTTCCCGGATCTTGTGGGTAAAGTGCGCAACCTCTGCAGAGTGTAAAACTATTCGAATAGTCGTGTCCACGGTCATGGACAGTTTGGTGGTGCTACTTAAACTATGTCCAGAATTTTACTATATCGATGAAAGTATGTGTGTGTGATGAGTCAAGGTGGTGACTTGACTCGTTGAGTTGAATCCTATTCTTGATGATATCTGTAACCTGTCTTCGAGGTTACCCAAATTTATTGATGCATGATTCATGATGGTAGAATATTTAATCTAGCTTGTAGCTAGTTTGCTCGTTGTTGAATATTGCATTGTTACCTTGAACCAAATCATGGGTTGCTTGCGAGTACATTCAAAGTACTCATTGGCTTGCCACTGGTTATTTAATTGGCCAGGCATGGAGGAGCAGGAATATGAAGAAGAATTCTATGGAGATGAACATGCGAACTAGGACGCTATCCCAGTCAGAATGCCTGTAGGGTTAAGGCAGATGGCATGGGTTCTACTTATCTTCGAAGACTTCCGCTATTCGAGTTATTTGCTATTCAGCCCTTGAGGCTTTATCTATGTAAGACTTGGCCATAATGGCCATAATTTGTGTAAGACGGTATGTATGAATGTAAGACTCTTTTTATTCAGCTTCTGTGTGTTCAGTGAGCATTGATCTCTGGGATCACTGTACACGTGCATTCGGTGATCTCGACTCTTAAGTCGGGGTCCCCACAATTCATCATAAGGCGGTAGGTTTGTAACATCACGAATTTCCAATTTGGAATGTTTTACAAATATAGCTAAGCATCTATGCATTTTGTTTGAATTGAAGTGGCATTTGGATTTTCAATTTTTGGATTTGACTTCATTTCAAAATGGTATTTGAATTATATTAAAAAATCCCTGAGAAAATACTATCATTAAAAAGTATGAGAGGAGGTAACTTGACACCCCCAAAAGTTAGAATAAACAATGCCAAATTATTTGAAAGTCAAATTTGATTTTATTTGTTAATTTTTTTTATAAAGTTTTTATTTTGCCTCTGTAAAATAGTTCATGTTTTAGGATATTTCCCCTGATCATTTTGGCATATAATAGGTATATGGTATATTTCTATTTTCTATTCTTTTAATTCTTTTATCTCTATGTATTTCAAAAAATGGAAAATGTTTTCTATTTAGACCCCCTGGGCGTGGCCCAGAAACCAGCGGCCCACTTGCGCCCGCTACGGACACTGGATCAGGATCGCATCGAGCATCTGATCCCTTGTCTCCCTCTCACTCCCGCTGACAACCGGGGCCCACAGGCCGATCACGTCCCGCGCGGTCATCTTTTCCCTCCCGATCTCTTTCCTTTCTTCGCCGGATCCGGTAGCCACCGCCGATCTCCTGCCTTATCTAGCTCGCCGCCTCCCCCACGAAAGGCACCACTTTAAAGCACCGACGCCTCGCTCTTGATTTCCCTCGAAACCTCTCTCTCTCACGCCCCAGCGCTGCCGCTATTTCTTGCCCGAGCTCTGCTCTGCTGCCGCACGCGACCGCTTGCGCCTCCGCCCTCCAACCACACTAGTCCCTGCCACCACCGCCAAACGCCTCGTTGTCGCCGTCTGCATCGTCTGGACCACCTCGCCGTCGCCGGAGACCACTGGAGCACCCACCCCACCATCGACGTCTGCCTCGTCGTCGACCTTGCCGCCCCACCATGAGCACCCGGAACCCTCCACCACCATTAGATCCAAATCCCGCGGCTAGAATAGATCGTAATTTTTATTTATTTAGGCGCGAAGCGTTTTCCTTTAGGGCTCAGTTGACCGCCCGTTAGCTTCTGTCGAACCCACGTTAGCCACTCAGAGAACGCCACGTAGTCCATAGCCCGACTAGTAGCATCTTTTTAGTTTCTATTTTCAAATAGAATTAGTTTCTGTTTTAGAAATTCAATATCTCCTAGAATATTTAATGTTTCTGATTGATAATTTTGCATTAGGTTTAGAATTTTATGAAGTTATTGTAGATGGAAAGTTTGGTCTTGTTTGAGAATTTTAAATTTGAATTTGCATGAATTTGATTCAAATACTAGATTGCTAATCTATTTTGTTTGAAACTAGATTTTTAATAGATTATATTTGTAAATTGTCACAGAAATAGTTGTGCATCCAGAAGCACTTCTAATTTTATTTTTGTTTTATTTTAAAATGATTTATTAGCAGAACAATATTGTTTTGGTTATTTCTAGGATTTATTATATTTCCATTAGTTTTAATTGTTTTAAGTTATTTTCTTTTGTCATTTTTGACAAGTTTTAATTAGTTTCTATTAGTTAAAGACAAGGTTTGCTTGATTTTGATCCTGTGTGATTATTCTTGTTTTTCACCTTAGTGTGTTATTTTTGTCATGCCCATTAGAATACTTGTAGCTATTTTGTATGATGGTATGCTTATGTATGTCTCGCTTGTTTCGTTTGATTATCCGGAGTGCGAGGCCTGTTTCTACGAGTCCTTAGAATTTCAAGATCGTCAGCAAGGCATGCCATTTGATCATGTATTCCACCATGAAAAGTAGGATATTGAGCTTGAACTTGAGGTAGGAGAAACCAAATACCCCTGTTACCATTGCACGAGAAGAGACGTCACTTCAAAATTGCTACGCTCTAGACGGGGGTTGGTTGTGATATTCAGGAGTGTTGTGAGGATAAGTAATTCAAGACCTGCATAATGATCAAGACATCAAGACTTCAAGGACTCAATATACCTTTGGGTGGATTGGTATTGCATCTGGCAACCTAATATCTATCATGGTTATGCCTGGGAATCCTGGTATCTACATGTGATCATCCCGATGGAATGCCACCCAGGCTCAAAGAGATGGATGGATGCTTCAAGGCCAGAAAGCTTACATGTGCAACCGCAAGCCATTATGGGCTCGTGTTTGGTTGACCCTAGTTGTGATTCTAGCTGGCCAGTGCTACGAGATGTAGAAGAACGGTAGGATTTGGATGGGCATTGGCGTCTGTCGGATGATCGCTCTGGAAGACCATGTTTTGATCTTCCCGTCTGTAAGGGCATGTTCCTTCCTACGTGGTTTTGGTGATTGATGACAATGGGTTTGCGTACTAATCGTGTGTGCTAAGTATTTCAGAGATTAATTCATTGGCACGAGACGATTATCTCCCCTCGAAGCTTTAAGTAGAAGACGTGTCGTCTTCCTCGGTTTTTGTTTGGTGGACTTGAGTCGTAGGAGACACCGTACTATCAAGAGGGGGTCCGCATTGAAAAGGCTAGGGTGGAATCATCACGTGCACTTCTTTTCGGCACCCTCGGCTCCTTTCTTGTCTTGGAGCTCTCCGCCTCTTTCAAGTGGAGATTTTATTGATGGGAGCGGTAGTACCGCCTATGACCACCAAGCGGTAGTACCGCTACGCATCACGGTAGTACTGCTTGGGGCATATGCGGCAGTACCGCTCCAGTCTAGCTCCGCTACCGTGTTGATTCGAGAGGTCTTTTTCTCGTGTCGGATTTTATGGTAGTAGTAGCGGTAGTAGCAGCATTAGTACCGCTTATAAGTGGTAGTACCGCTGCCACCACCGCGGCTACTACCGCTTCCCTCTTCCAAGCCTCGTCTTTTCCACTGCACGGTAGTACCGCTCGGGGCCGCGGTAGTACCGGTGCGACCAGCGGTAGTACCGCTCCACCCAGCGGTAGTACCGTTCTGTGCAGGCGGATATGGAGATAAGGTTCACTTATCCCCACCACTATATAAAGAGGTCTTCTTCCTCAAGAAGACTCACCTCTTCTTCCCCAAGCTCCATTGTAGCTCCAAAAGCTTATTTTCGCCTGATCTCTCTCCCTAGCCAATCGAACTTGTTGATTTTCTAGGGATTGGTTGAGAAGTCCCAGATCTACACTTCCACCAAGAAAAATTTGATTCCCCCCACTAATCCCTTGCCGATCTTGTTACTCTTGGGTGTTTGAGCACCCTAGACGGCTGAGGTCACCTCGAAGCCATATTCCATTATGGTGAAGCTTCATGGTTTCGTTGGGAGCCTCCAATTAAGTTGTGGTGATAGCCCCAACCTTGTTTGTAAAGGTTCGGTCGCCGCCTTCAAGTGCACCAACAGTGGAATCACGGCATCTCGCATTGTGTGAGGGCGTGAGGAGAATACGGTGGCCCTAGTGGCTTCTTTGGGGAGCATTGTGCCTCCACACCGCTCCAACGGAGACGTACTTCCCCTCAAAGGGAAGGAACTTTGGTAACACATCCTCGTCTCCACAGGTTCCACTCTTGGTTATCTCTTACCTTTACTTGTGCAAGCTTTATTGTGTTAGTTCCTTGTGGTTGGTTGTGTGCTTGTATTTGTTGCATCATATAGGTTGCCAACGTAGTTACACATCTAGACAACCTTTTTGTTGCTAAGATTAATTTGGTCAAGAAAAGCTAAAAATTGTTAGTTGCCTATTCACCCCCCCTCTAGTCAACCATATCGATCCTTTCAATTGGTATCAGAGCCTTGTCTCTTTATTAAGGACTTTACCATCCAAAGAGTATGGGTGACAACATAGTCGAGACGAAGGAACACTCCGATGGGAATCCATCCTTGTCTACGTCCAATGGGGGGCCCTCGGTCTCTCGTGAGTAGTTTAATGCGGCTTTGGACACATTGAAAACCTCCATGACGACTGAGGTCAAAGGCATGTTCAAAGAATTTCTTGATGGGCTCAAATTATCCACCCCATCGTTGGAAGTGGTCTATCCCACTAACAACGGGTCGGATGCTATTCCCGATAAGGGAGAAGCTAGTAGTGATCAAGTCCCGGTGACTAAGAATGGGAGTGGCATCTTTGCTCATTATGCACCTCCCATCAATTATGGAGGACCCATTCCCTCCCTGCATCTAAATTCGGTTGGTCCTCCCCCTAAGTATGTGAAAAATGCTGATTTTGCTACTTGGACGTTTCATTTTAAACGTCATTTAAATCAGTGTTCTACTAATCTTTGGAGAATCATTGGGCAAGGTTTCTACCCGCATGATCCATACAACTTAACTCCAAGAGAAAATGGATCATCAATTCAACATTCCGTTCTTTGCATTCTTCAAGAAGCCATTCCTCCCGAAGATATTGCTCATCTTCGTCCCTTCTCCATGGCCAAGGAAGCATGGGAGAATGTTGTCTCCTTGTACAAGGGAAGCACAAGTATTCAACGCTCAAACTATGAAGTTGTGCAAGATGAAGTGGATGAGTTTGCCATGATCAAAGATGAAGAGCCCCGTGAACTTTATCGGAGATTAACCACTCTTGCGGTCCCACTCCAAGATCATGGAAGCAAGGATACAGATGACAATTGGATCAAGCGCAAGTTTCTCAAGGCCATGATGCCTTATCACAAGGCCATGTCCTCTGTCATCCGTCAAAGACCGGACTTTCACACCTTGTCCTCAAGTGAAATGTTGGATGAGTTTGTTGCCATGAGAATCTTGGACAAGGCCGCCAACAATGCGGTGCTGCGAGCTCAACGATCAAAGAAGCCCAACCTTGCATTGAAGGCCAAGGCTTGTGTGGAAGAAGAGGATGAATATGATGAAGATGAGTGTTGCCCCGAAGACACCAAATATGCCTATCATGAGCACATGGCTCTTGCGTCACGACAATTTTGGGGAACAAAAAGAATTCAAGGCCCAACTGTTGGGGACCGTTGCAGAAATCAAAAAAATTCTACGCATCACCAAGATCAATCTATGGAGAAACTAGCAACGAGAAGGGGGAGTGTATCTTAATACCCATGAAGATCGCGATGCGGAAGCGTTACAAGAACACGGTTGGTGGAGTCGTACACGCAGCGATTCATATCACGGTCGATTCCGATCTAAGCGCCAAACAACGGCACCTCCACGTTCAACAAACGTACAGCCCGGGGACGTCTCCTCCTTCTTGATCCAGCAAGGGGGAGGAGAAGTTGGGGAAGAGCTCCGGCAGCACGACGGCGTGGTGGTGGAGCTTGCAGTTCTCCTGCAGGGCTTCGCCAAGCACTGCGGAGGAAGCGGAGGAGTTGGGAGGGGGGAGGGCTGCGCCAGGCAAGGAGTTCAGTTGCCCTCTCTCTCCCTCACTATATATAGGGGGAAGGGGGAGGAGGAGGCGCCCTAGGGTTTCCCTAGGGGAGGGGCGGCGGCCATAGGGGAAACCCTAGATGGGTTCGGGCGCCCCCACCCCTAGGAAACTTGCACCCCAAGCCGGGAGGGGCGGCTGCCCTAGGGGAGGCGCCCCCACCTCTCCACGTTACGTGAGATGGGGTGGGAGGGGCGCACAGCCCCTTAGTGGGCTGGTGTGCCCCCTCCCCTTGGCCCATAAGCCCCCCCCCCCCCAACGCTTGCCGGGGCCTCCGTAATTTCTTTCGGACACGCTGGTCGTCACCCGGTACGCCCAGAACAATTCCGGACTCCAATACCCTTTGTCCAATATATCAATCTTCGCCTCCGGACCATTTCGGAGTTCCTCGTCACGTCCGGAATCTCATCCGAGACTCCGAACAACCTTCGGTAACCACATACTATTCCCATAACAACTCTAGTGTCACCGAACCGTAAGTGTGTAGACCCTACGGGTTCGGGAACCATGCAGACATGACCGAGATACCTCTTCGGCCAATAACCAATAGCGGGATCTGGATACCCATATTGGCTCCCACATGTTCCACGATGATCTCATCGGATGAACCACGATGTCGGGGATTCAATCAATTAATCCCATATACAATTCCCTTTGTCCATCGGTATGTTACTTGCCCGAGATTCGATCGTCGGTATCCTCATACCTCATTCAATCTCGTTACCGGCAATTCTCTTTACTCGTTTCGTAACGCATGATCCCGTGGATAACTCCTTAGTCACACTGAGCTCATTATGAAGATGCATTACCGAGTGGGCAGATACCTCTTCGTCATACGGAGTGACAAATCCCAGTCTCGATTCGTGCCAACCCAACAGACACTTTCGGAGATACCTGTAGAGCACCTTTATAGCCACCCAGATACGTCGTGACGTTTGATACACCCAAAGCATTCCTACGGTATCCGGGAGTTGCACAATCTCATGGTCTAAGGAAATGATACTTGACATTAGAAAAGCTCTTAGCAAATGAACTACACGATCTTGTGCTATGCTTAGGATTGGGTCTTGTCCATCACATCATTCTCCCAATGATGTGATATCGTTATCAACGACATCCAATGTCCATGGTCAGGAAACCATAACCATCTATTGATCAACGAGCTAGTCAACTAGAGGCTCACTAGGGACATGTTGTGGTCTATGTATTCACACATGTATTACAGTTTCTGGTTAATACAATTGTAGCATGAATAATAGACAATTATCATGAACAAGGAAATATAATAATAACCATTTTAATATTACCTCTAGGGCATATTTCCAACAGTCTCCCACTTGCACTAGAGTCAATAATCTAGTTCACATCGCCATGTGATCAACACTCATAGTTCACATCGCCATGTGACTAACACCCAAGAGTTTACTAGAGTCAATAATCTAGTTCACATCACCATGTGATTAACACTCAATGAGTTCTACTATTTGATCATGTTATGCTTACGAGCGAGGTTTTAGTCAACGGGTCTGCAACATTCAGATCCATGTGTTTTTCGCAAATCTCTATTTCATATTATAGAGGTTTCTACTATCCTCCACTTGGAGCTATTCCAAATGGTTGCTCCACTATATGTATCCGGATTGCTTCTCAGAGTCATCCGGATAGGTGTTAAAGCTTGCATCAATGTAACCCTTTACGCTGAACTCTTCATCACCTCCATAATCGAGAAACATTTCCTTATTCTCAAGGACAATTTTGACCGCTGCCCAATGATCCATTCCCAAATCACTCTTATACCCCTTTGCTAGACACGTGGCAAGGCACATCGCGATACACAGCATTGCATATCGTATAGAGCCTATGGCTAAGGCATAGGGGACGACTTTTGTCCTTTCTCTTTCTTTTGCCGTGGTCGAGCTTCAAGTCTTAACTTCACACCTTACAACTCAGGCAAGACCTCATTCTTTGACTGATCCATCTTGAACTCCTTCAAGATCATGTCAAGGTATGTGCTTTGTGAAAGTCTTATCAAGCGTCGTGATCTATCTCTATAGATCTTGATACCCAACATGTAAGCAGTTTTACACAGGTCTTCCTTTGAAAAACTCCATTCAAACAACCCTTTATGCTTTCCAGAAATTCTACATCATTTCCGATCAACAATATGTCATCCACATATACTTATTAGAAATGCTGTAGTGCTCCCACTCACTTTCTTGTAAATACAAGTTTCTTGCAAACTTTGTATAAACCCAATAACTTTGATCACCACATCAAAGCATATGTTCCAACTCTGAGATGCTTGCTCCAGTCCATAGAAGGATCGCTGGAGTTTGCATACCTTTTAGCATCCTTAGGATCGACAAAACCCCCTGGTTGTATCACATGCAGCCTTTCCTCACGGAAACCGTCAAGGAAACTTTGTTTTGACATCCATCTACCAAATTTCATAAATGAAAAATGCAACAACTGCTAACATAATTCTAAGAGACTTCAGCATCGCTATGATTGAGAAAGTCTCATCACAGTCAACTCCTTGAACTTGTTGGAAACTTCTTTGAGACAAGTCGAGCTTCATAAATGGTGACATTACCATCAATGTCTGTCTTCTTCTTACAGATCCATTTATTCTAAATGGCTTGCCGTTCATCGGGCAAGTCCACCAAAGTCCATACTTTGTTCTTATACATGGATCCTATCTCGGATTTCATGGCTCCTAGAAATTTGTTGGAATCCGGGCCCACCATCACTTCTTCATAGCTCATAGGTTCATCGTTGTCCAACAACGTGACCTTTAAGACAGGGTTACCACTCAGAAGTTGTACACACCCTTGTCGACCTACGAGATTCGATAGTAACTTGATTTGAAGCTCTATGATCATCATCATTAGCTTTCTCTTTCAACTGAGGTAGGTGCCACAGAAACATCTTTCTGTGCTGCGCTACTCTCTGGTTGAAGTAAAGGTTCAACATCCTCATCAAGTTCTATCTTCCTCCCACTCAATTCTTTAGAGAGAAACTCTTTCTCGAGAAAGGACCTATTCTTAGTGACAAACACTTTGCCCTCAGATCTGAGATAGAAGGTATGCCCAATTGTCTACTTTGGGTATTCTACGAATACCCAATTGTCCGCTTTGGGTTCGAGATTTTCTGGCTGAAGCTTATCAACATAAGCATCGCAGCCCTGAACCTTAAGAAACAACAACTTACGTTTCTTGCCAAACCATAGTTCATATGGTGGCATCTCCACGGACTTAGTTGGTGCCCTATTTAAAGTGAATGTAGTTGTCTCTAATGCATAACCTCAAAATGACAGCGGTAGATCGGTAAGGGACATCATAGATCGCACCATATCCAATAGAGTGCGATTACGACGTTCAGACACACCATTACACTATGGTATTCCAGGTGGCGTCAACTGTGAAACGATTCCACTTTGTCTTAAGTCATAACTCATATACTCTTCCCTTGATCATATCGTAGGAACTTGATCTTCTTGTTACGATGATTCTCAACTTCACTCTGAAATTGCTTGAACTTTTCAAACGTTTCAGACTTATGCTTCATTAAGTAAACATGCCCATATCTACTCAATTCATCGGTGAAGGTGAGAAAATAACGATATCCACCGCACGTGTCAACACTCATCGGACTGCATACATCAGCATGTATGATTTCCAACAAGTCACTTGCCCATTCCGTTGTTCCAAAGAACGGGGTTTTAGTCATCTTGCTAATGAGGCATGGTTCGCATGTGTCAAGTGATTCAAAATCAAGTGACTTCAAAAGTCCATCGACAGGGAGGTTCTTCATGCACTTTACACCAATATGACCTAAGCGGCAGTGCCACAAGAAAGTGGCACTATCATTATCAACTCTACATCTTTTGGCATCAATGTTATGAACATGTGTATCACTACGACCGAGATTCAATTAACCATTTACATTGGGTGCATGACCATAGAAGGTGTTATTCATGTGAACAGAATAACCATTATTCTCTGACTTAAATGAATAACCGTATTGCAATAAACATGATCTAATCATGTTCATGCTCAATGCAGACACTAATGCAAACAACATTTATCTAGGTTCAACACTAATCCCGAAGGTAGAGGGAGCTTGCAATGGTGATCACATCAAACTTAGAAATACTTACATCGTCTCCTCGCCCTTAGCTAGTCTCCGTTTATTCTGTAGCTTTTGTTTCGAGTTACCAATATTAGCAACTGAACCGATATCTAATACCCATGTGCTACTAGGAGTACTAGTAAGATACACATCAATAACACATATATCAAATATACTTTTGTTGAAGTTGCTAGCCTTCTTATCTACCAAGTATTTGAGGTAGTTCCACTACAAGTGACCGTTCCCCTTGCAATATAAGCACTTAGTCTCGGGTTTGGGTTCAACCTTGGGTTTCTTCATTGGAGCGGCAACTGGCTTGCCATTCATGAAGTTTCCCTTCTTGCCCTCGCCCTTCTTAAAACCAGTGGTCTTGTTAACCATCAACACTTGATGTTCCTTCTTGATTTCTACTTCCGCGACCTACCGCGAACTGCTCCGGGATCATTTCCATCCCTTGCATGTTATAGTTCATCACGAAGTTCTAGTAGCTTGGTGATAGTGATTGGAGAACTTTTGTCAATCAATCTCTTATCTGGAAGATTAACTCCCACTTGATTCAAGCTATTGAAGTACCCAAACATTCTGAGCACATGCTCACTGGTGGAGCTATTCTCCTCCATCTTGTAGGCAAAGATCTTGTCAGAGGTCTCAAACCTCTCAACACGGGCATGAGCCTGAAATACCAATTTTAGCTCTTGGAACATCTCATATGTTCCATGGCGTTCAAAACGCCTTTGGAGCCCTGATTCTAAGCTGTAAAGCATGGCGCACTAAACTATCAAGTAGTCATCAGAACGTGTCCGCTAGACGTTCATAACATCCACAGACGATGCTAGAGGAGTTGGCACACCTAGCGGTGCATCAAGGACAAAAGCCTTCTGTGTAGCAGTGAGGACAATCCTCAGATTACGGCACTAGTCCGCACAATTGCTCACAATATCTTTCAACTTAGTCTTTCTCTAGGAACGTATTAAAACAGGGAGCTAAAGAGCGAGCTATTGATCTACAACATAATTTGCAAAGACAATTTAGACTATGTTCATGATAATGAGTTCAACTAATCAAATTATTTAATGAACTCTCACTTAGATAGACATCCATCTAGTCATCTAAGTGATACATGATCCGAATCGACTAAGCCGTGTCCGATCATCACGTGAGACGGACTAGTCACAATGGTGAACATCTCCATGTTGATCGTATCTTCTATACGACTCATGTTCGACCTTTCGATCTCCCGTGTTCCAAGGCCATGTCTGTACATGCTAGGCTCGTCAAGTCAACCTAAGTGTATTGCGTGTGTAAATCTGGCTTACACCCGTTGTATGCAAACGTTAGAGCCTATCACACCCGATCATCACGTGGTGCTTTGGAACAACGAACCTTAGCAATGGTGCACAGTTAGGGGGAACACAATTCTTGAAATTTTAGTGAGAGATCATCTTATTTAAGCTACCGTCGTTCTAAGCAAATAAGATGTAAAACATGATAAACATCACATGCAATCAAATAGTGACATGATATGGCCAATATCATTTTGCTCCTTTGATCTCCATCTTCGGGGCGCCATGGTCATGATCGTCACCGGCATGACACCATGATCTCCATCATCGTGTCTTCATGAAGTTGACTCACCAACTCTTACTTCTACTACTATGGCTAACGGTTAGCAATAAAGTAAAGTAATTACATGGCATTTTCATTGACATGCAGGTCATACAATAAATTAAGACAACTAATATGGCTCCTGCCGGTTGTCATACTCATCCACATGCAAGTCGCGATTCCTATTACAAGAACATGATCAATCTCATACATCACATCTTTTTGGCCATATTACATCACACGACATATGCTGCAAGAACAAGTTAGACGTCCTCTAATTGTCGTTGCAAGTTCTTACGTGGCTGCTATAGGTTTCTAGCAAGAACGTTTCTTACCTATGCCAAAACCACAACGTGATATGCCAATTTCTATTTACCCTTCATAAGGACCCTTTTCATCGAATCTGATCCGACTAAAGTGGGAGAGGCAGACACCCGCTAGCCACCTTATGCAACTAGTGCATGTCAGTCGGTGGAACCTGTCTCACGTAAGCATACGTGTAAGGTCGGTCCGGGCCGCTTCATCCCACGATGCCGCCGAATCAAGATAAGACTAGTAACGGCAAGTAAATTGACAAAATCGATGTCCACAACAACTTGTGTTCTACTCGTGCATAGAAACTACGCATAGACCTAGCTCATGATGCCACTGTTGGGGATCGTTGCAGAAATCAAAAAAATTCTACGCATCACCAAGATCAACCTATGGAGAAACTAGCAACGAGAAGGGGGAGTGTATCTTCATACCCTTGAAGGTCGCGATGTGGAAGCGTTACAAGAATGCGGTTGGTGGAGTCGTACACGCAACGATTCAGATCGCGGTCGATTCCGATCTAAGCGCCGAACAACGGCGCCTCCGCATTCAACACACGTACAACCCGGGGACGTCTCCTCCTTCTTGATCCAGCAAGGGGGGAGGAGAAGTTGGGGAAGAGCTCTGGCAGCACGACGGCGTGGTGTGGAGGAAGAGGAGGAGTTGGGAGGGGGGAGGGTTGCGCCAAGAAAGGGGTTCGGTTGCCCTGTCTCTCCCTCACTATATATAGGGGGAAGGGGGGAGGAGGAGGCGCCCTAGGGTTTCCCTAGGGAAGGGGCGGCGACCATACGGGAAACCCTAGATGGGTTTGGGCGCCCCCACCCCTAGGAAACTTGCCCCCCAAGCCGAGAGGGGCGGCTGCCCTAGAGGAGGCGCCCCACCTCTCCACGTTACATGAGATGGGGTGGGAGGGGCGCACAACCCCTTAGTGGGCTGGTGTGCCCCCTCCCCTTGGCCCATAAGCCCCCCCAACGCTTGCCGGGGCCTCCGAAACTTCTTTTGGACACACTGGTCATCACCCGATATGCCCAGAACAATTCCGGACTCCAATACCCTTCGTCTAATAGGTAACCACATACTATTCCCATAACAACTCTAGCGTCACTGAACCTTAAGTGTGTAGACCCTACGGGTTCGGGAACCATGCAGACATGACCGAGATACCTCTTCGACCAATAACCAATAGCGGGATCTGGATACCCATATTGGCTCCCACATGTTCCATGATGATCTCATCGGATGAACCACGATGTCGGGGATTCAATCAATCTTGTATACAATTCCCTTTGTCCATCGGTATGTTACTTTCCCGAGATTCGATCGTCGGTATCCCCATACCTCGTTCAATCTCGTTACCGGCAAGTCTCTTTACTCATTCCGTAACGCATGATCTCGTGACTAACTCCTTAGTCACATTGAGCTCATTATGATGATGCATTATCGAGTGGGCCCAGAGATACCTCTCCATCATACGGAGTGACAAATCCCAGTCTCGATTCATGCCAACCCGATAGAAACTTTCGGAGATACCTGTAGTGCACCTTTATAGCCACCCAGTTACGTCGTGACATTTGATACACCCAAAGCATTCCTACGGTATCCGGAGGTTGCACAATCTCATGGTCTAAGGAAATGATACTTGACATTACAAAAGCTCTTAACAAACGAACTACACGATCTTGTGCTATGCTTAGGATTGGGTCTTGTCCATCACATCATTATCCCAATGATGCGATCCCGTTATCAACGACATCCAATGTCCATGGTCAGGAAACCGTAACCATCTATTGATCAACGAGCTAGTCAACTAGAGGCTCACTAGGGACATGTTGTGGTCTATGTATTCACACATGTATTACAGTTTCCGGTTAATACAATTATAGCAGGAATAATAGACAATTATCACGAACAAGGAAATATAACAATAACCATTTTACTATTGCCTCTAGGGCATATTTCCAACACCAACTTCAACTAGAAAAATTCAAGTGGCTTCAAGGGCAAGCAACAAGTGAGGACGTGCTACAATTGTGGCAATGTGAGTCATTTCTTTGTAGATTGCCCATATGAGAAAAGAGAAGACAATGGAGGCAAGCTTATCCGAAAGGACAAGGCCAAGTCTTTTCCCAACAAGAACAACTTCACCAAGAAGACTCCTCCCAAGGGATTGGTGGCCCAAGAAGAGTATGATGAGGATGATGATCATGAGGAAGATGACGAGATGGTTACCATGGCCATCGTTGCTATTGCAACAACTGCACGGTCATCCCTCTTCGACTCACCAAATGAGAACATCACCGCCAAGTGCCTCATGGCTAAAGCCACCAACAAGGTAACCCCCAACATCAATTCTACCATCACTTCTAATCCTTCATTGACGGATTGCATTGATGAGAGTGAGGCGGCGGAGGAGGAGGAAAATGAATTTGAGTCTTTTATGAGTAAGCTCTAGGTAAACCCAAGAAGCACTTTGTTGCTCTCTTGGAACAACTTGGTAAAGCCAATGACATGCTCGAGGCTCACGAAGAGACCATCTCTAAGATGGAGGGTCATAGTCGAGACTATGCCGATGACATATCAGATCTCTCTAAGGCTCTTGAGGAAGAGCGTGGTCTTCGTTTGGCTCTTGAGAAGTCACACAATGATGATCAAGCTAAATTAAAGAAAGATCTTGATTATGCTTTAGTTGTTTCTCGTGTGCTCAATTCTGAAAAGGCAAAACTTGTGGTTGACCATGCTAGACTCAAGGAGGAGTTTGTTACACTTGATAAGGCTCACAAGGTCTTGAAGAGTGTATATTCTAGTCTCAAAGAGTCTCATGATCAACTTCAAGTTTCGCTAACCAAGGAGACAGCCACTTTTCCTCACATGGTTTTAATTGATAATGGAAATGCTACTAACCCTTGTTGTGAGCATGTGCATCTTGTGGGAGAAAATGCCAAGTTGAATAAGCAACTTGAGAAAGGCCTTGTGTCTTTCATACAAGGTGAGAAGAACCTCAACGATCTTTTGAGCAATCAAAAGGAAGTCGTTGCCAAGGAAGGGATTGGGTTTGCCCCCAAGGCCAACAAGAAGAAGAATGACAAGACCAAGCAACCTCTTCCTCTCAAGCAAACCTTTGTGAAGGAGGGAGAGGGTACTCCTAAGGAGAAGAACAATAATGTGAAGGGTAGTGGGGGTCAAGAAAGACATCTCCACTCCTTCCAACAAAGCCGGCGACTTTAAACCGTCTTATGTGTTCTGCCGTGCTAATGATGGACATGTTTATTCTAAATTTGTTGGTTCTTCTTATGAGTACATTGAATGGTCTATTTGGGTTCCTAAGACCCTTGTTACTAACATCAAAGGACCCATTACAAAATGGGTACCTAAAACCAAGCATTGATCTCTTGTAGGAGTTTGCTTCTAGTGGGGGATCATGGTTGCTTGATAGTGGAGCCACAAATCATATGACCGGAAGCAAAGACTTTGTGGTGGACATGCACAATGGTTCATCTATGCCCACCAATGTCGAATGGGGTGATGCCTCACCTTCTAAGGTATTGGCTCTCGGCAAGGTTGTTGTTTCTCATGATCTCGCGATCGAGAAAGTCATGCTTGTTGAGTCCCTTGCATACAATTTACTTTCCGTTCATCAACTTGCACTCATGGGTTTTGTTACTTTCTTTAATATTGATTTCGTGGCCCTCTTGTGGAGCAAGAATCTTAAAGTAGCCTTTGTTGGGCATGTCGAGAACGGTCTCTATGTGGTCAACTTCTCGGAGCGACCCACTAAGACCGCGACATGCCTAATGGCTAAAGTTTACGTGGGATGGCTTTGGCATCGCCGTTTAGCCCACGTCAATATGAGATCTTTGCAAAGTCTTCTCAAGGGGGACCATGTCCGTGGACTAACAAATGTTAGTTTTGCTAAAGATCGTGCTTGCAGTGCTTGTATCGAAGGAAAGCTACATGAGAAGGCTCACCCTCCCATGACTATCATCTACTCGACGAGGCCTTTGGAGCTCCTTCACATGGATCTCTTTGGGCCTCCATCCTTTGATAGTCTTGGGGGTAGAAAGTATTGCTTGGTAATTGTGGATGATTATTCAAGATACACTTGGGTATACTTCTTCAAGAGGAAGAGTGAGAGCCAACAAACCGTCATCAACTTTGCAAATGAAGCTCAACGTCAACATGATGCAAAGATCTTGATGATTCGAAGTGACAACGGCACCAAGTTCAAGAACTACACCTTGGATGAGTTCCTTAGTGATGAGGGGATCAAGCATCAATATACCCCTCAACAAAATGGTGTGGCGGAGAGGAAGAACCGAACATTGATGGACGTGGCAAGGACCATGATGGCGGAGTTCAAGTCTCCGTACAACTTTTGGGCTGAAGCCATCAACACCGCTTGTCATGCATCCAATCGGCTCTATATCCGCAAAGGCTTGAACAAGACTCCATATGAGATACTTACCGGTAACAAGCCCAACCTCAAGTACTTCCGGGTGTTCGGTTGTAAGTGTTTCATACTCAAGAAAGGTGTTCTTTCATCAAAATTTGAAGATAGAGCTCATGAGGGCATATTTGTTGGTTATGCTACAAACTCTCATGCTTACTGTGTCCTCAACAAGTCCACCGGACTCATTGAGGAGACGTGTAACGTGGAGTTTGATGAGAATAACGGCTCCCAAGTGGAGCAAAGTGGTACTTGTGATGTAAGTGATGAAATTCCTCCCAAGCCATAAGAAGAATGGGAATTGGTCATACCCTACCCATTGAGGAACCCCTTGTGGCCGAAGGAGAAGGATAATGTTCCACTCAAGTGGAACCATCACCAACCCAAGACCCACACGCTTCCGAAGAACAAAGTGAAGGCCCTCAACCTAATGAACAAGACCAACTGCAAGATCAACCACAAGATGATGTTGATCCACAAAGTGATGCACAAGGCCAAGTTCCATCTCTCGGGCAAGTTCAAATTCAAGAGCAAGCTCAAGATCAAGAACAAGCTCATGACGACGCTCATGATCATCAAGTTACCGCACCTCAACTCACACTTGAGGAGCAATTGGAGCGTCGTGCCGCCAAAGTTGCTTCCAGGCTCGCTGCTAGAGAGCATCACATGGAGAATATCCTTGGAAGCATTACAAAGGGGGTAAGCACTCGTAGACAATTAGCAAACTATTGTGCTCATCATGTATTTGTCTCTTGTGTTGAACCCCAAAAGTTATATGAGGCGTTTGAAGACCCCGATTGGCTCAACGCCATGCATGAAGAACTCCATAACTTCGAGCGCAACAAGGTGTGGCAACTGGTGCCAAGGACGAAGGAGAACCATAATGTCATTGGAACCAAGTGGATCTATAATAACAAGCAAGTGTTGGGGAACGTAGTATTTTAAAATTTTCCTACGATCACGCAAGATCTATCTACTAGATGCATAGCAACGAGAGGGAAGAGTGTGTCTACGTACCCTCGTAGACCGTAAGCGGAAGCGTCAAGTGACGCGGTTGATGTAGTCAAACTTCTTCGCGATCCAACCGATCAAGCACCGAACGTACGGCACCTCCACGTTCAGCACACGTTCAGCTTGATGATGTCCCACGAGCTCTTGATCCAGTTGAGCTTCACGGGAGAGTTTCGTCAGCACGACGACGTGGTGACGGATATGATGTATCTACCGGCGCAGGGCTTCGCCTAAGCACTGCGACGGTATGACCGAGGTGTGTTTCTGTGGAGGGGGGCACCGCACACGGCTAGAACAATTCAACTTGTGTGTGTTTGGGTGCCCCCCTGCCCCCGTATATAAAGGAGCAAGGTGGGGAGGCCGGCCGGCCCTCTATGGTGCGGCTAGGGCTGCAATCCTACTAGGAATAGGATTGCAATCCTATACCTAGTAGGAATCTACCAAAGAAGGAAAAGGGGGGAAGGAAAGAGAGGGAGAGGGAGAGGGAAAGAGGGGCCGCGCCCCCTCCCCTAGTCATATTCGGACTCCTCCTAGGGAGGGGGCGCGCCACCTCCTGGCTGCTTCCCTCTCTCTCCCCTATGGCCCACCAGGGCCCACCATTCCCCCGGGGGGTTCCGGTAACCCCCCGGCACTCCGGTAAATTCCGAAACTTTCCAGAACGCTTCCGGTGTCCGAATATAGTCGTCCAATATATCAATCTTTATGTCTCGGACATTCTGAGACTCCTCGTCATGTCCGTGATCTCATCCGGGACTCCAAACTACCTTCGGTACATCAAAACTCATAAAATCATAATACCGATCGTCATCAAACGTTAAGCGTGCGGACCCTACGGGTTCGAGAACTATGTAGACATGACCGAGAGACTCATCTCCGGTCAATAACCAATAGCGGAACCTGGATGCTCATATTGGCTCCTACATATTCTACGAAGATCTTTATCGGTCAAACCGCATAACAACATACGTTGTTCCTTTTGTCATCGGTATGTTACTTGCCCGAGATTCGATCGTTGGTATCTCTATACCTAGTTCAATCTCGTTACCGGCAAGTCTCTTTACTCGTTCCGTAATACATCATCTCGTGACTAACTCATTAGTCATTTGCTTGCAAGGCTTATTATGATGTGCATTACCGAGAGGGCCCAGAGATACCTCTCTGACACTCGGAGTGACAAATCCTATTCTTGATCTATGCCAACACCACGAATACTTTCAGAGACACCTGTAGAGTATCTTTATGATCACCCAGTTACGTTGTGACGTTTGATAGCACACAAGGTGTTCCTACGGTATTCGGGAGTTGCATAATCTCATAGTCATAGGAACATGTATAAGTCATGAAGAAAGCAATAGCAGTAAAACTAAACGATCAAAGTGCTATGCTAACGGATGGGTCTAGTCCATCACATGTGATCCCGTTGATCAAATGACAACTCATGTCCATGGCTTGGAAACATAGCCATCTTTTGATCAATGAGCTAGTCTAGTAGAGGCATACTAGGGACATACTATTTTGTCTATGTATTCACACATGTACCAAGTTTCCGTTTAATACAATTCTAGCATGAATAATAAACATTTATCATGATATAAGGAAATATAAATAACAACTTTATTATTGCCTCTAGGGCATATTTCCTTCAGTCTCCCACTTGCACTAGAGTCAATAATCTAGCTCACATCGCCATGTGATTTAATACCGATAGTTCACATCGTTATGTGAATAACACCCATAGTTCACATCGCTATGTGACCAATACCCGAAGGGTTTACTAGAGTCAATAATCTAGTTCACATCGCTATGTGATTAATACCCAAGAGTAATAAGGTGTGATCATGTTTTGCTTGTGAGAGAAGTTTAGTCAACGGGTCTGTCATATTCAGATCCGTATGTATTTCGCAAATTTCTATGTCTACAATGCTCTGCATGGAGCTACTCTAGCTAATTGCTCCCACTTTCAATACGCATCCAGATTGATACTTAGAGTCATCTGGATTTAGTGTCAAAGCTTGCATCGGCGTAACCCTTTACGACGAACTCTTTATCACCTCCATAATCGAGAAACATTTCCTTAGTCATCCATTTACTAAGGATAATTTTGACCGCCGTCCAGTGATCTACTCCTAGATCACTATTGTACCTCCTTGTCAAACTCATGGCAAGGTACACAACATGTTTGGTACACAGCATGGCGTACTTTATAGAACCTATGGCTGAGGCATAGGGAATGACTTTCATTCTCTCTATATTTTTCTGCCGTGGTCTGGCTTTGAGTCTTACTCAACTTCACACCTTACAAGTCAGGCAAGAACTCCTTATTTGACTGACCCATTTTGAACTACTTCAAAATCTTATCAAGGTATATACTCATCGAAAGTCTTATCAAGCGTCTTGATCTATCTCTATAGATCTTGATGCCCAATATGTAAGCAGCTTCACCAAGGTCTTTCTTTGAAAAACTCCTTTCAAACACTCCTTTATGCTTTTCAGAAAATTCTACATCATTTCCGATCGACAATATGTCATTCACATATACTTATCAGAAATTGTGTAGTGCTCCCACTCACTTTCTTGTAAATACAGGCTTCACCGCAAGTCTGTATAAATCTATATGCTTTGATCAACTTATCAAAGCGTATATTCCAACTCCGAGATGCTTGCACCAGTCCATTGATGGATCGCTGGAGCTTGCACATTTTGGTAGCACCTTTAGGATTGAAAAAACCTTCTGGTTGCATCATATACAATTCTTCTTTAATAAATCCATTAAAGAATGCAGTTTTGTTATCCATTTGCCAGATTTCATAAAATGCGGCAATTGCTAACATGATTCGGACAGACTTAAGCATCGCTACAGGTGAGAAAGTCTCATCGTAGTCAACTCCTTGAACTTGTCGAAACCCCTTCGCAACAAGTCGAGCTTTGTAAACAGTAACATTACCGTCTGCGTCGGTCTTCCTCTTGAAGATCCATTTATTCTCGATAGCTTGCCGGTCATCGGGCAAGTCAACCAAAGTCCATACTTTGTTTTCATACATGGATCCCATCTCAGATTTCATGGCCTCAAGCCATTTTGCGGAATCTGGGCTCATCATTGCTTCCTCATAGTTCGTAGGCTCATCATGGTCTAGTAACATGACTTCCAGAACTTGGTTGCCGTACCACTCTGGTGCGGAACGTACTCTGGTTGATCTACGACGTTCAGCAGAAACTTGATCTGAAGTTTCATGATCATCATCATTAGCTTCCTCACTAATTGGTGTAGGAATCACTTGAACAATTTTCTGTGATGTACTACTTTCCAATTCAGGAGAAGGTACAATTACCTCATCAAGTTCTACTTTCCTCTCACTCACTTCTTTCGAGAGAAACTCCTTCTCTAGAAAGGATCCACTCTTAGCAAAAAAGACCTTGCCTTCGGATCTGTGATAGAAGGTGTACCCAACAGTTTCTTTTTGGGTATCCTATGAAGATTTACTTCTCCGATTTGGGTTTGAGCTTATCATGTTGAAACTTTTTCACATATGCATCGCAGTCCCAAACTTAAAGAAATGACAGCTTAGATTTCTCGTCAAACCACAGTTCATAAGGTGTCATCTCCACGGATTTAGATAGTGCCCTATTTAACGTGAATGTAGCTATCTCTAATGCATAACCCCAAAAGCGATAGTGGTAGATCGGTAAGAGACATCATCGATCGCACCATATCTAATAAAGTACGGTTATGACATTCGGACACACCATTACACTGTGGTGTTCCAGGTGGCGTGAGTAGTGAAAATATTTCACATTGTTTTTACTGAAGGCCAAACTCGCTAACTCAAATATTTTACCTCTACGATCATATCGTAGAAACTCTTATTTTCTTGTTACGATGATTCTCCACTTCACTCTGAAATTCTTTGAAATTTTCAAATGTTTCAGACTTGTGCTTCATTAAGTAGATATACCCATATCTGCTCAAATCATCAGTGAAGGTCAGAAAATAACGATACCTGCCGCGAGCTTCAACACTCATTGGCCCACATACATCAGTATGTATGATTTCCAACAAATCTGTTGCTCGCTCCATAGTTTCGGAGAACGGAGTTTTAGTCATCTTGCCCATGAGGCATGGTTCGCAAGCACCAAGTGATTCATAATCAAGTGATTCCAAAAGTCCATCACTATGTAGTTTCTTCATGCGCTTTGCACCAATATGACCTAAACGGCAGTGCCACAAATAAGTTGCACTATCATTATTAACCTTGCATCTTTTGGCTTCAATATTATGAATATGTGTATCACACGATCGAGATCCAACAAACCATTTTCATTGGGTGTATGACCATAGAAGGTTTTATTCATGTAAACAGAACAACAATTAATCTCTAACTTACATGAATAACCGTATTGCAATAAACATGATCAAATCATATTCATGTTCAACACAAACACCAAATAACACTTATTTAGGTTCAACACTAATCCCGAAAGTGTAGGGAGTGTGCGATGATGATCATATCAATCTTGCAACTACTTCCAATACACATCATCATTTCATCCTTTAACTAGTTTCTGTTCATTATGCAACTCCCATTTCGAGTTACTACTCTTTAGCAACTGAACTAGTATCAAATACCGAGGGGTTGCTATGAACACTAGTAAAGTACACATCAATAATCTGTATATCAAAATATACTGTTGTTCACTTTGCCATCCTTCTTATTCGCCAAGTATCTAGGGCAGTTCCACTTCCAGTGACCATTTCCTTTGCAGTAGAATCACTTAGTTTCAGGCTTGAGTTTAGCTTTGGGTTTCTTCACGGGAGTGACAACTTACTTATCATTCTTCTTGAAGTTCCCCTTCTATCCCTTTGCCCTTTACTTGAAACAAGTGGTCTTGTTAACCGTCAACACTTGATGTTCTTTCTTGATTTCTACCTTCGCTGATTTCAGCATCGCGAAGAGCTTTGAATTACTTTCGTCATCCCTTGCATATTATAGTTCATCACGAAGTTCTACTAACTTGGTGATAGTGACTAGAGAACTTTGTCAATTACTATCTTATCTAGAAGATAAACTCCCACTTGATTCAAGCAATTGTAGTACCCAGACAATCTGAGCACATGCTCACCGGTTGAGCTATTCTCCTCCATCTTGTAGGCAAAGTACTGTCAGAGGTCTCATACCTCTCAACACGGGCATGAGTATGAAAATACTAATTTCAACTCTTGGAACATCTCATATGCTCCGTGGCGTTCAAAACGTTTTTGAAGTCCCGGTTCTAAGCCGTAAAGCATGGTGCACTAAACTATCAAGTAGTCATCATACCGATCTTTTGTCAAAACGTTCATAACGTCTACATCTAATCCTGCAATAGGTCTGTCACCTAGCGGTGCATCAAGGACATAATTCTTCTGTGCAGCAATGAGGATAATCCTCAGATCACGGAACAATTCCGCATCATTGCTACTAATATCTTTCAACTTAGTTTTCTCTAGGAACATATAAAAAAATAAATGGGGAGCAACATCGCGAGCTATTGATCTACAACATAGATATGCTAATACTACCAGGACTAAGTTCATGATAAATTAAAGTTCAATTAATCATATTACTTAAAGAACTCCCACTTAGATAGACATCCCTCCGGTCATCTAAATGATCACGTGATCCAAATCAACTAAACCATGTCCGATCATCACGTGAGATGGAGTAGTTTCAATGGTGAACATCTTATGTTGATCATATCTACTATATGATTCACGCTCAACCTTTCGGTTTCCAGTGTTCCGAGGCCATATCTGCATATGCTAGGCTCGTCAAGTTTAACCCGAGTATTCTGCGTGTGCAAAACTGGCTTATACCCGTTGTATTTGAACGTAGAGCTTATCACACCCGATCATCATGTGGTGTCTCGGCACGACGAGCTTTCGCAACGGTGCATACTCAGGGAGAACACTTATACCTTGAAATTTAGTAAGGGATCATCTTATAATGCTACCGTCTTTCTAAGCAAAATAAGAAGCATAATAAGATAAACATCATATGCAATCAAAATATGTGACATGATATGGCCATCATCATCTTGTGCTTTTGATCTCCATATCCAAAGCACCGTCATGATCACCTTCGTCACCGGCGCGACACCTTGATCTCCATCGTAGCAGCATTGTCGTCTCGCCAACTATTGCTTCTACGACTATCGCTACCGCTTAGTGATAAAGTAAAGCAATTACATGGCGATTGCATTTCATACAATAAAGCGACAACCATATGGCTCCTGCCAGTTGCCGATAACATTACAAAACATGATCATCTCATACAAAACCGTATAACTCATCATGTCTTGACCATATCACATCACAACATGCCCTGCAAAAACAAGTTAGACGTCCTCTACTTTGTTGTTGCAAGTTTTACGTGGCTGCTACGGGCTTAGCAAGAACCGTTCTTACCTACGCATACAAAAACCACAACGATGTTTCGTCAAGTATGTGCTGTTTTAACCTTCACAAGGACCGGGCGTAGGCACACTTGATTCAGCTAAAGTGAGAGAGACAGACACCCGCCAGTCACCTTTAAGCAACGAGTGCTCGTAACGGTGAAACCAGTCTCGCGTAAGCGTACGCGTAATGTCGGTCCGGGCCGCTTCATCTCACAATACCGTCGAAGCAAAGTATGACACGCTGGTAAGCAGTATGACTAGTATCGCCCACAACTCATTGTGTTCTACTCGTGCATATCATCTACGCATAGACCTGGCTCATGATGCCACTGTTGGGGAACATAGTATTTTAAAATTTTCCTACGATCACGCAAGATCTATCTACTAGATGCATAGCAACGAGAGGGAAGAGTGTGTCTACGTACCCTCGTAGACCGTAAGCGGAAGCGTCAAGTGACGTGGTTGATGTAGTCAAACTTCTTCGCGATCCAACCGATCAAGCACCGAACCTACGGCACCTCCGCGTTCAGCACACATTCAGCTTGATGACGTCCCACGAGCTCTTGATCCAGTTGAGCTTCATGAGAGAGTTTCGTCAGCACGACGGCGTGGTGACGGATATGATGTATCTACCGGCGCAGGGCTTTGCCTAAGCACTGCGACGGTATGACCGAGGTGTGTTTCTATGGAGGGGGCACCGCACACGGCTAGAACAATTCAAATTGTGTGTGTTTGGGTGCCCCCCTGCCCCTGTATATAAAGGAGCAAAGGGGGGAGGCCGGCCGGCCCTCTATGGTGCGGCTAGGGCTGCAATCCTACTAGGAATCTACCAAAGAAGGAAAATGGGGGAAGGAAAGAGAGGGAGAGGGAGAGGGAAAGAGGGGCCGCGCCCCCTCCCCTAGTCCTATTCGGACTCCTCCTAGGGAGGGGGCGCGCCACCTCCTGGCTGCTGCCCTCTCTCTCCCCTATGGCCCACCAGGGCCCACCATTCCCCCGGGGGGTTCCGGTAACCCCCCGGCACTCCGGTAAATTCCGAAACTTTCCAGAACGCTTTCGGTGTCCGAATATAGTCATCCAATATATCAATCTTTATGTCTCGGACATTCCGAGACTCCTTCATATACGTGATCTCATCCGGGACTCCGAACTACCTTCGGTACATCAAAACTCATAAACTCATAATATCGATGGTCATCAAACGTTAAGCGTGCGGACCCTACGGGTTCGAGAACTATGTAGACATGACCGAGACTCATCTCCGGTCAATAACCAATAGCGGAACCTGGATGCTCATATTGGCTCCTACATATTCTACGAAGATCTTTATCGGTCAAACCGCATAACAACATACGTTGTTCCTTTTGTCATCGGTATGTTACTTGCCCGAGATTCGATCGTTGGTATCTCTATACCTAGTACAATCTCGTTACCGGCAAGTCTCTTTACTCGTTCCGTAATACACCATCTCGTGACTAACTCATTAGTCATTTGCTTGCAAGGCTTATTATGGTGTGCATTACCGAGAGGGCCCAGAGATACCTCTCCGACACTCGGAGTGACAAATCCTATTCTTGATCTATGCCAACACCACGAATACTTTCGGAGACACCTGTAGAGTATCTTTATGATCACCCAGTTACGTTGTGACGTTTGATAGCACACAAGGTGTTCCTACGGTATTCGGGAGTTGCATAATCTCATAGTCATAGGAACATGTATAAGTCATGAAGAAAGCAATAGCAGTAAAACTAAACGATCAAAGTGCTATGCTAACGGATGGGTCTAGTTCATCACATCATTCTCCTAATGATGTGATCCCGTTGATCAAATGACAACTCATGTCTATGGCTTGGAGACATAGCCATCTTTTGACCAATGAGCTAGTCTAGTAGAGGCATACTAGGGACATACTATTTTGTCTATGTATTCACACATGTACCAAGTTTCCGGTTAATACAATTCTAGCGTGAATAATAAACATTTATCATGATATAAGGAAATATAAATAACAACTTTATTATTGCCTCTAGGGCATATTTCCTTCAGCAAGATGCTCACGGGATAGTCATTCGCAACAAGGCTCGTTTGGTGGCACAAGGCTACTCCCAAGTCGAGGGTATCGACAACGGTGAAACTTTGCCCCCGTTGCTCGCCTTGAATCTATTCGTTGTTGCTTGCCTATGATTCTCATCATAACTATAAATTGCAACAAATGGATGTGAAAAGTGAATTTCTTAATGGTCCTCTTAATGAGTTGGTGTATGTCAAACAACCCCCGGGGTTTGAGGATCCTAAGTTCCCCAATCATGTGTATCAACTCGATAAGGCACTTTATGGCCTTAAACAAGCCCTACGTGCGTGGTATGAGCATCTTACCGAGTTGTTGCAAGATCGTGGGTTTGGAATTGGGAAAATCGACCAAACTCTTTTTACTAAGAAGGTCAAAGGGGAGTTGTTTGTATGCCAACTATATGTTGATGATATTATCTTTGGTTCACCTAACAAAGCTTTCAATGATGAGTTTGCCGCACTCATGACCGCGGAGTTTGAGATGTCCATGATGGGAGAGTTGAAGTTCTTCCTCGGGTTCGAAATCAAACAAAGACGCGAAGGTATCTTCATCAAACAAGCCAAATACACTCAAGACATGCTCAAGAGATTCAATCTAAGTGATGTCAAGCCGGCTACTACTCCAATGCCTACCAAGTGCCAACTTGATATTGATCCCAATGGTAAAGCGATGGATCAAAAGGTATATCGTTCTATGATTGGATCCATGCTTTACCTTTGTGCATCTAGACCGGATATCATGTTGAGTGTGGGAATTTGTGCACGGTTTCAAGCCTCACCTAAGGAAAGTCACTTTATGGCGGTCAAGCGAATCTTTCGATATTTGGATCATACCCCAAACTTTGGCTTACGGTACCCAAGAGGAGCAAACTTCAATCTTGTAGGTTTCTCGGATTCGGATTGGGCGGGAGACAAAGTGGATAGGAAGTAAACTTCCGGAGGGTGCCAATTTCTTGGTTGCTCTTTGGTGAGTTGGTCTTCCAAGAAGCAAAGTTGTGTATCTCTCTCCTCCACCGAAGCCGAGTATGTGGCGGCCCACAGTTGTTCTGCTCAACTTTTATGGATGAGGCAAACTTTAAAGGATTACGGTGTCATTTGTGACAAAGTGCCTCTTTGGTGTGACAATGAAAGTGCCATCAAGATTTCTCTCAACCCGGTGCAACACTTCAAGGCGAAGCATATTGAGATTCGGTATCACTTAATCCGGGAGCATATTCGGTGAGGGGAGATTGATCTTCATTATGTCTACACTCATGATAACCTTGCAGATATTTTCACTAAGCCTTTGGATGAAGGAAGATTTCGCGATTTAAGGCATAAGCTAAATATCATAGATTTGAGCAACGTGGATTCAATCTTTGCACACCTCCCCATACTCATCATGCTATCTTGCTTAGGTGCAGGCATGGACATAGGGGGAGTGTTGTTCTCTCAATGAACTTTCCCTCCCCCCATTATGCATAAATAGATCAACTCTTTCAAATTCACCATTGTTGATGGCATGTATGTTCTTCAAAGATGAGTAGTGGTCATGGGCCCAAGGTTAAAATTTTCGCGGTGCCATACCATTTCACTCAAACATAGGTGTGAAGGAAATATGCCCTAGAGGCAATAATAAAGTTGTTATTTGTATTTCCTTATATCATGATAAATGTTTATTATTCATGCTAGAATTGTATTAACCGGAAACTTAGTACATGTGTGAATACATAGACAAAACAGAGTGTCCCTAGTATGCCCCTACTAGACTAGCTCATTGATAAAATATGGTTATGTTTCCTAACCATAGACATCAGTTGTCATTTGATCAACGGGATCACATAATTAGGAGAATGATGTGATGGACAAGACCCATCCGTTAGCTTAGCAACTTGATCGTTTAGTTTTACTACTATTGCTTTCTTCATGACATATACATGTTCCTATGACTATGAGATTATGCAACTCCCGAATATCGAAGGAACACCTTGTGTGCTATCAAACGTCACAACGTAACTAGGTGATTATAACGATGCTCTACAGGTCTCTCTGAAGGTGTTTGTGGTGTTGGCATAGATCGAGAATAGGATTTGTCACTCCGACTGTCGGAAAGGTATCTCTGGGCCCTCTCGGTAATACACATCATAATAAGCCTTGCAAGCAAATGACTAATGAGTTATTCATGAGATGATGTACTACGGAACGAGTAAAGAGACTTGCTGGTAACTAGATTGAACTAGGTATGATGATACCGATGATCGAATCTCAGACAAGTAACATACCGACGACAAAGGGAACAACATATGTTGTTATGCGGTTTGACCGATAAAGATCTTCGTAGAATATGTAGAAACCAATATGAGCATCCAGGTTCCGCTGTTGGTTATTGATCGGAGATGAGTCTCGGTCATGTCTACATAGTTCTCGAACCCGTAGGGTCCGCACGCTTAACGTTCGATGACGATCGGTATTATGAGTTTATGTGTTTTGATGTATCGAAGGTAGTTTAGAGTCTCGGATGTGATCATGGACATGACGAGGAGTCTTGAAATGGTTGAGACATAAAGATTGATATAATGGGCGGCTATATTCGGACACCGGAAGTGTTCCAGGTGATTTCGGAGAAAACCGGAGTGCCGGAGGGTTACCGGAAACCCCCTGGAGAAATAATGGGCCACTGCTACTTCTCGAGCTTGCGTTGTATTCCCTTGAAGAGGAAAGGGTGAGGCAGCACAGTAGCGTATGTATTTCCCTCATTTTTGAGAACCAAGCTATCAATCCAGTAGGAGACCACGCGCGAGTCCCTCGCACCTGCACAAACAAATAAGAACCTCACAGCCAACACGATAAAAGGGGTTGTCAATCCCTTCTCGGTCACTTACGACAGTGAGATCTGATAGATATGATAAGATAATATTTTTGGTATTTTTTGTATTTTTGGTATAGAGATTGAAAGTAAATTATTTAAAGTAAAATAAATAGTTGATGGAAGATTAATATCATGAGAATAGACCCGGGGGCCATAGGTTTCACTAGTGGCTTCTCTCATGATAGCAGAATTCTATGGTGGGTGAACAAATTACTGTCGAGCAATTGATAGAAAAGCGCATAGTTATGATAATATCTAGGCATGATCATTGTATATAGGCATCACGTTCGTGACAAGTAGACCGAAACGATTCTGCATCTACTACTATTACTCCACACATCGACCGCTATCCAGCATGCATCTAGAGTATTAAGTTCATAAGAACAGAGTAACGCCTTAAGCAAGATGACATGATGTAGAGGGATAAACTCAATCAATATGATATAAACCCCATCTTTTTATCCTCGATGGCAACAATTCAATACGTGCCTTGCTGCCCCTGCTGTCACTAGGAAAGGACACCGCAAGATAGAACCCAAAGCCAAGCACTTCTCCCATTGCAAGAACTATAGATCTAGTAGGCCAAACCAAACCAATAATTCGAAGAGACTTGCAACGATATCATAATCATACATAAAAGATTTAAGAAAAGAATCCAATATTGTTCATAGATAATCTTGATCATAAACCCACAATTCATCGGATCTCGATAAACACACCGCAAAAAGTTTACATCGAATAGATCTCCTTGAAGATCGAGGAGAACTTTGTATTGAGATCCAAAGAGAGAGAAGAAGCCATCTAGCTAATAACTGTGGACCCGCAGGTCTGAGGTAAACTACTCACAACTCATCGGAGAGGCTATGGTGTTGACGTAGAAGCCCTCCGTGATCGATGCCCCCTCCGGCGGAGCTCCGGAACAGGCGCCAAGATGGGATCTCACGGGTACAGAAGGTTATAGCAGTGGAATTAGGGTTTCGTCCGTCTCCCCAATATTTTCAGGGTATGAGAGTATATATAGGCTGAAGAGGCACGTTAGGGGAGCCAGAGGGGGCCCACGAGGGTGGGGGCGCGCCTACCCCCTGGGCGCGCCCCATGCACTCGTGGCCGCCTCTCTCATTTCTAGGCGTGTACTCCAAGTCTTCTGTGTTGATATCGTTCCAAAAATAACTCCCCCGAAGGTTTCATTCTGTTTGGACTCCGTTTGATATTCCTTTTCTACGTAACACTGAAATAGGCAAAACAACATCAATTTGCACTAGGCCTTGGGTTAGTAGGTTAGTCCCAAAAATATTTCCCTAATAATAAAGCGATTATCGCTTCTGCCCGCCAGCTCACCATCGTCGTACTTTCTCTAAAACCCCCCTGTGATTGTTAGTAATACAACATGCAGTCCCTCTTTTACTGAAAACGGTTCGTTTAAAAATACGCGTCTTATCCACACGCTCTCGCTTCCTTTCCACACACAGCGGACAGGAGGAGGTGAGTTGCGGGCTGAGCAGCCGCAGAAGTTCAGGGGCGGCGCGGCAGAGCAGGAGAAGTTGAGTGGCCGAGCCCTAGTCACCGGACGGATACAGCAGCCTCCCGCTTCCTTTCTAGCCACGGTGGAGCAGGAGAGAGTTGAGGGGCGGGTGGCGCAGGAGAGGTTCAGGCCCATGGCGGAGTACATGGCGGACGTCGTGGTCGCGTGGCCATCCTTGCTGCGCTTGTGTGAGAGAGAGAGAGTTGATCTGAAGAAGATAAAAAAGGGGTGTGGTCAACCAGTGGGTGGGGTCGGTTGGGACTGCACGACCACACCAGAGCGGTCGTTGCGGGAGCGACGGCGGCCTCGAGCGCAGGGCTGGGGCCAGCTCGTCTGCAGAGGAGCCATGGCCAGCGGGAATCGTTGTGGGATTCCCGGCACCACGCGAATGAGGAGCCGTCGACAGCGGGCGGCGTGCCACGGTCGGGGAAGAAGAGCGGAGCCAGAGACCCCCAGGCGGCGTTGTCGTGGGTGCAGCTGGAGCACGATGGGCCGTCGTGGCTTTGGGGGGCTGGAGCACGACTAGGGGGAGGGGGGAGGGGCGACGCAAAGCCGCTCGTGGTCGGTGAATAGAAAAGAGGAGGAGAGGCGCTGGGGTGGTGTGGTGAGGAAGATGGTGGCGGAGCAGCGCGGGTCTAGATGAGATGAGGAATCTGCGGTGGCCTGGGTTGCTAGAAGATGGAGGCGGAGCACGCACACTGTACGATGAGATAGGAATCTCGGGAACTGGGTGCTTTTTTAGCAACTGTTGTGATGTATTGACTAGAGTCTGCTAGACGGTGTTGTTCGTTTTTTGGTGAGATGGTGCTGTTCGTACCAGCACTAAATAATATAGATCTTTCTTTTACGGGTGAGCACCGATTGCAAGGTGGAGAGGTGGCCGCGCTCCATGCCTCGCTGAGTCTGCGCAGCACCTGGACCCGTCCACTGGTCGTGGCGGCTTCGGCCGGCAAGGGCCTCTTTCTCTAGCTGCGCCGTCGAGGTGCTGGACCTCGAGCTGCACCTCTAGCTAGCCGGCGTCGCCTGGCTGCCTGTTGCCGTTCATATTGCATAGGTGACACTAATCAGTTCATCTATTACTCGCTCCTATCGATCTTTTTGTTAATTGCTATAATAAATTAGATCCTTCAACATAGCTTAATTAACCAACTTTGTGTCTCATCGGGATAAAATAATTGTTAATATTCCTCTTACATCAACCCTCACGGCATGTAATAACGGCTCCATATGTCACGAGTACATTTGTTTTTGAGCGGTGGTATATTATTATTATATACAATAATTAAAATATATGTGAGTGAAATATTGGAAAGATACTCGCTACTCTGTGGAACCGCCTAACCAATATTGCTTTTGTAGAGTTTGCGCTTGTGTTGTGATGTCATCACCAACGACGCGCCCGACGGCAGGTTCCTCACCCACGACTACTCGTTCACCTTGAGGTGCGCATACTCGCTGCTCTCCTCCGACCACGTGATAGGTCTCAACGCGGATCACATCTGGGGCTTCAACCAGTAGATATCGTGATTGTTCAAAAATAATATTGGAAAGAAATATGCAGTTTTTTAAGGAGAAGATATTTGGGTCTCATTGAGATGTGCTGACCATCATGATATTTACTATGGTTGTCATCGATAATGTTGGTGTTACAGGGAGGAGGAAGGAATGAAGAATAGAGAGAGTGCGACAACGATGCACTTTCATATTTCACACGTTCAGTATATTAAGGCAAGCAAGACCTCTCACAAAGGAGGGGCTGCCCTCACGTCCATCTTGATTGTGCGATAAAGTAGTCGAGTTCATTGTTAAAGGATTAACCACATTCACATATATTGTGATCATGCGGACACCACTAGGCGATGATGGCGATGGTGTTGAAATAGAGGGTGCGGGCCTATCAGTGGCAATGGCTTGAGCAATGCTTAGTGGATAGGATTATTGGGCTATATTTTTCTCCCGTTGCAACACACGAGCATGTTTGCTAGTAACATAAAAGTCTATAATAAAGCCCATTAAACATCCAAAACAGAATATATAATAGCATGGAACAATAAAAAATTATAGATACGTTGGAGACGTATCAAGCATCCCCAAGCTTAATTCCTGCTCGTCCTTGAGTAGGTAAATGATAAAAATAGAATTTTTGATGTGGAATGCTAACCAACGTAATTCTCAATGTAATTTTCTTTATTGTGGCATGAATGTTCAGATCTGAAAGATTCAAGACAAAAGTCTATATTGACATAAGAATAATAATACTTCAAGCATACTATCAAAGCAATCATGTCTTCTCAAAATAACACGGCCAAAGAAAGTTCATCCCTACAAAATCATATAGTTTGTCTATGCTCCATCTTCGTCACACAAAATATTCAAATGATGCACAACCCCAGTTTCAGCCAAGCAATTGTTTCATACTTAAAAAATTTTCAAACCTTTTCAACTTTCACGCAATACATGAGCGTGAGCCATGGACATAGCACTATACGTGGAATAGAGTGGTGGTTGTGGAGAAGACAAATGAGGAAGATGGTCTCACATCAACTAGGCGTATCAATGGGCTATGGAGATGCCCATCAATAGATATCAATGTGAGTGAGTAGGGATTGCCATGCAATGGATGCACTAGAGCTAAAAATGTATGAAAGCTCAACAAAAGAAACTAAGTGGGTGTGCATCCAACTTGCTTGCTCACGAAGACCTAGGGCATTTGAGGAAGCCCATCGTTGGAATATACAAGCCAAGTTCTCTAATGAAAATTCCCACTAGTATATGCAAGTGACAAAACAAGAGACTCTCTATCATGAAGATCATGGTGGTACTTTGAAGCACAAGTGTGGAAAAAGATAGTAGCATTGTCCCTTTTTTCTTTTCTTTTCTTTTTTTCGTTGGGCCTTTCTTTTTTTCTTTGGCCTTTCCTTCTTCTTTTTCTTTTTTTCTTTGGGACAATGCTCTAATAATGATGATCATCACACTTTTATTGATTTACAACTTGATATTACAACTCGATACTAGAACAAAGTATGACTCTATATGAATGCATCCAGCGGTGTACTGGGATGTGAAATGAATCAAGAGTGACATGTATGAAAAATTATGCATGGTGGCCTAGCCAAGAATACGATGTCAACTACATGATCATGCATGACAATATGACAATGATGAAGTGTGTCATAGCAAACTGAACGGTGTAAAGTTGCATGGCAATATATCTCGGAATGGCTATGGAAATGCCATGATAGGTAGGTATGGTGGATGTTTTGAGGAGGGTATATGGTGGGTGTATGGTACCGGCGAAAGTTGCGCAGTACAAGAGAGGCTAGCAATGGTGGAAGGGTGAGAGTGTGTATAATCCATGGACTCAACATTAGTCATAAAGAACTCACATACTTATTGCAAAAATCTACAAGTCATCAAAACAAAGTACTACACGCATGCTCCTAGGGGAAGGGTTGGTAGGAGTTAACCATCGCGTGATCCCGGCCTCAACACAAAGGATGACACTCAATGAAATACCTCATGCTTCAAATTTGTCACACAACGGTCACCATACGTGCATGCTACGGGACTTGCAAACCTCAACACAAGTATTTCTCAAATTCACAACTACTCTATTAGCATGACTCTAATATCACCATCCTCATATCTCAAAACAATCATCAAGTATCAAACTTCTCATAATATTCAATGCACTTTATGTGAAAGTTTTTACTATACCCATCTTGGATGCCTATCATATTAGGACTAGCTTTATAACCAAAGCACATTACCATGCTATTCTAAGAGACTCTCAAAAAGATATAAGTGAAGCATGAGTTATCAATAATTTCTACAAAATAAAACCACCACCGTGCTCCAAAAGATATAAGTGAAGCACTAGAGCAAAACTATCTACCTCAAAAGTTATAAGTGAAGCACATAGAGTATTCTAATAAATTCCAATTCTTTTGTATCTCTGTCAGAAGGTGTCTACAGCAAGGATGATTGTGGTAAACTAAAAATCAAATACTCAAATCATACATGAAGCTCCAAGCAAAACACATATCATGTGGTGAATAAAAATATAGTCTCAAGTAAAGTTACCGATTGACGAAGACGAAAGAGGGGATGCCTTCCCAGGACATCCCCAAGCTTAGGCTTTTAGTTGTCCTTTAATTGTACCTTGGGTTGCCTTGGGCACCCCCAAGCTTAGGCTCTTTCCACTCTTTGTTCCATAGTCCATCAAATCCTTACCCAAAACTTGAAAACTTCACAACACAAAACTTAGCCAAAAATCTTGTGAGTTCCGTTAGTATCAGAAAACAAATCACCACTCAAAGGTACTATAATGAACCCATTCTTTGTTTATATTGGTGTTAAAACTACTGTATTCCAACTTCTCTATGATTCATACCCCCGATACTACTCATAGATTCATCAAAATAAGCAAACAACACACGAAAAACAGAATCTGTCAAAAACAGAACAGTCTGTAGCAGTCTGTAACTTTAGAATACTTCTGTAACTCTAAAAAAATTGAAGTAAATTGGTGGACGTGAGGAATTTTTATATTAATCATCTGCAAAAAGAATCAACTAAAAAGCACTCTCCAGTAAAAAATGGTAGCTAATCTCGTGAGAGCTAACGTTTCTGTTTTTTACGGCATGATCGCATAAACTTTACCCAAGTCTTCCCAAAGGTTCTACTTGGCACAAACACTAATTAAAACACAAAACCACATCTAAACAGAATCTAAATGCAATATTTATTCCTAAACATAAGCAAAAGCAAAAAAAAAAAGTTTGGGTTGCCTCCCAACAAGCACTATCATTTAACGCCCCTAGCTAGACAAGATACAAGAATAGATCTAGGTATTGCCATCTTTGATTGGCAATCCATAAGTGGCTCTCATAATAGATTCATAAGGTAATTTGATTTTCTTTCTAGGAAAGTGTTCCATGCCTTTCCTTAACAGAATTTGGAATCTAATATTTCCTTCCCTCATATCAATAATTGCACCAATCGTTCTAAGGAAAGGTCTACCAAGAATAATACGACATGTAGGATTGCAATCTATATCAAGAACAATGAAATTTACGAGCACATAGTTCCTATTTGCGACAATAAGAACATCATTAATCCTTCCCATATGTTTCTTAATGGTAGAATCCGCAAGATACAAATTTAAAGAACAATCATCAAGTTCATGGAAACCTAACATATCACACAAAGCTTTTGGAATTGTTGAAACACTTGCACCCAAATCACACAAAGCAAAGCATTCATGATCTTTAATCTTAATTTTAATAGTAGGTTTCCACTCATCATAAAGTTTTCTAGGGATAGAAACTTCGAATTCAAGTTTTTCTTCATAAGATTGCATTAAAGCATCAACTATGCGTTTGGTAAAAGCTTTATTTTGACTATAAGCATGCGGATAATTTAGCACGGATTGCAATAAGGAAATACAATCTATTAAAGAGAAATTATCATAACTGAATCTCTTGAAATCCAAGATAGTGGGTTCATTGCTATGTAAAGTTTTGACTTTTTCAATCCCACTTTTAACAATTTTAGCATCAAGATCTAAAAACTCCGAATCATTGGGACGCCATTTAACTAAAGTAGACTCATCTCCAGTCCCATATTTATCAAGATTCATACTAGAAAACAAGGATTTAATAGGAGACACATCAATCACTTTCAGATCTCCATCTTTATTATCATGAAAACTAGAAGAACACGCTTTCATAATGCAATCTCTTTTAGCACGCATCCTAGCGGTTCTTTCCTTGCATTCATCAATGGAAATTCTCATGGCTTTGAGAGACTCGTTGATACCATGCTTAGGTGGAATAGATCTAAGTTTCAAAGAATAAACATCGAGAGAAATTCTATCCACGTTTCTAGCCAATTCGTCTACCTTAAGCAATTTTTCTTCAAGCAAAGCATTGAAATTATTTTGCGAATTCATAAACTCTTTAACACTAGTCTCAAATTCAGAGGGCATCTTACTAAAATTTCCATAAGAGTTTTTGTAGGAATTACCATAATTGTTAGAGGAATTACTAGGAAAAGGCCAAGAATTAAAGTTTCCTCTATAAGCGTTGTTACCAAAATTATTCCTAGCAACAAAATTCACATCCAAAGATTCATTATTATTCTCAATCAACATGGACAAAGGCATATCGTTAGGATCATAAGAAACACTCTTAGTAGCAAATAATTTCATAAGTTCATCCATCTTTCCACTCAAAACACTAATCTCTTCAATAGCATGCACTTTTTTACTAGTAGATCTTTCAGTGTGCCATTGAGAGTAGTTAACCATAATATTATCTAGGAGTTTGGTAGCTTCTCCTAAAGTGATTTCCAAAAAAGTGCCCCCCCGCGGCTGAATCTAAAAGATTTCTAGAAGAAAAATTCATGCCGACATAATTTTTTTGTATAATCATCCATAAGTTCAAACCATGTCTAGGGAAATTGCGTATCATTAATTTCATTCTCTCCCAAGCTTGTGCAACATGCTCATGATCTAGTTGCTTAAAATTCATAATATCGTTTCTAAGAGAGATAATCTTAGCGGGAGGAAAATACTTAGAGATAAAGGCATCTTTGCACTTATTCCATGAATCAATACTATTTCTAGGCAAAGAGGAGAACCAAGTTTTAGCACGATCTCTAAGTGAAAACGGAAATACCTTCAATTTAACAATATTATTATCCGTATCCCTCTTCTTTTGCATATCGCACAAATCAACAAAGTTTTTTAGATGGGTAGCGACATCTTCACTAGGAAGGCCAGAAAATTGATCTTTCATGACAAGATTCAACAGAGCAGCATTAATCTCACAAGATTCAGCATCTAAGAAAGGAGCAATAGGAGTGCTAATAAAATCATTATTGTTGGTATTGGAAAAGTCACACAATTTGGTATTGTCTTGAGCCATAGTGACAAGCAAGCAATCCAACACACAAGCAAACAAGAGGCAAGCGAACGGTAAAACACACGGAAAAAGAAGGGCGAATAAAACTGCAAGGGTGAAGTGGGGGAGAGGAAAACGAGAGGCAAATAATGTAATGCGGGGGATAAGGGTTTGTTGTAGGTACTTGGTATATGACTTTTTTGAAGATCTCCCCGGCAACGGCGCCAGAAATTCGTCTTGCTACTTCTCGAGCTTGCGTTGTATTCCCTCGAAGAGGAAAGGGTGATGCAGCACAGTAGCGTAAGTATTTCCCTCAGTTTTTGAGAACCAAGGTATCAATCCAGTAGGAGACCACGCACGAGTCCCTCGCACCTGCACAAACAAATAAGAACCTCGCAACCAACGCGATAAAAAGGTTTGTCAATCCCTTCTCGGTCACTTACGAGAGTGAGATTTTATAGATATGATAAGATAATATTTTTGGTATTTTTGGTATAGAGATTGAAAGTAAATTATGCAAAGTAAAGTAAATAGTTGATGGAAGATTAATATAATGAGAATAGACCCGGGGGCCATATGTTTCACTAGTGTCTTCTCTCATTATAGCAGAATTCTACGGTGGGTGAACAGATTACTGTCGAGCAATTGATAGAAAAGCGCATAGTTATGAGAATATCTAGGCATGATCATTGTATATAAGCATCACGTCTGTGACAAGTAGACCGAAACGATTCTACATCTACTACTATTACTCCACACATCGACCGCTATCCAGCATGCATCTAGAGTATTAAGTTCATAAGAACAGAGTAACGCCTTAAGCAAGATGATATGATGTAGATGGATAAACTCAAGCAATATGATATAAACCCCATCTTTTTATCCTCGATGGCAACAATACAATACATGCCTTGCTGCCCCTACTGTTACTGGGAAAGGACACCGCAAGATTGAACCCAAAGCCAAGCACTTCTCCCATTGCAAGAACTATAGATCTAGTAGGCCAAACCAAACCAATATTTCTAAGAGACTTGCAAGGATATCATAATCATACATAAAAGATTTCAGAAAAGAATCCAATATTGTTCATAGATAATCTTGATCATAAACCCACAATTCATCGGATCTCGACAAACACACCGCAAAAAGATTACATCGAATAGATCTCCTCGAAGATCAAGGAGAACTTTGTATTGTGATCCAAAGAGAGAGAAGAAGCCATCTCGCTAATAACTATGGATCCGAAGGTCTGAGGTAAACTACTCACAACTCATCGGAGAGGCTATGGTGTTGTCATAGAAGCCCTCCGCGATTGATGCCCCCTCCGGCGGAGCTCCGGAGCAGGCCCCAAGATGGGATCTCACGGGTATATAAGGTTACGGCAGTGGAATTAGGGTTTCGTCTGTCTCCCCGATGTTTTCAGGGTATGAAAGTATATATAGGCTGAAGAGGCACGTAAGGGGAGCCAGAGGGGGCCCACGAGGGGGGCATGCACCTGCCCTCATGGCTGCCTCTCTCGCTTCCAGGCGTGTACTCCAAGTCTTCTGTGTTGATATCGTTCCAAAAATAACTCCCCCGAAGGTTTCATTCCGTTTGATATTCCTTTTCTGCGAAACACTGAAATAGGCAAAAAACAACAATTTGTACTGGGCCTTGGGTTAGTAGTCTAGTCCCAAAATTAATATAAAAGTGTATAATAAAGCCCATTAAACATCCAAAACAGAATATATAATAGCATGGAACAATAAAAAATTATAGATACGTTGGAGACGTATGAGCCACATGGGCCTTAGTGGAGAAAGAGAGGGCCAGCCAGGGCAGGCCACGCCCCCCTCCCCCTATGGTCTGAATTGGACTATCGAAGGGGGGGGGTGGCGCCCCCTTTCCTTCTCCCTCTCCTCCTTCCTTTCCCCCTCCTAGTAGGAGTAGGAAAGGGGAGTCCTACTCCTACTAGGAGGAGGACTCCTCCTCTCCCCGCGCGCCAGAAGGGTCGGCCGGCCTCCCCCTTGCTCATTTATATCCGTTGGCAAGGGGGCACCCTAGAACACACAAGTTAACATCAGTTTTAGCTGTGTGTGGTGCCCTCTCCACAAATACACACCTCGATCATATCGTTGCAGTGCTTAAGCGAAGCACTGCGCCGGTAGCTTCATCATCACCGTCACCACGCCGTCGTGCTGACGAAACTCTCACATGACGCTTAACTGGATCAAGAGCTCGTGGGACATCATCGAGCTGAACGTGTGCTGAACGCGGAGGTGTCGTACATTTGGTGCTTGGATCGGTTGGATCATGAAGACGTTCGACTACATCAACCGTGTCACTAGACACTTCCGCTTTCTGTCTACGAGGATACGTAGGCACACTATCCCCGCTCGTTGCTATGCTTCTCCTAGATAGATCTTGTGTGATCGTAGGAATTTGTTTGAAATACTACGTTCCCAAATAGTGGCATCATGAGCCAGCTCTATGCGTAGAAGATATGCATGAGTAGAACACAATGAGTTGTGGGCAATAATAGTCATACCGCTTACCAGCATGTCATACTTTGATTGGGCGGTATTGTGAGATGAAGCGGCCCGGACTGACATTACGCGTACGCTTACGCGAGACTTGTTTCACCGTTACGAGCACTCGTTGCTTAAAGGTGACCTGCGGGTGTCTGTCTCTCTCACTTTAGTTGAATCGAGTGTGGCTACGATCGGTCCTTGTGAAGGTTAAATAGCACACTTGACGAAAAATCATTGTGGTTTTTTGTATGCGTAGGTAAGAACGGTTCTTGCTAAGCCCGTAGCAGCCACGTAAAACTTGCAACACCAAAGTAGAGGACGTCTAACTTGTTTTTGCAGGGCATGTTGTGATGTGATATGGTCAAGACGTGATGAGTTATACATTATTGTATGAGATGATCATGTTATGTAAAGTTATCGGCAACCAGCAAGAGCTTTACGGTTGTCTCTTTATTGTATGAATTGCGAAGGCCATGTAATTTCTTTACTTCACCACTATGAGTTAGCGCTAGTAGTAGTAGCAATAGTTGGCGAAACGACCACAACGCTATGATGAAGGTAATGGTGTCTAGCCGGTGACGATGGAGATCATGACGATGCTTTGGAGATGGAGATCAAAAGCATAAGATGATGATGGCCATATCATGTCACATATTTTGATTGCATGTGATGTTTATCTTATTATTCTTCTTATTTTGCTTAGTATGGCGGTAGCAATATAAGATGATCCCTTACAAAAATTTCACGGTACATGTGTTCTCTCTAAGTATGCACCGTTGCGAAAGTTCATCGTGCCGAGACACCACGTGATGATCGGGTGTGATAAGTGTTGGGGAACGTAGTATTTTAAAATTTTCCTACGATCACGCAAGATCTATCTACCAGATGTATAGCAATGAGAGGGAAGAGTGTGTCTACGTACCCTCGTAGACCGGGAGAGGAAGCGTCAAGTGACGCGGTTGATGTTGTCGAACTTCTTCGCGATCCAACCGATCAAGCACCGAACATACGACACCTCCGCGTTCAGCACACGTTCAGCTTGATGACGTCCCACGAGCTCTTGATCCAGTTGAGCTTCACGGGAGAGTTTCATCAGCACGACGGCGTGGTGACGGATATGATGTATTCACCGGCGCAGGGCTTTGCCTAAGCTCCGCGACGGTATGACCGAGGTGTGTTTCTGTGGAGGGGGGCACCGCACACGGCTAAAACAATTCAACTTGTGTGTCCTTGGGTGCCCCCGTGCCCCCGTATATAAAGGAGCAAGGGAGGGAGGCTGGCCAACTTCTCCTGGTGCGGCTAGGGAAGGAGTCCTACTAGGAATAGGATTGCAATCCTATTCCTAGTAGGATTTACCAAAAGAAAGAAGAGGGAAAGGAATAGGAGAGGTGGCGCCCCCCCAATCCTAGTCCAACTAGGAACCCTAGGTGGGGGCGCCGGCCAGCCCTATGGGCTGCTTCTCTCTTTCCCTTTAGGCCCACTATGGACCATCCCCTCTCGTAGGCGGTTCCGGTAACCCCCTCCGTCAATCCCGATAAATCCGAAACTTTCCCGGAACACTTCCGGTGTCCGAATATAGTCGTCCAATATATCAATCTTGATGTCTCGGACATTCCGAGACTCCTCGTCATGTCCGTGATCTCATCCGGGACTCCGAACTACCTTCGGTACATCAATACTCATAAACTCATAATATCGATCGTCATCAAACGTTAAGCGTGCGGACCCTACGGGTTCGAGAACTATGTAGACATGACCGAGACTCATCTCCGGTCAATAACCAATAGCGGAACCTGGATGTTCATATTGGCTCCTACATATTCTACGAAGATCTATTATCGGTCAGAACCGCATAACAACATACGTTGTTCCTTTTGTCAACGGTATGTTACTTGCCCGAGATTCGATCGTCGGTATCTCTATACCTAGTTCAATCTCGTTACTGGCAAGTCTCTTTACTCGTTCCGTAACTCATCATCTCGTGACTAACTCATTAGTCTTTTGCTTGCAAGGCTTATTGTGATGTGTGTTACCGAGAGGGCCCAGAGATACCTCTCCGACACTCGGAGTGACAAATCCTAATCTTGATCTATGCCAACACCAAGAATACTTTCGGAGACACCTGTAGAGCATCTTTATGATCACCCAGTTACGTTGTGACGTTTGATAGCACACAAGGTGTTCCTACGGTATTCGGGAGTTGCATAATCTCATAGTCATAGGAACATGTATAAGTCATGAAGAAAGCAATAGCAGTAAAACTAAACGATTATAGTGCTATGCTAACGGATGGGTCTTGTCCATCACATCATTCTCCTAATGATGTGATCCCGTTGACCAAATTGACAACTCATGTCTATGGCTAGGAAACATAACCATCTTTGATCAATGAGCTAGTCTAGTAGAGGCATACTAGGGACATACTGTTTTGTCTATGTATGCACACATGTACTAAGTTTCCGGTTAATACAATTCTAGCATGAATAAAAGACATTTATCATGATATAAGGAAATACAAATAACATCTTTATTATTGCCTCTAGGGCATATTTCCTTCAGTCTCCCACTTGAACTAGAGTCAATAATCTAGATTACAAAGTGATGATCCTCACACCCATGGAGTCCTGGTGCTGATCATGTTTTGCCCGTGGAAGAGGCTTAGTCAACGGGTCTGCAACATTCAGATCCGTATGTATTTTGCAAATCTCTATGTCTCCCTCCTTTACTAGATCGCGGATGGAATTGAAGCGTCTTTTGATGTGCTTTGTTCTCTTGTGAAACCTGGATTCCTTTGCCAAGGCTATGGCTCCAGTGTTGTCACAAAAGATTTTCATTGGACCCGATGCACTAGGTATTACACCTAGATCGGATATGAACTCCTTCATCCAGACTCCTTCGTTTGCTGCTTCCGAAGCAGCTATGTATTCTGCTTCACACGTAGATCCCGCCACGACGCTCTGCTTGGAACTGCACCAACTGACAGCTCCACCGTTCAATAAAAATATATATCCGGTTTGTGACTTTGAGTCATCCGGATCAGTGTCAAAGCTAGAATCGACGTAACCGTTTACAACGAGCTCTTTGTCACCTCCATATACGAGAAACATATCCTTTGTTCTTTTCAGATACTTTAGGATGTTTTTGACCGCTGTCCAGTGATCCACTCCTGGATTACTTTGGTACCTCCCTGCTAGACTTATAGCAAGGCACACATCAGGCCTGGTACATAGCATTGCATACATGATAGATCCTATGGCTGAGGCATAGGGAATGACTTTCATTTTCTCTCTATCTTCTGCAGTGGTCGGGCATTGAGTCTTACTCAACTTCATACCTTGTAAAACAGGCAAGAACCCTTTCTTTGACTGATCCATTTTGAACTTCTTCAAAATCTTATCAAGGTATGTGCTTTGTGAAAGTCCAATTAAGCGTCTTGATCTATCTCTATAGATTTTGATGCCTAATATGTAAGCAGCTTCTCCGAGGTCTTTCATCGAAAAACTTTTATTCAATTATCCTTTTATGCTATCCAGAAATTCTATATCATTTCCAATCAACAATATGTCATCTACATATAATATTAGAAATGCTATAGAGCTCCCACTCACTTTCTTGTAAATACAGGCTTCTCCAAAAGTCTGTATAAAACCATATGCTTTGATCACTTCATCAAAGCGTATATTCCAACTCCGAGATGCTTGCACCAGTCCATAGATGGATCGCTGGAGCTTGCATACTTTGTCAGCACCTTTTGGATCGACAAAACCTTCTGGTTGCATCATATACAACTCTTCTTTGAGATATCCATTTAGGAATGCGGTTTTGACATCCATTTGCCAGATTTAATAATCATAAAATGCGGCAATTGCTAACATGATTCGGACAGACTTAAGCATTGCTACAGGTGAGAAAGTCTCATCGTAGTCAACTCCTTGAAGTTGTCGAAAACCTTTCGCAACAAGTCGAGCTTTGTAAACAGTAATATTACCGTCTGCGTCGGTCTTCCTCTTGAAGATCCATTTATTTTCGATGGCTTGCCGATCATCGGGCAAGTCAACCAAAGTCCACACTTTGTTCTCATACATGGATCCCATCTCAGATTTCATGGCTTCAAGCCATTTTGCGGAATCTGGGCTCATCATCGCTTCCTCATAGTTCGTAGGTTCATCATGGTCTAGTAACATGATTTCCAGAACTGGGTTGCCGTACCACTCTGGTGCGGAACGTACTCTAGTTGATCTACGACGTTCAGCAGAAACTTGATCCGAAGTTTCATGATCATTATCATTAACTTCCTTACTAATTGGTGTAGGAATCACTGGAACAATTTCCTGTGATGTACTAGTTTCCAATCCGGGAGAAGGTACAATTACCTCATCAAGTTCTACTTTCCTCCCACTCACTTCTTTCGAGAGAAACTCTCTTTCTAGAAAGGATCCGTTCTTAGCAACAAATATTTTGCCTTCGGATCTGTGATAGAAGGTGTACCCAACAGTCTCGTTTGGGTATCCTATGAAGACACATTTTTCCGACTTGGGTTTGAGCTTATCCGGTTGAAGTGTTTTCACATAAGCATCGCAGCCCCAAACTTTAAGAAACGACAACTTTGGTTTCTTGCCAAACCATAGTTCATAAGGTGTCGTATCAACGGATTTAGATGGTGCCCTATTTAATGTGAATGCAGCTGTCTCTAAAGCATAACCCCAAAACGATAGTGGTAAATCGGTAAGAGACATCATAGATCGTACCATATCTAATAAAGTACGGTTACGACGTTCGGACACACCATTTCGCTGTGGTGTTCCGGGTGGCGTGAGTTGTGAAACTATTCCACATTGTTTCAAATGAAGACTAAACTCGTAACTCAAGTATTCTCCTCCACGATCAGATCGTAGAAACTTTATTTTCTTGTTACGATGATTCTCTACTTCACTCTGAAATTCTTTAAACTTTTCAAATGTTTCAGACTTGTGTTTCATTAAGTAGATATACCCATATCTGCTCAAATCATCAGTGAAGGTCAGAAAATAACGATACCCGCCGCGAGCATCAACACTCATTGGTCCACATACATCAGTATGTATGATTTCCAACAAATCTGTTGCTCGCTCCATGGTTCCGGAGAACGGAGTTTTAGTCATCTTGCCCATGAGGCATGGTTCGCAAGCACCAAGTGATTCATAATCAAGTGATTCCAAAAGTCCATCATTACGGAGTTTCTTCATGCGTTTTACACCAATATGACCTAAACGGCAGTGCCACAAATAAGTTGCACTATCATTATTAACCTTGCATCTTTTGGTTTCAATATTATGAATATGTGTATCACTACAATCGAGATCCAATAAGAATAGACCACTCTTTAAGGGTGCATGACCATAAAAGATATTATTCATAAAAATGGAACAACCATTATTCTCTGATTTAAATGAATAACCGTCTCGCAATAAACAAGATCCAGATATAATGTTCATGCTTAACGCTGGCACCAAATAACAATTATTTAGGCCTAAAACTAATCCCGAAGGTAGATGTAGAGGTAGCGTGCCGACGGCGATCACATCGACTTTGGAACCGTTTCCCACGCGCATCGTCACCTCGTCCTTAGCTAATCTTCGTTTAATCCGTAGTCCCTGTTTCGAGTTACAAATATTAACAACCGAACCGGTATCAAATACCCAGGTACTACTACGAGTATTAGTAAGGTACACATCAATAACATGTATATCACATATACCTTTGTTCACCTTGCCATCCTTCTTATCCGCCAAAAACTTGGGGCAGTTCCGCTTCCAGTGTCCAGTCCCCTTGCAGTAGAAGCTCTCAGTTTCAGGCTTGGCTCCAGATTTGGGTTTCTTCGTGGAAGTAGCAACTGACTTGCTATTCTTTTTGAAGTTCCCTTTCTTTCCCTTGCCCTTTTTCTTGAAACTAGTGGTCTTGTTAACCATCAACACTTGATGCTCCTTTTTTGATTTCTACCTCCGCAGCTTTGAGCATAGCGAAGAGCTCGGGAATTGTCTTTTGCATCCCTTGCATGTTATAGTTCATCACGAAGCCTTTATAGCTTGGTGGCAGTGATTGAAGAACTCTATCAATAACACTATCCTCGTCAACTTTGCAACCAAGTTGAGTCATATGATTGTAGTACCCAGACATTCTGAGCAAGTGTTCACTGATAGAACTATTCTCCTCCATCTTGCAGCTGTAGAACTTATTGGAAATCTCATATTACTCAATTCGGGCATTTGCTTGAAATATTAACTTCAACTCCTGGAACATCTCATATGGTCCATGACGTTCAAAACGTCGTTGAAGTCCCGGTTCTAAGCCGTAAAGCATGGCACACTGAACTATCATGTAGTCATCAGACCGCGACTGCCAGACGTTCAAAGCGTCTACATTAGCGGGAGGGGGCTTGTCACCTAGCGGTGCTTCAAGGACATAATTCTTCTGTGCAGCAATGAGGATAACCCTCAGGTTACGGACCCAGTCCGTGTAATTGCTACCATCATCTTTCAACTTAGCTTTCTCTAGGAATGCATTAAAATTCAAAGGAACGGTAGCACGGGCCATTTATCTACAACGACATAGATATGCAAAACTATCAGGACTAAGTTCATGATAAATTAAAGTTCAATTTAATCATATTAATTTAAAGAACTCCCACTTAGATAGACATCCCACTGGTCATCTAAATGATCACGTGATCCAAATCAACTAAACCATGTCCGATCATCACGTGAGATGGAGTAGTTTCAATGGTGAACATCTTATGTTGATCATATCTACTATATGATTCACGCTCGACCTTTCGGTCTCCAGTGTTCCGAGGCCATATCTGTATATGCTAGGCTCGTCAAGTTTAACCCGAGTATTCTGCGTGTGCAAAACTGGCTTAAACCCGTTGTATTTGAACGTAGAGCTTATCACACCCGATCATCACGTGGTGTCTCGGCACGACGAACTTTCGCAATGGTGCATACTCAGGGAGAACACTTATACCTTGAAATTTAGTAAGGGATCATCTTATAATGCTACCGTCGTTCTAAGCAAAATAAGAAGCATAATAAGATAAACATCACATGCAATCAAAATATGTGACATGATATGGCCATCATCATCTTGTGCTTTTGATCTCTATCTCCAAAGCACCGTCATGATCACCTTCGTCACCGGCGCGACACCTTGATCTCCAAAGCATCATTGTCGTCTCGCCAACTATTGCTTCCTTAACTATCGCTACCGCTTAGTGATAAAGTAAAGCAATTACATGGCGATTGCATTTCATACAATAAAGCGACAACCATATGGCTCCTGCCAGTTGCCGATAACTTTACAAAACATGATCATCTCATACAAAAACGTATAACTCATCATGTCTTGACCATATCACATCACAACATGCCCTGCAAAAACAAGTTAGACGTCCTCTACTTTGTTGTTGCAAGTTTTACGTGGCTGCTACGGGCTTTAGCAAGAACCGTTCTTACCTACGCATACAAAACCATAACGATGTTTCGTCAAGTATGTGCTGTTTTAACCTTCACAAGGACCGGGCGTAGCCATACTTGATTCAGCTAAAGTGAGAGAGACAGACACCCGCCAGTCACCTTTAAGCAACGAGTGCTCGTAACGGTGAAACCAGTCTCGCGTAAGCGTACGCGTAATGTCGGTCCGGGCCGCTTCATCTCACAATACCGCCGAAGCAAAGTATGACATGCTGGTAAGCAGTATGACTAGTATCGCACACAACTCATTGTGTTCTACTCGTGCATATCATCTACGCATAGACCTGGCTCATGATGCCACTGTTGGGGAACGTAGTATTTTAAAATTTTCCTACGATCACGCAAGATCTATCTACCAGATGTATAGCAATGAGAGGGAAGAGTGTGTCTACATACCCTCGTAGACCGGGAGCGGAAGCGTCAAGTGACACGGTTGATGTTGTCGAACTTCTTCGCGATCCAACCGATCAAGCACCGAACGTACGGCACCTCCGCGTTCAGCACACGTTCAGCTTGATGACGTCCCACGAGCTCTTGATCCAGTTGAGCTTCACGGGAGAGTTTCGTCAGCACGACGGCGTGGTGACGGATATGATGTATTCACCGGCGCAGGGCTTTGCCTAAGCTCCGCGACGGTATGACCGAGGTGTGTTTCTGTGGAGGGGGGCACCGCACACGGCTAAAACAATTCAACTTGTGTGTCCTTGGGTGCCCCCGTGCCCCCGTATATAAAGGATCAAGGGAGGGAGGCCGGCCAACTTCTCCTGGTGCGGCTAGGGAAGGAGTCCTACTAGGAATAGGATTGCAATCCTATTCCTAGTAGGATTCACCAAAAGAAAGAAGAGGGAAAGGAATAGGAGAGGTGGCGCCCCCCCTCAATCCTAGTCCAACTAGGAACCCTAGGTGGGGGCGCCGGCCAGCCCTATGGGCTGCCTCTCTCTTTCCCTTTAGGCCCACTATGGACCATCCCCTCTCGTAGGGGGTTCCGGTAACCCCCTCCGTCAATCCCGATAAATCCGAAACTTTCCCGGAACACTTCCGGTATCCGAATATAGTCGTCCAATATATCAATCTTTATGTCTCGGACATTCCGAGACTCCTCGTCATGTCCGTGATCTCATCCGGGACTCCGAACTACCTTCGGTACATCAATACTCATAAACTCATAATACCGATCGTCATCAAACGTTAAGCGTGCGGACCCTACGGGTTCGAGAACTATGTAGACATGACCGAGACTCATCTCCGGTCAATAACCAATAGCGGAACCTGTATGTTCATATTGGCTCCTACATATTCTACGAAGATCTATTATCGGTCAGAACCGCATAACAACATACGTTGTTCCTTTTGTCAACGGTATGTTACTTGCCCGAGATTCGATCGTCGGTATCTCTATACCTAGTTCAATCTCGTTACTGGCAAGTCTCTTTACTCGTTCCGTAACTCATCATCTCGTGACTAACTCATTAGTCTTTTGCTTGCAAGGCTTATTGTGATGTGTGTTACCGAGAGGGCCCAGAGATACCTCTCCGACACTCGGAGTGACAAATCCTAATCTTGATCTATGCCAACACCACGAATACTTTCGGAGACACCTGTAGAGCATCTTTATGATCACCCAGTTATGTTGTGACGTTTGATAGCACACAAGGTGTTCCTACGGTATTCGGGAGTTGCATAATCTCATAGTCATAGGAACATGTATAAGTCATGAAGAAAGCAATAGCAGTAAAACTAAACGATCATAGTGCTATGCTAACGGATGGGTCTTGTCCATCACATCATTCTCCTAATGATGTGATCCCGTTGACCAAATTGACAACTCATGTCTATGGCTAGGAAACATAACCATCTTTGATCAATGAGCTAGTCTAGTAGAGGCATACTAGGGACATACTGTTTTGTCTATGTATTCACACATGTACTAAGTTTCCGGTTAATACAATTCTAGCATGAATAAAAGACATTTATCATGATATAAGGAAATACAAATAACATCTTTATTATTGCCTCTAGGGCATATTTCCTTCAATAAGCTCTACGTTCAAATACAACGGGTGTAAGACAGTTTTGCACATGCATAATACTCGGGTTAAACTTGACGATCCTAGCATGTACAGACATGGCCTCGGAACACTGGAGACCGAAAGGTCGAGCGTGAATCATATAGTAGATATGATCAACATAAGATGTTCACCATTGAAAACTACTCCATCTCACGTGATGATCGGACATGGTTTAGTTGATTTGGATCACGTGATCATTTAGATGACTAGAGGGATGTCTATCTAAGTGGGAGTTCTTTAGTAATATGATTAATTGAACTTTAATTTATCATGAACTTAGTCCTGATAGTTTTTGCATATCTATGTTGTTGTAGATCAATGGCCCGTGCTACCGTTCCCTTGAATTTTAATGCGTTCCAAGAGAAAGCTAAGTTGAAAGATGATGGTAGCAACTACATGGAATGGGTCTGTAACTTGAGGATTATCCTCATTGCTGCACATAAGAATTATGTCCTGGAAGCACCGCTAGGTGACAGGCCTGCTGCAGGAGCAACTCCGAACGTTATGAACATCTGGCAAGCTCGTTCTGATGACTACTCGATAGTTCAGTGTGCCATGCTTTACGGCTTAGAATCGGGACCTCAAAGACGTTTTGAACGTCATGGAGCATATGAGATGTTCCAAGAGTTAAAGTTAATATTTCAAGCAAATGCCCGAATTGAGAGATATGAAGTCTCCAATAAGTTCTACAGCTGCAAGATGGAGGAGAACAGTTCTATCAGTGAACACTTGCTCAGAATGTCTAGGTACTACAATCATATGACTCAACTTGGTTGCAAAGTTGACGAAGATAGTGTTATTGATAGAGTTCTTCAATCACTGCCACCAAGCTATAAAGGCTTCGTGATGAACTATAATATGCAAGGGATGCAGAAAACAATTCCCGAGCTCTTCGCTATGCTCAAAGCTGTGGAGGTAGAAATAAAAAAGGAGCATCAAGTGTTGATGGTTAATAAGACCACTAGTTTCAAGAAAAAGGACAAGGGAAAGAAGGGGAACTTCAAGAAGAATAGCAATGCAGTTGCTACTCCCACGAAGAAACCTAAGTCTGGAGCCAAGCCTGAAACTAAGTGCTTCTACTGCAAAGGGATTGGACACTGGAAGCGGAACTGCCCAAAGTATTTGGAAGATAAGAAGGATGGCAAAGTAAGCAAAGGTATATTTGATATACATATTATTGATGTGTACCTTACTGATGACCCTCAACCGTAAGGGATCTGTTGCAGCGTTTTCGATAAGTAAGAGTGTCGAACCCAACGAGGAGGAGAAGGTATTGATAAGCGATTCTGAGCAAGAAATTACTGCAAGCACTGAAAGATAACTTTTAGGGGTTTTCTCGATATAAGCAACAGGAATGTAAAGGCAAGTAATGTAAAAGATACTGAGAGTAACAAGTGGCCCAATCCTTTCTTAGCAAAGGAAAGGCCTAGCAACTGAACTTATAAAGACTAAGCGTTCTTGAGGACACACGGGAGAGGTAGTCATGTGCTTTCGTCATATTCCGTATCGATACTATGTTATGTATTGATAAGTGTTGGTGGGTGGATCTATGCTAGTGCACTCTCTAGACTAAGATGAATGCACTCTTATGGTTAAACACCTTGCAAGCATCCGCAAATACAAGATAGAATTTAAGGCAAAAGCCTAACCATAGCAATACGATCAAGGATCCATTATTCCCTTATGCAAAAGTGTGCGAACTGGGGTTCATGTTTCTGTCACTCCGGCAACCCACCATAAGCATTCTTTATACACAATGCATTCCCCTAGGTCCTTAATAAGGCGAAGTGTTGGGTGTTCGACTCACACAACACCACTAGTAGAATGACAACACAACTTAAGTATCAAACAACACATATTACTTCAACAACATATGACTACTAACAACAAGACTTTCCCCATGTCCTCAAGAACTAAAGTAACTACTCACAAGACATAAAAGAGATCATGATCAGAGGGGATAAATATGTGATAAACAATCTGGACATAATAATATTTCTCCAACAAAACTCAATAGCATTCACCACAAAGTAGTAATCAACACCGATGGAGTAGAGAGGATAGGTAGTACAAGTTACAACACAAGTTGCGATGGAAAGATGAGATTTGGATGAAGATGGAGATGGTGCTGGTGTTGGGGATGATGTTGATGATGATCTCGATGATGCCCGTAATGATGGTGATGACGATGGCGACGAAAGCCCCTTCCGGGAGGTGATCTCCCCGGCGGAATCTGCCCACCGGAGATGCCCTTTTCTTCTCTGTAGGTTTCCACCTCGAAGCGGCGGCGGAACTCCGTAAAAAGTCCCGTGCCTAGGGTTTTCGGGAGACGGAGAGCATATATGCAAAAGGGGGCGGCCAGAGTTGGGCCAGGGGCTCCAGGCGCCCACCCGGCGCGGCCAGGGGGGGGGCGCCCCCAGGCCGCCTGGGCACCCTGTGGCCCCCCTCTGACTCCCCTTTTGCGTGTCTTCGTTATTCTTCTGAAAAACACGTCCCGTCAATTTTCAGGTAATTTGGAGGTGTTCTTCTTCAGCAACTCAGTATCCACTTTTTCCTGCTGAATCCTGCGTGTGCTGTTTCGGCATCGGAAAGTTGCAAACTGTGTAAAATAGACCAAAACAACATAAGAACAACATCATAACGTGGAATATATCAATGAATAAGGATAAATTATAATACAAAATAGTGATGCATTTTGGACGTATCAACACCCCCAAGCTTAGACCTCGCTTGTCCCCAAGCGAAAATGAACTCGGTAAACTTGTCCACAAGTTTAGAGAGTGAAGTGTCGATAAATAGAATACGGACAAGAAGCATCATAGTCTCTTCACCAACTCAAATATCCTCAGCAACAATCTTCAACTCATAAGGCTTTTATGAAAGAGTGTCAACACTTATATTCGAAAGTAGGACCAATAGAAACTCATTATATCATGGCAAACATGTCCTTTGGTCAAGGATCAACAAATAATTTTAACTTTTGCTTTTAATGGGATTAAATTGAAGCTTTTTGAAATAACAAGTTAATAAGCAAGAAGTGAAAGTGTTAACACAAAGGAAGATATTTGTCTTAGCTGGGCATGACAAACAACTTGCTTATCAAATGATAATGTCAACAAGGATATGATATGACAAATCTTAATGCAGCTTTATATGCATGAATCCTTATCAACATCAAACGTTTGCTCTCTTTGAGAAATAGAAGGAAGTAGGAATAACTGACTCAACTTAAAATTAAAAGATAGGCCCTGCTCTAGGGTAGTAGGGAAAACTCATGTGCTATCCTCAAATCAAACAGAATGAAAACAAATTTTTGAGAGGTGCATGATTTGTCAACGAATGCTAATAGATAACTCAATTGCTTCTTGAACTGGACAAGTTTCGAGGAACGGCTCCCGTATGAGGACGATAACATCCTCTTATTCTCCTTTGTTTATCACTGCCAAAGTTTTCTGATTTCTCATGAACAAAGCGTGAAGGAGGGTTTGTTTGTTATATTATTTCTAAGCCGGGCGCACTCAATGCCAGTTCCTGTTCGTATTATGGGTTTGCACATTATACATGCAATCCCGGGGTGAAGCTTGTCCAACTCAAAAAGGTCATGAATTAGCTACTACTTCCTCATGAGCTAAAGCAGAGGCACAAAATAAAAGATTTTGAACATTTAAGGATAACACATAAGTTATATACTTTTAGGAGGTGGTGGTGTAGTACCACGAGTAGGTAGTTATGGTGGACTCATATGGAAGGTATTGGCTTAAGGGTATGGATGCACAAGTAGAATTCCGCTTAGTACAGAGTTAGGCTAGCAAAGGTTTTGAGAGAGCAGACAATCGATGATGACTAAGATGCAAAGCAATATAAAGCATGAACATTGAAATAAGCATAACACATCAAGTTGTCTTCCTTGTCAACATAACACTTCAAGTATAATAACATAAAGGTTTTGGCTATGTTGATACTCTAAGAGAATCATGCTTGTTGTTATGACCAAAAGTATGTTTGCCAAGATTAAATAAAGTTTCATAGCCATACCTGACATAAGGTCAATACTTCCCATAAGAATCATCATATAAGGTCGATTGCGCTGAAGAGAATACCGAGTGCAGCAAAAAGGGACCGATAAACTTCTCATTAATATTCCATCATAGACGACTCCACACACACGGATACAATTCTTCACCAAGGGGGCGGTAGACCTCAATGCACACACCTATCTCATATAATAACTTCCCTAGACATGATACGACTCTACTTGACTTCTAAAAGACAAAAGGTAAAAGATAAAGATACCAGGCACTCCCCCAAGCTTGGAACAAGCCAAGGGAATGCCATTACCCACGGAGATTTCACTCATCATCCTTGTTGGCGTTGATAAAGTAATTCTTGGCGAAACTCTTCCATGGAAGGGGTTCTCCAGTCTCATATGAGAAGCTCGTCTCCTGGATCCTGCATTCAGCACCCAAACCCATGTGTAGAAACCTTAGTTCATACTCACAGTTCTGGTTATGTAGATCGTTAATTTGTCCCTGGAGTTCTATGATTCTGTCTTCAGCCGCGGCGATTCTTTCCCACATCTCCTTCAGAAAGTAGTTCTTCAGCTCGCTGGTGATGTCAAAGTTAGCTTCGACACCACGCTCGGTCATCTTCTTGTACTTGAAGACTTCTTGCTCCACTTCTTCCAGCCTGGCTTGGACGCTCCCCTCCTTGACAGGTCCCTTCAGATCTTCTTGATGAAGGACGCCCTCCTTCATCTGAACCACCTGAGGGTGCTTCTTCACCTCAGCGAGGTAAGGATTGATGACGTTGACAACGAACGTGTCCTTGGGGGAACTTGGAGAAGCCATGGCACCTAAATTTAGCTGAAAGATTTCCTGGCAGAAACAGATCGAAGAGAAAACACGCGAAATCGCAAGATACGTTGCCGGAACAACCCGGGCAAATATATAGGAAAAATTTATGCACAGAAAGGAAGGTAACGGACCAAAGCGGGGTCGGAGTCGGGCACCAGGGTGTCCAGGCGGCCTACCGGCGCGGCCCAGGGGGGGGGCGCCAGGGGGGCGCCTGGACTCCCTGGTGGTCGTCTCCGGCTCCACTTCGACTCGGAATTTTACTATTTTTTTCAAAAACGCGTAATACGGAACTTTTATGATGTTTTGCCGTGTTTTCTTACCGTACTACGTACCTTTTCTTTATTCTGCTTCTGCTGGCGTCTGAAACAGGGCTGCAACATGTTCTTCGTGGGTTGTTGTGTATATTATATTCACATCAACATCGACAGGGTCTCCTGCTATGTAATGCTTAAGTCTTTGCCCATTCACAACTTGAGGTTTGGTGCCTTCAAAATTATTAATCTTAATTGCACCAGACTGATAAACTTCTTCTATATGAAATGGTCCTTCCCACCTGGAAAGTAGTTTACCTGGAGAAAACCTGAAACGGGATCTAAACAACAAAACCTTATCACCAACGTTAAATTCACGTTTAAGAATCTTCCTATCATGCCACCTTTTTACCTTTTCTTTGAACATTTTAGCGCTCTCGTAAGCTTCACTTCTCCATTCATCTAGAGAGGTCAAGTTCATGAGACGCTTCTCACCAGCTAGTTTTGGGTCAGCGTTAAGCTCTCTAACAGCCCAGAAAGCTTTGTGCTCTAGTTCTAATGGCAGATGGCAAGCCTTGCCATATACCATCTTATATGGGGACATACCCATGGGGTTTTTGTAAGCAGTTCTATATGCCCACAAAGCATCTCCCAATTTATTTGACCAATCCTTCCTATTTCTATTTACTGTTTTCTGCAAGATCAACTTAATCTCTCTATTGGTGAGCTCAACTTGCCCACTAGTTTGAGGATGATAAGGTGAAGCAATTCTATGATTAACATCGTATTTAGCCAAAGCTTTTCTAAAAGCTCCGTGCGTGAAGTGTGATCCTCCATCGGTCATGAGGTACCTTGGTACACCAAACCTAGGAAATATTACATCCTTAAGCATTTTCAGGGATGTTTTGTGATCAGCACTTTCAGTGGGGATTGCTTCAACCCACTTGGTCACATAATCAACAGCTACTAAAATGTGAGTGTACTTGTGCGAAGAAGGAAAAGGACCCATAAAATTGAAACCCCAACAATCGAAAGGTTCAATCACTAGTGAGTAATTCATAGGCATCTCATTCCTTCTACTAATGTTACCAACTCTCTGACATTTATCACAAGCTAAAACATAATTTCTAGCATCTTTAAAGAGAGTGGGCCAATAAAAACCTGATTGAAGAACCTTATGTGCAGTCCTCTCACCGGCGTGATGTACTCCATAGGGACTGTCATGGCACCGTCGGAGAACGTCCTTCTGCTCATGTTCCGGAATGCATCTTCTCACGATCCCGTCGGGACCTTCCTTGAAAAGATGTGGGTCATCCCAAAAGTAGTGCCTCAAATCATGAAAGAACTTCTTCCTCTGCTGAAACGTTAGACCTGGAGGCAAATACTTTGCAACAATAAAATTAGCATAATCTGCATACCAAGGATCGGAGAGAGGTTGTACTTTTACAACGGCAAGTTGCTCGTCTGGAAAACTATCGTTAACTGGGATGGGGTCATGCGGTATATCTTCCATTCTTGAAAGATTGTCCGCTACCGGATTGTCTTCTCCTTTCCTATCAACAATCTTTGATGTCCTTTGGATAAGGCATCCTCTCGATAGCTTCGATCTTGGCTTTGTCCACTTCATTTCCCCTTTCGGAAATCTTGTGACCAAGAACAATTCCTTCATTAACCATAAAGTGGCACTTCTCCCAGTTGAGTACCAAATTTGTCTCCTCGCATCTCTGCAAAACTTTATTAAGGTTGTGAAGACAATGGTCAAATGAAGTTCCATAGACGGAGAAGTCGTCCATGAAGACTTCCATAATATCCCCGCAGAAACCATGAAAGATAGCAGACATACACCTTTGAAAAGTAGCAGGGGCATTACATAAACCAAAAGGCATACGTCTGTAAGCATAAGTACCAAAAGGACAAGTAAAAGTGGTCTTCTCTTGATCGACAATGTTAACATGAATTTGAGAGAAGCCAGAATAACCATCGAGATAACAAAAGTGGGTGTTTTTGGATAACCTTTCAAGCATTTGGTCGATGAACGGCAACGGGTAGTGATCCTTCCTGGTTGCTTTGTTCAACTTCCTGTAATCAATACACATTCTATATCCAATAATAATTCTCTGAGGTTTTAGTTCATTTTTATCATTAGGAACCACAGTTGTACCTCCTTTCTTAGGAACACAGTGTACCGGACTTGCCCACTTACTATCAGCTATAGGGTAGATAATACCTGCGGCTAGAAGCTTGAGAATCTCTGTTCTCACGACATCCATCATCTTCGGGTTCAACCGTCGTTGATGATCAACAACTGTTTTAGCATCAGGCTCAAGGTTGATAGTATGTTGACAGATAGATGGACTAATCCCCTTAAGGTCATCAAGGGTATAGCCAATTGCGCCTCGGTGTTTACGAAGTACTTCCAATAATCGCTCTTCTTCATATCCTGAAAGGTTAGAATTGATAATAACAGGATATACTTTCTTTTCATCTAAATAAGCATACTTGAGCGTATCGGGAAGAGGTTTAAGATCGAACACCGGGTCTTCTTTTGGTTTTGATAAAATTCCCAAAGGTTCAACCGAAAGGTTGTGCTTCAGGATAGCAGGTTGCCTCAAGAATATTTCATCTAGTTCATTTCTTTCCTGCATATGTAAATCATTCTCGTGGTCCTCCATGTATTGCTGCAAAGGATCATCAGGAGGAATGGCAATAGAGGCAATACTTTCAATAATTTTATCATCACTAGGTAAATTAGTACCACGAGGCTGCTTGGAGAACTTAGAAAAATTAAATTCATATGGCTCACCATTGAATTCAACAGAAACTTTACCTTTCTTGCAATCTATTATAGCTCCACAAGTTCTAAGAAAAGGTCTACCAAAAATGATGGGACAAAAATCGTCCCTGGCTGAACCAAGTACCAAAAAGTCGGTAGGGTATTTTACCTTTCCACATAGGACTTCAACGTCCCTCACAATTCCGATAGGAGAGATAGTTGATCTATTTGCAAGATGAATAGTAACATCAACTTCTTCAAGTTCACAAGGGGAAATCTCACCGATGATTTCTTCATAGAGTGAATAAGGAATAGCACTTGCACTCGATCCCAAATCGCATAGCCCATAATAATTGTGTTCTCCTATTTTAACAGATACCACCGGAGTACCTGAAATTGGGCCTTTGTTCTTGGCTGTGACAAGGTTAGTGGAAACAACACAAAAAGTTATATTGGAATCCAAAACATCATCAGTAACAAGGTCTTTAATCAATGCAACTCGAGGATCGACCCTGATCTGGTCCTCAGGTTCATCAACTCTTCTCTCACTTATATTTATTATGCCTGTCACAAGAGAGTGCTCCTTTATCCTCGTGGGAAAAGGAGGCTGCTCATATATAACTGCAGGCAAAATAGGCTCAGCAACATAAATATCAATAGGTTTTTCTTTAAAAGGTGCATGGTGCTGGTCTCTATTCTTTTTAAAGGAATCAACATGAGAGGCAAAGTTCTTACATAAATCAATCACTAGATGGGAATCAAGACCAATCTTAGAGCAAAAAGTATTGAAGTAATCAGTTTCTACATAGCTCTCAATATAATCATGTTCATAAGTTATAGCGGGTTCAATACCTTTATCAATTTCCCAATCTTCGGTATTCCTCTGGATTCTTTCGAGGAGATCCCACCTTTCTTCAACACTCTTCTTCTGAAATACCCCACTAGAGGAGGCATCCAGCATCTCCTTATCCTGACGAGAAAGCCTGGCATAAAAATTTGTAAGTATAATCTCCTTGGGAAGCTTATGAATAGGGCATTTGAGCATTAGAGACTTCAGTCTCCCCCAAGCTTGAGCAATGCTTTCTCCGTCACGAGACCTAAAGTTATAGATATAATTCCTGTCTCGATGAATTTCATGAAGAGGATAAAATTTAGTATAAAAGAGAGACATAAGCTCCTGCCAGTCTAGCAAGTGTGGGTTATCGAGAAGCCCATACCAATCTGAAGCTTTATCTATAAGGGATACGACAAACAATTTCCTCATGACAAACTCCCTCGATACACCTGCAAGCTTAAATAATGAACACAGTCGTGACAAATATAGCAAGTGTTCACCGGGATGTCTGTCTCCTGCATACCGATTAGCCAAAACATAATTGATAATGCCAGCCGGTATTTTATAAGGCACAATTTCAGTAGGGGGAGGATCAACCACCACAGGTGTGGGGCGTCTTCCCGCAAGCAATGCTCCAATAATAGGGTTATCCATAAGGACAAAGGATAGCAATAAAAATATAAAAACAGAATTATAAAAAGACTTTCTTACCAGTTTCACTTTACCAATAGCGCTACGCTCCCCGGCAACGGCGCCAGAAAACGGTACTTGATGACCCTCAACCGTAAGGGATATGTTGCAGCGTTTTCGATAAGTAAGAGTGTCGAACCCAACGAGGAGGAGAAGGTATTGATAAGCGATTCTGAGCTAGAAATTACTGCAAGCACTGAAAGATAACTTTTAGGGGTTTTCTCGATATAAGCAACAGGAATGTAAAGGCAAGTAATGTAAAAGATACTGAGAGTAACAAGTGGCCCAATCCTTTCTTAGAAAAGGAAAGGCCTAGCAACTGAACTTATAAAGACTAAGCGTTCTTGAGGACACACGGGAGAGGTAGTCATGTGCTTTCGTCATATTCCGTATCGATACTATGTTATGTATTGATAAGTGTTGGTGGGTGGATCTATGCTAGTGCACTCTCTAGACTAAGATGAATGCACTCTTATGATTAAACACCTTGCAAGCATCCGCAAATACAAGATAGAATTTAAGGCAAAAGCCTAACCATAGCAATACGATCAAGGATCCATTATTCCCTTATGCAAAAGCGTGCGAACTGGGGTTCAGGTTTCTGTCGCTCCGGCAACCCACCATAAGCATTCTTTATACACAATGCATTCCCCTAGGTCCTTAATAAGGCGAAGTGTTGGGTGTTCGACTCACACAACACCACTAGTAGAATGACAACACAACTTAAGTATCAAACAACACATATTACTTCAACAGCATATGACTACTAACAACAAAACTTTCCCCATGTCCTCAAGAACTAAAGTAACTACTCACAAGACATAAAAGAGATCATGATCAGAGGGGATAAATATGTGATAAACAATCTGGACATAATAATATTTCTCCAACAAAACTCAATAGCATTCACCACAAAGTAGTAATCAACACCGATGGAGTAGAGAGGATAGGTAGTACAAGTTACAACACAAGTTGCGATGGAAAGATGAGATTTGGATGAAGATGGAGATGGTGCTGGTGTTGGGGATGATGTTGATGATGATCTCGATGATGCCCGTGATGATGGTGATGACGATGGCGATGATCTCCCCTTCCGGGAGGTGATCTCCCCGGCGGAATCTGCCCACCGGAGATGCCCTTTTCTTCTCTGTAGGTTTCCGCCTCGAAGCGGTGGCGGAACTCCGTAAAAAGTCCCGTGCCTAGGGTTTTCGGGAGACGGAGAGCATATATGTAAAAGGGGGCGGCCAGAGGTGGGCCAGGGGCTCCAGGCGCCCCCCGGCGCGGCCAGGGGGGCGCGCCCCCAGGCCGCCTGGGCACCCTGTGGCCCCCCTCTGACTCCCCTTTTGCGTGTCTTCGTTATTCTTCTGAAAAACACGTCCCGTCAATTTTCAGGTAATTTGGAGGTGTTCTTCTTCAGCAACTCAGTATCCACTTTTTCCTGCTGAATCCTGCGTCTGCTGTTTCGGCATCGGAAAGTTGCAAACTGTGTAAAATAGACCAAAACAACATAAGAACATCATCATAACGTGGAATATATCAATGAATAAGGATAAATTATAATACAAAATAGTGATGCATTTTGGACGTATCACTTACCAATGCTCGTAGTAGCACCTGGGTATTTGATACTGGTTCGGTTGCTAATATTTGTAACTCGAAACAGGGGCTACGAATTAAATGAAGATTAGCTAAGGCCGAGGTGACAATGCGCGTGGGAAGTGGTTCCAAAGTCGATGTGATCGCCGTCGGCACGCTACCTCTACATCTACCTTTGGGATTAGTTTTAGACCTGAATAATTGTTATTTGGGGCCAGCATTGAGCATGAACATTATATCTGGATCTTGTTTGTTGCGAGATGGTTATTCATTTAAATCAGAGAATAATGGTTGTTCTATTTTTATGAGTAATATATTTTATGGTCATGCACCCCTGAAGAGTGGTCTATTCCTGTTAGATCTCGATCGTAGTGATACACATATTCATAATATTAAAGCCAAAAGATGCAAAGTTGATAATGATAATGCAACTTATTTGTGGCACTGCCGTTTAGGTCATATTGGTGTAAAGCGCATGAAGAAACTCCATACTGATGGACTGTTGGAATCACTTGATTATGAATCACTTGGTGCTTGCGAACCATGCCTCATGGGCAAGATGACTAAAACTCCGTTCTCCAAAACAATGGAGCGAGCAACTGATTTATTGGAAATCATACATACTGTTGTATGTGGACCAATGAGTGTTGAGGCTCGCGGCGGGTATCCTTATTTTCTGACCTTCATTGATGATTTAAGCAGATATTGGTATATCTACTTAATGAAGCACAAGTCTGAAACATTTGAAAAGTTCAAAGAATTTCAGAGTGAAGTAGAGAATCATCGTAACAAGAAAATAAAGTTTCTACGATCTGATCGTGGAGGCGAATATTTGAGTTACGAGTTTGGTCTTCATTTAAAACAATGTGGAATAGTTTCACAGCTCACGCCAACCGGAACTCGACAACGTAATGGTGTGTCCGAACATCGTAACCGTAGTTTATTAGATATGGTGCGATCTATAATGTATCTTACTGATTTACCACTATCGTTTTGGGGTTATGCTTTAGAGACTGCTGCATTCACTTTAAATAGGGCACCATCTAAATCCGTTGAGACGACGTCTTATGAACTATGGTTTGGCAAGAAACCGAAGTTGTCGTTTCTTAAAGTTTGGGGCTGCGATGCTTATGTGAAAAAGCTTCAACCTGATAAGCTCGAACCCAAGTCGGAGAAATGTGTCTTCATAGGATACCCAAAGGAAACTGTTGGGTACATGTGACGCCCGAAGACCGACGTCCCAGAAGATTCCAGATGTCCGGGTTCCCCCTTGTGTTTCTTTTGTGATTGTGTTATTTATTTTTGCATTGCATCATGTCATCATGCCATCATGTCATATTTATTTTTGCATCTCAACCTAAATAAATTGTGTGTACCTTCGGTCCATTTAAATCGAGGGAAGAATGTCTTCTCTTTAAAACATATCATCCCAATATTATTAGGGAGCTATAATAAATATTCCATTCGTTGGAATTCACCGTAACACACTTGCACAATTTCCCCATGCCTTCTCTTTCGCATTCCTTGCCTCAAACCTTGTCAATGTTTATTTTCCGTCGTATCGAGGTTCTTCCAAAAACCCTCCTTCTATTTTAATTAAATTCCGTACATTTTGTATAGTCCAGAGATTTAACTCCGTGTTTAAATCTCTTCCCTAACCTTTTCTTTTCTTCCCTTTTCTTCTTCTTTCTTTTCTGTTTAAAAAAAACAATTAAGAGAAGGGAGAGCCCAGCCGCAGCAGAAGAAGAAGAGCAGCCTGGCCTCTTGGGCCTCCCTCCCAGCCGCACCTGCCTTCTCAGCCTTCCAGGCCTCACCGCGGCCCATCTTCCTTGGCCCAGCAGCCCAACTCCCTTTGCTCCTGTAACCCTAGCGCTCAGCCCCGCATCTCCTCGCTTTCCCCCTCGTTCCCTCAGTGCGCCGCAGCGTTCCCAACTCCCTCGATCTAAACCGCATCGCGCCCGATCCCCCCGATTCCCCCATCGATCGATCCTCCCCAGCGCCTGGAGCTGCGGCCTTCGCTCCTTCGCCCTCGATCCCGCAAGACCTGCACCTCGCCATCCCTCTCCAGCCCCGCGAGCGGGACGCACCCTCGCCAGGTTCGGTTGCCGCGCCCTCCAGGACGGCCAGAAGCCCCGAGCGCGCCCTCGCCGGTGTCGCGCGCCCCGCCGCCGTCGGGCCAGGGCCTCGCCGCTCCGGCATCCCCCCCCCCTCGCGGCGCCCGCTCCCTCTAGGCCGCACCCCAGCTGCCTCGCGGCGCCCCCCTCACGTGGTCGTCCTCAGCCGCAGCCTCCAGCTCCCGCGCCTTGGAGCTCTCTCGCGCCGGCCACTAGCTTCCTTCCAGCGCGCCATGGCCCTGTGAGCCAAGGCCGAGGCCTCTTCCTCCGCGCCTCCTCCTCATCGGGCCGTTCCTTCGAGCACCCGTTTCCAGCGCCTGGGCCCTCCTCGTCACGCCAAGGAACTGCAGCCACCTCGCCAAGTTGCCGCTGCCAGGGCCTTTGCTGCTCCATGTTGGACCTCCATGTTCTTTTTGGTTGTTGTTTGTTACTGCTGTTGGATGCCAAATATCCCTTCATTGTTGTCAAGACCGACAAGTTGAAGACCGCCAAGTACATCTACGGATACCCGAACGTCTACGTACGTGTACGGCTATCTTCGGTGAAGAACGAGTACCTCTACCGCGTCTCCGGATTCGTCAAGACACCAAGTACCACGACGACCCTCATGTACCACGACGTCGGCGATTCCTCAAGTTCGACTACACGGCGTTATGTCAAGTACCCCTACGATCGCGATGCAACAAGTACCTCGACGACATGTACAACTACGAGTCGAGACGAGACCGACATGAACCCCTACGACAAGTACCTCTCCGAACGGGATGTGAACGACTACACGTGTACCTCTACGTGAACAACTACTTTCTCTTCGGAAACGTGAACCACTACTTCCTCTACGACTCGCGAGAACGACTCCTTCCTCTACGATCTCGAACCGTCCCGAAACGAGTGTTTCGAAGGTATAACCCGAGACGATGACCCGTGTGATGCTTGCTTGTGTTGTATGAAATGTCTCCCTTGTGTGCTCCGTGCCCGTTGTGCCGTTTCATCTTTTGTCATGTTCCTCGGTTGCCTCGTCGCCGATCTGTGGGAACCCGGCAACGCGATCACCCCACCTTTCATCTCGTTTGACTCGCTCACGCCATCTTTCCTTTTGCACCGGACTCTCAACGAGTTACCGGTACCGATATGATGCCGTTGCATCATTTTCGGATCGTTGCCGTGGCACCCTTTTCCTTCCACCACGGGGACAAATACTCCATATCTTTTCATGTCAACCTTTAAATAAAATTGCATAAACTTGATTATGTCATCCGCATCATGTTAACAACATTGATATGTTAAATTGTTGTTTGCTTATAATTACTAAACATGCTCATGGGATTTTCCGGAATTTGTTGTTGTTATTTCCGGCCTCATTTAAAATGTCTTAATAGGTAGTTTGTTTTTGCTTCACCTCTTGCCATGTTAACAAACATTTAAACTTGTCTTGTAAATAAATGAGAGTCAACTAAATAATTAAATGTGGTGTTTCGTCAATATGCAACTCGTTGCATATTGAGCTCCACTTAACTTGTAGTTTTGTTTGTGCACTTTGCCATGCCATGCATAATTAAACCGGACATGCATCATACTTGGATGTGCATCGTATGCCATGTCTATGCTTGTGTGTTTACCGTGTTGTTTCTTCCTTTCCGGTTGCTTCTCTTGTTAGCTTCGGTTTCGTTCCGGAGTTGTGAGGATTCTCTCGACTGTGTTGCTCCGTCTACTTCATGGATCCGTTCTTCTCCCTTGTGGAATCCCAGGCAAGATGACCGAACCCGGATACCATTACTATCTTTGCCCATTGCTAGAGTATCGTTCTTTAGTATATTGCCTCGATGCCCATGTTTTCTTGTCAGCCTCCTACTTGTAACCATGACCATGTTTAACCACCCTACCTACGCAAACCGTTGCTTGGCTAAGTACGCTTCGCTCAGCCCTTCTTATAGCATTGCTAGTTGCAGGTAAAGATTGAAGATGCTCGCTTCATGTTGAAGTCTTGTTGGGTTATATCACACTATATAAATGCTTAAAATGAAATCATCTATATATTGGCAAGGGTGGAAGGCTAAGCCTTTTGCTTGGTGATTTGTTCCACTCATGCCGTTAGGAACCGTATAAACCGGTGTTATGTTCCTTGATTATGCGTTCCTAACACGGTTGGGTGTATGGGACCCCCTTGATAAACCGCTAAGTGCTAAGTCTTTTCCAGCAAATCCCAACATTGGTACTATTTGCCTAATAACTAATAAAACTTGCATGTGGACTAGCTATCCCTTTTATTTTAATTCCACAACCCCGGGCCAGTGCTCCACATGAGTGTTGGTCCGAAACGAGGAGCCTGCGGGGCCGCCTTGGGGCAACCCGAGGTATCTGGCATACACCCGTAGCTTCGCCCATCCGGTCGTGTCCTGAGACTTAGATACGTGCGGCTACTATCAGGGTGTCGACACGCCGGGAGGATTTACTGGATTAGCCTTACCTTAGTTCGGAGTATCTTGAGCACAGGATTCCGAGAATACTCGGGTCATCCCACCTATGGAGTTGCGACTCCGCGGATCGTGGGCTTGTAATGGGTCAAGTTGGAACACCCCTGCAGGGTTTGAACTTTCAAAAGCCGTGCCCGCGGTTATGTGGCAGATGGGAGCTTGTTAATATCCGGTTGTAGATAACTTGACACAATGTTCCAATACACTACCAGCGTGTGTACCGTGACTGTCAATTTCCGAATAGGGATTCAGGAGTTGAACACGGTGGGGTTATGTTTGACGTGCTTTAGTAGGATCACTTCGTGATCATCTCTCGACCGAGGCACTTCTCTTCTCGCTCTCTCTCACGTAAGCTAGTTGCTAGTTGCTGCTGCAGACTCTTGTTGTTCCTTCACCTCTTGTTCTTTCTTCAGCCTTGTCCTCACCCAAGGCTTAAATAGTCGTGTTACCCGGGAACGGGATTGCTGAGTCCTCTGTGGCTCACAGTTACTTAACCACACCAGATGCAGGTTCAGCCGAGTATGAAGCAGGAGATGGATCAGTACTTCACCAGGAGCTCGATGAAGAGTTTGGCCGTATGCTTGTGTCGTTTCGACGATCAGTAGTGGTTTCTACTAGGATTCGATCCTGATCTGTGGCTTTATGTTGTTTGGTATCTTTCTTTTGGATCTTCACCCGTAGTCGGGTTGTGATGTTTTGAATGATGTTTGCTTATGTAATGTATTGTGTGAAGTGGCGAGTGTAAGCCAACTATCTCCTTTTGCAATTTAATCCCTCTTTTACATGAGTCGTGCAAAGATACCAAACTTGAGATCATTCTAGGATGGGCTTATACCTTTAAGTCGTGCCTCGACACGTAGGAGGTATAGTCCCATCCTGGGCATTACAGTACACCTTCTACCACAGATCCGAAGGAAAGATTTTCATTGCTAAGAATGGATCCTTTCTAGAGAAGGAGTTTCTCTCAAAAGAAGTGAGTGGGAGGAAAGTAGAACTTGATGAGGTAATTGTACCTTGTCCCGAATCGGAAAATAGTACATCACAGAAACTAGTTCCAGTGATTCCTACACCAACCAGCGAGGAAGCTAATGATGATGATCATGAAACTTCGGATCAAGTTACTACTGAACCTCGTAGGTCAACCAGAGTACGTTCTACACCAGAGTGGTACGGCAACCTAGTTCTGGAAGTCATGTTACTAGACCATGATGAACCTACGAACTATGAGGAAGCGATGATGAGCCCAGTTTCCGCAAAATGGCTTGAGGCCATGAAATCTGAGATGCGATCCATGTATAAGAACAAAGTGCGGACTTTGGTTGACTTGCCCGATGGTCGGCAAGCCATTGAAAATAAATGGATCTTCAAGAGGAATACAAACGCTGATGGTAATGTTACTATCTACAAAGCTCGACTTCTTGCGGAAGGATTTCAACAAGTTCAAGGAGTTGACTACGATGAGACTTTCTCACCCGTAGCGATGCTTAAATCTGTCTGAATCATGTTAGCTATTGCCGCATTTTATGATTATGAAATCTGGCAAATGGATGTCAAAACTGCATTCCTTTATTGGATACCTCAAAGAGGAATTGTATATGATGCAACCAGAAGGTTTTGTCGATCCTAAAGGTGCTAACAAAGTGTGCAAGCTCCAGCGATCCATCTATGAACTGGTGCAAGCATCTCGGAGTTGGAATATACGCTTTGAGGAAGTGATCAAAGCATATGGTTTTATGCAAACTTTTGGAGAAGCCTGTATACAAGAAAGTGAGTGGGAGCTCTGTAGCATTTCTGATATTATATGTGGATGACATTTGTTGATTGGAAATGATATATAATTTCTGGATGGCATAAAAGAATACTTGAATAAGAATTTTTCAATGAAAGACCTCGGTGAAGCTGTTTATATATTAGGCATCAAGATATATAAAGATAGATCAAGATGCTTAATTAGACCTTCACAAAGCACGTACCTTGATAAAGTTTTGAAGAAATTCAAAATGGATCAGTCAAAGAAAGGGTTCTTGCCTGTGTTACAAGGTGTGAAGTTGAGTAAGACTCAGTGCCCGACCATTGCAGAAGATAGAGAGAAAATGAAAGTCATTCACTATGCCTCAGACATAGGATCTATCATGTATGCAATGCTGTGTACCAAACCTGATATGCGCCTTGCTATAAGTTTAGCAGGGAGGTACCAAAGTAATCCAGGAGTGGATCACTGGACAGCGGTCAAGAACATCCTGAAGTACCTGAAAAGGACAAAGGATATATTTCTCGTTTATGGAGGTGACAAAGAGCTCGTCATAAACGGTTACGTCGATTCAATATTTGACACTGATCGATTCAATATTTGACACTAAATCACAAACCAGATATGTATTTATATTGAACGGTGGAGCTGCCAGTTGGTGCAGTTCCAAGCAGAGCGTCACGGCGGGATCTACGTGCGAAGCGGAGTACATAGCTGCTTCGAAAGCAGCAAATGAAGGAGTCTGGATGAAGTAGTTTATATCCGATCTAGGTGTGATACCTAGTGCATCGGGTCCAATGAAAATATTTTGTGACAACACTGGAGCAATAGCCTTGGCGAAGGAATCCAAGTTTCACAAGAGAACCAAGCACATCAAGAGACGCTTCAATTCCATCCGCGATCAAGTCAAGGAGGGAGACATAGAAATTTGCAAGATATATATGGATTTGAATGTCGCAGACCTGTTAACTAAACCTCTTCCACGAGCAAAACATGATCAGCACCAAGACTCCATGGGTGTTAGAATCATTACTTTGTAATCTAGATTATTGACTCTAGTTCAAGTGGGAGACTGAAGGAAATATGCCCTAGAGGCAATAATGAAGTTGTTATTTGTATTTCCTTATATCATGATAAATATTTATTATTCATGCTAGAATTGTATTAACCGGAAACTTAGTACATGTGTGAATACATAGACAAAACAGAGTGTCCCTAGTATGCCTCTACTAGACTAGCTCATTGATCAAAGATGGTTATGTTTCCTAACCATAGACATCAGTTGTCATTTGATCAACGGGATCACATACTTAGGAGAATGATGTGATGGACAAGACCCATCTGTTAGCTTAGCAACTAGATCGTTTAGTTTTACTGCTATTGCTCTCTTCATGACATATACATGTTCCTATGACTATGAGATTATGCAACTCCCGAATACCGGAGGAACACCTTGTGTGCTATCAAATGTCACAACGTAACTGGGTGATTATAAAGATGCTCTATAGGTCTCTCTGAAGGTGTTTGTGGTGTTGGCATAGATCGAGAATACGATTTGTCACTCCGAGTGTCGGAGAGGTATCTCTGGGCCCTCTCGGTAATACACATCGTAATAAGCCTTGCAAGCAAATGACCAATGAGTTAGTCACGAGATGATATATTACGGAACAAGCAAAGAGACTTGCCGGTAATGAGATTGAACTAGGTATGATGATGCCGACAATTGAATATCGGGCAAGTAACATACCGATGACAAAGGGAACAACATATGTTGTTATGCGATTTGACCGATAAATATCTTCGTAGAATATGTAGGTACCAATATGAGCATCCAGGTACCGCTATTGGTTATTGACCGGATATGAGTCTCGGTCATGTCTACATAGTTCTCGAACCCGTAGGGTCCGCACACTTAACGTTCGACGGTATTATGAGTTTATGTGTTTTGATGTACCGAAGGTAGTTCGGAGCCCCGGATGTGATCACGGACATGACGAGGAGTCTTGTAATGGTTGAGACATAAAGATTGATATATTGGACGGCTATATTCGGACATCGGAAGTGTTCCGGGTGATTTCGGAGAAAATCGGAGTGTCGGAAGGTTACGGGAACCCCCCGGGAGAACTAATGGGCCACATGGGCCTTAGTGGAGAGAGAGAGAGGGCCAGCCAGGGCAGGCCACGCGCCCCTCCCCCTCTAGTCCGAATTGGACTAGGGAAGGGGGGTGGTGCCCCCATTTCCTTCTCCCTCTCCTCCTTCCTTTCCCCCTCCTTGTAGGAGTTGGAAAGGGGAGTCCTACTCCTACTAGAAGGAGGACTCCTCCTCTCCTCGCGCGCCACAAGGGCCGGCTGGTCTCCCCCTTGCTCCTTAATATCCGAGGGTAGGGGGGCACCCTAGAACACACAAGTTAACATCAGTTTTAGCCGTGTGTGGTGCCCCCCTCCACATATATAGACCTCGGTCATATCGTTGTAGTGCTTAGGCAAAGCCCTGCGTCGGTAGCTTCATCATCACCGTCACCACGCCATCGTGCTGATGAAACTCTCCCGTGACGCTCAACTGGATCAAGAACTCGTGGGACGTCATCGAGCTGAACGTGTGCTGAACGCGGAGGTGCCGTACGTTCGGTGCTTGGATCGGTTGGATCACGAAGGCGTTCGACTACATCAACTGCGTCACTAGACGCTTCCGCTTTCGGTTTACGAGGGTACGTAGACACACTCTCCCCGCTTGTTGCTATGCTTCTCCTAGATAGATCTTGCGTCATTGTAGGATTTTTTTTTTAAATACTACGTTCCCCAACAAGGTGGCCTCGGCCACCGCCCTCTCTTTCGAGATGTGTGTGTTTGTTGTCTCACATTCTCTTTGTTTTTTGTGCTTGTGGATGTGGTGTTCACTCTGTTATCTTGTGGTCTTCTGTTGACCCACAAGTGTAGGGGATCTATCGTAGTCCTTTCGATAAGTAAGAGTGTCGAACCCAACGAGGAGCAGAAGGAAATGATAGGCAGTTTTCAGTAAGGTATTTTCTGCAAGCACTGAAATTATAGGTAACAAATAGTTTTGGGATAAGGTAGTTGGTAACAAGTGACAAAAGATAAAAGTAAATAAGGTGCAGCAAGGTGGCCCAATCCTTTTTGTAGCAAAGGACAAGCCTGGACAAACTCTTATATAAAGGAAAGCGCTCCCGAGGATACATGGGAATTATCGTCAAGCTAGTTTTCATCACGATCGTCTGATTCGCGTTCGGTACTTTGATAATTTGGTATGTGGGTGGACTGGCACTTGGGTGTTGTCCTTACTTGGACAAGCCTCCCACTTATGATTAACCTCTAATGCAAGCATCCGCAACTACAAAAGAAGTATTAAGGTAGACCTAACCGTAGCCTGAAACATATGGATCCAAATCAACCCCTTACGAAGCAACGCATAAACTAGGGTTTAAGCTTCTGTCACTCTAGCAACCCATCATCTACTTATTACTTCCTAATGCCTTCCTCTAGGCCCAAATAATGGTGAAGTGTCATGTAGTCGACGTTCACATGACACCACTAGAGGAGAGACAACATACATCTCATCAAAATATCGAACGAAGACCAAATTCACATGACTACTAATAGCAAGATTTCTCCCATGTCCTCGGGAACAAAAGTAACTACTCACAAGACATAATATTATTCATGATCAGAGGGGTATTAATATGTATAATGGATCTGAACATATGATCTTCCACCAAATAAACCAACTAGCATCAACTACAAGGAGTAATCAACACTACTGGCAACCCACAGGTACCAATCTGAGGTTTGGGTACAAAGATTGGATACAAGAGATGAACTAGGGTTTAAGAGGAGATGGTGCTGGTGAAGATGTTGATGAAGATAGCCCTCCCCAAGATGGGAGAGTTGTTGGTGATGACAGCGGTGACGATTTCCCCCTCCCGGGGGGAAGTATCCCTGGTAGAACAGCTGTGCCAGAGCCCTAGATTGGTTTCCGCGTCGAGACGGCGGCGTCTGGTCCCGAAAGCCTCCTTATAATTTTTCTAGGTCAAAACACCTCATATAGGAGAAGATGGGCATCGGGGGCCTTCCGGCTGGACCACGAGACAGGGGGCATGCCCTGGGAAGGGGGCGCGCCCCCCACCCTCGTGGACAGCCAGCGGCCCCCCTCATGAACTTCGTTCGCCGGATATTTTTTATATTTTCTGAAACGACGTTCTGTTGAGTTTCGGGGCTTTTGGAGTTGTGCAGAATAGGTTTCCAGAGTTTGCTCCTTTTCCAGCCTAGAATTCCAGCTGCCAGCATTCTCCCTCTTCTTGTAAACCTTGTAAAATAAGAGAGAAAAGGCATAAGTATTGTGACCAAACATGTAATAACAGCCCATAATGCAATAAATATCAACATATAAGCATGATGCAAAATGGACGTATCAACTCCCCCAAGCTTAGACCTCGCTTGTCCTCAAGCGAAAGCCGATATCGAAAAATATGTCCACATGTTTAGAGATAGAGGTGTCGATAAAAACAGAATACGGACATGAGGGCATTATATCATTCTCATAACAGTAACTTATATAAATATAGTCATATGATTCTTATGCCAAAGTAAAAATTCATCCACAATATCAAGTATGAATCATAAACTTCATTGAAAACTAGGAAACTTTGATCTCGGTCATTGAAGCAATTGCAATTTATCGTAACACTGGAAAGAGTCAATATAAGAGCTTTTCGGCAAGCCTACATACTCAACTATCATATAGTCTTTCACAATTGCTCATACTCACGCAATACTTATGGTTATGGAGTTTTAATCGGACATAGAGAAAGATAGGGGCTTATGGTGTTGCCTCCCAACCTTTTACCTCATGGGTAATGTCAACAGTAATAGACCATGAAAACTTACATCCAAGTGGGTATATATGTCAGGATCTTTCCAACACAGTGTGCTTGCCAAAGGATAAAATGTAAAAAGGAAAGGTGGAATTCACCTTGACACTTATAAGGCAAGAATAATAGATAGGCCCTTCGCAGAGGGAAGCAGAGGTTGTCATGTGCTTTTATGGTTGGATGCACAAAGTCTTAGCATAGAAGAACTTCACTTTATATTGCCACTTGTGATAAGGACCTTTATTATGCAGTCCGTCACTTTTATTACTTCCATATCACAAGATCGTATAAAGCTAATTTCTCCCACACTAATAAATCATACATATTTTAGCGAGTTTGAAACATGACAACTTACTTGGAAGGATCTTTCTCAATCAATAGGTAGGTATGGTGGACTCTCATGGTAAAACTGGGTTTAAGGATGTATGGAAGTGCAAGTAGTATCTCTACTTAGTGCGAGGAGTTTTGGCTAGCATGAGGGGGAAAGGCAAGCTCAACATGTTGGATGATCCATGACAATATACTTTATTTCGGATATAGGAAAACATAACCCATTATGTTGTCTTCCTTGTCCAACATCAACTCTTTAGCATGCCATATTTTAATGAGTGCTCACAATTATAAAAGATGTCCAAGATAGTATATTTGTATGTGAAGCCTCTCTTCTTTTATTACTTCTTATTAATTACAACGATGACCAAAACTATGTTTGTCAAGTCCCAACAACTTTTATTTATCATACTCTTACATGTCAAGTCATTAATTCCCATAAGATCAATTTGGTCTCTTTGGTACTTTTCATATTTTCTTTCTTTCTATCATGACCCAAGTGAGGAAATCAAGCCCTTGACTCAACACTAATCTTTATTATATAGCTCACGGACTCGATTACAAAGGGTAAAGATCATAAAGCAAAAGCTCACAACTAGATCATGCTAACTTTATTCTACTAGATCAAGATACTACCAAAAGGATAGAACTAAGTAAAACAATAAAGATATGAGTGATGGTGATTCGATACCGGGGTCACTCCCCCAAGCTTGGCAGTTGCCAAGGGGAGTGCCCATACCCATATGATTATGTCTCCTTCTTCGAGGGTGGTGATGATGGAGTTGTTGATGATGTAGGCATGTTGTCCACCTTCCAAGGCATGGGTTCACCATCATAGAAGGATGATCGAGTCTCCGGGATAGTCAAATCTGCAGCCAAACTCATCTTCTTGAATCTATATTCATACTCACATTTTTTTGTTTTGCATGTCATAGATCTGGGCTTGGAGGTGTTCGATCTTCTCTTGAAGATTGGAGATAGCTTCCCCAAAGATCCTAGAGTCCAGCTTGAGGTTGTTGGCAAGCTCCAAGATCATCATGTGGTTGGCGTTGAGTCCTCGTTCCAAGGAGCAGTACGAGAAGTACTTATGACAGCTAGTTGTTCATCAGGAAACCTATCATCAATAGTGTCGGGGATATTACCCCGCGGTATGAGCCGGCCGGAATTATAACCCGGCCGGACTGGACATTCTACTTAAGGCGGTTTACACTTGGCAAAATATTGGTAACCCGACAGGCGGATCATGGATGACAAGGCCCAAGGCCCAGAAGGCCGGTTCATATTAATAGTGGGCCGGTTTATGAATAAAGCGCAAGGAATATTCTCATACAAAGGAAGCAAGACTAGGACTCCTTGTAATAGATCAATCCTAGTCCTACTAGGACTAGTCATGTAAAGCCTCCCCTTCAACATATATAAGGAGGGGCAGGGCTCCCCAAAGAGGAGAAGTTTTTCACAAGTTAGACAAGAGACAAGTTAGGTTTAGAGTTTAGACAAGCAGACAAGTTTCTAGGGTTACACACCAAGAGCCGGTTTACCGGCGACACCACGAGGATCATAATGAGATCTAGCCTCAAACAACACGTAGGGTTATTACCGGATGATGTTTCCCGGGGCCCGAAGCTGTCTAAATCCGTGTCTTGCATCGCGTCTCTCGATTCCGCTCAACCCCTCTCAAGCTACTACATAGATGCGCGGCCTCACCACTAAGTCCGTAAACCGGACATCTGACGTGTTAATTCCACGACAGTTGGCGCCCACCGTGGGGCCTGTGCACAGTGGTGTTGAGTTCTTGAAGGGATCTCTTAGGGGTCGAAAAGTTCACAAGTTACCGGATAAAGAAGAGCCGGCACAGAAGTTCATGTCGTCAACGAACAGTTAAAACGGCGTATTCGATACTTAAAGATCAAGAGAAAATCTGGGCTGCATGAGTGCAAGCGCAGTAACTCGTCGAGATTGAGGGGATTTTTTCCGCTGAAGCAAGACTACTGCGGCGGTCCAAAAGCTGTTGACGGTTTCCATTATGGAATCGGTGGCCGTATCCGACTGCTACTGTGTATTCAGGCAATTGTCCAATCGGCCAGGCTGTTACTACTTCAGGAATCCCAAGCTACGAGTCTACGACTCCCGAAAGATCTACGAATCCCAAGCTGTCAACGGTAGCTCCTAGTACTACTTGGAGCGTGGAGGCCAAATCAATTACAAAGGACTCTGACTAAAGCAAATTACCCACGGACTCGGGAACCTCCGTTGATCCGCTCTGTTTTCACCGCTTGCTTTACCACCTCCGCAAGCGGCACGACGGGCCGACCACAGACTCCAACGCCTAGAAGAAACGGGATCAATTTGATCTCAAGATTGTTTTCAAGTGTGGATAGGGACAACTTAGGAGGCCACGTATACTACAGAAAAAAAGGGGTGATAAAAACGACCACGACCCAGAGAGGATGGGGTCATGGGCGTGGACTCGGAGTCAACTGCCCTGGTTCGTATTCGCCAAGAGCTGCCTGCGCCTCGCCGAATTTTTCTTCCGCGTGGAGTCACCTCCGAGCTGCCGGCCTCGGGTCGACCGCCTGATTCAGGAGCCACGGCCGACGCACCGAGCCGCCCATCGCTCAAATCATCACCGCCATGGATCGTCACCGCGCAGCTCCGAGGCGCCGTCCGTACTGCTCGATCCCGCTCCGCCTTGCGGCGTTGCCAAATCATTAGGGTGAGCCGCCGCCGCGTTGAGCTGGCTCCGCCGTCGCTGCCTCAGCCATTCTCGCGCTGCATCTAACCCGGCCACCAAGACGCCTCGGCCTCGCCCGGCGATTTGGCCTAGTTCCGCTCGCAGACTGGCTATGGGCGCTCCCTCTGCGCCGCAGCCGAGTGGCCTCAAGATGATGTGGCCCGGCCGCGTCAAGCCGCCCTGCGTCGTGTTTGAGCCACCTCGGTCACTCGTCCGATCACACTAGATGGAATCTTACTTACAGGCGTGCTACTCCCTGGCGTAAAGGACCGAGTCGTGCAAGTCGATTTGCACTTTTTTAAATACCCGATTGCTACACGGAGAGGCAAACCTACAAAGGCATTACCGAGGCGTGTGGAGTTCGAAGGCAACACCGATCGGCTCCACAGTTGCTGCCTCTATTTCGCATTGATTGATTCAAGCCGTACTACATGCTCGTGTGAAGACAAGTACAGGAGTATTTGGATTCCTTGACTATTCCCTACTAGTCACGTGGAGTGCTCAAAGCCAGTACTACTAGTTGAGTACTAGATCAGATTGTTTTTTCCCATCAACTGCTGTCACGGCTGCGATCTTGTCCACAAGTCGCCGCCCCCAAACGGACTACCGCTGCCATTGCTCCAAGTCGCCACAATGAATTGACATCCACGATCATCCGGCAAAAATACGGTGTTATTTCTCCTATGTATTTTATCAGCACATATTTATTTATCCGACAAACAATTACTTTTGCATGTAATATTTTTACACAGGGCGACTATTAAAAGCGGCAGCCGGATCATCGTCAGGATATGTCGCGGCTTCATAAGCATGCATGTTGCGATCCGGTTTACATCAACACACCAGCCAGCCTGTCTATCCGCGCCCACGCGCGCTCACCTTCAACACCACGACCGACTCCCTCGCCAATGGACAAGCGAACGCCTCCGTTTTTTACGATCCAGTCTACATCAAACACACAGATGTCTGCGCCTGCGATTAACTCACCCACAAGTGCCGGCTTGCGACGCCGCTGCCGGCTCATCTGTCCTCCAGGCGAGTCAGGTGATATCTATCCTATTTATTTTAAAACTTATTAATTCATTCAAGCAAGAATACGCCGCCCTGCTGTATTTTTTTTATGCAGGAAAATTATTTATTGTAAAAGGATATTATACCACGGGGGTGGAGGCACGCTAAACATTGTTCGACACAAGTGATCGTCGTTATTCCACGGATTCAAACACCGGTTTACAACTATGGCCGGTTCACGCATCCGCACCGGTTGACAATACGGAGGACAACTTGTTCATCTCCACCGAATATACTCAAAAGCAATAAAAACTCTCTGAAGAACATGAGATCATATCCGGTTCAAAGAGAAAAGGCTTCACAAATTACCCACCGGTTCAGGAGGAACCCTGGAGGCCCCCTGGGAGTGTCGGCCAATCCGCGTCCCAGTGATCGGAATAATTTTTTCTTTCGACCCTCTGAAAAGTTGGATAGTACCACATTCAGTGATTGGTCTAGATTGACCCACCGGTTCAGGAGGAACCCTGGAGGCCCCCTGGGAGTGTCGGCCAATCCGCGTCCCAGTGATCGGAATAATAGATACGATTCTTGCGGCCCTCTGAACAGTTGATACGCTCACGTTCAGTGATTGGCTAGGCCCCTTGGGACAGTTGGTTTGCCCACGTTCCATTGATTGGCTCGGTTTTTATTTACAAATTCTTTCGGCCCTCTGAACAGTTGATACGCTCACGTTTAGTGATTGGCTAGGCCCCTTGGGACAGTTGGTTTGCCCACGTTCCATTGATTGGCTCGGTTTTTATTTGCGGTTCTATCGGCCCTCTGAACAGTTGATACGCCCACGTTCAGTGATTGGCTAGGCCCCTTGGGAAAGATGGATAATCCACATCCCATTGATTGGCTGAACCTTGCTTTGAGCCTGGCAGCTCTTTGAAAAAGCCTCGACTACATGGTCTTATTTGCAAAAATTGCATGTTTTTTTTTGGTGTTTTTGTGTTCTATAACCTTTTAAACCGGAGTGGAACAGCTACACAAGTTGACCACATATCTATCAAATTGAAAGTCTGGATCATGTATATCAGACCAAGTAAACCGGCGTTCATTAAAACCCGGATCATCTATCAGGCAATAAGCCACAAATTTCTGAACAAAGTTTCAGAACGAGATAAACCGGTGTCTATTATCAAAGCCCTGGTTTGTTATTGGATCCATGAAGATCTTCATCAAGAAATTTTAAGGTTTTACCGGATTAAGAATATCAAGCATACTTGATCGCAGGTATGAAGTATTTTATTTTTTAATACATATTGGCAATACATGATCAGTTATAATGACCGGTGTTTATTAAACCGGCCTGGCTTTGACTATAAGTCACCAGTATGAGACGAAATAATGACCGGAGTTTATTAACCCGGCCCGATTGTGATCAAACATCATTGGAACCGGTCTTCAAACCGGATTATATTCTTCAATAGCCAAACATGGCTGGATTCCTATTATGGTTATCAATATTATGATTGAGATCTTCAAAGTCGCTTTAAAGCGCGATGGATATTATTTCATCAATGGAAATGATTTATTTTACAAAGGAATAGTCCCGAGTTGCTGCAGGCTTACAACCCGGCACTTGGGGGCTACATTATTCAGATTAAGATTACATCAAATGCACAAGTCTCAAGCACACAAACAAGTTGTCTACTTGACACTTGGCGGCTAATGGGCAGTTGAAGCTGTAAAAACAGCAGCAATTCAAAGACAAAAGTCTCAAGCACACAAGCAAGTTGTCTACTTGACACTTGGGGGCTAATGGAAAGATCATTTGCTTCATCTGGAAGTACCGGTTCACCTTCTAAATATAGCTAAACCGGAACTTGGGGGCTACCAATCGCTCCTGTCAAACAATTCAAGGTACACAAGTATTCATCCATTATATTGAAAGGCCCGTCTAACTCAGTTGGTAAAGCACAAAGCTCTTAACCTTGTGGACGTGGATTCAAACCCCACGATGGAAGTTACATTATATAATGTTCATTTCAATAATTATATCTACAAAGTCCCTGCTCATTATTATATAATGACCCGGCACTTGGGGGCTATATATTGCTATTCAAGTTTACAGGATCATATTTTCAAAGTCCCTGCTCATTATTACATAATGACCCGACACTTGGGGGCTATAGGTAATATGCATATAAAGGAGGAACATCTTCAAATTTTCAGTTCTGGCAAATCAGATTAATTATGTGACCCGGCAATTTTGGCAATCATAAACTGGCAAGTTCTACATCTTCAAGCCGGTTGGATACCAGTTGAATATTTCAAAGACCAATATTTTTGTCAAGTCAGAGCATTAAAGGCCGATTCAAATGGATTCTTCATTTACAATATTTCTTATGCAAGCAAGTTGATTATGAAGTTGGTCTGTTGACCCGGATTTTCTACAAAAAGGAAGGACAAGGACTTAAAGATGATCAGGTGCCGGTTTACAAGAATTCTTAACTCGGAGCACAACCTCTCAAGTTTGTTCTTGTGTTTGTTTTGGAGCATAAGTTTACCATGGATAAATCCAAGCTAAACTTGGGGGCTAATGTCGGGGATATTACCCCGCGGTATGAGCCGGCCGGAATTATAACCCGGCCGGACTGGACATTCTACTTAAGACGGTTTACACTTGGCAAAATATTGGTAACCCGACAGGCGGATCATGGATGACAAGGCCCAAGGCCCAGAAGGCCGGTTCATATTAATAGTGGGCCGGTTTATGAATAAAGCGCAAGGAATATTCTCATACAAAGGAAGCAAGACTAGGACTCCTTGTAATAGATCAATCCTAGTCCTACTAGGACTAGTCATGTAAAGCCTCCCCTTCAACATATATAAGGAGGGGCAGGGCTCCCCAAAGAGGAGAAGTTTTTCACAAGTTAGACAAGAGACAAGTTAGGTTTAGAGTTTAGACAAGCAGACAAGTTTCTAGGGTTAGACACCAAGAGCCGGTTTACCGGCAACACCACGAGGATCATAATGAGATCTAGCCTCAAACAGCACGTAGGGTTATTACCGGATGATGTTTCCCGGGGCCCGAAGCTGTCTAAATCCGTGTCTTGCATCGCGTCTCTCGATTCCGCTCAACCCCTCTCAAGCTACTACATAGATGCGCGGCCTCACCACTAAGTCCGTAAACCGGACATCTGACGTGTTAATTCCACGACAAATAGGTTGTGGGTCATCAAGTATATTCTCTAACCTAGACAAGTTATCCGCAACGTGGTTCTCATCTCCCTTTCTATCAATAATATGCAAGTCAAATTCTTACAGTAAGAGAACCCATCTAATAAGTCTAGGTTTAGCATCTTTCTTTTCCATAAGGTATTTGATAGCATCATGATCGGTGTGAATAGTTACTTTAGAATCAACAATATAGGGTCTAAACTTATCACAAGCAAATACAACTGCTAAAAATTCTTTCTCAGTAGTAGCATAGTTTCTCTGGGCACTATCTAGAGTTTTACTAGCATATTGGATAACATTCAATTTCTTATCAACTCTTTGCCCTAGAACAGCACCTATAGCATAATCACTAGCATCGCACATAATCTCAAAAGGTAAATTCCAGTCAGGAGGCTGGACAATAGGTGCAGAGATCAATGCTTTCTTAAGTATTTCAAATGCTTCTAGACAATTATCCTCAAAGACAAAAGGAATATCTTTTTGTAAGAGATTAGTCAGAGGTCTGGAGATTTCGGAGAAGTCCTTTATGAACCTCCTATAAAACCCGGCATGACCAAGGAAACTTAGTATACTTTTGATGTCCTTAGGGCATGGCATCTTTTCAATAGCATCAACTTTAGCTTTGTCAACTTCAATACCTCTTTCAGAAATTTTATGTCCCAAGACAATGCCTTCATTAACCATAAAGTGGCACTTCTCCCAATTCAAGACGAGGTTAGTGTCTTCACATCTCTGCAAAACTCAATCAAGGTTGCTTAAGCAATCATCAAAGAAGTTCCGTAAACGGAAAAATCATCCATGAAAACCTCAACAATCTTTTCACAAAAATCAGAGAATATAGCCATCATGCATCTTTGAAAGGTAGCAGGTGCATTAAATAAACCAAAAGGCATATGTCTATAACCATCTAGAAAGCAGAAATGAGTATGTTTGGATAACCATTCTAGCATTTGATCAATAAATGGCAAGGGGTAATGATCTTTCTTAGTAGCTTTATTTAACTTACGGAAATCAATTACCATCCTATAACATGTAACTATTCTTTGCGGGATCAATTAATCTGTATCATTAGGAACGACAGTCATACCTCCTTTCTTAGGGACACAATGGACAGGACTTACCCACTAGCTATCAGCAACTGGATAGATAATACCTACCTCTAGAAGCTTTAGTATTTACTTCCTTACCACTTCTTTCATCTTAGGATTTAATGTTGGGGAACGTAGAAGAAATCAAAAAAAATCTACGCATCACCAAGATCAATCTATGGAGTAATCTAGCAACGAGGGAGAGGGGAGTGCATCTACATACCCTTGTAGATCACTGAGCGGAAGCGTTACAAGAACGCGGATGAAGGAGTCGTACTCGTAGCGATCTAGATCGCGGTGGATTCCGATCTAAGCGTCGAACAACGGCGCCTCCGCGTTCAACACACGTGCAGCCCGGTGACATCTCCCACGCCTTAATCCAGCAAGGGGAGAAAGAGAGGTTGGGGAAGACTCCGTCCAGCAGCAGCACGACGGCTTGGTGATGGTGGAGGAGCGCGGGACTCCAGCAAGGCTTCGCCAAGAACTACGAGAGACGAGGAGGGAGAGAGGTAGGGCTGCGCCAAGAGAGAGAGAGATCAAATCATCTGTTGGGCAGCCCCCATACCTCAAGTATATATAGGGGGAGGGGAGGGGCTGCGCCCCCTCTAGGGTTCCCTCCCTAGGGGGGGCGGCAGCCCTAGATGCCATCTAGGGTGGCGGCCAAAGGGGAGAGGGACAGGTGGGCGCACCATTGTGGGCCCTAGGGCCCATCTGCCTTAGGGTTTGCCCCCTCCCCTCTTGGAGGCGCATTGGGCCTTGCTGGGAGGCGCCACAGCCCACCTAGGGGCTGGTCCCTTCCGACTATTGGCCCACGTAGGCCTCCGGGGCTGGTGGCCCCTCCCGGTGGACCCCCGGACCCTTCCGGTGGTCCCGGTACATTACCGGTGATGCCCGGAACACTTCCGGTTGCCAAATCCTCACTTCCTATATATCAATCTTTACCTCCAGACAATTCCGGAACTCCTCGTGACGTCCGAGATCTCATCGGGACTCCGAACAAAATTCGGTAACCGCGTACATACTTTTCCTATAACCCTAGCGTCATTGAACCTTAAGTGTGTAGACCCTACGGGCTCGGGAGTCATGCAGACATGGCCGAGACAACTCTCCGGTAAATAACCAATAGCGGGATCTGGATACCCATGTTGGCTCCCACATGCTCCATGATGATCTCATCAGATGAACCACGATGTCAAGGATTCAATCAATCACATATACAATTCCCTTTATCTACCGGTATAGTACGTGCCCGAGATTCGATCGTCGGTATCCCGATACCTTGTTCAATCTTGTTACCGGCAAGTCTCTTTACTCGTTTCGTAACACATCATCCCATGATCAACTCCTTGATCACATTGTGCACATTATGATGATGTCCTACCGAGTGGGCCCAGAGATACCTCTCCATCACACGGAGTGACAAATCCCATTATCGATTCGTGCCAACCCAACAGACACTTTCGGAGATACCCGTAGTGCACCTTTATAGCCACCCAGTTACGTTGTGACGTTTGGTACACCCAAAGCATTCCTACGGTATCCGGGAGTTGCAGAATCTCATGGTCTAAGGAAAAGATACTTGACATTTAGAAGAGCTTTAGCATATGAACTACACGATCTTGTGCTAGGCTTAGGATTGGGTCTTGTCCATCACATCATTCTCCTAATGATGTGATCCCGTTATCAACGACATCCAATGTCCATGGTCAGGAAACCGCAACCATCTATTGATCAACAAGCCAGTCAACTAGAGGCTCACTAGGGACATGGTGTTTGTCTATGTATCCACACATGTATCTGAGTTTCCTATCAATACAATTCTAGCATGGATAATAAACAATTATCATGAACAAGGAAATATAATAATAACCAATTTATTATTGCCTCTAGGGCATATTTCCAACAGTCTCCCACTTGCACTAGAGTCAATAATCTAGTTCACATCGCCATGTGATTAACACTCATAGGTCACATCACCATGTGACTAACATCCAGAGAGTTTACTAGAGTCAATAATCTAGTTCACATCACTATGTGATTAACACTCAATGAGTTCTTGGTTTGATCATGTTATGCTTGTGAGAGAGGTTGTAGTCAACGGGTCTGCAACATTCAGATCCCTATGTATTTCGCAAAACTTTATGTCATATCATAGATGCTGCTACCACGTTCCACTTGGAGCTATTCCAAATTGTTGCTCCATTATACGTATCCGATATCTCTACTCAGAGCTATCCAGATAGGTGTTAAGCTTGCATCGACGTAACTCTTTACGTCGAACTCTTTATCACCTCCATAACCGAGAAACATTTCCTTATTCCTCCAAGGATAACTTTGACCGCTATCTAGTGATCCACTCCTAGATCACCTTTGTACCTTCTTGCCAGACATGTGGCAAGGCACACATCAGGTGCGGTACTCAGCATGGCACACCGTATAGAGCCTATGACAAAAGCATAGGGGACGACCTTCATCCTTCCTCTTTCTTCTACCGTGGTCAAGCTTTGAGTCTTACTCAACTTCACACCTTACAACTCAGGTAAGAACTCCTTCTTTGACTGAACTATTTTGAACTCAATCATGTCAAAGGTGTGTGTTCTTTTGAAAGTATCATCAGGCGTCTTGATCTATCTCTATAGATCTTGATGCCAATGTGTAAGCAGCTTTATCCAGGTCTTCCTTTGAAATACTCCTTTCAAACAACCCTTATGATTTCCAAGAAATTCTACATCATTTCGGATCAACAATATGTCATTCACATATACTTATCAGAAATGTTGTAGTGCTCCCACTCACTTTATTGTAAATACAAGTTTCTAACAAACTTTGTATAAACCCAAAAACTTTGATCACTCCATCAAAGCGTATATTCCGACTCCGAGATGCTTGCTCTAGTCCATGGAAGGATTGCTGGAGCTAGCATACCTTTTAGCATCCTTAGGATCGACAAAACCTTTATGATTGAATCACATACAACCTTTCCTTACGAAAACAGGTAAGGAAACTTGTTTTGACATCCATCTGCCAGATTTCATAAATGCAGCTAATTCTAACATGATTCCGACGGACTTAAGCATCGCTGTGGGTGAGAAAATCTCATCGTAGTCAACTCCTTGAACTTATGAAAAAACTCTTCGCCACAAGTCGAGCTTCATAGACGGTGACATTACCGTCCATGTCCGTCTTCTTCTTAAAGATCCATTTATCTCAATGGCTTGCCGATCATCGGGCAAGTCCACCAAAGTCCATACTTTGTTTTGATACATGGAACCTATCTTGGATTTCTCGGCTTCTAACCATTTGTCGGAATATGGGCCCACCATCGCTTCTCCATAGTTCGTAGGTTCATTGTTGTCCAACAACATGACATCTAAGACAGGATCACCTTACCACTCAGGAGTAGTACATATCCTTGTCGACCTACGAGGTTCGATAGCAACTTGATCTGAAGCTTCATGATCACTATCATTAGTTTCCTCTTCAACAGTCGTAGGTTCCACAAAAACTTCTTTCTGTGTTGCACTACTCTCCGGTTGAAGTGAGGGTTCGACAACCTCATCAAGTTCTATCTTCCTCCCACTCAATTCTTTCGAGAGAAACTCCTTGAGAAAGGACCCGTTCTTAGCGACAAACATTTTTGCCCTTGGATCTGAGATAGAAGGTATACCCAACTGTTACCTTTGGGTATCCTATGAAGATGTATTTGTCTGCTTAGGGTTCGAGCTTTTTCCGGCTGAAGCCATAAGCATCGCAGCCCCAAACATTAAGAAACGACAACTTTGGTTTCTTGCCAAACCATAGTTCCTACGGCGTCGTCTCAACGGACTTAGATGGTGCCCTATCTAAAGTGAATGCAGATGTCTCTAATGCATAACCTCAAAATAATAGCGGTAGATCGGTAAGAGACATCATAGATCGCACCATATCTCATAAGGTTCGATTACGACGTCCGAACACACCATTATGCTGTGGTGTTCTAGGTGGCTTCAACTGCGAAACAATTCCACAATGTCTGAAGTGATTGCCAAACTCATAACTCAGAAAATCTCCTCTTGATCAGATCGTAGGAACATGATCTTCTTGTAATGATGATTCTTAACTTCACTCTGAAATTGCTTGAACTTTTCAAACGTTTCAGACTTTTACTTCATTAAGTAAATATACCCATATCTACTCAAATCGTGAGTGAAGATGAGAAAATAATGATATCCACCACATGCCTTAATTCTCATTGGATCACACACATCAACATGTATGATTTCCAACAAGTCACTTGCCCGTTTCATTGTACCTAAAAACTGGATCTTAGTCATCCTGCCCATGAGGCATGGCTCGCATGTGTCAAGCAATTCAAAATCAAGTGACTCCAAACATCCATCAGCATGGAGTTTCTTCATGCCTTTTATGCCAAAATGACCTAAGCGGCAGTGCCACTAGAAAGTGGTACTATCATTATTAACTCTACATCTTTTGGCGTTAATATTATTATCATATGTATTACTATGATCGAAATTCAATAAACCATTGGGTGCATGACCATAAAGGTATTATTCATGTAAACAGAATAACCATTATTCTCTAACTTAAATGAATAACCGTATTGTAATGAACATGATCTAATCATATTCATGCTCAACGTAGACACCTGGTAACATTTATCTAGGTTCAACACTAATCCCGAAGGTAGAGGGAGCGTGCGATGGTGATCTTATCAACCTTGGAAACACTTCCAACACACATCATCACCTCGCCCTTAGCTAGTCTCCGTTTAGTCCATAGCTTTTGCTTCAAGTCACTAATAATAGCAACTGAACCGATATCCAATACCCAGGCACTACTAGGAGTACTAGTAAGGTACACATCAATAACACATATATCAAATATACTTTGTCGAAGTTGCTAGCTTTCTTATCTACCAAGTATTTGGGGTAATTCTGCTACCACATGACCGCCCCCCTTACAATAGAAGCACTTAGTCTCTAGGTTTGGGTTCAACCTTGGGTTCCTTCATTAGAGCGACAACTGGTTTGCCATTCATGAAGTTTCCCTTCTAGCCCTTGCCCTTTTTGAAACCAGTGGTCTTGTTAAACCATCAACACTTGATGCTCCTTCTTGATTTCTACTTTTGCAGTCTTAAGCACCGCTAATAGCTCCGGGATCATCTCCATCCTTTGCATGTCATAGTTCATCACGAAGTTCTAGTAGCTTGGTGATAGTGTCTAGAGAATTCTGTCAACCACTATCTCATCTGGAAGATTAACTCCCACTTGGTTCAAGTGATTTTAGCACCCCAGACATTCTGAGCACATGCTCACTAGTTGAGCTATTCTCCTCCATCTTGTTGGGAAAAGAACTTGTCAGAGGTCTCATACCTCTCAATAAGGGCATGAGCCTGAAATCCCAATTTCACCTCTTGGAACATCTCATATGTCTTATGGCGTTCAAAACGTCATTGGAATCCCGATTCTAAGCCATAAAGTATGGTGCGCTAAACTATCAAGTAGTCATCAGGATGTGTCTGTCAGGTGTTCACAGCATCCACGGACGACGTTGTAGGGGTTTGCACATCGAGCGGTGCATCAAAGACGTAAGCCTTCTGTGTAGCAGTGAGGACACTCCTCGGACTACGGACCCAGTCTGCATCATTGCTTACAATATCTTTCAACTTAGTCTTTCTGTAATGCCCAGGATGGAGTTATACCTCCTACGTGTCGAGGCACGACTTAAAGGCATAAATCCATCCTAGAATGATCTCAAGTTCGGTAATCTTTGCACAACTCATGTAAAAGAGGGGATAGTAAACTGAAAATAGTTGGCTTACACTCGCCACGTCACAGAATTACAGTACAAGTCTCAAACATCATACATTAAGAACATCACAACCCTCTAAGGGCAAAAGCCAAATGTCAAAGTACCGAACTCAGATAAATAAACCACAGGCGGATCGAATCCTAGTAAGAGACTCCACTACTGATCGTCCGGGTAGCGCACGTAGTACCGACTACGCTCCTCGTCGTACTCCCAATCTAGCTCGGTGCCATCACCTGGATAGCTCACAGCTGGACCTGCATCTGGTGTGTGAAGTAACTGTGAGCCACAGAGGACTCAGCAATCCCATTCCCGGGTAACAAGACTATCAAAGCCTTTGGGTGAGGAAAGGCTGAAGAAAAGAATAAGTCTGCAGCAGCAACTAGCATCTAGCTTACGTAAGTGAGAGCGAGAAGAGAAGGCCTCGGCGAGAAGTGATCACGAAGTGATCCTAGCTACAGCTCCACAAGCATAACCCCTCCGTGTTCAACTCCCGAATCCCTATTCGGAAATTGACAGTCACGGAACACACGCTGGTAGTGTATTAGAAACATTGTGTCAAGTTATCTACAACCGGAATTAACAAGCTCCCATCTGCCACATAACCGCGGGCACAGCTTTCGAAAGTTCAAACCCTGCAGGGGTGTTCCAACTTGACCCATTACAAGCCCACGATCCGCGGAGTCGCAACTCCAAAGTGGGAAGACCCGAGTATCCTCGGAATCCCGTGCTCAAGATATACCGAGCTAAGGTAAGGCTAATCCAGCAAATCCTCCCGGCATGCCGACACCCTGATAGTAGCCGCGCGTATCTAGTCTCAGGCCACGACCGGATGAGCACAGCGTACAGTGGCCGAAATACCCAAGTTGCCAAGGGGGGCCCCGCACACGACTCTAGTTTGGACCAACACTCAAATCGAGCACTGGCCCAGGGGGTTGAATTAATTAAGCCTCGGGTTAATTACTCCCTCGGAAAGTTTTAGTTGTGTTAGGCGAAAAGTACCAATGTTGGGACTTGCTGGAAAAGACTTAGCACTTAGCGTTTTATCGAGGGGGTCCCATACACCCCAACCGTGTTAGGAACGCATAATCAAGGAACATAATACCGGCTTATACGGATCCTAACGGCATGAGTGGAACAAATCACCAAGCAAAAGGCTTAGCCTTCCACCCTTGCCAATATATAGGTGATTTTATTTAAAGCATTTATATAGTGTGATATAACCCAACCAAACTTCAACATGAAGCAAGCATCTTCGATCTTCACCTGCAACTAGCAACGCTATAAGAAGGGCTGAGCGAAGCGTACTTAGCCAAGCAACGGTTTGCATAGGTAGGTTGGTTAAACATGGCAATTGGCTACAAGTAGGAGGCTGACAAGAAGATCATGGGCATCGAGGCAAAACTATAGACCGAGACTACTAGCAATAGGCAAAGATAGTAATGTTATCGGGGTTCGGTCATCTTGCCTGAAGAGAAGTCGTTCGGATCGTAAGAAGGGTCCTCATGCTCAACCTCGTTGGTAACCTCGTGCTCAACCTCGTACTCGGTCTCAGCTTCCGGTTCTAAACAGAACAATCACACCAAGCACCAATCAACAAGATGCAATGCGCACTCGGAAAAGATGAATGCATGATGGATGCACTAAGGATGCACACGGAGCACGTAAAATATCACTCAAGCAAAACACCTCAAAACATGATAACAATCTGATATTATTAATCTACACAGAAAAACAATCAAGTTTGATATAAGATTCGCTGAAATCGGAGTTACGGGCTAAAAGTTATGCCCGAAACAAGATTTGAGCGAAAGCTGAAAATTACAGCAACATAGCAACTTCGGAGCTCAAAATAATTGAGCTACAGCACTCCAATCACATGGCAAAGGACATGATCACAAACTAGACATATAGTACAGCAACTAAGTCCAAAGTGCACCCCCAACGGAGTCACGGATCGATAGCAATGATCTTGGACATATTGAACTTGGCAATAAAATTCTGGCAGCAGAATTTTATTGAAACTTTAGAGCAAAAGATAAACATGCTACAGCCACTTAAAATGACATGTGAGGACATGGATGGAAAGACAACAATATATACTACAAGGAACAATCAAAATCCACTCCAAAACTATCATGCTTTGTCCTAGAACAACACACGAACATGGCATCGGAACGTTACAGATTTCAGACTTAGTTAAAAAATCACTAAGTCCTAAAACAGCAATATCATCATAGCAACTAAAAGAGCATGTTTAAGTCACCTCGAAACTAAACATGGCAAAGGGTAAGCACCTCATTAAAGTACACATGAAGGTGATCCCGAAACACACAAGCATGCATCATAGAGGTGAACACAACGATTGCAACGAGCTCAACAAGATGGCATTTCATAACAAGTGAAAACACATCACATGAACATGGCACTTTGCAACGATGATAACAAGGCAACAATAAATCTACCATGCAACCTATCACATACAACACGTAGTTCGTGGCAAGACGAACACGTGGACATGTCATTTGCATCATTCAGACAAACGAGCTAAAAGATATCACATGGCAAAGGTGGCATAAAAATAACACATAGCAGCAGTTTATATCATGATGCACTCTTGCAACAGCAAAACAAGTGCCTAGATGATCTCTAACATGCATGACAACAACAGGTAAAACGTAGAGCACATCTCCACGGACGTCTGGACATATTACACGCGCAAAACGGAGCATCAGGCAAAAAGTTATGCATGGTCAAACATTGCATCAGAGATGAACAGATCTGGGACTTAGGGAATATTAGGGTTCAACCTCAGTCCAGATCGGATCTGGGAAAAAGAAGACGGGCCGGCGCGGTGGAGAAGCCTCGGAGGCGGCGAGGCCCGGTGAGGCGACGACGAGGCCCACGGGGCGGAGCAGGGCGGCGGCCCGCGGCTGGAGGGAGGCGGGATCGGCCCTGGGCCTGGCGGCGGCAACGAAGCGGCCCAGGCGCCTGGTCGACTGGAGGCTGGGAGGCCGCGCGAAGGGAGGCGAGGCGGCCCAGGGTGGCGGTGGGCCGGCGCGCGGGGAAGTGGTCCCCCGGCCCGGTCTGGAGCGAAGGGACTGGCGCGGTGGACTGGGCGAGCGCTCGGGCCCAGCGCGGGAGGCCGTTGGCGGAGATCGACGAAGTGGTCCTCGACGCGTCGGCTCGCTCGCTCGGGAGCGTTGACCCGACCCAGACGAGGCGGTTCCCTCGCGGCGATCGAGGAGCGAGCCAGTCCTTCGACCCGGCGGATTTTTGCGGCGGCGGTCGGCTGGTCCGACCGGCCGGCGCGATTTCTGGAGGAGGGAGTTGGATTAGCACGGAAAAAGAGGAGGGGTGGATCTAGAGGATAGGGATGCCCAAAATGGACATAGGGGGGCCTAAATATAGCAGTTTTTAGGGTTAGGAGGGAATTTAGGGGCGCTAGGAGCCCTCCGATCGCGATCCGACGGATCCGATCACGGGGATAGATTTTAAAGGCCTAGAAGGAGATAAAAGAATGCAGTAGGGGTGTTTCCGGGACACGAAGTGAAGGCACATCGGACCCACACGAACAACGGATGGAAAAGTCAACGGAGTCCAAACGAGACGAGATTTGAGAGGCGGGTTGCACACAACAAAACAACAACACACAAAACAACCTCGCGGCACACCGGTAACGTTAAACGCCTGAACAACAAAGTAGGCCTACGGGACGTCACAGACACGAGAGGGAGCTCCGGAACGCGAAATGGACAACGGGAAGAAACACGCGGAACCGGATGCAACCGACAACACAAATGCAATACGATGCACATGTCTACATGATATGAATGAAAGCCACACACTCACACAACAAAACGACGAAAACCCGAAAGACAAAGAACCCGGAATGGAAATAGATGAAGCCGGAGATATATTATATACCCAAAAGGGAAAGTATTACATCCGGGGCATTACAAACTCTCCTCTACTACAAAAAGATCTCGTCCCGAGATCTAGGACTGGAAAAAGGAAGGGTACTCGGAACGAAGATGATCTTCTTGTTCCCAGGTAGCTTCTCGGTCTGTGTGATGTGACCACTTGACTTTCAGAAACTTGATGGACTTGTTGCGAGTCTTGCGTTCAGTTTCTTCGAGAATTGCAACTGGATGCTCTCGATAGGAAAGGTCTTGTTGGAGATCAATCTCCTCAAACGGAATCATGCGCTCAGGTGCCTTGAAGCATTTGCGAAGCTGAGACACATGGAAGACATCATGAACATTTGCAAAGTTGGAAGGGAGCTCGAGCTGATAGGCTAGATCGCCTCTTTTGCCAAGAATCTTGAAAGGCCCGACGTATCTAGGAGCAAGTTTTCCTTTGATACCGAATCTTTGGGTTCCTTTCATCGGAGACACTCGGAGATAGACATGATCACCGATGTCGAAAGCCAAATCACGATGCTTGCCGTCATAGTAGCTCTTCTGACGCGACTGAGCGGCCTTGAGATTCTCACGTATGACTTTGCACATTTCTTCGGCTTCTGAGATCAAGTCATTGCCAAGGAGTTGGCGTTCGCCTGTTTCAGACCAGTTGAGAGGGGTACGGCACTTTCTGCCATAGAGAATTTCAAACGGTGCTTTGCCTGCACTTGCTTGAAAGCTGTTGTTGTAAGAGAACTCGGCAAATGGAAGACAGTCTTCCCATTTCATGCCGAAGGAGATGACACAGGCTCTGAGCATGTCTTCTAGAATCTGATTCACACGCTCGACTTGACCACTAGTCTGAGGGTGAAAGGCAGTGCTGAACCTGATCTTAGTGCCCATGGCGGACTGAAAAGAATCCCAGAACCTTGATGTGAACAAGCTTCCACGGTCTGAGGATATCACTTGAGGAATGCCATGTAGGGACACAATTCTGGAAGTGTACAGCTCTGCAAGTTGAGCTGCATTGATTGATTCTTTGACTGGAAGAAAGTGAGCGACTTTGGTAAGCTTGTCAATCACCACAAAGATAGCATCATTTCCTCGCTTGGATTTAGGAAAACCAGTGACGAAGTCCATTTCAATGTGGTCGAACTTCCACTCGGGGATAGGAAGAGGTTGGAGAAGACCGGCTGGACGTTGATGTTCTGCTTTCACTCTTCTGCATACATCACATTCGTTCACGAATTGGGCAATCTCCCTTTTCATGCGTGTCCACCAGTAAGATTGCTTGAGATCTTGGTACATCTTGGAACTGCCAGGATGAATGGAAAGGAGAGAATCATGAGCTTCTTCCATTATGAGCTTCCTGAGATCACCTTTGGGAACAACGAGTCTGTCCTCGAAGAACAAGGTATCTCTCTCATCAACACGGAAGCACTTGTATTTTGGAGTGCCCTTTGCAATCCCGTGTTTCAGTTTCTTCACCATGGTATCACTGAGCTGGGCCTCACGGACTTGATCTTCCAAGGTAGGAGCAATTTGGAGATTTGCAAGAAAACCCTGTGGAACGACTTGAAGGTTGAGTTTCCTGAATGCTTCACAAAGCTCAGGCTGGTACGGCTTGATAAGAAGGCTGTTGCAATATGCCTTTCTGCTCAAAGCATCTGCAATCACATTCGCCTTGCCAGGAGTGTATACAATGCTGGGATTGTACTCTTGGATCATTTCGACCCAACGAGTCTGGCGGAGGTTCAGATGCGGCTGTGTGAAGATGTACTTCAAACTCTTGTGATCAGTGAAGATGTCGACCTTTCTGCCCAACAACAGATGTCTCCACGTAATCAGAGCATGTACCACAGCTGCTAGCTCGAGATCATGTGTGGGATAGTTCTTCTCACTTGGCTTGAGCTGACGAGAAGTGTATGCCACAATTCTCTTATCTTGCATAAGCACACCACCAAGACCTTGAAGAGAAGCATCACAGAATACTTCATAGGGCTTAGTTTCATCCGGAGGAGTCAGAACTGGAGCAGAGACAAGCTTCTCTTTGAGGGTTTTGAATGCCAATTCACACTCTGGAGACCAAAAGTATTTGACATTCTTCTGAAGCAGGTTGGAAAGAGGCTTGGCAATCTTGGAGAAGTTTTCCACAAACCTTCTGCAATAGCTGGCAAGACCCAGAAAACTGCGGAGCTGCTTGACGTTCTGAGGAGCTTCCCAGTTGACAATTGCTTCAACTTTTCGGGATTAACCGCAATACCGTCAGCTGAGATGATGTGGCCCAGGTACAAAACCTTATCGAGCCAAAACTCGCACTTGGAGAACTTGGCATAGAATTTATGCTCTCGGAGTCGATCAAGAACAAGACGCAAGTGCTTTTCGTGATCTTCTTCATTCTTGGAAAACACCATAATATCATCCAGATACACTAGCACAAACTCGCCAGTATAGGGGTTGAAGATGTAATGCATCATCCTTGAAAAGGTAGGAGGAGCATTGGCGAGACCGAAGGACATGACGGTATACTCGTATGAACCGTAGCTCGTTCTGAAGGCCGTCTTGGGAATGTCTTCCTCGCGAATGCGAATTTGATGATAGCCCATTCGGAGGTCAAGCTTAGAGAACACTTTAGCTCCTTTGAGCTGCTCAAAGAGTTCGTTGATGTTGGGGAGCGGATACTTGTTCTTAATCGTCTTCTTGTTCAATGGCCGGTAGTCGACACAGAGACGCTCCGTGCCATCTTTCTTCTTGACAAATAAGACACCACAGCCCCACGGAGATGTACTCGGTCTGATGAGACCCATACTCTCCTGCTTATCCAGCTGCTTCTTCAATTCCTTCAATTCATCCGGAGAGAGCTTGTATGGACGCCGGCACGCAGGCTCAGTACCCGGCTCGAGTTCAATGACAAACTCCACCTGACGGTGTGGAGGCATGCCTGGAAGTTCTTCAGGAAAGACGTCTTGATATTCGTTCACCACCGGAATTTGATCTATGGCATTATATTCGCCCTTATCATTAAGAGAGAAAAGCCGGATAGTATTATCCCTGGAGGCGAAGATAATCACATCTTCATCAGAATGAGTCAACTTGACTTCCTTTTGAGCACAATCAATGTGAGCATGGTGCTGAGAAAGCCAATCCATTCCGAGGATGAGGTCAATGTCAGAATTACCAAGAACCACCAGATTAGCCAGAAATCGATAATCACCCATGCGGATAGAAACATTCGGAACAAAGTTGTTGGAGTTCATGAGCAAACCCGGAGAAAGCACAGACATCGGACTCGGCAAAGCTTGCAATGGCATATCATGTGACAGAGCAAAAGGTCTTGACATGAAAGAATGTGAAGCACCTGAATCGAACAAAACTTTAGCAGGGATAGAGTTCACTGAGAGGTTACCCAAAATGACATCAGAAGAGTTCTCCGCTTCAGCTGCATTCATCAGATTGACCCTAGCAGACTTTGGATCATGCTTGACAATCGCTGTACTGACAGGCGGAGGAGGAGGAAGGCGCTTCGGATTCGGACATCTGTTGGCATAATGACCCTTCTGGCCACACTTGTTGCACACCACTTCAGAGAGAGGACGGAAATGAGAGCCACTGGACTTGGAGCCTTGAGACTGAAACTGCTTCTTCGACTGGTTGCTCGGGTTGGGTGGGTGGGAGAAACCACGACCACTAGAGTTCTTGTTGTTGGAGTTGTTGAAGTTGTTGGAGTTGTTGTATGGAGCTCGAATCACTGGAGGAGGAGGAAGCCAGAATTTCTGATGCTTCGAGACCATCTGGGACGATGAGGAAGAGTGAACAGCATCTCGAATTCTCTTCTTAGAAGCCTCCATCTTAAGCTGAGCTGCTTCTTGTTTCAAAGCCATGTTATAGAACTTGTCGAATTCATCGGGCTCGAACAAAGTGAGAGCAAGCTGAAGTTCATCTTTGAGGCCTCCACGAAACTGATAGATTTTACTCTTGGCATCAGGAATGTCTTGCTTAGCATAGCGAGCGAGGTTTTGGAACTTGACATTATACTGATAGACTGTCATGGAGCCCTGCTTGAGGTTGCGGAATTGCTCACGCATACCCTCGATGACACTTGTAGGAATGTGATGCGAGCGGAAATCCTTGCAGAAATTCTCCCAAGAGATCACTTGACCCGGCCTTGAGTCTTTATACTGCTGCCACCAGTCAGCTGCTTGATCTTTCAGTTGGAAGGCTGCAAACTTCACATAGTCATCTTCCTTCACGTTACTGCACTCAAAATGCTTCTTAATGTCGGTCAACCAATCCTCAGCATCAAGAGGGTCGACACAGTAACTGAAAGCTTTAGGATTGTTGGCCAAGAACTGATTGAGAGTAGCATGGTGCTGCTGGAAGAAGTTGCCTTGGTTGCCTGGAACACCCTGATTAGCTTGATTAGCTAGCATCATCTGCATCATTTGCATCATCAACTGAGTGTTCTGAGCTGTAGTCTCCATAATTGCTCTCCAAGCCTCAGGCGGAGGAGGAGGAGAAGGAGGATGTTCTGGAACCTCTTCCACCTCTGGGTTAGCGTTGGGAACCTTTTTTGGAGCCATCCTGTAAGAGATGACCACGAATCAGCAATTGATTGACAAAAGGAATAAGCTGAATCAATGGAATGAATTGCAACAAGTCTTCACAATAATCATTCGAACAATAAGAACAAATGAAATCATCCGAACAAGAGGAACGAATGAATTCTCAGTTAAATGATAACATCAGTCTTCACGAGAAGCCACATATGGATCAAAAGGATAAAATAAGAAAACAACAAGGTACAGATGGAACAAACACAAGAGAGGAGTTTCGTTCTAACATCTTTGTGCTGAAAGCATATGAACGCGTTACGAAAAGGTTTTGCAATCCCCGGATCAGCATAGCCAAGGACCCTTTAAGATGCAACTCCTGATAGTAACATCGGTCATATAACCCCTTCACTCAATGTCGAACCCCGAACTCACTAACCTGCATTCGTTGGAAGAATGCCTACGATCTACTGGATAAAACCCACCTATAGATTTCCGAAAGATTCCAGTTATGCAATCAGGTGTTGGGGATACACGGGAAGCACCGCGCAATCAACTCTAACCTACATCCAGGTGTATCCATCCTTCAACACATAACCAGTCTTTCTCGGAAACTATGTACCTCGGACCTTCGAAAAGCATCCACTATAACAAGCTATGGCAATACTCCCGAACTACCTCCCCAGTACTGGGTGATGTCGGGGTTATCTTGCCACTGACCGTATAGGGGAGATTTTCGATGTCGGCCGTCTTAAGTATTTAGTACTGCCGCGATATGCTTGTTACAATGATACCCCGAAGCTCAACTCCTCGGTAACAGGAGGCATCGGGAACAATATCCTTGTCACAACAACATCGAAACAATCCCAGAATACTCCCGGGATTCCTAAAAAAAAATTTGTGCAAATTTTGAAGATAGGAGAGACAAGAGTAGACGTCAGGAGTCCTCACCAGAGAGAAAGGGGATGAGAAGCAAAGAAATCCTACTCTCCGATATAATATAGGACTCAAAAAGTTTTCAGTGTGTGCCTAGACTCGACCGTCAACGATTCGATCAAACAGTGGGGGCTCCTAGGTCGGAGAAGGCTCTGAATACCAACTTGTAATGCCCAAGATGGAGTTATACCTCCTACGTGTCGAGGCACGACTTAAAGGCATAAATCCATCCTAGAATGATCTCAAGTTCGGTAATCTTTGCACAACTCATGTAAAAGAGGGGATAGTAAACTGAAAATAGTTGGCTTACACTCGCCACGTCACAGAATTACAGTACAAGTCTCAAACATCATACATTAAGAACATCACAACCCTCTAAGGGCAAAAGCCAAATGTCAAAGTACCGAACTCAGATAAATAAACCACAGGCGGATCGAATCCTAGTAAGAGACTCCACTACTGATCGTCCGGGTAGCGCACGTAGTACCGACTACGCTCCTCGTCGTACTCCCAATCCAGCTCGGTGCCATCACCTGGATAGCTCACAGCTGGACCTGCATCTGGTGTGTGAAGTAACTGTGAGCCACAGAGGACTCAGCAATCCCGTTCCCGGGTAACAAGACTATCAAAGCCTTTGGGTGAGGAAAGGCTGAAAAAAAGAATAAGTCTGCAGCAGCAACTAGCATCTAGCTTACGTAAGTGAGAGCGAGAAGAGAAGGCCTCGGCGAGAAGTGATCACGAAGTGATCCTAGCTACAGCTACACAAGCATAACCCCTTCGTGTTCAACTCCCGAATCCCTATTCGGAAATTTACAGTCACGGAACACACGCTGGTAGTGTATTAGAAACATTGTGTCAAGTTATCTACAACCGGAATTAACAAGCTCCCATCTGCCACATAACCGCGGGCACGGCTTTCGAAAGTTCAAACCCTGCAGGGGTGTTCCAACTTGACCCATTACAAGCCCACGATCCGCGGAGTCGCAACTCCAAAGTGGGAAGACCCGAGTATCCTCGGAATCCCGTGCTCAAGATATACCGAGCTAAGGTAAGGCTAATCCAGCAAATCCTCCCGGCGTGCCGACACCCTGATAGTAGCCGCGCGTATCTAGTCTCAGGCCACGACCGGATGAGCACAGCGTACAGTGGCCGAAATACCCAAGTCGCCAAGGGGGGCCCCGCACACGACTCTAGTTTGGACCAACACTCAAATCGAGCACTGGCCCAGGGGGGTTGAATTAATTAAGCCTCGGGTTAATTACTCCCTCGGAAAGTTTTAGTTGTGTTAGGCGAAAAGTACCAATTTTGGGACTTGCTGGAAAAGACTTAGCACTTAGCGGTTTATCGAGGGGGTCCCATACACCCCAACCGTGTTAGGAACGCATAATCAAGGAACATAATACCGGCTTATACGGATCCTAACGGCATGAGTGGAACAAATCACCAAGCAAAAGGCTTAGCCTTCCACCCTTGCCAATATATAGGTGATTTCATTTAAAGCATTTATATAGTGTGATATAACCCAACCAGACTTCAACATGAAGCAAGCATCTTCGATCTTCACCTGCAACTAGCAACGCTATAAGAAGGGCTGAGCGAAGCGTACTTAGCCAAGCAACGGTTTGCATAGGTAGGTTGGTTAAACATGGCAATTGGCTACAAGTAGGAGGCTGACAAGAAGATCATGGGCATCGAGGCAAAACTATAGACCGAGACTACTAGCAATAGGCAAAGATAGTAATGTTATCGGGATTCGGTCATCTTGCCTGAAGAGAAGTCGTTCGGATCGTAAGAAGGGTCCTCGTGCTCAACCTCGTTGGTAACCTCGTGCTCAACCTCGTACTCGGTCTCAGCTTCCGGCTCTAAACAGAACAATCACACCAAGCACCAATCAACAAGATGCAATGCGCACTCGGAAAAGATGAATGCATGATGGATGCACTAAGGATGCACACGGAGCACGTAAAATATCACTCAAGCAAAACACCTCAAAACATGATAACAATCTGATATTATTAATCTACACATAAAAACAATCAAGTTTGATATAAGATTCGCTGAAATCGGAGTTACGGGCTAAAAGTTATGCCCGAAACAAGATTTGAGCGAAAGCTGAAAATTACAGCAACATAGCAACTTCGGAGCTCAAAATAATTGAGCTACAGCACTCCAATAACATGGCAAAGGACATGATCACAAACTAGACATATAGTACAGCAACTAAGTCCAAAGTGCACCCCCAACGGAGTCACGGATCGATAGCAATGATCTTGGACATATTGAACTTGGCAATAAAATTCTGGCAGCAGAATTTTATTGAAACTTTAGAGCAAAAGATAAACATGCTACAGCCACTTAAAATGACATGTGAGGACATGGATGGAAATACAACAATATATACTACATGGAACAATCAAAATCCACTCCAAAACTATCATGCTTTGTCCTAGAACAACACACGAACATGGCATCGGAACGTTACAGATTTCAGACTTAGTTAAAAAATCACTAAGTCCTAAAACAGCAATATCATCATAGCAACTAAAAGAGCATGTTTAAGTCACCTCGAAACTAAACATGGCAAAGGGTAAGCACCTCATTAAAGTACACATGAAGGTGATCCCGAAACACACAAGCATGCATCATAGAGGTGAACACAACGATTGCAACGAGCTCAACAAGATGGCATTTCATAACAAGTGAAAACACATCACATGAACATGGCACTTTGCAACGATGATAACAAGGCAACAATAAATCTACCATGAAACCTATCACATACAACACGTAGTTCGTGGCAAGACGAACACGTGGACATGTCATTTGCATCATTCGGACAAACGAGCTAAAAGATATCACATGGCGAAGGTGGCATAAAAATAACACATAGCAGCAGTTTATATCATGATGCACTCTTGCAACAGCAAAACAAGTGCCTAGATGATCTCTAACATGCATGACAACAACAGGTAAAACGTAGAGCACATCTCCACGAACGTCTAGACATATTACACGCGCAAAACGGAGCATCAGGCAAAAAGTTATGCATGGTCAAACATTGCATCAGAGATGAACAGATCTGGGACTTAGGGAATATTAGGGTTCAACCTCAGTCCAGATCGAATCTGGGAAAAAGAAGACGGGCCGGCGCGGTGGAGAAGCCTCGGAGGCGGCGAGGCCCGGTGAGGCGACGGCGAGGCCCACGGGGCGGAGCAGGGCGGCGGCCCGCGGCTGGAGGGAGGCGGGATCGGCCCTGGGCCTGGCGGCGGCGACGAAGCGGCCCAGGCGCCTGGTCGACTGGAGGCTGGGAGGCCGCGCGAAGGGAGGCGTGGCGGCCCAGGGTGGCGGTGGGCCGGCGCGCGGGGAAGTGGTCCCCCGGCCCGGTCTAGAGCGAAGGGACTCGCGCGGTGGACTGGGCGAGCGCTCGGGCCCAGCGCGGGAGGCCGTTGGCGGAGATCGACGAAGTGGTCCTCGACGCGTCGGCTCGCTCGCTCGGGAGCGTTGACCCGACCCAGACGAGGCGGTTCCCTCGCGGCGATCGAGGAGCGAGCCAGTCCTTCGACCCGGCGGATTTTTGCGGCGGCGGTCGGCTGGTCCGACCGGCCGGCGCGATTTCTGGAGGAGGGAGTTGGATTAGCACGGAAAAAGAGGAGGGGGTGGATCTAGAGGATAGGGATGCCCAAAATGGACATAGGGGGCCTAAATATAGCAGTTTTTAGGGTTAGGAGGGAATTTAGGGGCGCTAGGAGCCCTCCGATCGCGATCCGACGGATCCGATCGCGGGGATAGATTTTAAAGGCCTAGAAGGAGATAAAAGAATGCAGTAGGGGTGTTTCCGGGACACGAAGTGAAGGCACATCGGACCCACACGAACAACGGATGGAAAAGTCAACGGAGTCCAAACGAGACGAGATTTGAGAGGCGGGTTGCACACAACAAAATAACAACACACAAAACAACCTCGCGGCACACCGGTAACGTTAAACGCCCGAACAACAAAGTAGGCCTACGGGATGTCACGGACACGAGAGGGAGCTCCGGAACGCGAAACGGACAACGGGAAGAAACATGCGGAACCGGATGCAACCGACAACACAAATGCAATGCGATGCACATGTCTACATGATATGAATGAAAGCCACACACTCACACAACAAAACGACGAAAACCCGAAAGACAAAGAACCCGGAATGGAAATAGATGAAGCCGGAGATATATTATATACCCAAAAGGGAAAGTATTACATCCGGGGCATTACACTTTCTCTAGGAACGTATTAAACAGGGAGCTACAACGCAAGCTATTGGTCTACAACATAATTTTCGAAGATAACTTAGACTATTGTTCATGACAATTAAGTTCATCTAAACAAATTTAATGAACTCCCACTCAGATAGACATCTCTCTAGTCATCCAAGTGATACATGATCCGACTCGACTAGGCCGTGTCCGATCATCACGTGAGACGGACTAGTCATCAACGGTGAACATCTTTATGTTGATCGTATCTTCTATACGACTCATGTTCGACCTTTCGGTCTTCCATGTTCCGAGGCCATATCTGTACATGCTAGGATCGTCAAATGAACCCTAAGTGTATTGCGTGTGTAAATCTGGCTTACACCCGTTGTATGCGAACGTTAGAGCCTATCACACTCGATCATCACGTGGTGCTTCGGAACAACGAACCTTAGAGCATGTCCAACAGCCGCGCTACGCGCCGCGTCCAAAAAATGCATTTGTCGCGCGCTCTTCGGCTGGTTTGCCGCGCCGCGCAGCACTGGCTCCAGCAGCAGCTTTAAAATGCAGCGCCCGTGCTCCGCTCCAGTAGCGCGCAAAAATGCAGCGCGCGCGCCGCTCCAGCAGCGCCAAATATGGCATTTGGACACAAAATAGTTTGAAACATTCAATCAAAATGCAATGAACATGTGAAATTTAACACAAACAAGTTGATGAATAAAAGTCATGCCCACAAGTTCATCCAACCAAGTTCAAAATGCAAACCAAGTTCAAAATACAAGTTCATCCAACAAAGTTCAAGACATATAAACACATCAACCATCTTCCTCGTCTTCTTCCTCTTCTTCCTCTTCTTCCGCCGACGATTCTTCCTCTTCTTCCGCCGATGAATCTTCCTCCCTAACTTCATCACGCACCGCATCACGTGTAGCTCCGACGGTCTTGGCAAGTTCTTCAACGGCATTTTCATGGGTATGTGTGTGAGGCACATCGAAAGACATTCCACTCCTCATGGCCGGAGGTGCACCCATGCCTCCCATGGCGGCCGGAGGTGCACCCATGCCTCCCATGAGAGAAGCAAAACTCATGCCACCCATGCCTCCCATAGCGTTGGAGGGTGCTCCAAAGCCACCCATGCCTCCCATAGCGTTGGAGGGTGCTCGAAAGCCACCCATGCCTCCCATGGCGGCCGGAGGTGCACCCATGCCTCCCATGGCTCCGAAGCCACCCAAGCCTCCCATGGTGCCGAGGCCCATGCCTCCCATGCCGCCGAGGCCACCGCCACCCATTGTGTGGATCATGGCTCTTTTTTGAATCAAGACTTCTTCACGGCCAAGGTTGACATATTCCATTTGCGCATCATTGAACAAAGATGTGTCCAAGAAGAACAAGTGCTTTTCCCATTCCAACAACTTAGCTCGCTCCTCCATGCCCACCTTCCTCTCCTCCAATGCCACTTTCCTCTCCTCGGCGGCCACCCTCATCTCCTCGGCCGCCAACCTCCTCTCCTCGGCCGCGGCATCTTGGTTCCTTGCCATTTTCCTCACCTCGTTCGCTTCTTTTCTTGCCTTCACAATAGCTTCCATAGCATTTGTGAGCTCATCATCTCATTTCCTCTTCTTCTTTTCAGTTTTGTCCTTCTTGCATCCATCCGGTCGTTTTGGTTTCGAGTATGAAACCGAGTTGGGTGTGGGGCTTCTCTTGCCGTCCTCACTTGATGCATCATCCTCCTCATCATCATCATTCAACTCAATTGTGCGCTTGCGTTTGTTGCTCAAATGCAAATCATCCAAATCTTCACGCTTCTTCCATTTCTCATCATCCTTCAACACTTCATAGCAATGAGGCAAGGTAAAGATCTTTCCTTTCTTGATCTTCCCCTTCTTGGTTGTCCTCGTCTCTTCTTTGAACAAGTTTTGTGCCATGTTGTACTACAAGAAAAACAAAACAAGTTAGCACTTCGGACACCAAAAACAAGTATGATGAACATGTATGAGATGCCACTTACTCTATCATCCTCATTTGTGCCACTTGGGTTAAGCTTGTGAACTGCCTTTTGTGCGGCCGCCCACTTTTGACAATCCGAGTGGATTGTCGACCATCGGGACTGAAGTGATCTCTCGGAGCGGTCAATTCCACTCACGTTCTGAGCATCAAACTGTTCTTTCAATCGCCCCCAATAAGCATCTCTACTTTGATCACCTCCAACGGATGGATCCCTCGACACTTGCAACCAAGTATTGCATAGTAATTTGTCATCGTTGGTGGTGTAATTGCCCGCTCTTCCTTTCGGCGCCTCGACAATGCCCTCACCCTCCTCGTCCACCTCAAACTCATGGTCGTCCAAATAGATTTCATTGGTTTGAGACCAATGCAAATTGTTGGACCCAACACCCATAGTTGACATGTATGCATCATCGTTGAGACTACAAATGCAAATATGAAGAAATCTATATGATGATGCGTTGAACAAATAACAAGAAAATAAAAGTTGGAATTTTTTCACCTTGGGGGCATTTTGTCGAACACGTGGTGCGCGTCGGCCGCCGGCTCAACTATTGAGCTCGCCGGCGCTTCGGTAGACGCCGGAGCCATCCGCCACCCTGCAAGCTTCTTCTTCTTTGAGCTGCCAGAGCCGTCCGCCGCCTTCTTCTTCGCGGATGTTTTTCTTTTCTTCGGCGCCGACGCATTGGGGAGCTTTGACGGTGCGGCGGCAGCACGGGACGGCGTCGGCGCGACGCCACCCGTCGGCGTGGTCATCCACGGCGGCAAGAAGAGGCTGCGCGCGAGGCCGACGGTCAGCGGAGCTCCAGTGGCGGCGGCGCCGCCAGCGCCAACGCTCGCCGCGCTAGGGTTTTCGCCGGCGGCGGCGGCGGGGGGGTCGCGGCTGTACAGCGGGGTCAGCGGGGTGCCGGTGTGCGCGTCCATGGTGGTAGGGGCGCGGGCGCCGGCGCGCGTGGTTGCGAAGGAGGAAGAAAGGGCGAGTTCGCGCGCGCTCGAGTCCGCCGCGCGCGGAAGTGGACGCCCCAAATTAACCGCGCGGGATGGGGCTTTCGCCAGCGCGCCCAACTCGTTTTAGCGCGCGCACGGTTTTTGCGCGCCCGCTGGAGCTGTCCGCCGTGTTGCGCGCGCGCTATAATTGCCTTTTTTGCGGTGCGGCGCTAGTATAGCGCGGCTGTTGGAGATGCTCTTAGCAATGGTGCACAGTTAGGGGGAACACAATTCTTGAAATTTTAGTGAGAGATCATCTTATTTACTACCGTCGTTCTAAGCAAATAAGATGTAAAACATGATAAACATCACATGCAATCAAATAGTGACATGATATGGCCAATATCATTTTGCTCCTTTTGATCTTCATCTTCAGGGCTCCATGATCATCATCGTCACCGGCATGATACCATGATCTTCATCATCGTGTCTTCATGAAGTTGTCTCGCCAAACATTACTTCTACTATTCTGGCTAACGGTTAGCAATAAAGTAAAGTAATTACATGGCGTTTTCAGTGACACACAGGTCATACAATAAAATAAGACAACTCCTATGGCTCCTGCCAGTTGTCACACTCATCGACATGCAAGTCGTTATTCCTATTACAAGAACATGATCAATCTCATACATCACATATATATCATTCATCACATCCTTTTGGCCATATCACATCACACGGCACATGCTGCAAGAACAAGTTAGACGTCCTCTAATTGTTGTTGCAAGTTTTTACGTGGCTGCAATAGGTTTCTTGCAAGGACGTTTCTTACCTACACCAAAACCACAACGCGATATGCCAATTTCTATTTACCCTTCATAAGGACCCTTTTCATCGAATTCGATCCGACTAAAGTGGGAGAGACAGACACCCGCTAGCCACCTTATGCAACTAGTGCATGTCAGTCGGTGGAACCTGTCTCACTTAAGCGTATGTGTAAGGTCGGTCCGGGCGCTTCATCCCATGATGCCGCCGAATCAAGATAAGACTAGTAGCGGCAAGTAAATTGACATGATCTACGCCCACGAAAACTTGTGTTCCACTCGTGCATAGTAACTACGCATAGACCTAGCTCATGATGCCGCTATTGGGGAACGTAGCAGAAATCAAAAAATTCTACGCATCACCAAGATCAATCTATGGAGTAATCTAGAAACAAGGGAAAGGGGAGTGCATCTACATACCCTTGTAGATCGCTGAGCGGAAGCGTTACAAGAATGCGGATGAAGGAGTCATACTCATAGTGATTCAGATCATTGTTGATTCCGATCTAAGCGCCGAACAACGACGCCTCTGCGTTCAACACACGTGTAGCCCGGTGACGTCTCCCACGCCTTGATCCAGCAAGGGGAGAAAGAGAGGTTGGGGAAGACTCCATCCAGCAGCAGCACGACGGCGTGGTGGTGGTGGAGGAGCGCGAGACTCCAGCAGGGCTTCGCCAAGCACTACGAGAGACGAGGAGGGAGAGAGGTAGGGCTGCGCCAAGAGAGAGAGAGAGAGAGAGATCAAATCATCTGTTGGGCAGTCCCCATACCTCAAGTATATATAGGGGAGGGGAGGGGCTGCGCCCCCTCTAGGGTTCCCTCCCTAGGGGGGGCGGCAGCCCTAGATGCCATCTAGGGTGGCGGCCAAAGGGGAGAGGGAGAGGGGGGCGCACCAGGGTGGGCCCTAGGGCCCATCTGCCTTAGGGTTTGCCCCCTCCCCTCTTGGAGGCGCCTTGGGCCTTGGTGGGAGGTGCCCCAGCCCACCTAGGGGCTGGTCCCTTCCCACTATTGGCCCACGTAGGCCTCTGGGGCTGGTGGCCCCTCCCGGTGGACCCCCGGACCCTTCCGATGGTCCCGGTACATTACCGGTGATGCCCGGAACACTTCAAGTGGCCAAATCCTCACTTCCTATATATCAATCTTTACCTCCGTACCATTCCGGAACTCCTCGTGATGTCCGGTATCTCATCCGGGACTCCGAACAACATTCAATAACCGCGTACATACTTTCCCTATAACCCTGGAGTCATCGAACCTTAAGTGTGTAGACCCTACGGGCTCGGGAGTCATGCAGACATGGCCGAGACAACTCTCCGGTAAATAACCAACAGCGGGATCTGGATACCCATGTTGGCTCCCACATGCTCCATGATGATCTCATCGGATGAACCACGATGTCAAGGATTCAATCATTCACGTATACAATTCCCTTTGTCTACCGGTATAGTACTTGCCCGAGATTCGATCGTCGGTATCCCGATACCTTGTTCAATCTCGTTACCAGCAAGTCTCTTTACTCGTTCCGTAAAACATCATCCCGTGATCAACTCCTTGATCACATTGTGCACATTACGATGATGTCCTACCGAGTGGGCCCAGAGATACCTCTCCGTCACACGGAGTGACAAATCCCATTCTCGATTCGTGCCAACCCAACAGTCACTTTTGGAGATACCCGTAGTGCACCTTTATAGCCACCCAGTTACGTTGTGACATTTGGTACACCCAAAGCATTCCTACGGTATCCGGGAGTTGCACAATCTCATGGTCTAAGGAAAAGATACTTGACATTTAGAATTGGGTCTTGTCCATCACATCATTCTCCTAATGATGTGATCCCGTTATCAACGACATCCAATGTCCATGGTCAGGAAACCACAACCATCTATTGATCAACGAGCCAGTCAACTAGAGGCTCACTAGGGACATGGTGTTTGTCTATGTATCCACACATGTATCTGAGTTTCCTATCAATACAATAATAGCATGGATAATAAACAATTATCATGAACAAGGAAATATAATAATAACCAATTTATTATTGCCTCTAGGGCATATTTCCAACATTTAACCGTCGATGATGATCAATAACCGGTTTAGCATTTTCTTCCAAATTTATCTTGTGTTGGCATATAGTGGGACTAATGCCCTTAGGATCATCCAGAGTATATCCAATAGCAGCACGGTGCTTCTTCAGAGTTTTCAATAATTTTTCTTCTTCCTGCTCTGAAAGGTTAGCACTAATAATAACAATATATATCTTATTTTCATCAAGATAAATATACTTAAGATTATCAGGTAAAGGTTTAAGTTCAAACACGAGATCACCCTTGGGTGGAGGAGGATCCCCTAGGATTTCAACAGGCAAGTTGTTTTTCAGTACGGGTCCCTGTTTAAAGAATATTTCATCTATTTCCCTTCTCTCATTCATATGCAAGACCAATAATTTCATCCTTACTAGGTAATTCTTTATCAAGGGGTTGTCTACGGAATTTAGCAAAGTTAAAATCATGAGACATATCCCCCAACCCCACAGTAATAATATCTTTCACACAGTCTATCTTGGCATTAACGGTATTCAAGAAGGGTCTACCAAATATAATGGGACATAATTTGTCTTGTGGGGAACTAAGAATAAGAAAATCAGCAGGGTATTTAACCTTCCCACACAAGACTTCAATATCTCTAACAATCCCAACTGGTGAAATTGTATCTCTATTAGCAAGCTTAATAGTAACATCAACCCCTTCTAACTCAACAGGTGCAATATCATGCATAATTTCTCGATATAAGTCAAGAGGAATAATACTCGCACTAGCACCTACATCACATAAACCATGATAGCAATGATCTCCTATCTTAACAGAGATAACAGGCAAGCCTACAACAGGTCTATGTTTGTTCCTAGCATTGGGTTTGGCTACTCTAGCAGACTCTTCTTGGAGGTAAATGACATGTCCATCTAAATCTTCTACCAAGAGATCTTTAACCATAGCAACACTAGGTTCAACTTTAACAGGTTCAACTACTTTTACTTCAATAGGGGGATGGTATTTAAACCACTTCTCCTTGGGGAGATCAACATGAGTAGCAAAAGATTCACAGAAAGAAGCTACTATCTCAGAGTCAAGTCCATATCTAGTGCTAAACTCACGGAAAACATCGGTATCCATAAAAGCTTTAACACAATCAAACTTAGGGGTCATACCTGACTCCTTACCTTCGACGAGATCCCAATCTTCAGAGTTGCGTTTGATTCTTTCCAATATATCCCATTTGAATTCAATAGTCTTCATCTAAAACAACCAGAACAAGAAGTATCGAGCATGGAGCGATTATTAAGAGAAATCCGAGCATAAAAATTTTGAATGATCATTTCTCTTGAGAGCTCGTGATTGGGGCATGAATATAACATTGACTTAAGCCTCCCCCAAGCTTGAGCGATGCTTTCTCCTTGGCGAGGCTAGAAATTATAAATATAATTACGATCGAGATGAACCTGGTGCATAGGGTAGAACTTCTGATGAAATTCCAACTTCAGACGATTATAGTTCCATGATCCCATATCATCACATAGCCTAAACCATGTCAATGCTTCTCCCTTCAAAGATAAAAGGCAAGACCTTCTTCTTGATAACATCCTCGGGCATACCTGCAAGCTTAAACAATCCACAAACTTCATCCACATAGATTAAATGTAAATCGGGATGCAGTGTTCCATCTCCTGTAAAGGGATTTTCAAGCAGTTTCTCTATCATACCCGAAGGAATCTCAAAGCAAACATTTTCAGTAGGTGCAGTAGGTTGAGGAGCAACTCTTTGCTCTTCTGTTCGGGGTGAAGATACCCCGAACAAGCCCCTCAAAGGATTTTGAGCCATAGTAAGAAGTGACAATAAATTTCAGCACACTATATAAATTTTTCCTTACCAAATTCCACTTACCAAAGGCGCTTTACTCCCCGGCAACGGCGCCAGAAAAGAGTCTTGATGACCCACAAGTGTAGGGGATCTATCGTAGTCCTTTCGATAAGTAAGAGCGTCGAACCCAACGAGGAGCAGAAGGAAATGATAGGCAGTTTTCAGTAAAGTATTTTCTGCAAGCACTGAAATTATAGGTAACAAATAGTTTTGTTATAAGGTAATTGGTAGCAAGTGACAAAAGGTAAACGTAAATAAAGTGCAGCAAGGTGGCCCAATCCTTTTTGTAGCAAAGGACAAGCCTGGACAAACTCTTCTATAAAGGAAAGCGCTCTCGAGGACACATGGGAATTATCGTCAAGCTAGTTTTCATCACGATCGTCTGATTCGCGTTTGGTACTTTGATAATTTGGTATGTGGGTGGACCGGCGCTTGGGTGATGTCCTTACTTGGACAAGCCTCCCACTTATGATTAACCTCTAATGCAAGCATCCGCAACTACAAAAGAAGTATTAAGGTAAACCTAACCATAGCCTGAAACATATGGATCCAAAGCAGCCCCTTACGAAGCAACACATAAACTATGGTTTAGGCTTCTGTCACTCTAGCAACCCATCATCTACTTATTACTTCCTAATGCCTTCCTCTAGGCCCAAATAATGGTGAAGTGTCATGTAGTCGACGTTCACATGACACCACTAGAGGAGAGACAACATACATCTCATCAAAATATCGAACGAAGACCAAATTCACATGACTACTAATAGCAAGACTTCTCCCATGTCCTCAGGAACAAAAGTAACTACTCACAAGACATAATATTGTTCATGATCAGAGGGGTATTAATATGTATAATGGATCTGAACATATGATCTTCCACCAAATAAACCAACTAGCATCAACTACAAGGAGTAATCAACACTACTAGCAACCCACAGGTACCAATCTGAGGTTTGGGTACAAAGATTGGATACAAGAGATGAACTGGGGTTTGAGAGGAGATGGTGCTGGTGAAGATGTTGATGAAGATAGCACTCCCCAAGATAGGAGAGTTGTTGGTGATGACAGCGGTGATGATTTCCCCCTCTCGGAGGGAAGTATCCCCTGCAGAACAGCTCTGCCGGAGCCCTAGATTGGTTTCCGCCTCGGTGCCGCGTCGAGACGGCGGCGTCTGGTCCCGAAAGCCTCCTTACGATTTTTTGGAGTTCAAAACACCTCATATAGGAGAAGATGGGCATTGGGGGCCTTCCGGCTGGCCCACGAGACAGGGGGCGCGCCTTGGGAAGGGGGCGCCCCCCCCACCCTCGGGGACAGCCGGTGGCCCCCTCGTGAACTTCTTTCGCCAGATATTTTTTATATTTTCTGAAACGATGTTCTGTTGAGTTTTGGGGATTTTGGAGTTGTGTAGAATAGGTTTCCAGAGTTTGCTCCTTTTCCAGCCCAGAATTCTAGCTGCCGGCATTCTCCCTCTTCTTGTAAACCTTGTAAAATAAGATAGAAAAGGCATAAGTATTGTGACCAAACATGTAATAACATCCCATAATGCAATAAATATCAACATATAAGCATGATGCAAAATGGACGTATCATCTTCTTTCTCTGAGCTAAGTCATTTTCTTTCTAAAAGAAATTTTGAGCAAAGGACAATTTAGAGTTCTTTTTCTTAGTTGGGTGGTACTACCACTGGGAGCGCACGGTACTACCGCTTATTAACTTAGGCGGTACTACCGCCCTCCCGTGCGATACTACCGCTGCAGAGCGAAACTGTGGGGGTAAGTGGGGGGTCGGGGAGTTCCAGTCCCCATACCCATTCACCCCCATCTCCCTCTCGCTCTCCAACGATGAACTTGCAGCACGAGGTCGCCGGTGGGCTGCCTCCTCCGGACCGTGCTTCACCTTTTCCTTCGGTGGGATCGATCCCCACCCCTCAAGCCATGGATGCCAGTATTGCCCCCCGTTTCCTTCTTGTTGCTTCTAGTTTTCAGATCTAGGTTTTAGGGGCAATAGGTGTGCATTCCGTGATTTTTGGCCAAATCAAGGATTAATTTTTGGTAGGACTGTTTTTTTACTTTGGTCTCCCGGTAGTACCGGAGTGGGCTTGGCAGCCTGGGAACTATGTTCCCCCGCCTGAAGCGGTACTACTGCTCCTATGGAGCAGTACTACCACTTGAAGCGGTACTACCGCCTATCCTGTCCGGTACTACCGCTGGATGGCAACATCCATAATAACCCTACCAAATGTTGGTCTATGTTCCTTTCTCTTGACTTATGCTCGTTCTCTCGTGCTGTTTTTCGTGTTTGTGTGTTTGGCTCCAGGTGATGGCCCTTCGGAGAACCATGCCCATCGTATCAACCCCAGGCGCACCAGTTCAAAGCGCTATCGCACCTCTCAGGCAGCAGGTGGTTCTGCAAGTGCCTCTGCTAGTATTCCTTCCTCAAGTGCTCTGCCAGCTCAGTCTCAACAGCCGTCCAAGTATACTGCAAAGAAGCCAACCAAGAAGGCCAAGACCGTCACTGAGATGTCAAACAAGGAGTTTTGGGAGAGGCGTGGCGCGATCCCTATGAGCATGAGCAAGAGCCCACCCTTGTCAACCGTCCCTTCTAGAACCGCTTTCAGTATGCAACCTACTTTGATGTGCTCAAGGCCAAGAAGAATCTCTTTGTTGATGTTCGCTCCATCGACATTGCTCATTTGGAAAAGTACATTGCCTAATTGGTGAAGCTCTGGAGATGTGTGCTCAGTTGAATATTCTCGTCATCATGTCATTCAACAAGGACTTTGATGCGGATTTGGTGGCTCAGTTTTATGCCACAGTCCATCTTGGCACCGATGCAGAAAGGACTTTGACATGGATGACCAATGGCAGACGTCTTGCGGTCAAATGGAAAGCATCATGGAGCTTCTTGGTGTTGAAGATCACGGGCTTGAGAGTCCGTTTGGTTTTCGACCTCATTACAATGACACCTCCACTCACTAGGAATCCCTCTGGCCTTATTGTACTGTGAAGGTTAAGCCTGAGATGCTGAAGGAGATGTATGAGCTTGCTATTTTTCTGGACATCCTTCACCGCATCTTTAGGGAGACTCTCTTCCCTCGTATTGGGAACCTGGATATGGTTCATTCATATCTTGTGGACATGCTTCTTTTCTGCCAGCATCAGAAGGAAAAGAACACTCGATAAACACTGGATATCTCTCATGTCATGTGGTCTGAGCTGTTGTGTGCCATATTTGAGTGCAAGTGTCCTATCTATGCTCCGTTTATCATGCTGCTGATTGAGAAGGCCTGGGAGCACACCTATACCGTGTACCCGCTGGAGACTAGTGAGTTGGTCTCTCACGAGGTCAAGAGGCTTAGGAGGAAGGATCTCTGGAACACTCCGGTCACTCGTTCTAATATTCCGACTGGTGCTGATGATGCTGAGGCAGAGGTTGATCATGATGATGATGAGGATTATATGCCCTCTAGAGCGGAGCCCTCTTGGGCAAAGAAGCTCAAGAGTAAGATGAAGAAGCTGTTCTGCATGGAGTCTCACGGTTAGTACTTGACCCATGTGTTTGAGAAGAAGGCCAGGAGCCTTCATAAGGAGCTCATGCGTTAGGTTGGTGTGACAGTTGTCAGCGGCTCTCAAGGCTGGATCACTGATGAGGAGGAATGGGTTCAGCAGCACTGCCATTGGATTGACTCTGACCCCGAGCAGCCTCCAACCGATGACAGAGGTCCAGATGATCACGCGGCAATGTGATGATGGAGTGCGTCAGTCCTGCTATGACCTGCGCCTGTTACTTCTCTCTGTTCCCTTTTCGGTGTCTCGATGCCAAAGGGGGAGAGGTGGATTTGCGTGTTGCGAGTGTGTTTCTCATTTTAGGCTTTGTCTTTCCATCTCGCATACTTTCTTTGTCTAGTTTGGTTTATGTGCGTGAGACCCGGTTACCGTTACTTTGTGTGAGACCTTTGCTACCATATGTAGGTCAAGTACTTTAGTAGGTTGTGAGCTTATTTCCTGTTCTATCTTTACTCACCTACTACTTTACCCGCTTATGTCTCCTCACTGTTAGATGTTATCGAACTATAAAATATAGGGGGAGTGTTGATCCTAGAGTGTGTGCTTTGCATTCCAAAGGCAACTCGTTTAAATGCACACATCTAGGGGGAGCCCGTCTATATTTTGTAGTCTTTGGGTTTGCTTACTATTATTGTTAATATTTTGTGCAAATCCCGTGTTGTCATCAATCCACAAAAAAAGAGGAGATTTTAAGGGCATGTCCCTTCCTATGTGGTTTTGGTGATTGATGACAATGCGTTTGCGGACTAATCGTGTGTGCTAAGTATTCCAGAGATTAATTCATTGGCACGAGACGATTATCTCCCCTCGAAGCTTTAAGCAGAAGACGTGTCGTCTTCCTCGGTTTTTGTTTGGTGGACTTGAGTCATAGGAAACACCGTACTATCAAGAGGGGGTCCGCATTGGAAAGGCTAGGGTGGAATCATCACGTACACTTGTTTTCGGCACCCTCAGCTCCTTTCTTGTCTTGGAGCTCTCTGCATCTTTCAAGTGGAGATTTTATTGATGGGAGCGGTAGTACCGCTTATGACCACCAAGCGGTAGTACCGCAGCACAACACGATAGTACCGCTTGGGGCATATGCGGCGGTACCGCTCCAGTCTGACTCCGCTACCGTGTCGATTCGAGAGGTCTTTTTCTCGTGTCGGATTTTACGATGGTAGCAGCGGTAGTACCACTTATAAGCGGTAGTATCGCTGCCACCACCGCGGCTACTACCGCTCCCCTCTTCTAAGCCTCGTCTTTCCACTGCACGGTAGTACCGCTGGGGGCCGCGGTAGTACCGTTGCGACCAGCGGTAGTACCGCTCCACTCAGCAGTAGTACCGCTCTGTGCGGGCAGATATGAGGATAACGGTTCACTTATCCCCACCACTATATAAAGAGGTCTTCTTCCTCAAGAAGACTCACCTCTTCTTCCCCAAGCTCCATTGTTGCTCCAAAAGCTTATTTTCGCCCGATCTCTCTCCCTAGCCAACTAAACTTGTTGATTTTCTAGGGATTGGTTGAGAAGGCCTAGATCTTCCACCAAGAGAAATTTGATTCCCCCCACTAATCCCTTGCAGATCTTGTTACTCTTGGGTGTTTGAGCACCCTAGACGGTTGAGGTCACCTCGAAGCCATATTCCATTGTGGTGAAGCTTCGTGGCTTCGTTGGGAGCCTCCAATTAAGTTGTGGAGATAGCCCCAACCTTGTTTGTAAAGGTTCAGTCGCCGCCTTCAAGGGCACCAATAGTGAAATCACGACATCTCGCATTGTGTGAGGGCGTGAGAAGAATACGGTGGCCCTAGTGGTTTCTTGGGGAGCATTGTGCCTCCACACTGCTCCAACGGAGGCGTACTTCCCCTCAAAAGGAAGGAACTTCGGTAACACATCCTCGTCTCTACTGGTTCCACTCTTGGTTATCTCTTACCTTTACTTGTGCAAGCTTTATTGTGTTAGTTCCTTGTGCTTGCTTGTGTGCTTGTATTTGTTGCATCATATAGGTTGCCAACATAGTTGCACATCTAGACAACCTTTTTGTTGCTAAGATTAATTTGGTCAAGAAAAGTTAAAAATTGTTAGTTGCCTATCCCCCCCCTCTAGTCAACCATATCAATCATTTCACCGTCCTCAAACACCAGGCGATGCGAAGACATAAAAGGAGGGATCAAATCTTGCGGGTAAAGTGTACAAGACTCCGGAGTAACAATCTAACTGATTAGCTGTGTCCCCGGTTACAGACAACATGAGCACCGGAGATGATACCATCGGTCAATCTCGACCCAATTTAATAATAATGAGTGGGTTTATTAACAATTCGGGATATGAGAATTGGTTAGCAGAACAATCTCATCAGCAACCAACTTTTGTAGTAATATTTGCATTTGCCTCCTTTGTTGCAGGAAAATCAGCTTTTCGCAAAAATATATTGTAAATTAGAGCCCCACTAACCATACTTACATATATAATAGCTATTTTATTTTTTACCCGTCTTTCTTGTGACTTTGCCGGCATATTCAAAATACTGACCTACACGACTGCAACGTCTCATACTGTAGAGGTATATTCCGACTAGAAGTGAGGCTACGTTCTATGCTCGGTGATATGCCCTTGGAGTCGGATGGACTCACTATCTTCTATGCCTTTCGCAGTAGTTTATCTCATGAGTTGGCTTTCAGCCAATTTATTTATTTTGTAATAAAGACTCTATATGAGATTTCGATGTAATAAAGCAGGTGTGATTGAACTTTAATAAGTATATACATTGATGTGTATGTATGAGTGCAGGATCTGTACCATGTTAAAAAAAAAAGGACACTCGACAATGTCAAAGCCGTCACGGAGCCCGTTAGATGTGGGGGAGACACTCGGCAAATACGTCCAGCCGTCACAAGGCTTTGCTGAGCGCGATGTCTATGCTGGTGTATTTTTTTTCTTTCTCCATGTTTGCTGAGCGTGCTGTCTATGCCGAGTGTTTTTTAGTCCGCGGTCGGCAAAGTCCGCTCTTTGGCGAGCGCCCAATTTACGCCGAGTGTTTTCTGTATGATACTCGGTATATTATGGCCTGTATGTGGTGTGCCCGAGAAATTGCACTTGGCATACGTCCACATACTAGGCGAATTTTCCTTTTATTTATTCTGTAGTGTCCGTTGCTATTTTGCTGATTGCAATCGCCAAATGTGACGCAGTTGAGAAGCTACTTTTTCCTTACTCTCATTTCTGAAGCTCCTTTCTCCTGCAACCTGTTTTAATCACATTGTTCAATGCGACACTCAAGTGTGAATATTCGTCTTGTAAGAAAACAGTCTAAGCATGTGTGGTTTGCTTTATTCGGAACAAAGAGAAGAAGCCAGGAGCAGCTCCACTCAACTAATAGGGGTAAAAGGAGAAGTTATTTACACTGATACAGATGGTCTACAGGCAGCCTCCGTTTACATTACATGCTGAATCTAAAGATCTTCTGTCCCGAATCAGCAAACCATGGCTAGAAACAATCTCGACTTATTCAGTGCTTGCTTCTTCTTTCTACTCTAGCTAGCCCATGACAGGAGATAAGAGTTAAAACTGACAAGGTCTTGCAAGATTTGCTGGAAGACCATGAGCACAGCGAACAACCCCATCCCCACCAACACAGGCTTTGCACCGGTGAAGCTCACTCTTTCTTTGCCAGCCCTGGATGCTGCTTCTGCTTGTTCAAGCCCAACTTTCTGATCAGATAATTTGGAGCCAATGGACCAGGCCATCAATGGGGGGAGAACACCGTACAAGATGGTCATGCAGTAGCCCCCCTGAACATGTGGAAATCAGACGAGCAAGCTATTAATCAATCAATAATTCATGGCCAGGAACTTTGCTTATGTGTTACTCTACTTCTCAGCCAATCTGCGGCCCAGGATTTGAAGGGTGCGTGGATGCTTTGATGTAAACTTACGGCGATGTCAGTGGCTATGGAGAATGAATCTGGAACAGCAGCTGCTATGAGCATGGTCGGGACAACCACCACCCCTGTGGCAACGAAGCTGAGCCTGTTGCTTTCCAGCAATGTTGGAAAACCAAGCTGGCTAGATCCTTCTTCCTCAGAAGCGTCCTCGTCAATCTTTGCCTGCACTTTGTCAGAGCACTTTTAACAGATGGTTTTCCTACTGCTACTGGTGACAAAGATGCTAGCAGGTCGAAGTATACAGAGGAGGGGGCTAGATTGGTCATCTGCTCGATGAAGAACTGCGACGCTGCAAGCAGGGTCCCGATGAGAGACGTCCCGACAGCCAGGAGCGAGAAGGTCTCGACCACCGCGTAGCTCCACCTACACAAGAGAAGTGCATAATTCGCCGATGGGGTTCGATTCATTGCCTCCAGCGCGTCATCCAGAGAGGCGGCATGCATGCAGATCGCTGACAGATGGAGGAAGTATGCCGCCTGGCGCCTGTCCTTGGTACGGCGGCGGTGCTTACTCTGTCTCCAGCATGTCGAGGATGCCGAAGCCGTTGGGGTCCGTGGAGGGGGCGGAGAGGGTGAGCGCGACGTCGTCCCACACGAGCAGGGAGACGAGCGGCACGAGGCTCCCGACGAGGATCGAGAGCCGGATCCTCGCCAGGTCCCCCTCCAGGTACGCGCAGATCACTGCATGCGCCAACCGCCATGCATTATGTTCAGTACTGGCTTGGTTCGGTACTGTACCTTGAACGCTTATCTGGTGTGGTGGTAGCTGGAGCATGTGTGGAAGTCAATGCGCACAGTGCATGCGGTTTCTCTTGCGTACGTACCTGGCGCGATGTCGTGGTAGACCAGCGTGAAGATGATCACCGGCAGCGTCGCTGGAACCTGCTCCCAGTGGGCGTTCGCTGGCAGACTCAGACCGCCGCCGAACGCCACCGCCGAGACTTCAATCGTTAGCAGTAGGCCTGTGTCAGCAGACAGATCAGGGCGATGATGGCGATACACACCAGTACCCAAGACTTGTTGCCATTTTGTAAGGTGTGTCTGCTATTCTGCTTTTACTACTTGACCACTTCTTTCCTGTTGGCGATGCAGTGTTACCACTCTGTACTCTGTAGCCATGTGCAATACTAGATGGAAATGTTCAGACGACAGAGAAAGCAAGATTTGTCCTGCGCTGTGCGCTCCTACGCGTTAATGCAGATCGCAGTAGTGATGTATCCGTTCTTAGTACTACAGTGCTACTACTAGGGTACTGGCCGTTCATCCAAGTGACAACTCACATATACTATACGTAGTACTGGTATGGTAGCCGTTGGTGCAAGCAAACAGTACCTATCATGAAGAAGGTAAGCACTTGGTTCACTTGGGCGGTGACGCCCGTGCCGCCGCCGGCGATGAGGAGCGCGAGGGCGGCGGTGAAGGCGGCGCCAGAGACGGGCTCGGGCACGCCGATCGCGCGGGAGAGCACCTCGCCGGACTTGGACGTGTAGGCGACCATGGAAGTGTAGGACAGGAACAGGTAGGCGGTGGCGGCCAGGTTCCCTCCCCACTCGCCAAGCGTCGCCTGCGCCATGCTCTTCATGGATATCACCTCCAGGCCTGCGCCATCGCCGCCGTCTTTCTTTCTCTTCCGACGCAGGTGGACGTTGATCTCGGCGATGAGGAGCGCTTCGGCCACCAGGAAGGCCCAGCAGACCACCATGCACACGGCGCTTGGAACGAAACCCTGTGAATTGCCGCAGTAGTACCATTAAGGACAATCCTGTTCTGCCATATTGCCTTCATACACTTGCTTTATTGCTAATTACTCGATGCAAGGATGAAATATGCGGATGAAATTATGTGGCAGCATTCCAGTAGGTTAAATACTTGGCGCGGCTCGTTGTTCTGTTCGTGCGTATCGTATTTCCAGATCGCCAAAGCTCAAGTTGGAACAATTTAAGCAGACAGATTGATCCCGCCAGCCAAAAATGACGAATGAGACACCAATTGAATGCACACAACAACGCCAGTTGGCGGTCATGGCGAGCAGGTACATGTGGCTGTTCTCAGATGTGGTTAATGAAAACTTTCATAGACTAGCCATAATGGGTAGTAACATAGAGTAGTAACATGCCCATGTTACTACTCTATGTTACTACCTCTATAGTGGGGAGTAACATATGTGTGGTAACATGGAAGACTTCATTTATTAGGCCATAGACTCATCTTACCTTGATATGTGTGATGTTACTCATACTAGTAGTAACTAGCTATGTTACCACATGCCTCTCTTTCTTCATTTATTGCTTGCCACGTCATCTTTTTTATCTAGATATGTGTGATGTTACTACCTATGTTACTCCCACTATGGGTAGTCATATGGGCCTCTCCGTGCTGCGGCAATTCGCTGTACTGATATGGGTGGTAGATGGGCCATTACTCCATAAAATGCTGGCCTTCTAGGGATCGTTGTAGGTGGGACTGTGCAGTGTGGACGAGCGAGCCTCAAAGGATAGTACAATAATTTCGACATTTCATTCAGTACAATTTACTGGCCTCCATCGTTGGCTGATTAATTCTGTTGTGTTGTGCCACCGTAGATCTCACGCCAGACCAAGTGACCATGCATGGCGGTGAAATTCTCTATGCGGCGGAACAGGGGGAAGTGAAACTCACCGCGGGCGCGGTGCTCTGCGGCACGGCAAGGATGCCTGACCCGATGCTTGTCCCCACTATGAGCGCGACGGCACCAGCCACGCTCCCTCTCTTCGCCCCGCCACCACCTGGTGGTGGTGACGCGGCGACGACATCCTGCAGCGGCGGCGCTTGGCCGCCATCTCCTACCTCCGGGCCGCCGCGAGCTCTCGCCGCGACGGCCCGCGCACTCTTGCCCGGAGCGGCGCCGCATCGTGTGTCGCTGCCGCCGCGGCAGCAAAGGCTTCTGGATAGGCTGGACGGAACGTGGCGGTGGAGCTTGACCGGGCAGAGCGCGCGCCTGATGACGATGCCCTGCATTCGGCCTAGCTATGGCTAGCTTGATGGCGGAGAGTAGGATTCCGGATTCGATCTGGTGGTGGTGTATTCATCTCATCACCGGAGGGGCCCCTGAATATACTGAATCTTGAGCTCGAGTGGCTGCGGTCGTCGTCTGCGAAAAAGCTGAAGCTGTGGTGCACAGGGCAAGGGCGGAGCGGACGCTAGTCGGAGAGATTCTGGACCGTGCATGTCTCAACCTTTGCACCGCACGGGAAAAAACACATATTTGTCCTGTAGACGAAAAAAATTCACACACTGAACCGACTTAGATTTTTTTTTTCTTCACAAATTGACCGTTTTGTGCGGCACCTGACAGACGGGCGCTGCACTACACTATGCATCGCCTTTGTCTTAGGCGCCGCACTTCCGGCCAGCGTGGCAGTCGAGGAGTAGGCGCGGCCCCACAGCCAGCCGTGCAGCGTCTAAGAGCTAGGCACCACACTTGTAATGTACAACGCCTAGCGCTTAGGCGCCGCACTGTTGGATTAGTAGTTGCCGCGCGCTGGCCCTCCCCCACCCCACCCATTCACTTGTGGTTCCTGGACAGAAGAACGGCGGCGGCTTCCTCCTCTCCCCCTCCCCTCAATCCTTTCACCTAAACACTCCAGATCCGAGGATTTCTTGCAGGGATTTGTTCCCCAATCCATCCTAGAAGGTAATCTTGTCCGATCCCTTTCTTTCTATCCAAAGAAACTTTCCCATTGTTCATGTTATGGTGAAACCCTAGGCTTTGATTGTATTGAAATTTGTTTGGGAAATGGAATGAATGTATGTTGATTTAGCCTATGTAGATTAGTTGTAAACATTGGGAAAAAATTATTGTTAAACATTATTGTTAGCCTATGAGATGAATACATATTGGGAAACATAGATTTTCTTGGTTTGGATCTTTATTTGTCTAAGATTGGGTGTGGTTATTTAGGAGGTGTAGTCATATTTGTACTACCTTAGTATTGTTCACAATATATGATTTTTGTTAGTGAAACTCTAGATTGTTTAGTTTTTTTAGATATGTATGAGATGCCTAGTTTTGTAGTTAATTATGAGATGTTGAGTTTTGAGATGAACTCGTATATTTGAGATGAACTCATATATGTTTATTTTTCGTACTTTGTAATGATGGTTTGGCTTCTCGACGATGCCTATGACACACAACACCGGGCCTACATGATGCGCGAGAAGGGGACGGTAATAATGAGTAATCTAAATATTTTACAGATTTGCCTTTACTTGAAATTGACATGCCCTAAGATTTGTCATTACTTTTTTTTTTGCAGAAGCTTGAACCTCTGAAGATTCGGTATCACGGGGTCTCTGGTGTTGCAATGCCCTACGATGAGCGATACACACCTTACATCCAGCGGGCAGGACTCCTCCCGTGGATTCAGTTGGTCAGCCGATCCACGCTGAACCTCAACGCTCTACTGGTGTCCTCTGATCGGTGGAGGCGGAGACGCACAGTTTCCATCTTCGGACTGGGGAGATGACCGTGACGCTGCAGGATGTGTCCTTGATCACCAGTCTTCCTATCGACGGGAGGCCTCTCTGTATGAGCACCGATTCTGATGGGTGGCGCCAACAGATGGCTGCTCCTATCGGTATGGCTCCTACCGAGGCTAAGGTTGATGTAGAGGAGGTACAAGAGAAGAAGAAGGAAAGGAAAGCAGTCGGAGCTGCTTTCACGTGGATTCAAGCAAACTTTGTGCATTGCCCTATGGATGCCTCTGATGATGTGATCTAGACTCATGCTCGTGTCTATATGTGGTACGTTATCTCGAGGACTTTGTTTCCTGACACCACAGGCAAGAACGCTCCATGGATGTGGCTGAAGGCGTTGACCGTCTTCGATAGCAGATGGAGCTGGGGTTCAACGACTCTTGCCTACTTGTATCGACAGGTAGTTTGTTTGTTTTGTTATCAATTCATATCTTCATTACCAATGCAACCTTACTCTCAAGTTAACATTGTTTTCTTTTATATGTAGCTGGACGATGCGTGTTGCAGGATCACAAATAGTGCATGCATTGGTGGTAATCTGTTTCTACTTTCTGTATGGAGCTGGGAGCGTCTGCCTGTTGGACGCCCGAAGAGCGTGAAGTCTAATTCTTGGGATGAAGATGACGAATTACAGCGCCCCACTTGGGCTTACAAGTGGGATGTGGTATCCGAGATGACGAACGATGTCAATCTCATGTACCAAAAGTACATCGCAGAGTTGGACATGATTACGCCTGAGCAGGTAACGAGGACATTAGATCAGTCATTTCTCATGCTTGCCTGAAAACTTGTCATCAATGTTGCGTTGTTGTCCATAGGTGGAATGGCAACCATATGGCGCCAATGACAGAGTAGGGTTTACTGACGAGTTTGTCATCAACCCGATGTGCTTGCAGGATAGGGTTCTTTGGCTTATGTGGTGCCCACTGATATGCAACTGGGCGGTTGAGCTTCATTTGCCACATTGCGTGCATCGTTAGTTTGGTCTGTTCCAGCCTCACTCGCCGGAATGGGTGGACACAGACAAAGCACTTCATAGGTAAGAGAGCATGAACCGTATTGACTCAACATCGCCACTCCTTGATTGTGCTAATGTTTGGTTTTCTACCATGCAGGTTGGACAGGAGAAGGCATCGGAAGATGAAGGACTGGGACAAGCATCATTCATCGTATGTTACCCGTTTCTAGCTTAGTGTGCGGCAAGCTCGTGCAAGTGCAGACGCCCAGCTTCATGAGCATAGCTCATTTGCTTTTGATAACTATCTACGATGGTTTCTTGAAAATGCTCGAGTTGAGATATGCCCACCGACAAACAATGATGATATTCTTGAACATCCTGCAAACCTTGAGGATCCATCGAAGCAGAAGTACGACAAAACTGTCAGGGAAGGGCTAGGAGTCCCTATTGTTTCGGTGATTAACTATGTGGTAAAGTGTTATCTTCTTTACTTTCCCATTGGCCGTATTCACACATTTTGAGTGGCTAACGTGTTACTTCGTTCTCATCCGCAGCGCGACCAGATCAAGAAAGCAGCTGATGAAAGCCAGTATATTCTGGAGAAGACACCGATTGGAGAACGCAATGATGAAGGTTCACTACGAGCATTCCTCAAGGTACTTATCGCACCTAGGTGTCCATGTTACATATGCTTCAGAGTTTGGTATCTTATACACTTGTTCATGTTACGGCGTCAGGCCAAGAAGTTAAGGCGGTTATCGAACCTTCTCAGTTGCCGTGACCCAGAATATGATGAACCATCCGCCTCTAGGTCCGGTACACCATCAGACCCCTTATCTCACCATCAGGGGGACGATGTGAGTTCCTCATATGCTTATATGGATGATGAGGGTGCGGTCACCCAAGAAGTATGAATAATCTTTTAGATGCAATTCTCACTTGATTACGATGCCGGTCTTTACCATATTGTTTGATTGTGTGATAGGTTGAGGAACTTGATGATGACATGACTTTGGCGGACGCTCAAGTTTGGTATGCATACATGTTGAAGCCTAGGCAGCCCATACGACGGTTCACGCCCACCGACTTTGATAAAAGAGGCAACCCAAAGGCACTCGTAGGGAGCTCGTAGATGGCGAGCTTGGATGATGAGGCGGAGGACGAAGATGAGGAAGAGCAGGCTCCTCCTGCCAGGAGGAAGAAGATACCCACCAGGCGTGGCAGAAGGAACATGCACAGAAGGCATTAGTCGTTGTCGTTTTCATTAGGTTGATGACCTTGTGAGGTTATGTGATGTGTTGGTGAACTCTTAGTAGTGTGCTACTTGTGTTTGCGAACTTGTCGTTGTGAATTGTCTTAAATAATGTGATGTTCAAGTTATTACTTGTGTTTGTTCAAATTGCTGTGAATTTCAAGTCATTGTAAGTGTTGTGATGTTCAAATTACTTATTAAATTGTGATGAATTATTCTCAATGGCACATCGAAAGATCTTCCACTACTAAAAAAGTGCATGCGATTGAAGAAATTAATGTTTTAAGTGGAAAGATGGATGAACTTATGAAATTGTTTGCTAGTAAGAGTTCTCCTCTTGATCCTAATGATATGCCTTTGTCTACCTTGATTGAGAATAATAATGAATCTATGGATGTGAATTTTGTTGGTGGGAACAAATTTGATAATAACGCGTATATAGGCAATTTTAATCATAGACCGTTCCCCAGTAATTCCTCCAATAATTCTGGTAGCTCCTACAATAATTCTTATGCAAATTATAATAATATGTCCTCTGATTTTGAGAAGTGTTAAAGAATTTATGATTTCGCAAAAGAGTTTTAATGCTTTGATTGAAGAAAAATTGCATAAGATTGATGATTTGGCTAGGAACGTGGATAAAATTTCTCTTGAGATTGATTCTTTGAAAGTTAGATCTATTCCACCCAAGCATGATATTAATGAATCTCTAAAAGCTATGAGGATTTCTATAGATAAATGTAAAGAAAGAACCGCTAAGATGCGTGCTAAACGATATTGGTTTGTAAAAGCGTGTTCTTCTAGTTTTTGTGAAAATAATGATGAAGATCTTAAAGTGATAGATGTGACTCTTATTGAATCTTTGTTTTCCAATATTAATCTTGATAAAGATGGGACTGGAGATAAGTCAACTTTAGTTAAAAGGCGTCCCAATAATTCAGAGTTTATAGATCTTGATGCAAAAATTGATGAAAGTGGGATTGGCGAGGTCAGAACTGTAAGTAGCAATGAACCCACTCTTTTGGATTTCAAGGAATTTAATTACGATAATTGTTCTTTAATAGTTTGTATTTCCTTGTTGCAATCCATGTTGAATTCTCCTCATGCTTATAATCAAAATAAAGCTTTTACTAAACATATTGTTGATGCTATGATGAAATATTTTGAAGAAAAGCTTGAATTGGATGTTTCTATCCCTAGAAAACTTTATGATGAGTGGGAACCTACTATTAAGATTAAGATTAAAGATTATGATTGCCATCCTTTGTGTGATTTGGGTGCTAGCGTTTCCACAATTCCAAAAACTTTATGTGATGTGCTAGGTTTCCGTGAACTTGATTAGTGTTCCTTAAATTTGCATCTTGTAGATTCCACCATTAAGAAACCTATGGTAAGGATTAATGATGTTCTTATTATTGCAAATAGAATTATGTGCCCGTAGATTTCATTGTTCTTGATATAGATTGCAATCCTACATATCCTATTATTCTTGGTAGGCCTTTCCTTAGAACGATTGGTGCTATTATTGATATGAAGGAAGGAAACATTAGATTTCAATTTCCATTAAGGAAGGGCATGGAACACTTTACTAGAAAGAAAATCAAGTTGCCTTATGAATCTATTATGAGAGCTACTTATGGATTGCATACCAAAGATGACAATAATTAGATCTATGCTTTATGCCTAGCTAAGGACGTTAAACAATAGCGCTTGTTGGGAGGCAACCCAATTTTATTTCTGTTCTTTCTATTTTGGTTCTGTTTTGCTTTTAGTTTTCCATATAACCTCTGGTTAAATAAGTTTTTAAAGTTTTTGTTAGGGTTTGTGCCAAGTAAGACCTTTGGGATGATTTGGAAGATAGTAGATTAGTTTTGCTGAAAACAGAAACTTTTGTGTCCAGTATTAGAATTGTTTCTGGTTACTGGAGCACCATAAATTCTTGAATTTTTACACGTTTATGATTTAAAAATTGTCCATGTTGGCCTAATTTTTCATATTTTTTTAGAGTTACAAAAGTTTTACATCAATTCACATCTTTACAGAATGTTCTGTTTTTGACAAATTCTGTTTTCTTTGTGTTGTTTGCTTATTTGGATGAATCTATGGCTAGTATCGAGGGGGGGGGGGTATGAACCATGAAAAGGTTGGAATGCAGTAGATAGTACACCAATATAAAATAAGAATGTGTTCACAATAGTACCTACAAGTAGGGATTGAATTTGTTTTACTAATAAATCTCATGAGTTTTCTGTTATGAAGTTTTCATGTTTTGGGTAAGGATTTGATGAACTATGGAATTAGGAGTGGCAAGAGCCTAAGCTTGGGGATGCCCAAGGCACCTCAAGGTAATATTCAAGGACAACCAAGAGCGTAAGCTTGCGGATGCCCCGGGAAGGCATCCCCTCTTTCGTCTACGTGTATCGGTAACCTTACTTGATGCTATATTTTTATTCACCACATGATATGTGTTTTGCTTGGAGCGTCTTGTATGATTTGAGTCTTTGCTTTTTAGTTTGCCACAATCTTCCTTTTTGTACACATATTTTGAGAGGCACATGCTTGAATCGTGATCTATTAGAATACTCTATGTGCTTCACTTGTATCTTTTGAGCTAGGCAATTTTGCTCTAGTGCTTCACTTATACCTTTTTAGAGCACGGCGATGGTTTTATTTTATAGAAATTGTTGAACTTTCTTGCTTCACTTATATTATTTTGAGAGTCTCTAGAAAGCATGGTAATTTTTTTAGGTTATGAATTTAGTCCTAATATGATAGGCGTCCAAGGGAGATATAATAAAAACTTTCATATATAGAGCATTGAATACTATGTGAAGTTTGATTTCTTGCAATTGTTTTGAGATATGAAGATGGTGATATTAGAGTCATGCTAGTGAGTAATTATGGATTAGTGGCAATACTTGTGTTAAAGTTTGTGATTCTTCCCGTAGCATGCACGTATGGTGAACCATTATGTGATGAAGTCGGAGCATGATTTATTTATTGATAGCCATCCTTTGTGTAAAGGTTGATATCACGCGATAGTTAACTCCTACCAACCCTTCCCCTAGGAGCATGCGTCTACTACTTTGTTTTGATAGCTAATAAATTTTTGCAATAAGGATGTGAGTTCTTTATGACTAATGTTGAGCCCATGGATTATACACACTCTCACCCTTTCACCATTGCTAGCCACTCTAGTACCGCACAACTCTCACCGGTGCATTCAACCACCTTACACCCTTCCTCAAAATAACCACCATACATACCTATTATGGCATTTTCATATCCATTTCGATATATATTGCCGTGCAACTTCCACCGTTCTATCATTGAGTTTTCAACTTGAGTTGTCAGTAAATAAAACTGTGATGATCATCATTATTAGAACATTTTCCCATGTGAGGTTATCAAAATAAAAGAGGCCAAAGAAGCCCAATAAAAAATGAGAGAAAAAGAGAGAAGGGACAATGTTACTATCCTTTTCCACACTTGTTCTCCAAAGTAGCACCATGATATTCATGATAGAGAGTCTCCTATGTTGTCACTTTCATATACTAGTGGGAATTTTTCATTATATAACTTGACTTGTATATTCCAATGATGGGCTTCCTCAAATTGCCCTAGGTCTTCATGAGCACGCGAGTTGGATGCATACCCACTTAGTTTCCTTTTGAGCTTTCATAAACTTATAGCACTGGTGCATCCGTTGCATGGCAATCCCTACTCACTCACATTGATATCTATTGATGGGCATCTCCATAGCCCGTTGATACGCCTAGTTGTTGTGAGACTATCTCCTTCCTTTTATCTTCTCCACAACCACCATATTTCATTCCACATATAGTGTTATGTCCATGGCTCACGCTCATGTATTGCGTGAAAGTTGAAAAAGTTTGAGAATACTAAAGTGTGAAACAATTGCTTGACTAATATCGGGGTTGTGCATGCTTTAATACTTTGTGTGATGAAGATGGAGCATAGCCAGACTATATTATTTTGTAGGGATAACTTTCTTTGGCCATGTTATTTTGAGAAGACATGATTGCTATATTAGTATGCTTGAAGTATTATTGTTTTTATGTCAATATTAAACTTTTGTTTTGAATCTTATGGATCTAAATATTCATGCCACAATAAAGAAGAATTACATGGGTAAATATGTTAGGTAGCATTCCACATCAACAATTCTGTTTTTATCACTTACCTACTCGAGGACGAGCAGGAATTAAGCTTGGGGATGCTTGATACGTCTCCAACGTATCTATAATTTTTTATTGTTCCATGCTATTATATTATCTGTTTTGGATGTTTTATACGCATTAATTTGCTATTTTATATTGTTTTTGGGTCTAACTTATTAACCTAGAGCCCAGTGCCAGTTTATGTTGTTTCCTTGTTTTTGAGTTTTGTAGAAAAGGAATATCAAACGGAGTCCAAACGGAATGAAACTCTACGATGATTTTTATTGGACCAGAAGACACCCATGGGACTTGGAGTCCAAGTCAGAGGAGCCTCGAGGCGTCCACAAGGGTGATGGGCGCGCCTAGTGGGCATCGAAACCCTAGAGGGGGCATCGAAACCAATTTTCCACCGCCGCAACCTTCTGTATCCGTGAGATCCCTTCTGGAGGCCTTTTTTGGTACTCTGCCAGAGGGGTATTCAACCATGGAGGGCTTCTACATCAACACCATTGCCCTTCTGATGAAGCGTGAGTAGTTTACAACAGACCTACGGGTCCATTACTAGTAGCTAGATGGCTTCTTCTCTCTCTTTGATTCTCAATACCATGTTCTCCTCGATGTTCATGGAGATATATCTGATGTAATCTTCTTTTGCGGTGTGTTTGTTGAGATCCGATGACTTGTGGATTTATGATCAGCTTATCTATGAATATTATTTGAATCTTCTCTAAATTCTTATATGCATGATTTGGTATCTTACTAATTCTCTCGAACTATCGGTTTGGTTTGGCCAACTAGATTGGTTTTTCTTGCAATGGGAGAAGTGCTTTGCTTTGGGTTCAATCTTGCGGCGCCCTCACCCAGTGAAAAAGTAGGGGTAGCGAGGCACGCATTGTATTGTTGCCATCAAGGATAAAAATATGGGGTTTTCATCATATTGCTTGAGTTAATTCTTTTACATCATATCATCTTACTTAAAACGTTACTCTGTTCTTCATGAACTTAATACTCTAGATGCAGAATCGTTTCGGTCGATGTGTGGAGTAATAGTAGTAGATGCAGGCAGGAGTTGGTCTACTTGTCACGAACATGATGCCTATATTGCATAATCATTGCCTTGGATATCGTCATAACTTTGCGCTTTTCTACCAATTTCTCGACAGTAATTTGTTCACACACTGTATTATTTGCTATCATGAGAGAAGCCTCTAGTGAAACATATGGCCCCCGGGTCTATTTTCTATCATATTAGTTTCCGACCTACTATTTTGCAATCTTTTACTTTCAGATCTATAAACCAAAAACTCAAAAATATTTTATCTTTTGTTTATCTTTCTTTATCGGATCTCACTTTTGCAAATAACCATGAAGAGATTGACAACCCATTTATAGCGTTGGGTGCAAGTTGTTTGATTGTTTGTGCAGGTATTGGTGATTTGTGCATTCATGTCCTACTGGATTGATACCTTGGTTCTTAAACTGAGGGAAATACTTATCTCTACTTTGCTGCATCACCCTTTCCTCTTCAAGGGGGAAACCAACACAAGCTCAACAAGTAGCAAACACCACGGAGCATATGAGATGTTTCAAGAGCTGAAATTGGTATTTAAGACTTATGCGCATGTCGAGAGGTATGAGACCTCTCACAAGTACTTTGCCTACAAGATGGAGGATAATAGCTCAACTAGTGAGCATGTGCTTAGAATATTGAAGTGCTACAATCACTTGAATCAAGCGGGACTTAATCTTCCAGATAAGATAGTGATTGACAGAGCTCTCTAGTCACTATCACCAAGCTACTAGAACTTCACGATGAACTATAATATGCAAGGGATGACGAAAACGTTTCTCGAGCTCTTCGCGATGCTGAAATTGGCAAAGGTAGAAGTCAAGTAAGAGCATCAAGTGTTGATGGTTGACAACACCACTAGTTTCAAGAAAAAGGGCAAGGGAAAGAAAAGGGAACTTCAAGAAGAATGGCAAGAAAGTTGTCACTCCCATGAAGAAGCCCAAAGTTGGACCTAAGCCTGGAACTAAGTTCTTCTACTGCAAAGGGTATGGCCACTAGAAGCAGAACTTCCCCAAAAATACATGGCAGATAAGAAGGATGGAAAAGTGAACAAATGTATATTTTATGTACATGTAATTGATGTGTACCTTACTAGTATTCATAGTAGCCCTTGGGTATTTAATACTGGTTCAGTTGCTAAGATTAGTAACTCAAAACAAGAGTTGCAGAATAAACGGAGACTAGTTAAGTGTGAGGTGACGAGGTGTGTTGGAAGTGGTTCCAAGATTGATATGATCATCATCGCACACTCCCTATACTTTTGGGATTAGTGTTGAACCTAAATTAATGTTATTTGGTGTCTGTGTTGAGCATTAACAAGATTGGATCGTGTTTATTGCAATACTGTTATTCATTTAAGTCAGTGAATAATTATTATTTTGTTTACATGAATAAAACCTTCTATGGTCATAAACCCAATGTAAATGGTTTATTGAATCTCGATCGTAGTGATACACATATTCATAATATTGATGCCAAAAGATGCAAAGTTGGTAATGACAGTGCAACATATTTGTGGCACTGTTGTTTAGCTCATATTAGTGTAAAGCGCATGAAGAAAATCCATGTTGATGGACTTTAAGAATTGTTGGAAATATGCCCTAGAGGCAATAATAAAATGGTTATTATTATATTTCCTTGTTCATGATAATTGTCTATTGTTCATGCTTTAATTGTATTATCCGGAAACAGTAATACATGTGTGAATACATAGACCACAACGTGTCCCTAGTAAGCTCTAGTTGACTAGCTCATTGATCAACAGATGGTTACGGTTTCCTGACCATGGACATTGGATGTCATTGATAACGGGATCACATCATTAAGAGAATGATGTGATGGACAAGACCCAATCCTAAGCCTAGCACAAGATCGTGTAGTTCGTATGCTAAAGCTTTTCCAATGTCAAGTATCCTTTTCTTAGACCATGAGGTTGTGCAACTCCCGGATACCGTAGGAATACTTTGGGTGTCCCAAACGTCACAACGTAACTAGGTGGCTATAAAGGTACACTACGGGTATCTCCGAAAGCATCTGTTGGGTTGGCACGAACCGAGACTGGGATTTGTCACTCAGTATAACGGAGAGGTATCTCTAGGCCCACTCGGTAATACATCATCTTAATGAGCTCAATGTGACTAAGGGATTGGTCACGGGATGATGTGTTACGGTACGAGTAAAGAGACTTGCCATAACGAGATTGAACAAGGTATCGGTATACCGACGACCGAATCTCGGGCAAGTGCTATACCGATAGACAAAGGGAATCGTATACGGGATTGATTGAATCCTTGACATCGTGGTTCATCCGATGAGATCATCGTGGAACATGTGGGAGCCAACATGGGTATCCAGATCCCGCTATTGGTTATTGGCCGGAGATATATCTCGATCATGACTGCATGGTTCTCGAACCCGTAGGGTCTACACACTTAAGGTACGATGACGCTAGGGTTATAGGGAATAGATATACGTGGTTACCGAATGTTGTTCGGAGTCTCGGATGAGATCCCGAACATCACGAGGAGTTCCAGAATGGTCCGGAGGTAAAGATTTATATATGGGAAGTCCCGTTTTGGTCACCGGAAAAGTTGCGGGCGTTATCGGTAACGTACCGGGACCATCGGAAGGGTTTCGGGGGTCCACCGGGAGGGGCCACCAGCCCCAGAGGGTTGCGTGTGCCAAGTGTGGAAAGGGACCAGCCCAAGGTGGGTTGGTGCGCCCCCCCCCCCACCAAGGCCCAAGGCGCAGGGAGAGAGGGAGGGGGCAAACCCTAGGTCCAGATGGGCCTTAAGGCCCACCCTAGGGCGCCCCCCTCTCTCCCTCCCTCCTGGCCGCCCCCTAGATGGGATCTAGGGGCTGACGCCACCCCTAGGGAGGGAACCCTAGATGGGGGCGCAGCCCCTCCCCTCCCCCTATATATGTAATGCCCCGGATGTAATACTTTCCCTTTTGGGCAATATATATATCTCTGGCTTCATCAGTTCCATTCCGGGTTCTTCGTCTTTCGGGTTTTCGTTCTTTTTGTTGTGTGCATGTGTGGCATTCATTCTTATCATATATTCATGTGCATTGCATTGCATTGTGTTGTCGTTTGCATCCGGTCCCACTCGTTTCTTTCCGTTGTCCGTTTCGAGTTCCAGAGCTCCCTCTCGTGTCCGTGGCATCCATGAGGCCTACTTTGGTGTTTGGCCGTGTAACGTTTCCGGTTTGGCGTGAGACTTGTCGTGTGATGTTGTTTTGGTGTGTGTAACCCGCCTGTCAAATCTCGTAGCGTTTGGAGTTCGTTTGATGCTCCAACAGTTATTCTCGTGGGCTGAAAGTACCCCCTCTTTGAGGCCCAAGACACCCCTCCAACAGCCCACCAAACCAACCCAAACCACTCCCTTCATCTAGGCCATCTAATTCTGATCGTGTGGCCGAAAACCTCAACTCATTTGGACAACCCTAGCTCCTTGTGCCTACATAAACGTCCAACTCCCCCAAAATTTGCGTCTAGAAAACCCTATGCTTCCACAGTGCGCCGCCGGTGCTTCCACCGTTGATCCGCGGTGCTTCCACCGTTGGAAATCCGTGCTTCCGACGTCCCAGGAAACTGTGCTTCCGAGAGTCGTCGCCGTGCTTCCGTAGTGCCGTCGACGTGCTTCCGACCCGACGCGCGGGCCCGCGACTTCGTCTTCTTCCTCGCGCCGCCGTCTTCCCCGTCGCCGGCCGAAGCTCGCCGCCGCTTCCTCACCTCCGGCCTCCGCCGGCGCGCCCCTCCGCCTCCAACCGGTCCTCGCCGCCCGAGTCGCCGCCGGCCCTCGCCTCGCCGCCGGCCGAGGATCCGCCGACCGCCGCCTCAGGCAGCCGCGCCGGCTCCCTTCTCCTCGGGCGAGCGCGTCGCGCCCGCCACCTCTCCTCCTCAGGCGCCCCGCCGCCGGGTCCAGCCTCCACGCCGGCGCCGCAGCCCGCCGGCCGGGCACCGCCGCCGCCCCGGCCAGGCGCCGCCGCCGCCGCCCCGGCCAGGCGCTGCCGCCGCCGCCCCTCCCTGCGTCTCGAGCGCCGCTGCCGCGATCTGGAGATCGGGAAGCCCCCGATCCGATCTGGCAGATGACCTAACGGGTCCAGCCCGGAACCCGTTAGCCGCCCGGATCCGCGGGCCCGCCAGCCCGTTAGCGCGGGGGCCCGATCCGCCTCCGCCGCCCGCGTTGACCGCCGCCCGCCTCGTTGACTCTGCCCGGTGGACCCGGTTTACCCCGTTTGACTCTGAGGTAGTCTCCGTTTTTTTCACTAAGTCCCTGTAGAATTGTTTTCTGATGCTGTTTTGCAACGTGGATAACTTTTTGTGTGCATGTCCGATTTGAGCAAATGATATGTCAAAATGATCGTGGAGACTTGTACTACGTTTTGTTCCATTGTGCCATGCATGTTTGAGGTCATCTAGATGTCTTAATCTTCATGAGAAGAGTGCTACTTGTTATAAACTGCTGTTAGTAGTTGTTTTCATGCCATCTTTGCAATGTGATAACTTGGTGCATGTTTATCCAAATGATGCAAATGATATGTCCACGTGTTCGTCATGAAATGCTCTACATGTTGATTGTTTTAGCTTGCATGATAGATTTCATCTTGCCATGTTTATCTCCTTTGCAAAGTGCTATGTGGTTGTTATGTCGTTTAACTTGTTACGAGATGCCTCGTAGAGGAGCTCGTTGCTATTGCCATGTTTGTCCCCTTGATGCATGCTTAGATGTTTTGGACTCCCCGTTATATGTACTTTGCTGTGGTGCTTACCACTTGTCTTGATATGCTTTGAGGTGACTTAAACTTGCTCACAAAGATGCCATGATGTTACTACTGTTTTAACACTTAGTGAAATTTCACTAAGTCTGGAATCTGTAATTTCCAGATGCCATGTTTGCTTGTTGTTCTAGGCAAATCCATGATAGTTTTGGAGTGACTCTTGATGATTCCTTGTTGTATATATTGTTGGCTATCCATTCATGCTCTCACATGCTTATTTGAGTGGCTATAGCATATTTAACTCTTGCTCCCAAGTTGCAACAAAATACTGCTGTCAGGATTTTGTTGTCAAGTTCAATATGTCATAGCTTGTTGCTATGGATCCATGGCTCCTTTGGGGATGCTCCAATGGATTTGTTTGCTGTAAGATATGTCTAGTTTATGTCCATGCTCATTTCCATGATGTTTGAGTGCTGTAGACCATTTATCTCATGCTCCGAAGTTGCTATGTGGCTGTTATTTTCAGCTTGTGCATGTTTATTGTTTCGGGTGTAACTTTTAGCCCGTTGCTCCGTTTTGAGCAAGTTCTATATGAAACTTGTGTGATTTTGCATGTAGATTCATAATATCCTATTGTTAGCATGTTTTGAAGCATTTTGCTTGATGCATATTGTTGTGCTGTAACACTGTGCTTCCTAAGTAGATTTTCTGTGCTTCCATAGTGCATCTGTTTTGCTTCCATAGTGCATCAGCCATGCATCCAGTAGTTTTGTGCATTGCATCTTGTTGATTTTCGTGCCTTGTGTGTTTGTGTTGAGTAGAGAAGGAAGCTGAGTACGAGTACGAGAACGAGGTTACTACCGAGGTTGAGAACGAGGAGCTCTCTTACGATCCCATCGACAACTCTTCAGGCAAGATGACCGAACCCTGATAACATTACTATCTTTGCCTATTGCTAGAGTATCGCTCTATAGTTTTGCCTCGATACCCATGTTTTCCTGTCAGCCTCCTATTGTAACCATGAACCTGTCTAACCACCCTACCTATGCAAACCATTGATTGGCTATACGTAGGCTTCGCTCAGCCCCTCTTATAGCATTGTTAGTTGCAGGTGAAGGTTGAAGATTCTTGCTTCTTGTTGAAGCTTGTTGGGATATCACACTATATGAATTATTAAATGAAATCATCTATATATTGGCAATGGGTGGAAGGCTAAGCCTTCTGCTTGGTGTTTTGTTCCACTCATGCCGCCTTAGGAACCGTATAAACCGGTGTTATGTTCCTTGATTATGCGTTCCTCACACGGTTGGGGTTATGGGACCCCCTCGATAAACCGCTAAGTGCTAAGTCTTTTCCAGCAAGTCCCAACATTGGTACTATTCGCCTAATAACTAAAACTTGCATAGGGTCTTGCAAACCCGAGTTCTTAATTAACAACCCGGGCCAGTGCTCCTCATGAGTGTTGGTCCAAACTGGGGGTTATGCGGGGCCACCACGAGGAAACTCGAGGATTGGTTTTCCCTGTAGGATCACCCATCCGGTCGTGGCCTGAGACTAGATACGCGTGGCTATTGTCAGGGTGTCGGCACGCCGGGACGATTTGCTGGATTAGCCTTACCTTAGTCGGAGTATCTTGAGCACGGGATTCCGAGGATACTCGGGCCTTCCCACCTTGGAGTTGCGACTCCGTGGATCGTGGGCTTGTCATGGGCCAAGTTGGAACACCCCTGCAGGGTTATGAACTTTCAAAAGCCGTGCCCGTGGTTATGTGGTAGATGGGAGCTTGTTAATATCCGGTTGTAGAAAACTTGACACCATATTCCAATACACTACCAGCGTGAGTACCGTGACGGTCATTTTCCGAAAAGGATTCGGGAAGTGAACACGGTGGGGTTATGTTTGACTTGCTTTAGTTAGGATCACTTCGTGATCATCTCTCGACCGAGGAACCTTCTCTTCTCGCTCTCTTTTGCGTAAGCTAGTGCTAGTGCTGCTGCAACCTCTTGTTCTTTCTCAGCCTTGTTCCACACCCAAGGCTTAGATAGTCGTGTTACCCGGGAACGGGATTGCTGAGTCCTCTGTGGCTCACAGTTACTTCAACACACCAGATGCAGGTACGATGGTGAGCTACACAGGCGATGGCACTGAGCTAGGCTGGGAGTACGACGAGGAGCGTAGCCGTTACTATGTGAACTATCCGGTTGATCAGTAGAGCTTCTAATAGGATTCGATCTAGACCTGTGGTTTAATGTTATGTTTGGTATCTTGTCATTTGGATCTTTACCATTAGATGGGCTGTGATGTTTATCTGAATGATGTTTGAACATGTAATGTATTTGTGTGACGTGGCGAGTGTAAGCCAACTATCTTTTCAGTTTTCCATCCCCATTTTTACATGAGATGTGCAAAGGTACCAAAATTGCGATCATTCCAGAATGGGCTTATATCTTTAAGTCGTGCCTCGACACGTAGGAGATATAGTCCCACCCTGGGCATTACAAGTTGGTATTCAGAGCCTTCTCCGACCTAGAAGCCCCCACTGATTGATCGAATCGTTGACGGTCGATTCTAGGCACACACTGAAAATGTTTTGAGTCCTATATTTATATCGGAGAGTAGGATTTCTTTGCTCCTCATCTCTTTTCATTCTGGTGAGGACTCCTGACGACTACTCTTGCCTCTTCTACTTTCAAAAATTGCACCCTGTATCCCCAACACCTGATTGCATAACTGGAAACTTTCGGAAATTCATAGGTGGGTTTATCCAGTAGATCGTAGGCATTCTTACAACGAATGCAGGTTAGCGAGTTTGGGGTTCTACATTGAGTGAAGTGGTTTTATGGCCGATGTTCCGATCGGGAGTTGCATCTTAAAGGGTCCTTGGCTATGCTGATCCGGGGATTGCAAAACCCTTTCGTAACGCGTTCCATAATCTTACAGCACAAAGATGTCGAACGAAGCTCCTATCTTGTGTTTGTTCCATCTGTACCTTGTGTTTTTCTTATTTACCTTTTTGTCTCCCAGTGGCTTCTCGTGAAGATTGTTGTTATCATTAAGCTGAGAATTTCATCCGTTCCTCTTGTTCGAATGATTCTTGTGAAGACTATGTTGCATTTCAATCCGTTGTTTCAGCTTATACCTTCTTTCAATCAATTGCTGATTGGTGGTCATCTATTTCAGGATGGCTCCGAAACGGGTTCCCAACGCTAACCAAGAGGGTGAAGAGGTTCCAGATCGTCCTCCTTCCCCTCCTCCTCCGTCTGAGGCCTGGAGAGCGATTATGCAAACTACAAATCAGAACACCCAGATGTTGATGCAGATGATGCAGCAGATGCAAGCAAATCAAGCAAATCAGGGTGCTCCAGGGAACCAAGGCAATTTCTTCAACCAACAGCACCATGCTACGCTCAACCAGTTCTTGGACAATCAACCAAAGGATTTTAATTACTGTGTCGACCCTCTCGATGCTGAAGATTGGATAACCGATATCAAGAAGCATTTTGAGTGCAGCAACGTAAGGCCAGAGGACTATGTGAAATTTGCAGCCTTCCAACTCAAGGACCAAGCAGCTGACTGGTGGCAGCAGTACAAAGACTCCAGAGAAGGACGTGTGATCTCTTGGGAGGATTTCTGCAAGGACTTTCACTCTCACCACATTCCAACAAGTGTCATCGAGGGTATGCGTGAGCAATTCCGCAACCTGAAGCAAGGCTCTATGACTGTCGACCAGTATAATGTCAAGTTCCAAAATCTTGCCCGCTATGCCAAGCAAGACATACCAGATGCCAAGAGCAAGATCTATCAGTTCCGTGGAGGTCTCAAGGATGAACTTCAACTTGCTCTCACCCTGTTCGAGCCTGAGGAGTTCGACAAATTCTATAACATGGCGCTCAAGCAAGAGGCAGCCCAGCTCAAGATGGAGGCTTCTAAAAAGAGGATTCGAGATGCTGTTCACTCCTCCTTATCTTCTCAAGTGGTCGCGAAGCAACAGAAATTTGGCTTCCACCTCCTCCTGTGATCCGAGCTCCCTACAACAACAGCAACAAGAACTCCGGTGGCCGTGGTTTCTCCCACCCACCCAACCCAAGCAAGCAGTCCAAGTCGCAGTTCCAAGCTCCAAGACCAAGTGTTCCTCCTACTCGTCCACTTTCTGAGGTGACTTGCTACAAGTGTGGCCAGAAGGGTCATTATTCCAACAAGTGCAACAACCCAAGGCGCCTTCCGCCTCCTCCACCTGTCAGTTCGGCTATTGTCAAGCATGATCCAAAGGCAGCAAGGGTAAATCTGATGAATGCAGCGCAAGCGGAGAATTCTTCTGATGTGATTTTGGGTAACCTTCCAGTGAACTCTTTTCCTGCTAAAGTGTTGTTTGATTCGGGTGCTTCATGTTCTTTCGTGTCATATCCATTTGCATCCAAGCATGATGTTGCCACTTCAAATTTGCCCAAGAAGTTGCAAGTTATTTCTCCGGGCAGGATAATGACTTCTAGTGTGTATGCTCCGAATGTATCTATTCACATAGGTGATTATCGATTTCTGGCCTCTCCGGTGGTTCTTGGCAATTTCGACATCGATCTTATCCTCGGAATGGACTGACTTTCTCAGCATGATGCTCAAATTGACTGTGCACAGAAGGAAGTCAAGATTACTCATTCCAATGAAGATGTGATTATCTTCGCCTCCAGGGATAACACAATCAGGCTTTTCTCTCTCAATGACAAGGGCGAAATGAATGCCATATCTCAAATTGCGGTGGTTAACGAATACGAAGACATCTTTCCTGAAGAACTTCCAGGCATACCCCCACACCGTCAAGTGGAATTCGTCATTAAACTTGAGCCGGGTACTGATCCAGCATGCCGGTGTCCATACAAGCGCTCTCCTAAAGTGTTGAAGGAGTTGAAGAAGCAGCTTGATGAACAGGAGCGTATGGGTCTGATCAGGCCTAGTACGTCTCCTTGGGGCTGTGGTGTCTTATTTGTCAAGAAGAAGGATGGCACGAAGCGCCTCTGCGTAGATTACCGGCCATTGAACAAGAAGACAATAAAGAACAAGTATCCGCTCCCCAACATCAACGAACTGTTCGAGCAGCTCAAAGGAGCTAAAGTGTTCTCTAAGCTCGATCTCCGAATGGGCTATCACCAAATTCGCATTCGCGAGGAAGATATCCCCAAGACTGCCTTCAGAACGAGCTACGGCTCATATGAGTATACAGTCATGTCCTTTGGTCTCGCCAATGCTCCACCTACCTTCTCTAGAATGATGCACTACATCTTCAACCCCTACACCGGCGAGTTTGTGCTTGTGTATCTGGATGACATTTTGGTATTTTCCAAGAATGAAGAAGATCACGAAAAGCACCTCTGTCTGGTTCTCGACAGACTCCGTGAACATAAGTCCTATGCCAAGTTCTCCAAGTGCGAATTTTGGCTCGATAAGGTCTTGTATCTGGGCCATATCATCTCTGCTGACGGTATTGCGGTAAACCCCGAGAAAGTTGAAGTAATTGTCAACTGGGAAGCTCCTCAAAACGTCAAGCAACTCCGAAGCTTCCTTGGTCTTGCCAGCTATTGCAGAAGGTTCGTTGAGAACTTCTCCAAGATTGCCAAGCCTCTTTCCAACTTGCTGCAGAAGAATGTCAAGTACTACTGGTCTCCAGATTGTGAAGTGGCATTCAAAAACTCTCGAAGAAAAGCTCGTCTCTGCTCCAGTTCTTACTCCTCCAGATGAGTCCAAGCCATATGAAGTATTCTGTGATGCTTCTCTTCAAGGACTTGGTGGTGTGCTTATGCAGGACAAGAGAATTGTGGCTTACACTTCTCGTCAGCTCAAGCCAAGTGAGAAGAACTACCCCACACATGATCTTGAACTAGCAGCTGTGGTACATGCTTTGATTACGTGGAGACACCTTCTGTTGGGCAAAAAAGTCGACATCTTCACCGATCACAAGAGCTTGAAGTACATCTTCAAACAGCCGAATCTGAACCTCCACCAGACTCGTTGGGTTGAAATGATCCAAGAGTATGATCCAAGCATTGAATACACACCTGGCAAGGCGAATGTGATTGTAGATGCTTTGAGCAGAAAGGCATATTGCAACAGCCTCCTTATCAAGCCGTTCTAGCCTGAGCTTTGTGAAGCATTCAGGAAACTCAACCTCCAAGTTGTTCCGCGGGGTTTTCTTGCAAATCTTCAAGTTGCTCCTACCTTGGAAGATCAAATCCGTGAGGGCCAACTCAGTGATGCGATGGTGCAGAAAGTGAAACATGGTATTGCAAAGGGTACTCCTAAATACAAGTGATATCGCGTTGATGAGAGAGATACCTTGTTCTTTGAGGACAGACTTGTGGTTCCCAAAGGTGATCTCAGGAAGCTCATAACGGACGAAGCACATGATTCTCTCCTTTCCATTCATCCTGGCAGTTCCAAGATGTACCAAGACCTCAAGCAATCTTACTGGTGGACTCGCATGAAAAGGGAGATTGCCCAATTCGTGAATGAATGTGATGTCTGCAGAAGAGTGAAGGCAGAGCATCAACGTCCAGCCGGTCTTCTCCAACCTCTTCCTATTCCCGAGTGGAAATTCGACCACATTGAAATGGATTTTGTCACTGGCTTTCCTAAGTCCAAGAGAGGGAATGATTCTATCTTTGTGGTGATTGACAAGCTTACCAAAGTCGCCCACTTCCTTCCAGTCAAAGAATCCATCAATGCAGCTCAACTGGCAGAGTTGTACACTTCGAGAATTGTGTCTTTACATGGCATTCCTCAAGTTATCTCCTCAGACCATGGAAGTCTGTTCACTTCCAAGTTCTGGGACTCCTTTCAGTCCGCCATGGGCACTAAGATCAGGTTCAGCACTGCATTTCACCCTCAGACTAGTGGTCAAGTCGAGAGAGTGAATCAGATTCTAGAAGACATGCTCAGAGCCTGTGTCATATCTTTTGGCATGAAATGGGAAGATTGCCTTCCATTTGCCGAGTTCTCTTACAACAACAGCTTTCAAGCAAGTGCAGGCAAAGCTCCGTTTGAAATCCTCTATGGCAGAAAGTGCCGTACCCCTCTCAACTGGTCCGAGACAGGTGAACGTCAACTTCTTGGCAATGACTTGATCTCAGAAGCCGAAGAAATGTGCAAAGTCATACGTGAGAATCTCAAGGCCGCTCAGTCGCGTCAGAAGAGCTACTATGACGGCAAGCATCGTGATTTGGCCTTCAACATTGGGGATCATGTCTATCTCCGTGTTTCTCCTATGAAAGGCACCCAAAGATTCGGTATCAAAGGAAAGCTTGCTCCTAGATACGCGGGCCTTTCAAGATCCTTGGTAAAAGAGGCGATCTAGCCTATAAACTTGAGCTTCCTTCCAACTTCGCCAATGTTCATGATGTGTTTCATGTGTCTCAACTCCGCAAGTGCTTCAAGACTCCTGAACGCATGATTCCGTTTGAAGAGATTGATCTTCAACAAGATTTGTCTTACGAGAGCATCCAGTTGCTATTCTCGAAGAAACCGAGCGCAAGACCCGCAACAAGTCCATCAAATTCTTGAAAGTCAAGTGGTCACACCATACCGACCGAGAAGCTACGTGGGAACGAGAAGATCACCTTCGTTCCGAGTACCCTTCCTTTTTCCAGTCCTAGATCTCGGGACGAGATCTTTTTTGTGGTAGAGGAGAGTTTGTAATGCCCCGGATGTAATACTTTCCCTTTTGGGCAATATATATATCTCTGGCTTCATCAATTCCATCCCGGGTTCTTCGTCTTTCGGGTTTTCGTTCTTTTTGTTGTGTGCGTGTGTGGCATTCATTCTTATCATATAGTCATGTGCATTGCATTGCATTGTGTTGTCGTTTGCATCCGGTCCCACTCGTTTCTTTCCGTTGTCCGTTTCGAGTTCCGGAGCTCCCTCTCGTGTCCATGGCATCCACGAGGCCTACTTTGGTGTTTGGCCGTGTAACGTTTCCGGTTTGGCGTGAGACTTGTCGTGTGATGTTGTTTTGGTGTGTGTAACCCGCCTGTCAAATCTCGTCGTGTTTGGAGTTCGTTTGATGCTCCAACAGTTATTCTCGTGGGCTGAAAGTACCCCCTCTTTGAGGCCCAAGACACCCCTCCAACAGCCCACTAAACCAACCCAAACCACTCCCTTCATCTAGGCCATCTAATTCTGATCGTGTGGCCGAAAACCTCACCTCATTTGGACAACCCTAGCTCCTTGTGCCTACATAAACGTCCAACTCCCCCAAAATTTGTGTCCAGAAAACCCTATGCTTCCACAGTGCGCCGCCGGTGCTTCCACCGTTGATCCGCGGTGCTTCCACCGTTGGAAATCCGTGCTTCCGATGTCCCAGGAAACTGTGCTTCCGAGAGTCGTCGCCGTGCTTCCGTAGTGCCGTCGACGTGCTTCCGACCCGACGCGCGAGCCCGCGACTTCGTCTTCTTCCTCGCGCCGCCGTCTTCCCCGTCGCCGGCCGAAGCTCGACGCCGCCTCCTCACCTCCGGCCTCCGCCGGTGCGCCCCTCCGCCTCCAACCGGTCCTCGCCGCCCGAGTCGCCGCCGCCCGAGGATCCGCCGACCGCCGCCTCAGGCAGCCGCGCCGGCTCCCTTCTCCTCAGGCGAGCCCGCCGCGCCCGCCACCTCTCCTCCTCAGGCGCCCCGCCGCCGGGTCCAGCCTCCACGCCGGCGCCGTAGCCCGCCGGCCGGGCACCGCCGCCGCCGCCCCTCCCTGCGTCTCGAGCGTCGCCGCCGCGATCTGGAGATCGGGAAGCCCCGATCCGATCTGGCAGATGACCTAACGAGTCCAGCCCGGAACCCGTTAGCCGCCCGGATCCGCGGGCCCGCCAGCCCGTTAGCGCGGGGGCCCGATCCGCCTCCGCCGCCCGCGTTGACCGCCGCCCGCCTCGTTGACTCTGCTCGGTGGACCCGGTTGACCCCGTTTGACTCTGAGGTAGTCTCCGTTTTTTTCACTAAGTCCCTGTAGAATTGTTGTCTGATGTTGTTTTGCCACGTGGATAACTTTTCGTGTGCATGACCGATTTGAGCAAATGATATGTCAAAATGATCGTGGAGACTTGTACTACGTTTTGTTCCATTGTGACATGCATGTTTGAGGTCATCTAGATGTCTTAATCTTCATGAGAAGAGTGCTACTTGTTATAAACTGCTGTTAGTAGTTGTTTTCATGCCATCTTTGCAATGTGATAACTTGGTGCATGTTTATCCAAATGATGCAAATGATATGTCCACGTGTTCGTCATGAAATGCTCTACATGTTGATTATTTTAGCTTGCATGATAGATTTCATTTTGCCATGTTTATCTCCTTTGCAAAGTGCTATGTGGCTGTTATGTCGTTAAACTTGTTACGAGATGCCTCGTAGACGAGCTCGTTGCTATTGCCATGTTTGTCCCCTTGATGCATGCTTAGATGTTTTGGACTCCCAATTATATGTACTTTGCTGTGGTGCTTACCACTTGTCTTGATATGCTTTGAGGTGACTTAAACTTGCTCACAAAGATGCCATGATGTTACTACTGTTTTAACACTTAGTGAAAAAAAATTCACTAAGTGTGGAATCTGTAATTTCCAGATGCCATGTTTGCTTGTTGTTCTAGGCAAATCCATGATAGTTTTGGAGTGACTCTTGATGATTCCTTGTTGTATATATTGTTGGCTATCCATTCATGCTCTCACATGCTTATTTGAGTGGTTGTAGCATATTTAACTCTTGCTCCCAAGTTGCAACAAAATACTGCTGTCAGAATTTTGTTGTCAAGTTCAATATGTCATAGCTTGTTGCTATTGATCCATGGCTCCTTTGGGGATGCTCCAATGGATTTGTTTGCTGTAGGATATGTCTAGTTTATGTACATGCTCATTGCCATGATGTTTGAGTGCTATAGACCATTTATCTCATGCTCCGAAGTTGCTATGTGGCTGTTATTTTCAGCTTGTGCATGTTTATTGTTTCGGGTGTAACTTTTAGCCCGTTGCTCCGTTTTGAGCAAGTTCTATATGAAACTTGTGTGATTTTGCATGTAGATTCATAATATCCTATTGTTAGCATGTTTTGAAGCATTTTGCTTGATGCATATTGTTGTGCTGTAACACTGTGCTTCCTAAGTAGATTTTCTGTGCTTCCATAGTGCATCTGTTTTGCTTCCATAGTGCATCAGCCATGCATCCAGTAGTTTTGTGCATTGCATCTTGTTGATTTTCGTGCCTTGTGTGTTTGTGTTGAGTAGAGCCGGAAGCTGAGTACGAGTACGAGAACGAGGTTACTACCGAGGTTGAGAACGAGGAGCTCTCTTACGATCCCATCGACAACTCTTCAGGCAAGATGACCGAACCCCGATAACATTACTATCTTTGCCTATTGCTAGAGTATCGCTCTATAGTTTTGCCTCGATGCCCATGTTTTCCTGTCAGCCTCCTATTGTAACCATGAACCTGTCTAACCATCCTACCTATGCAAACCATTGATTGGCTATACGTAGGCTTCGCTCAGCCCCTCTTATAGCATTGTTAGTTGCAGGTGAAGGTTGAAGATTCTTGCTTCTTGTTGAAGCTTGTTGGGATATCACACTATATGAATTATTAAATGAAATCATCTATATATTGGCAATGGGTGGAAGGCTAAGCCTTTTGCTTGGTGTTTTGTTCCACTCATGCCTCCTTAGGAACCGTATAAACCGGTGTTATGTTCCTTGATTATGCGTTCCTCACACGGTTGGGGTTATGGGACCCCCTCGATAAACCGCTAAGTGCTAAGTCTTTTCCAGCAAGTCCCAACATTGGTACTATTCGCCTAATAACTAAAACTTGCATAGGGTCTTGCAAACCCGAGTTCTTAATTAACAACCCAGGCCAGTGCTCCTCATGAGTGTTAGTCGAAACTGGGGGTTATGCGGGGCCACCACGAGGAAACTCGAGGATTGGTTTTCCCTGTAGGATCACCCATCCGGTCGTGGCCTGAGACTAGATACGCGCGGCTATTGTCAGGGTGTCGGCACGCCGGGAGGATTTGCTGGATTAGCCTTACCTTAGTCGGAGTATCTTGAGCACGGGATTCTGAGGATACTCGGGCCTTCCCACCTTGGAGTTGCGACTCCGCGGATCGTGGGCTTGTCATGGGCCAAGTTGGAACACCCCTGCAGGGTTATGAACTTTCGAAAGCCGTGCCCGCGGTTATGTGGCAGATGGGAGCTTGTTAATATCCGGTTGTAGAAAACTTGACACCATATTCCAATACACTACCAGCGTGAGTACCGTGACGGTCATTTTCCGAAAAGGATTCGGGAAGTGAATACGGTGGGGTTATGTTTGACTTGCTTTAGTTAGGATCACTTCGTGATCATCTCTCGACCGACGCACCTTCTCTTCTCGCTCTCTTTTGCGTAAGCTAGTGCTAGTGCTGCTGCAACCTCTTGTTCTTTCTCAGCCTTGTTCCACACCCAAGGCTTAGATATTCGTGTTACCCGGGAATGGGATTGCTGAGTCCTATGTGGCTCACAGTTACTTCAACACACCAGATGCAGGTACGATGGTGAGCTACACAGGCGATGGCACTGAGCTAGACTGGGAGTACGACGAGGAGCGTAGCCGTTACTATGTGAACTATCCGGTTGATCAGTAGAGCTTCTACTAGGATTCGATCTAGACCTGTGGTTTAATGTTATGTTTGGTATCTTGTCATTTGGATCTTTACCCTTAGATGGGCTGTGATGTTTATCTGAATGATGTTTGAACGTGTAATGTATTTGTGTGATGTGGCGAGTGTAAGCCAACTATCTTTTCAGTTTTCCATCCCCATTTTTACATGAGATGTGCAAAGGTACCAAACTTGCGATCATTCCAGAATGGGCTTATATCTTTAAGTCGTGCGTCAACAAGTAGGAGATCTAGTCCCATCCTGGGCATTACAATATATATGTGGGGTTTCGGGGCTGCCAGAGGCACGAGAACCTCACCCTTTTGGTGCAGCCCTACCCCTCTCCCTCCTCGTCTCTTGCGGTGCTTGGCGAAGCCGTGTAGGAGTGGCATGCTCCTCCACCACCACCACATCATCGTGCTGCTGCTGGACGGAGTCTTCCCCAACTTCTCCCTCTCCCCTTGCTAGATCAAGGCGCGAGAGATGTCACCGGGCTGCACGTGTGTTGAACGCGGAGGCGTCGTTGTTCGGCGCTTAGATCGGAATCAACCGCAATCTGAATCGCTACGAGTACGACTCCTTCATTCGTGTTCTTGCAACACTTCCGCATCTCAATCTTCAAAGGTATGTAGATGCACTCCCCTCTCGTTGCTAGTAATCTCCATAGATAGATCTTGGTGATGCGTAGGAAATATTTTGATTTTCTGCAACGATCCTCAACAATGGTATCAGAGCTAGGTCTATGCGTAGTTACTATGCACGAGTAGAACACAAGATTGTTGTGGGCGTAGATCATGTCAATTTACTTGCCGCTACTAGTCTTATCTTGATTCGGTGGCATCGTGGGATGAAGCGGCCCGGACCGACCTTACACGTACGCTTACGTGAGACAGGTTCCACCGACTGACATGCACTAGTTGCATAAGGTGGCTAGCGGGTGTCTGTCTCTCCCACTTTAGTCGGATCGGATTCGATGAAAAGGGTCCTTATGAAGGATAAATAGTAACTGGCATATCACGTTGTGGTTTTTGCGTAGGTAAGAAACGTTCTTGCTAGAGACCTATATCAGCCACGTAAAAACTTGCAACAACAATTAGAGGACGTCTAACTTGTTCTAGCAGCATGTGCCGTGTGATGTGATATGGCCAAAAGGATGTGATGAATGATATATATGTGATGTATGAGATTGATCATGTTCTTGTAATAGGAATCAGGACTTGCATGTCGATGAGTATGACAACCGGCAGGAGCCATAGGAGTTGTCTTATTTTATTGTATGACCTGCGTGTCATTGAAAACGCCATGTAATTACTTTACTTCATCGCTAACCGTTAGCCATAGTAGTAGAAGTAATGTTTGGCGGGACAACTTCATGAAGACACGATGATGGAGATCATGGTGTCATGCCGGTGATGATGATGATCATGGAGCACCGAAAATGAAGATCAAAAGGAGCAAAATGATATTGGCCATATCATGTCACTATTTGATTGCATGTGATGTTTATCATGTTTTACATCTTATTTTCTTAGAACGACGGTAGTAAATAAGATGATCTCTCACTAAAATTTCAAGAATTGTGTTCCCCCTAACTATGCACCGTTGCTAAGGTTCGTTGTTCCGAAGCACCACGTGATGATCAGGTGTGATAGGCTCTAACGTTCGCATACAACGGGTGTAAGCCAGATTTACACACGCAATACACTTAGGGTTCACTTGACGAGCCTATCATGAATAGACATGGCCTCGATACACGGAAGACCAAAAGGTAGAACATGAGTCGTATAGAAGATACGATCAACATAAAGATGTTCACCGTTGATGACTAGTCCGTCTCACGTGATGATCGGACACGGCCTAGTCGATTCGGATCATGTATCACTTAGATGACTGGAGAGATGTCTATCTGAGTGGGAGTTCATTAGATTTGTTTAGATGAACTTAATTGTCATGAACATAGTCTAAAATCTTTACAATATGTCTTGTAGATCCAATGGCCCACGCTAATGTTGCCCTCAACTTCAACGCATTCCTAGAGAAAACCAAGCTGAAAGACGATGGTAGCAACTATACGGATTGGGTCCGTAACTTGAGGATCATCCTCATATCTGCCAAGAAAGCATACGTCCTTGAAGCACCGCTCGGTGATGCACCCGTTTTCCCAGCAACTCAAGACGTTAGAACGCCTGGCAGTCGCGTAGTGATGATTACTCCCTGGTTCAGTGCGGCATGCTTTACTACTTAGAATCGGGGCTCCAAAAGCGTTTTGAACAGCACGGAGCATATGAGATGTTCCAAGAGCTGAAAATGGTTTTCCAAGCTCATGCCCGAGTCGAGAGATATGAAGTCTCCGACAAGTTCTACAGTTGTAAGATGGAGGAAAATAGTTCTGTCAGCGAACATATAATCAAAATGTCTGGGTTGCACAACCGCTTGTCTCAGCTGGGAATTAATCTCCCAGTTGACGCGGTCGTTGACAGAATCCTTCAATCGCTCCCACCTAGCTACAAGAGCTTCGTGATGAACTTCAATATGCAAGGGATGGAGAAGTCCATTCCCGAGGTGTATTCAATGCTGAAATCGGCGGAGGTGGAGATCAAGAAAGAACATCAACTGTTGATGGTGAATAAAACCACTAAGTTCAAGAAAGGCAAGGGTAAGAAGAACTTCAAGAAGGACGGCAAAGGAGTTGCCGCGCCCGGTAAGCCAGTTGCCGGGAAGAAGCCAAAGAATGGACCCAAGCCTGAGACTGAGTGCTTTTATTGCAAGGGAACGGGTCACTGGAAATGGAACTGTCCCAAATACTTAGCGGATAAGAAGGCCGGAAATGTCAAAGGTATATGTGATATACATGTTATTGATGTGTACCTTACCAGCGCTTGTAGTAGCTCCTAGGTATTTGATACCGGTGCAGTTGCTCACATTTGTAACTCAAAGCAGGAGTTGTGGAATAAGCGGAGACTGGCGAAGGACGAGGTGACGATGCGCGTCGGGAATGGTTCCAAGGTCGATGTGATCGCCGTCGGCACGTTACCTCTGCATCTACCTTCGGGATTAGTGTTAAACCTCAATAATTGTTATTTAGTACCAGCTTTGAGCATGAACATTGTATCTGGATCTCGTTTAATGTGAGATGGCTACTCATTTAAATCTGAGAATAATGGTTGTTCTATTTATATGAGAGAAATGTTTTATGGTCATGCCCCGCTGGTCAATGGTTTATTCTTGATGAATCTCGAACGTGATGTTACACATATTCATAGTGTGGATGCCAAAAGGTGTAAGGTTGATAATGATAGTCCCACATACTTGTGGCACTGCCGCCTTGGTCATATTGGTGTCAAACGTATGAAGAAGCTCCATGCAGATGGACTTTTGGAGTCTCTTGATTATGAATCATGTGACACGTGCAAACCATGATTCTTGGGCAAGATGACCAAGACTCCGTTCTCCGGAACAATGGAGCGAGCAACCAACTTATTGGAAATCATCCATACTGATGTGTGTGGTCCAATGAGTGTTGAAGCTCGCGGTGGCTATCGTTATGTTCTCACCCTCACAGATGACTTAAGTAGATATGGGTATGTCTACTTGATGAAACACAAGTCTGAGACCTTTGAAAAGTTCAAGGAATTTCAGAATGAGGTCAAGAATCAACGTGACAGAAAAATAAAGTTCTTACGATCAGATCGTGGAGGAGAATATTTGAGTCACGAATTTGGCTCACACCTAAGGAACTGTGGAATTGTTTCACAATTGACGCCGCCAGGAACACCTCAGCGTAATGGTGTGTCCGAACGTCGTAATCGTACTCTGTTGGACATGGTGTGATCTCTGATGTCTCTTACCGACTTACCGCTATCATTCAGGGGTTTTGCTTTAGAGACTGTCGCATTCACTTTAAATAGGGCACCGTCTAAATCCGTTGAGACGACACCGTATGAACTATGGTTTGGCAAGAAACCTAAATTGTCGTTTCTAAAAGTTTGGGGATGCGATGCTTATGTCAAGAAACTTCAACCTGAAAAGCTCGAACCCAAATCGGAAAAATGTGTCTTCATAGGATACCCTAAGGAAACTATTGGGTATACCTTCTACCTCAAATCCGAAGGCAAGATCTTTGTTGCCAAGAATGGATACTTTCTAGAGAAAGAGTTTCTCTCGAAAGAAGTGAGTGGGAGGAAAGTGGAACTTGATGAGGTGATCGTCACCCCTTCCGAACCGGAAAGTAGCGCAGCGCGGGAAGATGTTCATGTGGTGCCTGCACCGACTAGGGAGGAAGTTAATGATAATGATCACAAAGCTTCGGATCAAGTTACTGCTGAACTTCGTAGGTCCACAAGGACATGTTCCGCACCAGAGTGGTACGGCAACCCTGTCATGGAAATCATGTTGTTAGACAACGGTGAACCTTCGAACTATGAAGAAGCGATGGCAGGCCTGGATTCCAACAAATGGCTTGAAGCCATGAAATCCGAGATAGGATCCATGTATGATAACAAAGTATGGACTTTGGTTGACTTGCTGGATGATCGGCAAGCCATAGAAAATAAATGGATGTTTAAGAAGAAGACTGACACGGATGGTAATGTGACCATCTATAAGGCTCGGCTTGTTGCTAAAGGTTATCGACAAGTTCAAGGAATTGACTACGACGGGACTTTCTCTCCCGTAGCGATGCTGAAGTCCATCCGAATCATGTTAGCAATTGCCGCATTCTATGATTATGAGATATGGCAAATGGACGTCAAAACAACATTCCTTAATCACTTCCTTAAGGAAGAACTGTATATGATGCAGCCGGAAGGTTTTGTCGATCCTAAGAATGCTAACAAGGTATGCAAGCTCCAGCGCTCGATCTATGGGTTGGTGCAAGCATCTCGGAGTTGGAACATTCGCTTTGATGAGGTGATCAAAGCGTTTGGGTTTATACAGACTTGGGGAGAAGCCTGTATTTACAAGAAAGTGAGTGGGAGCTCTGTAGCATTTCTCATATTATATGTGGATGACATATTGCTGATGGGAAATGATGTAGAACTCTTGGAAAGCATAAAGGCCTACTTGAATAAGTGTTTTCCAATGAAGGACCTTGGAGAAGCTGCTTACATATTAGGCATCAAGATCTATAGAGATAGATCGAGACGCCTCATTGGTCTTTCACAAAACACATACCTTGACAAGATATTGAAGAAGTTCAATATGGATCAGTCCAAGAAAGGGTTCTTGCCTGTATTGCAAGGTATGAGATTGAGCACAGCTCAATGCCCGACCTCGGCAGAAGATAGAGAAAAGATGAGTGTCATCCCCTATGCCTCGGCCATAGGCTCTATTATGTATGCCATGCTGTGTATCAGACCTGATGTGAACCTTTCCATAAGTTTGGTGGGGAGGTACCAAAGTGATCCCGGTATGGAACACCGGACAGCGGTCAAGAACATCCTGAAGTACCTGAAAAGGACTAAGGATATGTTTCTCGTTTATGGAGGTGACGAAGAGCTCGTCGTAAAGGCTTACGTCGATGCTAGCTTCGACACAGATCTGGATGACTCCAAGTCACAAACCGGTTATGTGTATATTTTGAATGGTGCAGTTGGCGGCATCTACATGTGAAGCAGAGTACATAGCTACTTCCGAAGTAGCGCAGGAAGGAGTCTGGATGAAGGAGTCCATCACCGACCTAGGAGTTATTCCAAGCGCGTCGGGCCCGATGACTCTCTTCTGTGACAACACTGGAGCTATTGCCATTGCCAAGGAGCCCGGGTTTCACAAGAAGACCAAGCACATCAAGTACCATTTCACTCCATCCGGAATTATATTCAAGATGGGGACATAGATATTTATAAAGTGCATACGGATCTGAATGTCGCAGATCCGTTGACTAAACCTCTTCCACGAGCAAAACATGATCAACACCAGAACTCTATGGGTGTTCGATTCATCACAATGTACCTAGATTATTGACTCTAGTGCAAGTGGGAGACTGTTAGAAATATGCCCTAGAGGCAATAATAAAATGGTTATTATTATATTTCCTTGTTCATGATAATTGTCTATTGTTCATGCTTTAATTGTATTATCCGGAAACAGTAATACATGTGTGAATGCATAGACCACAACATGTCCCTAGTAAGCCTCTAGTTGACTAGCTCGTTGATTAACAGATGGTTACGGTTTCCTGACCATGGACATTGGATGTCATTGATAACGGGATCACATCATTAGGAGAATGATGTGATGGCAAAGACCCAATCCCAAGCCTAGCACGAGATCGTGTAGTTCGTATGCTAAAGCTTTTCCAATGTCAAGTATCCTTTCCTTAGACCATGAGGTTGTGCAACTCCCGGATACAGTAGGAATACTTTGGGTGTGCCAAACGTCACAACGTAACTGGGTGGCTATAAAGGTACACTACGGGTATCTCCGAAAGCATCTGTTGGGTTGGCACGAACCGAGACTGGGATTTGTCACTCCGTATGACGGAGAGGTATCTCTGGGCCCACTCGGTAATACGTCATCACAATGAGCTCAATGTGACTAAGGGGTTGGTCACGGGATGATGTGTTACGGTACGAGTAAAGAGACTTGCCATAACGAGATTGAACAAGGTATCGATATACCGACGATCGAATCTCGGGCAAGTGATATACCGATAGACAAAGGGAATCGTATACGGGATTGATTGAATCCTTGACATCGTGGTTCATCCGATGAGATCATCGTGGAACATGTGGGAGCCAACATGGGTATCCAGATCCCGCTGTTGGTTATTGGCCGAAGATATGTCTCGGTCATGATTGCATGGTTCCCGAACCCGTAGGGTCTACACACTTAAGGTTCGATGATGCTAGGTTTATAGGGAACAAATATACGTGGTTACCGAATGTTGTTTGGAGTCCCGGATGAGATCCCGGAAATCACGAGGAGTTCCGGAATGGTCCGGAGGTAAAGATTTATATTTGGGAAGTCCCGTTTTGGTCACCGGAAAATTCCGGGTGTTATCGGTAACATACTTGGACCACCGGAAGGGTTCCGGGGGTCCACCGGGAGGGGCCACCAGCCCCAGAGGGTTGCGTGGGCCAAGTGTGGGAAGGGACCAGCCCCAGGTGGGCTGGTGTGCCCCCCACCAAGGCCTAAGGCGCAGGGAGAGAGGGAGGGGCAAACCCTAGGTCCAGATGGGCATTAAGGCCCACCCTAGGGCGCCCTCCCCTCTTCCCCCTCCTGGACGCCCCCTAGATGGGATCTAGGGGCTGCCGCCACCCCTAGGGAGGGAACCCTAGATGGGGGTGCAGCCCCTCCCCTCCCCCTATATATATGTGGGGTTTCGGGGCTGCGAGAGGCACGAGAACCTCTCCCTTTTGGCACAGCCCTACCCCTCTCCCTCCTCATCTCTTGCGGTGCTTGGCGAAGCCCTGCTGGAGTGCCATGCTCCTCCACCACCACCACGCCATCGTGCTGCTGCTGGACGGAGTCTTCCCCAACCTCTCCCTCTCCCCTTGATGGATCATGGCGCGGGAGACGTCACCGGGCTGCACGTGTGTTGAACGCGGAGGCGCCGTTGTTCGGCGCTTAGATCGGAATCAGCCGCGATCTGAATCGCTACGAGTACGACTCCTTCATCCGTGTTCTTGCAACGCTTCCGCATCGCGATCTTCAAAGGTATGAAGATGCACTCCCCTCTCGTTGCTAGTAATCTCCATAGATAGATCTTGGTAATGCGTAGGAAATTTTTTGATTTTCTGCAACGATCCCCAACAAGAATCACCTGATTATTTATCATTTGATGCTTGTGAATCATACCTCATGGGCAAGATCACTAAAACTCCATTCTCCGGAACAATGGAGCGAGCTAATGACTTATTGGAAATAATACATATCGATGTATGTGGTCCAATGAGTGTTGAAGCACGCGGTGGGTATCATTATTTTCTCACCTTCACAGATGATTTGAGTAGATATGGGTATATCTACTTGATGAAACACAACTCTGAAACATTTGAAAAGTTCAAAGAATTTCAGAGTAAAATAGAGAATCATCGTAACAAGAAAATAAAGTTTCTGCGATCTGATCGTGGAGGTAAATATTAGAGTTACAAGTTTGCCCTTCATATAAAACAACGTGGAATAGTTTCGTAACTCACGCCACCTGGAACACCACAGCGTAATGGTGTGTCCGAACGTCGTAACCGTACTCTATTGGATATGCACTACTGTAGGTTGGTGCTAACGCGACACTATGATCAGAGACCCTTCGACGAAACTATGTGATATGTCGTAATCGCAAACGGGGGTGTAAAAAACCATCAAAAACGTGCAAAACATTTTGTCGTGGAATTGTCACGGCAGATGTCCTAGGGTTAGGACTTAGTCGCGAGGCCAACGCATCTATGTGGTAGCTTGATAGGGGTTGAGCGGAATCGAGAGACGCAACGCAAGACAGGGATTTAGACAGCTTCGGGCCCCGGGAATCATCATCCGATAATAGCCCTACATGCTGTTTGAGTCTAGATCTCATTATGACCCTCATGGTGTCGCCGGTAAACCGGCTCTTTGTGTCTAGCCCTAGAAATTGTTTCTTCTTGCTTGCCCGAACTTGTCCCTCTTTGGGGAGCCCTGCCCCTCCTTATATATGTTGAAGGGGCGGGTTACATGACTAGTCCTAGTAGAGCTAGGATTACTCTATTACAAGGAGTCCTAGTCTTGCTTCCTTTGTAGAAGAATATTCCTTGTGTTTTCTTCATAAACCGGCCCACCATTAACATAATGCCTTGGGCCTCGTCATCTGACCGCTGCCCGCTGGGTTACCAGTGAGTGATATTATTCAGGCAGGTTGCTTGTAAACCGTCTGGTCAGGGCGGGTCGCCGGTGAATCACCAAGTGTAAACCGTCTCAAGTAAACCGCCAAGTCCGGTCGGGTCATATCTCCGGCCGGGTTACACCGCGGGGTATATCCCCGACATTAGCCCCCAGTTTAGCTTGGATTTATCCATGATAAACTTATGCTGCAAAATAAACGCAAGAACAAATTTGACAGGTTGTGCTCCGGGTTAAGAATTCTTGTAAACCGGCACCTGACCATCCTTAAGTCCTTGTCCTTTCCTTCTTCTAGAAAATCTGGGTCGACCGACCAGCTTCATAATCAACTTGCTTGCATAAGAAATATTGTAAATCAAGAATCCATTTGAGTCGGCCTTTAATGCTCTGATTTGACAACAATATTGGTCTTTGAAATATTCAACTGATATCCAGCCGGCTTGAGGATGCAGGTTTATGATTACCACCATTGCCGGCTTATAAAAACTGATAATTCCGGGTCATGACTGTTTGTAGACGCCGGTTTATGATTGTTGCCAACGCCGGGTCACACAATTAATCTTCCTGATTTGCCTGAAACTGAGAATTTGAAGATGTTCCTCCTTTATATTCATATTACCTGTAGCCCCCAAGTCTTAAGAGGAGAACATAGTGATAGCTTAAGACTTGTTTCAATATAAATGTTGCAACCTTGGAGAAATCCAGATTGTTCATCCCAGTCACCAGTAAAAACTGAATACTCCATATTATGTAGCCCCCAAGTGCCGGGTTGTCATGCTTGCAGCAACCTGGGACTTGTAATTTCCTGATGCTCAAAAACTTCAACCAGTGTAGCCCCCAAGGGCCGGGTCATTATGTAATAATGAGCAGGGACTTTGTAGATATGATCATGTAGACTTGAAAAGCAACGTGTAGCCCCCAAGGGCCGGGTCATTATGCAATAATGAGCAGGGGCTTTATATATACTTCTTTGAAAAGAACATCATATGATGTAACTCCCACCATGGGGCTTGAACCCACGTCCACAAGGTTAAAAGCTTTGTGCTTTACCAACTGAGCAGTGGACCCTTCAATATAAAGGATTAATACTTGTGTACCTTGAATTGTTAATAGGAGAAATTGGTAGCCCCCAAGGGTCGGCTCATTACAATGTGATGAGTCGGGTCTTCAATAAGGTGAGCAAAAAATGACTTTGCATTAGCCCCCAAGTGTCATGGTGCATGCTTGCAGCGACATGAAACTTGCATATTTGATGTAATCTCAATTTGAATAATGTAGCCCCCAAGTGCCGGGTCGTAAGCCTGCAGCGACTCGGGACTATTCCTTCAGATGTAGAATAAATCATACCCATTGATAAAATAATAGCCATTGCGCTAAAGCGACTTTGAAAACCTTAATCATAATACTGGCTATTGATAACCATAATAAAAATCCAGCCATGTTGGCTATTTGAAGATTTGAATAATATAACCCGATTTGAAAACCGATTCCAGTGATATTTGATCACAACCAGGCCGTGTTAATAAACACCGGTCATTATTTTATCTCATACTGGCGACTTATAGTCGAAAGCCAGGCCAGTTTAATAAACACCGGTCATTATCTTATCTCATACTGGCGACTTATAGTCAAAAGCCAGGCCGGTTTAATAAACACTGATCATTATATTATCTCATACATGGTCTAGGTTTTATTATCTCATACCAATGATTAAGTTTTGCACCATTGGCCTTAATCAATAATCGGTAGTAAAGACAACGATCCAAGTTGCAAATATTGATGATTCCCTTGATCATTTGCCGGTTCATGATGGAACCGTACCGGGTTATGATAAACTCCGGTTTTACTGTAGACAGTACTGGCGATTTATAATCAAACCAGACCAGGCTCTGTAAACATAGGTGCAGTGGCAACTTATAGTCATCCACTCCCTGAATCAATGGACTTGGATGAATACCAATGACCTTGAATATAAAGATTTGATAAAACATAAAAAATAAAAAATAATTTTTTTGGGCAAATAAGACCATGTAGTCGAGGCTTTTTACGAGCTGCCAGGCTCCAAATTCGAGGCTTTTTATGAGCTGCCAGGCTACTGTCATTAACCATTTTGCAAAGCCTGTTAAGATGGTCCTCAATCCTTAACCAAATCATCAATGTTTAAAGCTACCAAGTTCAAAATCTGTAAAGATTGACTAATGTAATCACTTGATGATCGTCAATTTAACGTTACCAAGTTCAGGGTCGGTAAAGATTGACTTGTGTATACGTTCGACAGGTCGTACCAGGTTTACCTGGACGGAGTGACTTACTTAATGCAGGCAGGCTAATCCGGGGTTTTAGGTGTATACAGCAAGCTTCCAAGACGTGTTTACTACAAGGGTTGTCAACGCATTGATGCTTTGCATCAGGAGCCCCCATGTAGCATTTGAGCTATGCTCGTCGGGGCCTATGTTTGAGTTGTGCTAGGCATCAAAACTCTCTTTTGCCCCTCATCATCATGTGGGAATTGCTGAAGCAACCAGAGCTATGCTGTTATGATGGCCTTGATGTGGTCACCGGTTTAAGAGGCCATAGGAACTCCCTTGCACATAGAAGCCCGCATGTGACAAACTCTTACGATAATATTGGCTTGATAGCTCGATCAATGGGTAATCAGAACTCCGCTTTATAAACAAAAGCCCCCAAGTGATATATTTCTGAGCTGTGCTCGCCAGGTGCCTATGTTTGAGTTGTGCTGTGCATCAAACTCTCTTTGGTCCCTTTAATTTTTCCTGAGAACTCGAACTTACAAGAGATTATACTTCTTGAACCAGATGTTAAACCGGATATTGAGAGCTTCAAAGCTTTGTGGGAGGCATCTTTCCCTTGAATTGGATTTTAAACCGGAATCTTCATTTTCAGCCGGAAGTTTTCTGACGGCCTTTAAACTCGAACTTGTGAGAGATTAATTCTTTTTGAACCGGATATTCTTAAACCGGATTTGAGCTGAGAGCTTCAGTAAGACCGGTGTCCTTTGAGCCGGATTTTAAACCGGATATTTGAGTCATGTCATCGTAGCCCCCGAGTCTTGAGACTACTCGAGGAGTTGGCTTGAGACTCTCCATATTTGATCATAGCATAAGGTGTCCATCATTGTTGTTGACAGTGCGATATGAATCCATGGAAAATTGAGGTGACTGCGGCGGGTTATCAATGATCCCGTATGAGCCGTGTCAGCAACTCGGCCAATGGTTCCTTCCAACTGTTGATTTGAAGTTAACCAAATTATAGTGGCGGCGACTTGTGCGCCTGCCCATTGAGCCATCCAGTGCAGACGGCGGTTGATAGTATATGATAGTTTGCCTCCATTTTGTTGAAAGAAAACCGGGCTACCCAAGCTGCGACTTGCTCATACTCAATAAACAGCTCGTGTAGATAGGTGCGGCTCGGTGTGTTGATGTAGACCGGGCCGCGAGAGATGAACGGTAAAGATGATCACGGCTTCATAGGCATTATAAACCGGCGCGGACGGGCGAGTCAATCATAGGCGCGGTCCCGGCAAGTTGATGTAAACCGGGCCGTAAGGGCGGCGTCTTGGCACGCGTCCATTCACCGTGTAATGTGGCACAGACGAACGCCGGGCAGGACGTTGCCAGCGCGTGCTTCGTACCCATGGTTTAAATCATGCTTATAATAAATAACTGTCATGCATATCAAAATATACAGATCAAAGTAACTGATGAAAACAATATATACCAAGAAAATAGATTTAGATGGATATCACCTGATGTATTTGGACCTTATGATCCTCATCGGTGTCCGTTAGCCAACCCGGCATGTTGAGTAGGCCGGACCGCAGGGCGGACAGTAAAACGACCGCAGCATCAGAGGCAGCACAGACACATGAGTCGGTCTCAATGTTGTAAGCCGATGCAGACCAGCAAGTTATCCTCCGCGCTGTAGACCGGTGCGGACGAGTGAACCGCCACGGTGTGATAAACTGATGCGGTCACGAGATATGGCCACCACGTCATAAGCCGGTTTGGGGTTTGTTGAATAACAACCGCATGTGCTAAATGATCTTGGCGTGCCTTCATCTCCAAGGTATAATATCACTTTTTAATGAATAATTCTCCTGCATATAAAATACAGCAGGGCGAGGTATTTTTGCTCGGATGAATTAATATGTATTAAAAATAAATAGGAAAGATATCACCTGATTCGCCCGGATAACAAATGAGTCGGCCGCGGCATTGTAAGCCGACACGTGTGGGCGAGTTAATCGCAAGCGCGGACAGCTGAGTCGGCCACGTATTGATGTAAGCGCAGCAACAGGGGTAGCGATTCGCACGCGTATCCGTTGGGCGGTTTATGAGAACGGGTGCGGCACCGGCGTGTTAATGTAGACCGGACCACGGAAGCGGTGGCGTGCGCACGTCCATTGACGAGGGAGTCGGCCGCGGTGTTGGAGACCAGCGCGGGCGGGTGTGGACTGATGAGTCGGTCGCAGCAGTGGTAGCCGGCGCAGGCACGAGACTTGGCCACGACATTTAATCCGGTGCGAACCTCATATTTATGGTGTCATTTTTGTAGTAGACTTTGTCCTGCATAAATAATATTGCAGACCAAGGTAAAGATAAACTGCTCTTTGATAAAAAATAATATGTGCTAATAAAATCAATTTGGATGGATATCACCTGATTCGTTTGGAAAATAAACGAAGTCGTATATTCCGCCCGTAGATCATCTCAAGTAATTTCAACAGCGAGTTAACTGGTCGCCCGAGACCACGGCGAAGGCGGCGCACCACGGCAGTGAAAAAGCCGTTTTGCAAGACGGCCCGCAACGGACGCCCGACGGCTCGGAACAACGCAGGTAGAGGAACGACGTTGCGGCGACTTGTAGAGTCATGCTCCACGGCGGCTCAATTGAGGCTTGGCCGGTCTTGGGATCCGTCTGGTAGTTTGATTCCTTGGTTGATCTTTTGACTACTAGAATTGCTATCTGTCAGTCCAGATTGGTTCCTTCATCACGTGACCCCCTTTTTTTATTCCTGTTTAGTCTCACGTGGGAGTGGATGCCAAGTCTCCTCTGGTAGTCTTCGGTAGCAATCAATAATAGAAAAAACTGAACTAGAAGCAAGGAACAAATCCGACTGGACCTGGAATCATACTCCGGTACTAGTGCAGAACGCCTGGACTGATTGACAAATTGCTCCGCCTCAAAATTTCCTTCATGGTCTTGCTTTATCCTGAGGCAGCGTACGGCGGTTCAAGACAAGTTTGGCGCCGCCGAATCGTCTGGGTGCGTGTTCACGCGTGGGTCCTTCCCCGGGTCATGGCCGGCTTGATTAAACCGTCCGAGTCGTGTTGAGTTTGTCATAGTATTTGAACTCCGATGTGATTCTTGATACGAGTAGTACGAGCAGCTCCTGCCTCGGGAACTTTGATCACCAAATGATGGATTCACCGGATCTGCACACGGTTTTTCTACATCGGCTTATCTTGCGCGATTGTTTCATGCCGGCTCTTCTTCATTCGACCACTCATCAGCTTCTCGATCCCTAAATGAATTCCCTCCAAGAACTCAACACCACCGTGCGCAGGCCCCACGGTGGGCGCCAACTGTCGTGGAATTGTCACGGCAGATGTCCTAGGGTTAGGACTTAGTCGCGAGGCCAACGCATCTATGTGGTAGCTTGAGAGGGGTTGAGCGGAATCGAGAGACGCAACGCAAGACAGGGATTTAGACAGCTTCGTGCCCCGGGAATCATCATCCGGTAATAGCCCTACATGTTGTTTGAGTCTAGATCTCATTATGACCCTCATGGTGTCGCCGGTAAACCGGCTCTTTGTGTCTAGCCCTAGAAACTGTTTCTTCTTGCTTGCCTGAACTTGTCCCTCTTTGGGAAGCCCTGCCCCTCCTTATATATGTTGAAGGGGCGGGTTACATGACTAGTCCTAGTAGAACTAGGATTACTCTATTACAAGGAGTCCTAGTCTTGCTTCCTTTGTAGAAGAATATTCCTTGTGCTTTCTTCATAAACCGGCCCACCATTAACATAAAGCCTTGGGCCTCGTCATCCGACCGCTGCCCGCTGGGTTACCAGTGAGTGATATTATTCACGCAGGTTGCTTGTAAACAGTGTGGTCAGGGCGCATCGCCGGTGAATCGCCAAGTGTAAACCGTCTCAAGTAAACCGCCAAGTCCGGCCGGGTCATATCTCCGGACGGGTTACGTCGCGGGGTATATCCCCGACAGAAGCAGAAGAACATGCAGACGTAGCTGCAGGGGAGGGCCCTCCTCCGGCCGACCGCCGCCGGTTAGAAGGGCTCCTGAGAAGCGGCTCGGTTGAGACCCGTGATGTCGACGCAGACGCGGAAGCGGTCGCTTGGGTTGCGAGTAGGTGGACTTGGGATTGTGCGGTTACGCCCACCGCGGATGAGTCTTGCGTACTAAAGTTCCTCTGTAACTTGGTCGATGAAGTCCTGAGCCCCCAGTGCTGGATGGCTCGCGTTGGGCTCACAAGAACGCGCATCAAGATATGCTTGCAGGTGGTGCTCGAGCACCTCCCTCGAGGCACGGGTCAGCTCTAGGACACTCCAGAGGAGAGCCCCCGAGCCCGTCACGAGAGCGGCGTCGAGCACGCCTCCCTATGCGAGCATGGAGGGCGCCTCGTCAGCAGGCGCGAGTCATGAGGCCAGGCCGTCGGGAGCCCCCGCGTCCTGAGGTCCGTCAATGGGTAGGTTCTTCTTCTTCTTGGGGGCGGTCTGCAGGGCGAGGACTGCTCCTTCCTCATCGGAGCACTCAAGCGCAGCGGTCTGGTAGGAACGCTCCAGGGAACGCACCGCTTCCTTCTCGTCGGAGGCGATCGTGATGACTCTGCCGCTCTCGGGCCTCTTGAGGATGTTGTAGCCGTGATGGGTCGCCGCCATGAACTTGGCAAGGGCAGGATACCCCAGGATGGCATTGTATGGGAGGTGGATGTTGGCGACGTCAAAGTCGATGAGCTCTGTGTGGTAGTTGTCACGGTCGCCAAAGGTGACGGGGAGGCGGACTTGCCCCATCGGGAGCGTGGAGCCATCCGTGACTCCATAGAATGGCTTGGTGGGGTGGAGCTGATCGTAGGGAACCTGGAGTGTCTCGAAGGTCTGGACGGAGAGGACGTTGAGCCCTGCTCCGCCGTCGATGAGGGTCTTGGTCACGAGGACGTTGCTGATGGCCGGGGTGCAGAGCATCGGGAGTGCGCCTCGGGCCGCAGTGCACTTGAGATGGTCTTTGGGGTCGAAAGTGATGACTTGTTTGGTTCACCTGAAGTTGCACGCGGCGTCAGGCCTGGGAAGCACCGCGTTCACCTCACGGACGAACGGCTTGAAGATGCGGTGAGATGCCGGGGCATGGGCTCCTCCCAGAATGCACGCGACTGCACGCGGTTCCTGGAAGCCCCTGCCCCGTCTCCCTGGCGGTCGTCGTCGTTCCTTCTTGGCGGTGGTGGCAGCAGAGGGAGGCCTCCGTTGCCCTGAGGGTGACCCTCACAAGGCTGGTCGCGGCAGGGGGCGTCACGAGGCTGCTCCTGCCAGTGGTCTTCATGAGGTTGCTCACACCACCCTTGGCGCGAGTTCCTTCCGTCCCAACGTCCTCCTCCTCGGCCTCCTCCACGGCCGTAGCCGCAGTTGTCGCGCTTAGGGCGCTGCCCGGCGCGCCCGCCGCACATCACCCTGAGCTCCTGACAATCGTTGGTGTTGTGGCTGTGGACGTTGTGGAAGACGCAGTATGGTCGGTTGTCTCTGGGGAGGTCATCGTAGCCGCAGCCACGCTTCACTTCTGGCTCAGCAGCCAGCACGGCGGGTCCCTTACGCTTTGATTCCTTGGCCTTGGTTTCTTGTCGTCTGCATCCACCTCAGGCAGCTCCTGAAGGGAGAGGCGGCCTTCCTCCACTCTGGGGCACTTTGCCGTGAGCTTGAACATCTCGAGGGCTATGCACAGCTCTTCGTGGATGGCGAGCTCTTCCCTCATGCTGACGTCGCGGATGCCATCGGAGAACACGGAGATGATGGCCTTGTCCGAGACCCTGGGGATACGGAGGCGCATGGTGTTGAAGCGTTGGATGTACTTTTGTAGGGTTTCTCCCGGCTGCTGCCTCACGCGACGCAGGTCAGCAGCTGTCAGGGCTCGGTCGCGGGTGCCTTGAAAGTTAGCGACGAAACGCTCATGAAGCTCTCCCCAAGAGGAGATGGATCCCACTGGGAGGTTCAGGAGCCAGGAGCGTGCGCCGTCCTTCAGAGCCATGGGGAACTAGTTCGCCATGACCCGCTCAGTGCCGTTGGACGCCTCGATGCTCAGCTCGTAGAGTTGGAGGAACTCCGTGGGGTTGGTGGTGCCGTAGTAGCATGGAGGCAGGTCCGGCTTAAACTTGCCGGGCCAGACGAGGCACCGTAGATCGGGAGCTAGGGCACCACACCCGTGCACGCTCATGATCACAGGCGCCCCTGCACCTGTGACGCTGGTTCTTGAGGTGCTGGCGCCACCACCTCCTGTGGCGCGCGGTCTGGGCGTTGTGGGCCAGGGGGGCCACGAGCCCCTGCATGTGGGTGCGGGATCACCTGACGACTCTCCTCACCATGGGCGTGGGCTCTGTGGGTTGTTCACGTCGAGCGGCCTCGCGCCGGCCCTCCTAGCCGGCGGGGTGAAGGGGAGGCGGAGCCAGGACCCCACGGCCCTCGTTCGCCGCCGGGGGTGACGGAGGACGTGAGGAGTGCGTTGGTGCAGGTGCTTCCCCAGCGGCGTTAACGAGCTCGGTGATGCGGTGGAGCCACTCGTCGTAGAGATCATCTGCCGGGCGGTAGCGCAAGAGCTCCCGCGCCATCAGTAGCGCAGGCTACTGGTAGACCGGCCCGCGGCGGACCTGCGAGGATGACGCTCCGGCCGGCGAGGGTGAAGGGGTTGCCGTGCGGCCATCCCGCCGCACGGACAGCTGCAGCGAGGAGTCCTGCTGTTCGTGGACAGCCGGGTCGGTGGCGGCCTTGGCGACCAGTGATTGGGGCGGAGAGTTGCAATTGTTGCCTGCGGGCGCCGTCTGAGCGACGTTCGCAGCGCGGCGGGCGGCGCGAGCTCGGCGTGTGTCCACCATGGCTGTGAAGCAAGGTCGGTGACGAGAACGCGACGAGGTCGTTGGAGAGGCGAGATTTCGAAACGCCTGTCGGCGTCCTGGGAACCAGGGTACCTAGACTTGCCTATCTGCGGGCCGCGACGCGCTTCTACAAGCGGCCTGGTACGGCCCAGCTAATCGACCAGCTGCTCAAGACCCTCGCAAGGGGCCAGGCCTCGCGAGGAGAACGACGCCAAGACCCCCTCGGGAGCGGCCTCGGCAAGGCGTTCCGGAGGGGCGGAGAATCCAAGGCCAAGCCTACCTCAGGAGGAGGCAGTGATGTCAGCAGTGATGCACTGCGCCAGCGAGTGCCAGCGTCCGCCAGTGGCACAGTTGCCATTTCGGTGCAAAGGGGACAGCGTAGCCGTTGGTTCCCAAGGAGCGGGGCAAAGGTTTCCTCTTTGGTGCAACAAGACCGAAGACCGCAAGGACGATAAGGAGGATGTCACCGTCGAGCCCACCATCGTGTCACCGCCTGATCCTTTTGCAGGCAAAGACTGCTTTTGTCAGGGTAGGAACGTCCTTGTGTTCTCGCTCAAAAATGGCCGTTGTGGAATCTCTTCCCACCTAAACATTTCGGGGGAAGAGGACCGTGGCCGCCTATATAAGTAGCTAGAACCTCCACTGCTAAGGGGGAGGATCATCGACTCACACACTTTACCACCGCACAAGGAGCAAGAACACTAGCCTCCTGACCCTCCTGAGCTCGCCTCCTGAGCCCAGGAACCCTTGTACCAGTTCATATTCTAGCTCGCCCGGAGCCAATCCACCAAAGCAGAAAGTAGGGTCTTACACCACACGGTGGCCAGAACCTGGATAAACTCTTGTGTGTTTGTTCGTTGTTTGCTGGAATCCTTCCACCCAGACGAGAGCGAGGCGCTAGGTAGACGTGAGTGGCAGAGATCTTCATTCACGCCCCTGTGTTCGAACTTAACGGGTTTTGCGGAGCCCTGAATCCAACATTTGGCGCGCCAGGTAGGGGGCGTGTCGAAATCTCGCCTCTCCGACGACCACGTCGCGTTCTTGTCACCGACCCTTCTCCGCAGCCATGGTGGACACACATCGAGCTCGCGCCGCCCGCCGCGCTGCGAACGTCGCTCAGACGGCGCCCGCGGGCAACGGCGCACCGCTCAGCACCAACTCGACGGTCGCCAACGCCGCTACCGACCCGGCTGTCCACGAGCAGTAGGACTCCTCGATGCCGCTGTCCGCGCGGCGGGACAGCCGCACGGCAACACCTTCACCCTCGCCGGCCGCAGCATCGTCCTCGCTGGTCCGCCGCGGGCCGGTCTACCAGCAGCCTGCGCTACTGATGGCGCGGGAGCTCTTGCGCTACCGCCCGGCAAATGATCTCTACGACGAGTGGCTCCATCGTATCACCGAGCTCGTCAACGCAGCTGGGGAAGCGTCTGCACCAATGCACTCCTCACGTCCTCCGTCGCCCCCGGCGGTGAACGAGGGCCGTGGGGTCCCGGCTCCGCCTCACCTTCACCCCGCCGGCCAGGAGGGCCGGCGCGAGGCGCCTCGACATGAACAACCCCGTAGAGCCCATGCCCGCGACGAGGAGAGTTGCCAGGTGATCCCGCACCCACATGCAGGGGCTCGTGGGCCCCCTGGCCCACAACGCCCAGACCGCGCGCCACAGGAGGTGGTGGCACCAACACCTCAAGAACCAGCGTCACAGGTGCAGGGGGCGCCTGTGATCATGAGCGTGCGCGGGTGTGGCGCCCTAGCTCCCGAGCTACGGCGCCTCGTTTGGCCCGGCAAGTTCAAGCCGGACCTGCCTCCACGCTACGACGGCACCACCGACCCCACGGAGTTCCTCCAACTCTACGAGCTGAGCATCGAGGCGTCCCACGGCACTCAGTGGGTCATGGCGAACTAGTTCCCCATGGCTATGAAGGACGGCGCCCACTCCTGGCTCCTGAACCTACCGGCGGGATCCATCTCCTCCTGGAGAGAGCTTCGCGAGCGTTTCGTTGCTAACTTCCAAGGCACCCGCGATCGAGCCCCGGCAGCTGCTGACCTGCGTCGCGTGAGGCAGCGGTCGGGAGAAACCCTGCAAAAGTACATCCAACGCTTCAACACCATGCGCCTCCGTATCCCCAAGGTCTCGGACGAGGCCATCATCTCCGCGTTCTCCGATGGCGTCCGCGACGTCAGGATGAGGGAAGAGCTCGCCATCCACGAAGACATGTGCACAACCCTCGAGATGTTCAAGCTCGCGGCGAAGTGCGCCAGAGCGGAGGAAGGCCGCCTCTCCCTTCAGGAGCTGCCCGAGGCGGAGGCAGACGACAAGAAGACCAAGGCCAAGGAGTCGAAGCGCAAGGGACCCGTCGTGCTGGCTGTCGAGCCAGAAGTGAAGCGTGGTTGCGGCTACGATGACCTCCCCAGATACAACCGACCGTGCTGCGTCTTCCACAACGTCCACAACCACAACACCAACGACTGTCAGGAGCTCAGGGCGATGCGCCGCGGGCGCGTCGGGCAGCGCCTTGAGCGCGACAACCGCGGCTACAGCCATGGAGGAGGCCGAGGAGGAGGACGCTGGGACGGCAGGAACTCGCGCCAAGGGTGGCGTGAGAAACCTCATGAAGACCACTGGCAGGAGCAGCCTCGTGACGCCCCATGGCGCGACCAGCCTCGTGAGGGTCGCCCTCAGGGCACCGGAGGCCTGCCTCCGCTGCCACCACCGCCAAGGAGGAACGACGACAACCGCCAGGGAGACGGGGCACGGGGCTTCCAGGAACCGCGTGCAGTCACGTGCATTCTGGGAGGAGCCCATGCCCCGGCTTCTCGCCGCATCTTCAAGCAGTTCGCCCGTGAGGTGAACGCGGCACTTCCCAGGCCTGGCGCCGCGCGCAACATCAGGTGGACCAGACAAGTCATCCCTTTTGACCCCAAAGACCAGCTCAAGTGCACTGCGGCCACAGGCGCACTCCCGATGCTCTGCACCCCGACCATCAGCAACGTCCTCGTGACCAAGACCCTCATCGACGGCGGAGCAGGGCTCAACGTCCTCTCCATCCAGACCTTCGAGACACTCGAGGTTCCCTACGATCAGCTCCACCCCACCAAGCCATTCTACGGAGTCACGGATGGCTCCACGCTCCCGATGGGGCATGTACGCCTCCCCGTCACCTTTGGCGACCACGGTAACTACCACACAGAGCTCATCGACTTCGACGTCGCCAACATGTACCTCCCGTACAACGCCATCCTGGGGTATCCTGCCCTTGCCAAGTTCATGGAGGCGACCCATCACGGCTACAACGTCCTCAAGATGCCCCGGAGCGGCGGAGTCATCACGATCGCCTCCGACGAGAAGGAAGCAGTGCGTTCCCTGGAGCGTGCCTAGCAGACCGCAGCGGTTGAATACCCCGATGAGGATGAAGCCGTCCTCACCCTGCAGACCGCCCCCAAGAAGAAGAAGAACCTACCCGTCGATGGACCTCGGGACGCGGGGGCTCCCGACGACCTGGCCTCAGGACTCGCGCCTGCTGACGAGGCGCCTTCCACCCTCGCATAGAGAGGCGCGCTCGACGCCCCTCTCGTAACGGGCTCGGGGACTCTCCTCTGGAGTGTCACCGAGCTGACCCGTGCCTCGAGGGAGGTGTTCGAGCACCACCTACAAGCGCATCTTGATGCGCGTTTTTGTGAGCCCAGCGCGAGCCATCCAGCGCTGGGGGCTCAGGACTTCATCGACCAAGTAACAGAGGAACTTCAGTACGCCAGACTCATCCGCGATGGGCGTAACCGCACGATCCCAAGTCCACCTACTCGTAGCCCAAGCGACTGCTTCCGCGTCTACGTCGACATCGCGGGTATCAACGGAGCCGCTTCTTAGGAGCCCTTCTGGCCGACGGCGGTCGGCCGGAGGAGGGCCCTCCCCTGCAGCTACATCCGCATGCTTTCGGCTTCCGCAACGCAGCTGCCATGTTCCAGCATCTCGCGCAACAGGCCTTGGGGGCTCAGGAGGCTCAGTGGCAGGCGGTCTGTATGGAGCGGGAACCGGACCGGCACGACCATTGAGAGCCTCAGGAGCCCCTGGGCCTCAGGAGCCCGACGATCCTCGGGAGCGACCCGCACAACTCGCGTCTTCAGCTACCCCAACTCTCCTTCGGCAAGTATCAGGTGACACTTCAGGTACCCAAACGAGGGCGCCTCTCGGGCTGCATCATCCTCGGGCCGCTGGGGACTGTTCCCCCGCGGCTGTCTCCCTCTTTGCATGATCAAGGACAGATATTTCTTTCCATTCGCATTATCTATATGCTTGGCGTCCTCACCACCACTAAGGTCATGAGCCCTTGTGAGCCCACTCGCGACCGCCCCATGATTAAGGACTAGCACGACGTCTGTGCTCGGGTCCGTCCCTGCAGCATCGATAAACCCAAGGGCAGAGCTCTGCCTAGCGAGCCATTTCCGTGACGGCACCTCCCATGGTCCTTGGGGCCTTGTTCTCGCATGGGCTAATCGTGGATGGGTAAGTAGGGGCCCATGGTAGGTGCCTCGCTCATGCAGGAACCGCGCGCCAGCTGTTTTTCCTTTGGATCGTGGCATGAGAAGACTGGGCACGGTGTCTGTGCTCGGGTTCGTCCCTGCAGCGTCGACAAATCCAGTGGCTGAGCTCTGTCTCGCGGATTAACCCCGTGACGTCACCTCCTGGGGTCACTGGTGATGTGTCCTTCTCATGCAATATCCCCTGGAGATGCACTCGGCGCAGGTCGACATAATTCCTCTCTTTTCGCATTTTGTAGAAGAAGTCTCAGGCGCAACCTGCCTCAGGGTAGGGTCTCGTGAGTGATGCGTAAGCTCACGAGAACTTCCTCAGAGTCCTTCAGCTCGTCCTGAGGAGGGCCCATATACACCTTGGTTGTCCTATCATGCCAGCCATGCGTTAGGACGGAGCTATACACGCCCCGAAGTCTCTCCCGGTGGGAGGCTCCCTCCCACGGTCTAGTGGAAGTACCAAGCTCCGTGCTGGCAGATCCAACCGAGGAGCGGTTATGCCCACAAACCAGTGGAAGCACCAAGCTCCGCGCTGGCTGATACGACCGAGGCGCGGTTATGCCCACACTCCGCGCAAGTGTGGTAGCTCTATGCTCCGCGCTAGTTATAAACAACTGAGGGTGGCCCCCAGTGGTCGCACCAACCTCAGGGAGCTTTTCAGCTCACGATGCTCACAGCTTCTCCTTGGATGGGTGTCACGAGGGGGGCTAGGCACAGGGGCTATGCTCAGGTCACGCCTGGCATACGCCACCCTACCAGGTGCCCAGACACCTGGCCTTCTCGTGGCCCCATCCCAGGCGAAGGCTCGTGGGCAAGGTATGGTGCTCGTTCTCCTTCATGAGAGCCGTTCGTACGTCAAGGGGGACCCTTGGGCATCACGACCCAGGGGCCTAACTGGCCACGTAGCCCCTCATCCCTTGATCCTAGTTATGATGGTAACCCCGGTTCTCAATGGCGATCGAGGTATGCGCGCGGTTGGGCCCTGCCGATGCAGAACAAAAACGGGATCACTTGAACGTCAAGGGGGACCCTTGGGCATCGCGACCAAAGGGCCTCACTGGCCAAGTAGCCCCTCATCCCTTGAGTGTAGTTACTACGGTAACCCTGGTGTCCGGAGGGTTCAGCAACGTGTCTAGTTACTACCGTAACCCCGGTCATCCAGAGGGCTTAGCGGCGGTCGAGGTATGCGCTGGGTTGGGCCCTGCCGACGCAGAGCACCTAAAGCAAACATGAAAGGAAGCAAGCATGGAATCATCTAGCTATTACAATAACGTCAAGTTTTTTCAAATTCAACCAAGTTCTTACGCCTCCCCGAGGCACTCGCACTTCTCTCACTAAACAGGACGGATCAAGCATCGTCGGGCGCAGCAGTACCGGTCGTCTCCCGTTCGGCCGCGGTAACGGTAGACTGGAGGAACGCCTCCACCAGCGACGTGACCTTCGCCCTCAGAGCCTCGGCAGCCGAGTTCTCCATGACTGCAGTCACGGGCTCGGACAGCGAGGCCAGTTCAAGGGTGGGGTCGCGAAGGCTTAGGTGGCTGCACACATGCGTCAGGACCAAGGTAAGCAGCGTACGGCCTTCAGCATGGGCTAACTGGCCAATCGCAGCCGTAACACCATGCAGGGACTCCACGAGCGCAGCAAGAAGCCCGGCAGGGCCTCCCTCAGGGGTGGCCAGCGGCTCCTTGAACCCTTCCCCGTAGGCAGCATGCAGCGCCTTGCGGGCCTCAAGGTCGAAGGCGGTAAGGTCCTCGGGACTCACCGTCGCCAAGGCCGCGAGAGCTTCCTCCTGGGCATGAGCGGCTTGGGCCGCCCTGGCCTATTCAACTTCAACCTTCAGCTTCTCTAGGGCGGCGCGGTCAGCAAGCTGCTCCTGTTGCAGCCAGGATGTTGCAGTCATCTGCGCCTCGAGCTCCTTCTCCAACCCTTTGAGCTCCAGGGCGTGCCTAGCATCTTCCTCGCGGAGGGCCCCCAGCTCGCTCTCTTCCTTGAGGCAGCGCTTCTCAAAGGACGCGGCGTCAGCTCGTGCGGCGTCACGAGCCAGCGTGGCCGCCGCGGCTTCCTCTCGACCCTTGACAGCAGCCACCAAGGCCTGATCCCAGAAGGCCCGTGCAGACTCGTCTGCCAGGAGCCACCCGTGGATCAGCCCCAGGCACCCTTCTATCAAGTGGCCGTCACTGTTTTGTAGATCAGCACGAAGACGACCCAGCGCGGTGGAGGCAGCATCCAAAGCCTCAGGACCAGGCTGCGCCGGCTGGCGCTCGGGCACCAGCGAGACCGGCTGCTCGACCAGGGGCTCGGGGGCTCCGGCCTCCCTCACCACAGCAGCCGGAGCAAAAGCCAACTCCGCAACCTCACCGGAGACGGGGACGTCTTCGGGTGGCACCTTCACCGCACTCATGGTGGCCCGGCCGACCGGGGCACCCAGCGCCGCGACATCCTTCCCCGAGGTTGCACCAGCAGCCGAAGGAGCAGGGCACCACGGCATGACCTCCCCCTTCACCCTCTTCATCACACCTCCCAGGCTGCAGCATCAAGGGAGAGCGCATCAGGGGCACGGCAAATAAGAATGAGTGGGAAATTGCACACTTACTCGTCTGAGGCGAGGTGAGCCCTTTCCTTCACCAGCGAGTCAACAGCAGCCCCTGGCGCACCGGACATGCCGACAGCACGGGCCTGGGCAAGGCGCGAGGGCACGGACCTGGGCGCGGCCGCGGTCGCCAAGTTCGCTGGCATGGCGCTCTTCGGCGGAGTCATCACCTTACTTCCCCCAGACACGGTGCGTCCGGACTGACGCGGAGTGGTCGCCTGGGACCGTCTCGCGGCACCTGCGCCTGACGCCATTGCCCCGGCGAACACTTCGAAGGAGTCCCCTTCGTCATCCAGGGTATCCTCCGAGCCCCCCTCGTCGCTCTCGCCGTCATCACCGGAAGACACGTCGAACGTGGGCGGAGCGCCCACGGGCGCACCAAGGTCCGGCATGGCCTTCAGCAGGTCGGCCTTGTCGGGGCGGCTGTACAGCGGCAGGTAGGCCCCAGCAAGATTCTCCGGAACCATCCCCAGGAGGGCCCTCGAGGTGAAGTCCAGATCATCTTCGGCCAGCATCCCTGGGTGCAGCCGGAGCCCGTCGTCGTCACCCATCAGCTCCCACATGGGGCGTGAGTGAGCCTGCAGCGGAGCCAGACGCTGCCTCAAGAACTCCTTTACGATCTGGCCTCCTTCGAGCCTCGAGCTCAGGTCGGCCTCAATCTTCGCCAAGACTGGCCCGACAAGAGGGATGGTGAGCTTCGCGTGGCGCCAGCCGTCAAGTTTCTCCGGATGGGCAGTAGGCAGCGCCAACAGAGGATGGGTGCGCTGGGCGTCCAGATAGACCCACCTCTTCCGGTGGGACTCTATCTTCTTCCCGGCCGTTATCAGGCGACAGCCCTGGCGCTGGAAGACAAAGGAAAGGCAGCCCGAGCACGGCCATCTTCGTATTGATGCATGGAGAAGAAGTGGCGGAAAAGGGCGACCGTCGGCCTCACCCCCATGAATGCCTCACAGTAGAAGGCAAAGAGCGACAAGACGAAGATGGAGTGGGGTTGGATATGGAGAGCGTGCACCTGGTAATGTTCCAGGATGGCGTAGAAGAACTCGGAGAAAGGGGGCATGAGCCCCACGGAGATGATGTGGAGGAAGAAGGGGTAGCATGACTTTGGCAGGGTTCGCGCCATGGAGGATCCAGCCCAGATTTGCGTCGGACCGTGCTCATTGTGGGAGCTCGACGGGAACGGTTGGACCTCTGAGTAGTCCTCCTCCCTGATGATGGAGGACTCCTCGAGCGCCGCATCAAGAGAGGAAGCTGATCCTGACGCCGGCGTGGTTCCCTTGTTCTTCTTCGCCATGGTCAAGGAGGGCCGAAGGGTGCAGAGAAGCAAGAGGCGCAAAGGGAAGAAATCCAAGCAGGAAGGAAGGAGGGCGATAACTCCCCGAGCAGAGAAGACCCTTTTTGTCATGACACACGGTTACCGAGACGGCATGGGGAGCGGGGTCGCTCGCGTCCCATCCAACCGTCACGCGCCAGCCTAGCCCGCAGCCTTTTGGGGGCCCGCGGCGCTTCGTCCTCAACTAAGGCTTCACCCTGAAGCCAAATCCGCGCGTGCCTTGGGCCCGGGGGCTACTGTCGGCGTCCTAGGAACCAGGGTACCCAGACTTGCCTGTCTGCGGGCCACGACGCGCTTCTAAAAGCGGCCTGGTATGGCCCAGCTAATCGACCAGCTGCTCAAGACCCTCGCAAGGGGCCAGGCCTCGCGAGGAGAACGATGCCAAGACCCCCTCGGGAGCGGCCTCGGCAAGGCGTTCCGGAGGGGTGGAGAATCCAAGGCCAAGCCTACCTTAGGAGGAGGCAGTGATGTCAGCAATGATGCACCGCGCCAGCGAGTGCCAGCGTCCGCCAGCGGCGTAGTTGCCATTTCGGTGCAAAGGGGACAGCGCAGTCGTTGGTTCCCAAGGAGCCGGGCAAAGGTTTCCTCTTTGGTGCAACAAGACCGAAGACCGCAAGGACGATAAGGAGGATATCACCGTCGATCCCACCACCGTGTCACCGCCTGATCCTTTTGCAGGCGAAGACTATTTTTGTTAAGGTAGGAATGTCCTTGTGTTCCCGCTCAAAAATGGCCGTTGTGGAATCCCTTCCCGCCTATACATTTCAGGGGAAGAGGACCGTGGCCGCCTATGTAAGTAGCTAGAACCCCCACTTCAAAGGGGGAAGGAACAGAATCATCGACTCACACACTTGACCACCGCACAAGGAGCAAGAACACTAGCCTCTTGACCCTCCTGAGCTCGCCTCCTGAGCCCAGGAACCCTTGTACCAGTTCATATTCTAGCTCGCCTGGAGCCAATCCACCCAAGCAGGAACTAGGGTCTTACACCACACGGTGGCCCGAACCTGGATAAACTCTTGTGTGCTTGTTCGTTGTTTTCTTGAATCCTTCCACCGAGACGAGAGCGAGGCGCTAGGTAGACGTGAGTGGGAGAGATCTTCGTTCACGCCCCTGTGTTCGAACTTAACGCGTTTTGCAGAGCCGTGAATCCGACAACGCACGCCAAATGTCGGATCCAGGGCTCCGCAAAACCCGTTAAGTTCGAACACAGGGGCGTGAAGGAAGATCTCTCCCACTCACGTCTACCTAGTGCCTCGCTCTCGTCTTGGTGGAAGGATTCAAGCAAGCAACGAACAATCACACAAGAGTTTATCCAGGTTCGGGCCACCGTGTGGTGTAAGACCCTACTTCCTGCTTTGGTGGATTGGCTCCAGGCGAGCTAGAATATGAACTGGTACAACGGTTCCTGGGCTCAGGAGGCGAGCTCGGGAGGGTCAGGAGGCTAGTGTTCTTGATCCTTGTGCGGTGGTCAAGTGTGTGAGTCGATGATTCTGTTCCTTCCCCTTTGCAGTGGGGGTTCTAGCTACATATATAGGCGGCCATGGTCCTCTTCCCCCGAAATGTTTAGGCGGGAAGGGATTCCACGACGGCCATTTTTGAGCGGGAACACAAGGACGTTCCTACCTTGACAAAAGCAGTCTTCGCCTGCAAAAGGATCAGGCAGTGACACGGTGGTGAGCTCGACGGTGATATCCTCCTTATCGTCCTTGCGGTCTTCGGTCTTGTTGCACCAAAGAGGAAACCTTTGCCCCGCTCCTTGGGAACCAACGGCTGCACTGTCCCCTTTGCACCGAAATGGCAACTGCGCCGCTGGCGGATGCTGGCACTCGCTGGCGCGGTGCATGCTGACATCACTGCCTCCTCCTGAGGCAGGCTTGGCCTTGGATTCTCCGCCCCTCCGGAATGCCTTGCCGAGGCCGCTCCCGAGGGGGTCTTGGCGTCGTTCTCCTCGCGAGGCCTGGCCCCTCGCGAGGGTCTTGAGCAGTTGGTCGATTAGCTGGGTCGTACCAGGCCGCTTGTAGGAGCACGTTGTGGCCCGCAGACAGGCAAGTCTGGGTACCCTGGTTCCCAGGACGCCAACAGTACGCAAGATGGAGAAGCGGTTTTTGGGCCTGGAGCTGGAACACGAGCCCCGCGGCACTAATAAGGAGGCCGACGACATCGCCAAGAGAGCATCTAGGCGCCTGCCCTAGGAGCCCGGCATCTTCGAGGAAAGGCTCCTCTGGCCCTCGGTGTCACCCCCACGGGAAGGACCGGCGAAGCCTCACGAGGAACTCCCCCAGCCACTGACCTCGAGAGCTCCCGCCTACGGCCCGGCCTCAGGAGCTCGCTTGCTCCTGGCGCTCGAGCCTCAAGAGGGATGCTGGACCGAGGAATTCAAGTCATACCTGAAGCGAGGAGTGTTGCCGGAAAAGGAGGAAGATGCCGAGCGCGTCGACCAGCAGGCTACGACATACTGCATCCAAGACGGTGAGCTTTATAGGAGGCGACCAAATGACATTTCTTTACGATGCATCTCCATGAAGCAGGGAGGCGAGCTGCTAGCCGACATCCACGCCGGGGACTGCGGGCACCACTCATCGTTGCGCACCTTGGTCGGCAAGGCGTTCCGTAGTGGTTTTTACTGGCCCACGGCGCTTAACGATGCCGCCGAACTGGTCAAGTCTTGCGAGGCTTGCCAGTTCCATGCCAAGCAAATCCACCAACCGTCTTAGGGCCTACAAACCATCCCACTCTCCTGGTTGTTCGCGGTCTGGGGGCTGGACATCTTGGGGCTCTTCCCCCGAGCGCCCGGGGGCTACCGGTACCTCTACGTCGCCGTCGACAAGTTTACCAAGTGGGCTGAGGTGAAAGCAGTCCGAACCATTCCAGCCAGCTCCGTGGTCAAGTTCATCAAGGGCCTCGTAAACCGGTTCGGGGTCCCTAACCGCATCATCACCGACAACGGCTCGCAGTTCACTAGTAACCTTTTGAAGACATATCGTGCTAACCTTGGAACGCAGATTTGCTACACCTCTGTAGCGCATCCCAGGAGCAATGGCCAGGCTGAGCGCGCCAACACGGAGGACCTGAGGGGCCTCAAGACCCGGACCTTCAAGAAGAAGCTCAAAGCTTGCGGGAGGGGGTGGCACGACGAGCTCCCGTCTGTGATATGGTCCATCCGCACCACTGCCACCAAGCCAACGGGCGAGACCCCATTCTTCCTCGTCTACGGAGCTGAGGCGGTCCTCCCTCACGAGGTCACGCATCGATCGCCGCGGATCTTAGCATTCGACAAGGTGCAACAAGGCGTCGTGCAGGGGACGGACCACATGCTGGGGGAGGAGCGTCAGCGCGACGCTTCACTCCGGGCAGCAAGATACCAGCAGGCGTTGCGGCGGTACCATTGCCGCAACATTCGCCCCAGGACGCTTGAGGTAGGTGACCTCATTTTAAGGAGAGTCCTCTCCATAGAGGGGATGCACAAGCTCTCACCCATGTGGGACGGGCCATTCAAGATCACCCACGTCTCCAGACTCGGCGCCGTGCACCTGGAAACAGGGGACGGCACCCCCGTCCCGAACGCATGGAATATCCGGCACCTCCGGAGGTTCTACCCATGAAACAAGGCCCTTGCGCCTGAGAAGACTAGGCTCCGCGCCTGCGAGGAACAAGGCCCTTGTGCCTGAGAAGACTAGGCTCCGTGCCTGCGAGGAACAAGGCCCTTGCGCCTGAGAAGACTAGGCTCCGTGCCTGCGAGGAACAAGGCCCTTGCGCCTGAGAAGACTAGGTTTCGTGCCTGCGAGGAATAAGGCCCTTGCGCCTGAGAAGACTAGGCTCCGTGCCTGCAAGGAACAAGGCCCTTGCGCCTAAGAAGACTAGGCTCCGTGCC
>LR738715.1:192805924-192822033 GCA_902687465.1 Secale cereale | reverse complement strand
TGCAAGGAACAAGGCCCTTGCGCCTAAGAAGACTAGGCTCCATGCCTGCAAGGAATAAGGCCCTTGCGCCTGAGAAGACTAGGCTCCGCACCTGGGAGGAACAAGGCCCTTGCGCGTGAGAAGACTAGGCTCCATGCCTACGAGGAACAAGGCCCTTGCGCCTGAGAAGACTAGGCTCCGTGCCTGCGAGGAACAAGGCCATCGCGCCTAAGAAGCCAAGGCCCAGTGTCTGTGAAGCAAGGCTCCGGCCTGTGAAGATCTCCGCCCGTGACACTCTCACGTAATAATGATGTCACATCCCTAGCTAGCACTTGCATTAGGACCTGACTAGAGTGTGCATCATGTCTACTTTCAAAGAAAATTGAAATGGGATTAACAGAAACCCCAGCACCCCTCCCCTAACAACTAGGGTTTGCTAAAATGTTTTCCAATGTACCCAAAATGCCCTTCAAAATGTTCATCATTTCTGCCTTGGTCCTAAACCTCTGCCAAAAATGGTGCACATTTTTCTAGGACAATCTAGGGCTTTGGATTAAATCATATGGTATTTGAATTTGGGCATTTAAATGCTACAAAATATTTTAAATGCTCAAATAATCATAAACTATAATGTTTCCTACTGTTCATAATATATACAGTAGGTATGACAAGTGTTATGAGTTATAAAAATGTTTAGGCATTTTTATTAAATGAACAAAGCTGCAAAAGAAATGAAACAGAAAAGAAAATAGGAAAAAAGGGAGAGAGAAAGCTTACCTGGCGCCCACCCGGCCCACCTGCCGGCCCAGCCCAGCTGCCGCTCCAGCGAGCTGCTTGGCTCGGCCAGGCAGGCAGGCAGGTGCTCGACGGCGACCGCGCCGCGCGCCACGCAGCTGCCCGCCGCCTTGCTTCACCCCCTCGCCGTCCTGGAGGGATGGTTCGATCGTCCACGTCCTCCTCGACCCCGCAGACACCTCCACCTCCTCCCAGTTCCTCTCCTTCGCTCTCCCCGCGCCATGGCCGACGCCGCCGTGTTTGCACCGTCGTAGAAGCCGCGTCCACCGTCGTCCCTGAGCTCCGCCTTGGTGTCCATCATCTCCGCCGTCCTCGACTGCTTCGAACAGGCCAAGCCCCGAGCGCTCGCCCGCCCTGGAGACGCCCCCGACCTCTTCTTCCCCAACTCCGGCCGCGGAGATCCCCCTCGCCGTTCTGCTCAGCTCCGACCACCCCCGAGCTCGCTCCGGTGCTTGCTGCAACCCCTGTGAGCCTAGCTACCTCCTCCCCCTCTCCGTTGGCTCTCTTTTGCCCTGTAACGCACTGCACGAAGCTCGCCCGCACGCACCGCCGCCGTGCTCGCCGCCGGTGATGCTCCGGTGACCATTTGGTCACTGGCACCCGTCCAACATACTCACCGCAGCACGTAGATGCGAACGGTGCTACGCACGCATCGCCTAGGCCCCTGCAGCCGTTTCTCCACACACGCCCGACGCCGGTCGCCGCCGTCGAGCTCGTTGCCGTCATCTCCGGCCACCCCAGGTCCGGCGACCACCACCATCCGACCCGCAACAGCAAGGGCTATCCAACGCACCCAACCGCAGCTCGAGCCGTGCACCGTAGGCGTTTTCCGAAGCACGCCGCCGTGTTTGGCCTCGCCGGCGGCTAAACACGGGCGAGTTGGACCTGTTTTGACCACGGGTTTGACCCCCTGGGTCAATGACATGTGGGCCCTGCCCGCAAGTCAAACCTAGTTTAGGTGTTAATTTAATTTTAATTAGTTAATTAGTTTAGTCACTGACACGTGGGCCCAGGCCCCACTGACAGCTAATTAGTTTTAGTTTAACTCTAATTAACTCAGTTAATTAGCTGTGACACTGACATGAGGGACCCACTGGTCAGGTTTGACTTGGACTGGCCCTGTTGACTGCCTGACGTCAGCATGATGTCATGCTGACGCAGTAAAGGTTTTTCTGGGATTTTTAGATTTAAAAATAATTCAGGAAATTCCAGAAAATACCCAAAACTTCTAAAAATCATATAAAATCAACCATAGCTCAGATGGAAAAGATTTATATATGAAAAATGATCAGAAAAATCCAATCTTTCTGATGGCACTGGTTTCATGCATGTTTGAACAAGTTAACTTGCTGTATACATCAAAAACATGATAATGCACTTATTTAAATAATAGTTTGAACTTCAATTTGAATCCTTGATTCAAATAGGTTCAAACCCTTCTGGTTTTAGTTGCATTAGCCAACACACATGCATCTTGCCATGTCATAAACATGCATCATATTGTTGCATTTGTTTGTTAATGTTTGTATCGTCGGTATTCTCTGTGTTAGGTCCTGCTCCCGAGGATACTGCTGCGTATCCAGTTGAAGAGCAGTACCCGACAACTACCTTGTCAGGCAAGCAATCATTGATCATTCCGATACAAACCCAATCTTCTCGCTCCTGCTCTCTTTTACTGCATTAAGGCAACAGCGTGTGAACTGCTACTTGCTGCGGTAGTTGAACCCTATTCCCTTGCATGACCTGTCATTGCCACAGTAAATAGTTGAAACCCACTAGCATGTGTAGGAGTTGTTTGAGCCATGTGATGTGTGATCCACCATGCTATTTACTTATGTTGCCTACTATGCTTAGAGTTGTGTCTGGTCTGGTTCATCTGGGTGATGGATCAGAGTGAAACAATCTTTGGACAAAGAGAAGGAAGTGTGGAATACGTTTGGTAAAGGTATCGATGAAAGGCCATGTAGGAGTACGTGGTTGGTTGTTTCATTGGAACCGTACATAGGACCCGAGATCTGTATGTGTGGTTCAAGTTGCAGTTACTACCATGCATTGGGCCCGAAACCAATGGACCCTCTCGACTTATTAATTACCCTCGATCTCTGTCCAGGAGTTGCAACTAGTTTCTGGTGTTTATAGCTTACTGGAGGTCGTGCACAACGCTGACCCTCGGGGTGGGTTGTGATGCGACAGGTACGTGGCACGGTGTACCGGTTGCCCGTTTGGTGACTCGGGAACCCTGTACACATCGTTTGGGGCCGTGAGCGACACCCCGGCCGGATCTCCCCACGGATGGAACCCAAATAGGCGATAAACCTGGACGAGAGACTTGAGTAGTTAGTCAGGTCGTGGCCGACACCCTCGCTGGGCTTCCGCTTGAAGGTTGCCGAGTACACGCCGAGTAAACGGCGATAAGTGGTGGAAGCGTGTGTGAAGAAGTACACCCCTGCAGGGTTATCAAACTATTCGAATAGCCGTTGTTCGCGGTATGAACTACTTGGTTACTCTTACAGTTCATAGACAAGTTGATGGATACTACTAAAAGCCTCAAGATAAGTGTGAGTGCCGTGGATGGCCCTTCCGTAGGATGACGGAAGAGGATCCTCGGTAGTGTATTGATGTGGTGATTAGAGGACTCGTGTACGTAATAACATCTTGCAATCCGTTGAGAGTTGTAGTATAGGTTAGCCAAGGTCAAAGCTGGCATTCTGCTATAAACTCCACTACCCCCTTTGATAATGTTGCATGTATGATAGGTTCTGTGGTAAGACTTGCTGAGTACCTTTGTACTCATGTTTGCTTAATAACTGTTGCAGAGGAGAACCCTGCCCCTGCTGATGGGTTCTACATAGACGTTGACGTCGACGAGTAGCTTGACACCCAGACGGTGATCTGGAGCTTGTGAAGGGCCTTGTAGATAGTCAGGCTACACCAAGCCTGTTTTATTTTCTAAGTTGTCTGTACTCAGACATGTAGCTTCCGCTTGTGCTTGTATGACTGTATGACTTGAGTGTTGGGTCATGTGACCCCTACCTGTATGGATATGTTATGTATGGCTCTTGGAGCCTTTTAAATAAAGTACTTTGAGTCATAGAGTTCTGTTGTGATGCAATGTTGTATTTGCACATATTGAGCATATTGCGTGTATGATTGAAATGCTTGGTATGTGTGGGATCCGACACCTAGTTGTTTTCCTTTGGTAGCCTATCTTACAGGGAAATGCCTCCTAGTGATTCCAATGAGCATTGGTAGCTTGCTACTGCTCGGAACATGTAGGCTGGCTGGCATGTGTCCTTATTCGTTCCTGTGTCTATCCCTTAGGGGAAATGTCACGCGTTGTTCCTTTAAGTCCATGTAGCTTGCTACGACTTGGGTTCATACGTTGATGACCGACACGTTCGTTGCTGGGTCATGGATGCCTGTCTCTATAATTTAGTGCCACTTTTGGTTTATAACTAGCCATGTCGGCCCAGGTTCTCTGTCATATGGATGCTAGCGACACTGTCATATACGTGTGCCAAAATGCGCAAACGGTCCCGGGCCAGGTAAGGTGGCACCCGTGGGGTTACCGTGCGTGAGGCCGCAAAGTGATATGACGTGTTACAGCTAGATCGGTGTGACTTAGGATCGGGGTCCTGACAGCGTTGGCATCACAGCTGGACTGCCTGTAGGTTTCTCAAGCCAAACTGGTCGATGTTGAGTCTAGAAAAATTCTTAGTTATATGTAGGGGAATTGATTGTGGAAGGGAACGTAAGGCTCTTTTTACTCCTTTACCTTATGCCTTCTGATCTGAGTCATTCTATTCTTTCTACGGGGATTTAGGACTAGGCCTCTTATCCTTACTAGGTTCACGTGTTACTAATCCGTAGACTCTTAGGATTGTTGGTTTCAAGCCTCAGTTCAGTTTCTATCCTTTTAGTATGATGATTGTTGAACCGGAACCTTGATATGGAATTGTTGAGTGGCTATGCTATCATTTGTATGATGTCTCAAATCTTTGTTTGAGCATTTACAGTTGTTATGCTGCCCGATTTCTTCCAGAAACACTAATGCATTTGCATTATTCCGTGTTTCAGATGTCTGGCCGCATCCCTCACCAAGTGGTTCGTTTGACTCGGTGCATTAATGTGCCCGGTCACACGGCCATGCTAGTCCGTGTGATGACTGAGACCGGTTATCGCTGGTATCCTGAATACACCGTGGAGGAACAGTACCGGGATTTCAATCAAAGTCAGTATTTCTGCACAGTCCGGATATACCCCTCATATCCCGGAGCTAATGATCCCATCCATTGGTCTTATGGACTCGGGATTACCATCGAGATGGCAGTGCAGGATGCCGCTTATTCGATGATGACCATTCTCCGTGCTAGGCATGCCCTGTTGCTGAACACTGAGTTCTGTTACATGCCAGCCTCACTCCCCGGAGAGGAAGGCTACTACACTGGTTTGTATACTGATGCTGCTCATGAAGAGCCACTGCTTCAGACCACTGTTCAGATGTTGGAGGATAGGGACCGTGAGGTCCGTGCCCTCCGAATGGAGCTGTATAACACTCGAGCCGCTCATTGGACTACTTTGACACGGCTTGCACCTGCTGTGCACGCCGGATATCTGGACATGCGGGATTTGTACCCCGTGCGGACTCGTCTGCCTGATCGCATGGATTGGCGTGACGTTGGGGGTATTACACCTCCACGTGGGCGTCGGTTACCACCAGCATCAGGACCGAGACCTCACCCATGCCCCTATGGTCCACAGCCTTCGAGTGCTCGCGAGTTCCAAGATCCGTCTGTACCACTTCCAGGCTACGGTGGTAATCTTTACGAGGATTACTACGCGAATGTCTGAGCTAGTCCGTGGTAGTAGTAGTATTGTAGCAGTTGTATTTCCATAGTCCTGCGCGTCTTGTGGAATATGACTTAGTGTGTACTGAGTTCTGGAGGTGTAGTTAAATAATGTATAGGAGCTCGGAATGTCTCTGATGGGATGTATCGTCTTTCACCGCAGTTGTACTTTAGCCTTGGCTTGTACTAAACTTTGTATGGTGTGTATGACCACTGGTGTATATATAGCAATTCCTATATTACCATGTCATACGGATGAACATCTCTGCATTCTGTGTCATCCATTACATTCTGCACTTCTATGTCAAATTTTTGCCATCCTTGTCTAAACCGTTGTTTTGTTTTCCTAGGATGGTCAACACTCGCAACACTCCTGCTGCTCAGGAGCAGGGTGAGGCTAGTGGGGCTAGAGATGGAAATCTACCCCAACCACCCTCTTTGGCAGAAGTTATGCTTGAAGCAGAACGGAACAAGAGAGAGACCAACCGTCTGCTGGAACGCATAGAGCAGAACACTGGGTTCCGTCAGAGGAATGACGTGGTGTCAATCCACGATTTTATCAAAATGTGTCCACCAAAGTTCCATCACTCCACTGAACCTCTGGATGCTGATGACTGGCTACGTAGTATCACCCATAAGCTACACTCTGCCCGTGTGGCCAAAGCTGACAAGGTTATCTACGCCGCCTACCATCTTGAGGGCCCTGCCAGTCTTTGGTGGGAAAACTTTGAAGCTATGCGTCCTGCTGGCCAAGTCACTACCTGGGTTGAGTTCAGTGAGGCATTCCGTGAACATCACATTCCGGAAGGTCTCATGGATCGCAAGCGGGAGGAATTCTGCAATTTCACCCAGGGCCGTTTAACTGTGGATGGCTATAGTCGTGAGTTTGGTAATCTGGCACGCTATGCACCTGAGGAAGTATCCACCGATGCCAAGAAACAGGCGAGGTTCCGCAAGGGACTCAGCCTGAACTTCGTCGAGATCTACGTCTGCACGAGTGCACCTCCTTACGGAAGTTGGTTAACAAGGCTATTAGTGCTGAGACAGGCCAGACCGACTTCGAGGCCACCCGCAAGCATACTCGAGACTTTGGTTCCTCATCCGGCTCTGGCTCTCACAAGCGCCGTGTGTGGGTTCCTAACACTGCTCTACCACCCAAGTACACACCGAGGCCATCCTATGAGGCGCCTCGCCCAACTCAACAGTTTGCACCTGCTAAGACCTATGGAGGTCCACCCTCCAACTTTGCTCCACGCACCACCACTGTGACATGTTTCAAGTGTGGAGAACCAGGACACTACATGCGTGATTGTCCCCAGAATCAGCCAGGAAAACCCGTTGGCCGTGGTAAGCCAACCGGCAAGGTGAACTATGTCAAGCCAATCCCCACTGCACGTGGTCATGTCAACTATGTTTCTGCCAAAGAAGCTTATGAGGATCCTAACGTCGTCCTTGGTACGCTTCTCGTAAACTGCCATCCGGCATCTGTTCTTTTCGATACTGGAGCATCCCATTCATTCATATCTGAGAGCTATGCTTGATTGCACAACATGACTTTTTGTGACATGCCTACTTCCATGGTTATTCAAACTCCTGGTTCAAAGTGGCAAACCTCTAGGGTAAGCCATGGAAATGAAATCCTTGTCGATAGACTTGTTTTCCTTGCATCTTTAATCGCTCTCAAGTCCTCGGACATAAATTATCATTTTGGGTATGGATTGGATGACAACCCATTACGCCAAAATTGATTGCTTTACTAGGACCGTTCAACTTACACATCCATCCGGCAAGATAGTCAATGTCTTGACTCGAATGGCTGAACGTCAGCTCTACTCTCTTAATGCCAGCCCTCTACCAGAACTCGAAGATATCCCTGTAGTTCGTGACTTTCCGGATGTTTTTCCAGAAGAACTGCCAGGAGTTCCACCTGACAGAGATGTCGAGTTCGTGATAGATCTTATCCCTGGAACTGTCCCAATCTCTAGGAGACCTTATAAGATGGCACCACTAGAATTAGCTGAGCTAAAGAAACAACTCGATGAGTCCTTGCAAAAGGGTTTCATCCGTCCTAGTTTTTCCCCTTGGGCTTGCCCCGTCCTCTTCGTCAAGAAGAAGGATGGAACGGAGCGGATGGTTGTAGATTACCGACCTGTCAATCTGGTCACCATAAAGAATAAGTATCCGCTTCCCAGGATCAACGACCTGTATGATCAGCTCGCTGGATCCTCAGTCTTCTCTAAGATGGATTTGAGGTTGGGCTACCATCAAATCAAAATCAAGAACGGGGACATTCCTAAAACGGCTTTCGTTACTCGTTATGGCCAATATGAGTACACCGTTATGTCCTTCGGATTAACCAATGCCCCAGCTACCTTTTCTCGGTTAATGAATTCTATATTCATGGAGTATTTGGATAAATTCGTCGTGGTATACCTCGATGATATACTCATTTTCTCCAAGAACAAGGAGGATCATGCCGAGCATTTAAGGCTGGTATTGACGAAGCTTCGGGAGCACCGCCTTTATGCCAAATTCTCTAAATGTGAATTTTGGTTGCCAGAAGTAACCTATCTAGGTCATGTGATCTCTGGCAAGGGTATTGCTTTCAATCCCGAGCGACTTCAAGCCGTACTTGATTGGACTCCCTTGAATCGGTCAAGCAAGTTAGGAGTTTTCTTGGCTTAGCGAGCTATTGCCGACGTTTCGTCGAGAACTTCTCCAAGGTTGCTAAACCTCTAACCGAACTCCTCAAGAAAGATAAAAAGTTTGAGTGGACCCCACAGTGCGAGTCCAGTTTTCAGGAACTGAAAAGACGCCTGACATCTGCACCTGTACTGGTACCACCAGACTTTTCCAAGGATTATATAATCTATTGCGACGCCTCGCGACAAGGACTAGGTTGCATTCTCATGCAAGATCGTCAAGTGATTGCATACGCATCCCGACAGTTGCGTCCACATGAGGATAACTATCCTACCCATGATCTAGAGCTTGCAGCTGTAGTCCATGCACTCAAAACATGGTGACATTACCTTCTTGGTAATCGCTGTGAAATCTTCACTGATCACCAAAGTTTGAAGTATATCTTCACTCAACCGGGTCTAAATCTCAGGCAAAGACGTTGGGTTGAGTTGCTCACCGACTACGACTTAGGAATCACTTACACTCCTGGAAAGGCCAATGTCATGGCTGATGCACTAAGTCGTAAGTCATATTGTAACAATTTAATGTTACAACAAAGTCAACCACTTCTCCACGAGGAATTTCGCAAGCTTAACCTTCACATTGTTCCTCGAGGATTCCTCTCCACTTTGGTGGCGAAACCTACCCTTATGGATCAGGTCATCAAAGCACAGAAGGTTGATCCCGGAATTTCCCGTATTAAGAGGAACATCAAGAAAGGAGTTGCAGGATGTTTCTCAATTGATGATCAAGGAGTCGTATTCTTTAGCAACCGTTTAGTGGTTCCTAAAGTAGGAAACCTAAGACGTTTGATCCTTAAGGAGGCTCATGAATCTCCTCTCACGATTCATCCTGGTAGTACTAAAATGTATCAAGACCTACGTCAAAGATTCTGGTGGACTAGGATGAAGAGAGAAATCGCTCAGTTCATTGCTAACTGCGACGTTTGTCGTCGAGTCAAAGCAGAGCATCAACGGCCTGCTGGCACCCTTCAACCTTTAGCTATTCCTGAATGGAAATGGGATAAAGTCGGTATGGACTTCATTGCCGGGTTTCCCAGGTCCAGGAAAGGGAATAATGCTATCTTCGTCGTTGTCGACCGCCTCTCTAAAGTAGCTCATTTCCTGCCTGTTCGGGAGAGTATTACCGCTAGCCAGCTAGCAGACTTATATATCTCTCGAATAGTATCACTTCATGGTGTACCGTTGGAGATTAAACTCAGACCGTGGAAGTCTTTTCACTTCCCGATTTTGGGAAAGTTTCCAGAATGCTATGGGAACTCATCTCTCTTTCAGTACTGCCTTCCATCCGCAGTCAAGTGGTCAAGTGGAACGAGTCAATCAAATTCTGGAAGACATGCTTCGAGCCTCTGTCATTTCGTTCGGTATGGAATGGGAGAAATGTCTTCCAGTTGCCGAATTCGCTTATAACAATAGTTATCAAGCCAGCTTGGGCAAAGCTCCCTTCGAAGTTCTATATGGACGAAGGTGTCGAACACCTCTTAACTGGTCAGAGACCGGGGAAAGACAATTCTTTGGCCCGGATATGATCCAGGAAGCAGAGGAACAAGTTCGCATCGTTCGTGAGAGATTGAAAACAGCCCAGTCTTGCCAAAAGAGCCAATATGATAGTCATCATAAGGATGTGACTTTTGAAGTCGGCGATAAGGCTTACCTTCGGGTTACTCCTCTTAAGGGAACCCATCGCTTCGGTATCAAAGGCAAATTGGCCCCTCGTTACATCGGTCCTTTTCGCATTCTTGCCAAACGAGGAGAAGTTGCCTACCAATTGGAACTACCTCCGCACCTCTCCAGAGTTCATGATGTTTTCCACGTTTCTCAACTCAAGCGTTGCTTCTCGGATCCTATCCGCGGAGTGGACCACGAAACGCTTGATCTCCAAGACAATCTCACATATCGAGAATACCCCGTTCGTATTCTTGATCAAACTGAGCGCAACACTCGACGTCACAATATCAAGTTTCTCAAGGTTCAATGGTCACATCATTCCGAGAGTGAAGCTACTTGGGAAAGGGAGGATCGTCTTCGACTTGAGTACCCCACCCTCTTTCCGGAGGAACCCGAATCTCGGGACGCGATTCTTTTAAGTGGGGGTGAGTTGTCACATCCCTAGCTAGCACTTGCATTAGGACCTAACTAGAGTGTGCATCATGTCTACTTTCAAAGAAAATTGAAATGGGATTAACAGAAACCCCAGCACCCCTCCCCTAACAACTAGGGTTTGCTAAAATATTTTCCAATGTCCCAAAATGCCCTTCAAAATGTTCATCATTTCTTCCTTGGTCCTAAACCTCTGCCAAAAATGGTGCACATTTTTCTAGGACAATCTAGGGCTTTGGATTAAATCATATGGTATTTGAATTTGGGCATTTAAATGCTACAAAATATTTTAAATGCTCAAATAATCATAAACTATAATGTTTCCTACTGTTCATAATATATACAATAGGTATGACAAGTGTTATGAGTTATAAAAATGTTTAGGCATTTTTATTAAATGAACAAAGCTGCAAAAGAAATGAAACAGAAAAGAAAATAGGAAAAAAGGGAGAGAGAAAGCTTACCTGGCGCCCACCCGGCCCACCTGCCGGCCCAGCCCAGCTGCCGCTCCAGCGAGCTGCTTGGCTCGGCCAGGCAGGCAGGCAGGTGCTCGACGGCGACCGCGCCGCGCGCCACGCAGCTGCCCGCCGCCTTGCTTCACCCCCTCGCCGTCCTGGAGGGATGGTTCGATCGTCCACGTCCTCCTCGACCCCGCAGACACCTCCACCTCCCCCCAGTTCCTCTCCTTCGCTCTCCCCGCGCCATGGCTGACGCCGCCGTGTTCGCACCATCGTAGAAGCCGCGTCCACCGTCGTCCCTGAGCTCCGCCTTGGTGTCCATCGTCTCCGCCGTCCTCGACTGCTTCGAACAGGCCGAGCCCCGAGCGCTCGCCCGCCCTGGAGACGCCCCCGACCTCTTCTTCCCCAACTCCGGTCGCGGAGATCCCCCTCGCCGTTCTGCTCAGCTCCGACCACCCCCGAGCTCGCTCCGGTGCTTGCTGCAACCCCTGTGAGCCTAGCAACCTCCTCCCCCTCTCCGTTGGCTCTCTTTTGCCCTGTAACGCACTGCACGAAGCTCGCCCGCACGCACCGCCGCCGTGCTCGCCGCCGGTGATGCGAACGGTGCTACGCACGCATCGCCTAGGCCCCTGCAGCCGTTTCTCCACACACGCCCGACGCCGGTCGCCGCCGTCGAGCTCGTTGCCGTCGTCTCCGGCCACCCCAGGTCCGGCGACCACCACCATCCGACGCGCAACAGCAAGGGCTATCCAACGCACCCAACCGCAGCTCGAGCCATGCACCGTAGGCGTTTTCCGAAGCACGCCGCCGTGTTTGGCCTCACCGGCGGCTAAACGCCGGCGAGTTGGACCTGTTTTGACCACGGGTTTGACCCCCTGGGTCAATGACATGTGGTCCCTGCCCGCAAGTCAAACCTAGTTTAGGTGTTAATTTAATTTTAATTAGTTAATTAGTTTAGTCACTGACATGTGGGCCCAGGCCCCACTGACAGCTAATTAGTTTTAGTTTAACTCTAATTAACTCAGTTAATTAGATGTGACACTGACATGAGGGACCCACTGGTCAGGTTTGACTTGGACTGGCCCTGTTGACTGCCTGACGTCGGCATGATGTCATGCTGACGCAGTAAAGGTTTTTCTGGGATTTTTAGATTTAAAAATAATTCAGGAAATTCCAAAAAATACCCAAAACTTCTAAAAATCATATAAAATCAACCATAGCTCAGATGGAAAAGATTTATATATGAAAAATGATCAGAAAAATCCAATCTTTCTGATGGCACTAGTTTCATGCATGTTTGAACAAGTTAACTTGTTGTATACATCAAAAACATGATAATACACTTATTTAAATAATAGTTTGAACTTCAATTTGAATCCTTGATTCAAATAGGTTCAAACCCTTCTGGTTTTAGTTGCATTAGCCAACACACATGCATCTTGCCATGTCATAAACATGCATCATATTGCATTTGTTTGTTAATGTTTGTATCGTCGGTATTCTCTGTGTTAGGTCCTGCTCCCGAGGATACTGCTGCGTATCCAGTTGAAGAGCAGTACCCGACAACTACCTTGTCAGGCAAGCAATCATTGATCATTCCGATACAAACCCAATCTTCTCGCTCCTGCTCTCTTTTACTGCATTAAGGCAACAGCGTGTGAACTGCTACTTGCTGCGGTAGTTGAACCCTATTCCCTTGCATGACCTGTCATTGCCACAGTAAATAGTTGAAACCCACTAGCATGTGTAGGAGTTGTTTGAGCCATGTGATGTGTGATCCACCATGCTATTTACTTATGTTGCCTGCTATGCTTAGAGTTGTGTCTGGTCTGGTTCATCTGGGTGATGGATCAGAGTGAAACAATCTTTGGATAAAGAGAAGGAAGTGTGGAATACGTTTGGTAAAGGTATCGATGAAAGGCCATGTAGGAGTACGTGGTGGGTTGTTTCATTGGAACCATACATAGGACCCGAGATCTGTATGTGTGGTTCAAGTTGCAGTTACTACCATGCATTGGGCACGAAACCAATGGACCCTCTCGACTTATTAATTACCCTCGATCTCTGTCCAGGAGTTGCAACTAGTTTCTGGTGTTTATAGCTTACTGGAGGTCGTGCACAACGCTGACCCTCGGGGTGGGTTGTGATGCGACAGGTACGTGGCACGGTGTACCGGTTGCCCGTTTGGTGACTCGGGAACCCTGTACACATCGTTTGCGGCCGTGAGCGACACCCCGGCCGGATCTCCCCACGGATGGAACCCAAATAGGCGATAAACCTGGACGAGAGACTTGAGTAGTTAGTCAGGTCGTGGCCGACACCCTCGCTGGGCTTCCGCTTGAAGGTTGCCGAGTACACGCCGAGTAAACGGCGATAAGTGGTGGAAGCGTGTGTGAAGAAGTACACCCCTGCAGGGTTATCAAACTATTCGAATAGTCGTTGTTCGCGGTACGAACTACTTGGTTACTCTTACAGTTCATAGACAAGTTGATGGATACTACTAAAAGCCTCAAGATAAGTGTGAGTGCCGTGGATGGCCCTTCCGTAGGATGACGGAAGAGGATCCTCGGTAGTGTATTGATGTGGTGATTAGAGGACTCGTGTACGTAATAACATCTTGCAATCCGTTGAGAGTTGTAGTATAGGTTAGCCAAGGTCAAAGCTGGCATTCTGCTATAAACTCCACTACCCCCTTTGATAATGTTGCATGTATGATAGGTTCTGTGGTAAGACTTGCTGAGTACCTTTGTACTCATGTTTGCTTAATAACTGTTGCAGAGGAGAACCCTGCCCCTGCTGATGGGTTCTACATAGACGTTGACGTCGACGAGTAGCTTGACACCCAGACGGTGATCTGGAGCTTGTGAAGGGCCTTGTAGATAGTCAGGCTACACCAAGCCTGTTTTATTTTCTAAGTTGTCTGTACTCAGACATGTAGCTTCCGCTTGTGCTTGTATGACTGTATGACTTGAGTGTTGGGTCATGTGACCCCTACCTGTATGGATATGTTATGTATGGCTCTTGGAGCCTTTTAAATAAAGTACTTTGAGTCATAGAGTTCTGTTGTGATGCAATGTTGTATTTGCACATATTGAGCATATTGCGTGTATGATTGAAATGCTTGGTATGTGTGGGATCCGACACCTAGTTGTTTTCCTTTGGTAGCCTATCTTACAAGGAAATGCCTCCTAGTGATTCCAATGAGCCTTGGTAGCTTGCTACTGCTCGGAACACGTAGGCTGGCCGGCATGTGTCCTTCTTCGTTCCTGTGTCTGTCCCTTAGGGGAAATGTCACGCGTTGTTCCTTTAAGTCCATGTAGCTTGCTACGACTTGGGTTCATACGTTGATGACCGACACATTCGTTGCTGGGTCATGGATGCATGTCTCTGTAATTTAGTGCCACTTTGGTTTACAACTAGCCATGTCGGCCCGGGTTCTCTGTCATATGGATGCTAGCGACACTGTCATATACGTGTGCCAAAATGCGCAAACGGTCCCGGGCCAGGTAAGGTGGCACCCGTGGGGTTACCGTGCGTGAGGCCGCAAAGTGATATGACGTGTTACAGCTAGATCGGTGTGACTTAGGATCGGGGTCCTGACAAATGAGTGGGGCTGTACACGCCTCGTTGTCTCCGAAGAGCCGCCCTCGGGCCTCGGGGGCTCCCTCCCACGTCCTAGTGGCAGCACTTAGATCCGCGCTGGTGAGAAGACTGGATTAGGTGCCGGACGCGGCCGTTCACTTGCTTTCCGGAGTTGGCTTGCCCATGTCTTCCCTTTTTTAATGGATTCTGAAGGTTCTCGCGTTCCTCGACTGCTTGGTTTTGATTTCTCTCGGTGGTCCCCCCCTCAGTTTTTCGGGCTAGCTCAGGAAGAGTGGCAGTTGCACGGCGGTCTCCCTAGCGCTACCACCTTAGCCTCCACGAGGCACCCAAACCAGGGCTCGTGATTGGCACGTCCCCCCTCCTTATGTCTGTGCCCCACGGGTACCGCGACAACAGGCGGCCGACCATGCTCGGCCCGCGTCAAGGGCCTCGGGCAGTAAAGGATAATAACCACCTAACGAGTTTTTGCAGCCTCACGAAGGGTCAAACGTCACGAGACAAGGGCAATCCCAAGTGCCTAAAGATAAGTCTCCTCACCCTAAGGGCGCGTAGTACATAGAACGCGCGATAATGGGCAGAGACACTATGCATGGTGCTAAATGTCATAAAACCACGGTTCATTACATGCCCTCCCGGGGCTCCATACTTGTTTGTTCAAATGATGCAGGAATAAAGAAAGACCAAGAAAGACTGACGACGGCCCTCGGGGCGCGACTGCTCCCAAGGACCCGCACCCCAAGCTCGGCCGGATCCCTCCTCACGCTTCACCCAGGCATGACGACAAGACGACCCAGCGCCACCTTCCGGGCAGGCACGGAGGCGTGGCGGCTGGTCATAGCCACCACTACTGGAGCTGCCACTGAATGAAGAGCCGCCGTAGCTGGACGAGCTGCGGCCATCGCTCAGGCCAAGCACCACGTCGCCACCATTGTCCTCAAGGCAGCACTCGGCGCGGCGCCCGTCTTCCCCGAACACCCTCACGAAGAGGGTCGAGTCATCGCGATACCTGAAGTGAAGGGTGCACCGTCCGCCCAAGCCACGCGCACGGGCGAACGTCTGCTAGCCACGAGCCAAAGCCACGGTGCCCGAGGCAGAGGCCTCCACTGCGACCCACGAAGCTCTGCTACAACAACCATCTACGTGCAGCCAAAAGCCACTGGAGCTCGCAGCGAGGAGCTCGCCGGCTAGGGAGCGCGGGAGCTGGAGCCGGGTGCCGACTGGGCTCTCTAACCACACGACGAACTCCAGCGTCACCACCGCCGAGTGGGAGCACAGCTGGGGAGGCCTAACGACCCAGAGCGCCTCCCTTCGTTCGCAGGACCGCCAACACCATGGCGGCCCCCGCCGCTCGAAGGGCCGCCGTCGCGGTTACCGAAGGCGGCTACGGGCGCCGCGAGGGTCCGCCCACGTCCGCTAGGAGCCCCAACGGGAGTCGCGGCACGCTTGCAAGGACGGCCTCGTCCCCTCTTGACTGATGGTGAACCAGGCCCCTCCTGCAGGGCCTTTCCCTTCTCCATAGACGAAAACTTCCTGGTCGGCGCCATGAACAGATCGGCCAAGCGAAGGGCAAGGAAGGAGAAGAAGCGAGAGGAATGGAGGAAGAAGATGGGCAGCGAGGACCCCCC
>LR738715.1:192777458-192805723 GCA_902687465.1 Secale cereale | reverse complement strand
CTCACCGCCTTATTTATAGTCAGGAGAATGCCAACCGCCAGCCTTCGTAATCGCAGGTAATGATGATCTGCTATGCATGCAGGGACTTGTCAAGTCATGCAGTCGCCGAGGCTGCATGGCGAAGTGGAGACGCCCATGTCCCATCAATCGCCATGCGTCAATCAAGGACGCAGGCTTTTGGGGCCCGCGGCGGTCCGCGCTTGGCCCTTAGCTTCGCCGCAAAGCCAAGTCCGAGTGCACCTTGGGCCCGGTGCTACTTTCGGCATTATGGGACCGGGGGTACCCAGACTTGCCTGCCTGTGGCCCAGGGCGTGGCTCACCAGGCGGCCTGGTATGGCCCGGCATCTTCAGCGACCAGTTAAGACCCTCGTGAGGGGACGAGCCTCGCGAGCTGGATGACGCAAGGCATCCCCTAGGGCAGCTTCACCAGGCCGGCTCGCGAGGATCGGAGATATCGAGGCAAGGGGCACCTCACGAGGTCCTCATGACGTGAGCAGTGACGACCAGGGTCAGGCGGGCGCCGGCGGGCGTAGAAGTGCCAGTTTCCTCTTTGGTGCTAAGGGAGCAAGTGCGGATGAAGAATCCCGAGGCATCAGGCAAAGGTTTCCATATCGGTGCAACAAGACCAAGACCAGCAGGACAGCAGAACGGAGGTCATCGCGGAGCCCACGGCGGCGTCACCACCAGAGCCTTTGGCAGACGAAGACCACCTTTTGTCAGGATAGCTTGTACTAGTTGTCCCCCTTCAAATTTGGCCGTTGTGGGATTCCTTCCCACTCAATATTTGGGAGGAGGACCCGGACCACTATAAATAGGACTAGCCACCACCTTAGAAAGGGATCGGATCATTGAGAACACCTACAAACCACAAGCTCGCCCGAGCTCAAGAACACCTCTCCTCAGGAGGCAGTTCACCCATGTGCTAGTCCTTCCTCAGCATACAAGGCAATCCACCACACCACACTAGATTAGGGTATTACACCACAATGGTGGCCCGAACCAGGATAAATATTGTGTCACTTGTTCTTCGGATCTGATAAGCTAGGCCTTGGGTTGTTGAGTAAACGAGCTAGGGTGGGAGGAGATATCTTCATGCGCACCCCAGAGTTCGAACCTTAAGGGTTTTGCCGGAACCCTAGATCCGACAACCCCGTTTCGAGCAACAAACACTTTGTTCTCTTCACGGTTGTCGAAGCTATATCCCAAGGTTTCCCTCGGATATCCCACGAATATGCATTTATCTGACTTGGGTGTAAGCTTGTCTGACATAAGTCGTTTGACAAATGCTTCACAACCCCAAATCTTTAGAAAAGACAAACTGGGACTCTTCATAGTCCACATTTCATGTGGTGTCTTATCTACGAATTTAGATGGTACTCTATTGAGTGTAAAAGCTGCAGTTTCTAGAGCGTATCCCCAGAATGGCAAGGGTAAATCTGATTTGCTCATCACCATGTCCAACAAGGTACGATTCCTCCGTTCCGACATGCCATTTCTCTGTGGTGTGCCCGGAGGTGTGAGCTGAGGTACTATACCTCGACTTTTCAGATGATCATCAAACTCCTGGCTCATGTACTCACCTCCACGATCAGATCGTAGAAGCTTTATAGTCTTGCCAAGCTAATTCTCTACCTCATTCTAAAACTCTTTGAACTTTTCGAAAGTTTCCGACTTGTGCCACATCAAATAGATATAGCCATATCTACTCAAGTCGTCGCTAAAAGTCACGAAGTACTGATAGCCACCTCTAGCAGTTGTGCTCATTGGACCACACACATCACTGTGTATGAGCTCCAACAGCTCGGATGCCCTCTCGCAACTCTTTGCAAAAGGAGACTTAGTCATCTTGCCAAGCAAGCATGATTCGCATGTCTCGAACGACTCGAAGTCAGACGAAGTTAGGAGCCCGTCACTATGGAGCTTCTTCATGCATTTCAGACTAATGTGTCCAAGCCGACAATGCTAGAAGTATGTCGGATTTATCTCATTAGGCTTATGCCTCTTGACATTCATATTATAGACATGTTTCATTTCTAGATTCAAAATAAATAGCCCGTCAATAATGGGTGCATAGCCGTGGAACATGCATTCAAAAATATCGAGCAACCATTGTCCTTTAAATTGAATTCATAACCTTGACTCATCAAATATGAGGCGGAAATAATGTTCCAACTGAGTGCAAGAATGTAATAACAATTATTCAAGTCCATAATGAATCTGGAAGGAAGCTAGAGCCGCATCGTGCCGACCTCCAACGCAGCAACTCTTGCTTTGTTGTCGACCCTGATGTTAATCTCTCCTTGTGCCACACGCCTAGTTCTTACCAGCCCCTACATCAAGTCGCAAATATGAACAACTGATCCAGTATCAAATACCCAAGAGCTACTAGGTATGTCAGCAAGGTAAATGTCTATAACATATGCAACAAGTGTACCTTTGCCTGAAGAAGCATTTCCGTCCTTCTTGCCATGCTTTGCAAGCCACTTGCTACAGTTCATCTTCCAGTGACCGGTCTCCTTGCAGTGATAGCAAACGGTCTCTGAGTTCGGTCCAGACTTCGGTGCTGCGGCAGAGATTGCCTTCTATGTGCCCTTTGCCTTAGCCTTTTTCTTAGACCAACTCTTCTTGAACTTAGTCGAGTTCTGCACCATCAACACTTGATATGTGCCTTTCTTTATATCCTGTTCTGCCACCTTAAGCATACCATGCAATTCAGTGAGCTTCTTATCCATGCCATGCATATGATAGTTCGAGATGAATGTCCCATAGCTGGGCGGAAGAGAACCCGGAACTGCATCTGTAGCGAGCTCATCCAAGAGCGGGGAACCTAACCGATCCAAAGCTTGCACATATCCGATCATCTTAATCACATGTGGGCTCAGTGGATCACCTTCCTTCAGCTTACAATCCATCAAGGATCGCTAGACGTTGAACCTTTCGGTCCGAGCCTGAACCTAAAACATGCTCTTGAGACTCTCGATCATATCGAAAGCCCCAACATCTTCGAAATGCTGCTGCAAATCGGGCTCCATACAAGCGAGCATGAGGCAGCTGATCTCATTTGATTCATCAATGAGTTTCTGGTAGGCATTCCTGGTTGTGGCATTAGCAGTATCGGCAGGTTCATCTGGAAGTGGATCCTCAAGAACATGTTCCTTCTTATCATGCTTGAGAACAATTCTCAAATTTCTATACCAGGTGGTAAAGTTTGTTCCATTAAGTTTATCCTTATCCGATATTGATTTCAATGCAAAGTTGGGTTGAGCAGGTGGTGCCATTGATCTACAACAGAAAATATGCAATAACTAAGCAATGTGTTTATGTAGAGTAATTTAAGCCTTAAACAAAAATACTCCCACTGAAGTTAGCATCCCTCTGCAAACTCTCAGTGATCCAGGATCCGACTAGCGCATGCGACTAGTGAGCTTTAGCATCACTGCTAGCCAACATGACTACCCGGTAAGCAACTCCTTGCTAATCATATCTCTATAGGACTCCTGTCGGTCGGGTAGGTATCTCATGCCCCGGCTCCCGACCTTCTTTGCCACAAGGCCCAAAACTGTTTTGATATCCTTGTCAAGTTAACCTGATGCAGTGCATTTCCTTGTCCGACACGAACCCTTCAGTTCAAGGACACCTAGCAGCACCCCAATTTTATGAGCCCACTACTATATGTACTTGATGTGCGAAGGTGCAACATCGGGAATGGCAATTTACTTGATATTCATGAGGGATCTTTCTACCATTCTAACATGCATAGAAAGTAAGAAGCATAACAATCACAAATAAACATGTATTGTGAAATAGTATGGCTCCTTCATGTATGTTCTTCAAGGTAGGCTCCAACTCCGATGACCATCTTGGAACTCCATCTTGTTTGTCACGCCGGGACGCCAAGCCACCAACCTGATCTCTATTATCCAACTACTACAACTAGTAATGAATTTTACATAGAGTCTCAAGTCGACACGCAGGTCGTTATACATTATAATGACATCACTTTGGCTCCTGTCAGCTGACAAACATGACACGCAGGCCATGTATAATTTACACACATGCATCACATACACATGAGCCATACTATTCACATCAAAGCTGCAAAACAAAGTCATGCATAGAATCGCATTCTGTCGGTTTGTGTGTCGGGTACGAAATACACGGCGCTACGCACACGGCGGTCCCGAATTTTCTGATCTGACCGATCTCATCGATCATCATGAATCCGATTCGGATTCACATTTCACTGTTAACCCCGATGGCGGATAACCGACCGGTAGGGGTAGACCGTGTCACAACCTCATCGATCCCGATTGACAGAAAACATAGCCTCAATAATCCCCATGTGCAGTTGATCTCATCAACTATGCACATAGCCGAACTCATAAACAACAACAGATCTCATTTGCCGCCTCCACATATCTAATATGCATATGATCTGAATCCAAATCCTATAGCAGAGGCTCTGATACCACTCTTGGGTTCTATCGTAGGGTGTGTCGACTGCAAATAAAAAAAATCCTACCCATAGAACATCCAGGAACATGCTAGGGAGACGGATCACAGATCGTTACCACTAGACGCGCAGTGCTGTGCAGCGGAAGTAGAGTTGAGGCAGCGCATCTTCGAAGTCGTCTCCTCCTTGTTGATCTCCCACGTAGCCGATCAGATTGCGCGAACAGGTTTGCCGGAGTGGCTCAAGTGCACCGCCTCTAACGGTATCCGCGCGTGCAGGAGGAACGTCGTGCGGCGGACTGCTAGGTCCGATCACACAACCGGCGCCGAGTAGAGGTGGCTAGTTGCAACACATGCAAAGCCCTAATGACGGCACTGAAGCGATCAACAGAATGAGTGTGCCGCACCTCCACTATATATAGGCATCCGTCGCTGGCTCAACACTTGGGCCTCGCACGGACCCTAAAGCCCAAAGTCTGTTCGGTCTGTATCCGAGTCCGAGTAGGACCAAGCCTGACTCGTGGAGTCGAATCCAACCTCACAGGTTCCTTCCCTTAAGCGCACGGCCCCTTAGTTCAAGTCAGCTTGGTCACAGTTCGGATCACCTACGACATGTACGGTTTGTAGCGGCCTCTAGCAAGGCGTGCCAACCACCAAGTAGACTATGAAGCTGACTAGTGAACCTGTACAACATGTCACACTTCCATTCCCTTTGCCACACGATATATGTTCTCGGGCTCAAGGCGAGTCTGTCATCCTTGTGCTAGCCCGACCTCTTTCTCGTTCCAGTGATGCCGACCCAAACTGAATTATCTCATAATCCTTGTCGCATGGCCATGCTTATCCTGGTCGGATCACATGAGGGGCCCAGAGTATATCTCTCCTGATCGGAGGGGCAAATCCCATCTTGCTCGACCACGTCTCGCAGCATGGGTCTGGACAAGCCCGAAACCTACCTTTGTAACTATCCAGTCACGGAGTAGCGTTTGGTCGGCCCAAAGCAAGTTTGTCACCACCCCAAGTACATGCGTCAGCTCAGGTCTTAGGACATAGAACGTATGTTGTACTAGAGACTCACAAATGACATATCTCTGCGTCTCATAGTTGGGTCTGTCCGACTCGGACCTTATCTCGACTCGGATCTGACTACGTTGAATCTGACCAGACCTTTCCAAGTCAATATTATTTGGTTAGCATCTAATGCTCCATGGCTAGTGAGATCGAGCCATCCACCATGTCATATGCTAGTCTAGTCTCACGTGTGCCCAAATGTCACTTGCGACTAGGGACAATTTAGGATGTATCATACAACACGAGATCTCACAGACAAGTCACGTACTTGCCAACAAGTATCATTGATTATATCCAAGGACTATCTTTATTCATAAACACATAGGAAATATCATCATACATGATTGCCTCTAGGGCATATCTCCAATAGAGGCTGCTTGGCTTGAGCCAATGCACGCACATAGATAAAGTGTTGAAGCGGTTCAACGTGAGTGAGGACAAGAAAGGGTTCTTGCCTGTCTCACATGGTATAAGGCTAAGCGAGACTCAGAGTCCTTCGACATCTGATGAGCGAAGCATGATGAGTTGGATTCCATATGCCTCGGCAATCGGATTCATCATGTATGCTATGATATGTACACGACCTGATGTTGCTTTTGCAATAAGCCTAACAAGTAGATACCAGGCCAACCCAGGTGAGATTCACTGGGCGGCGGTAAAGACTATTCTGAAGTACCTGAAAAGGACTAATGAGATGTTCCTAGTTTGTGGAGGTGAGGAGGAGCTCGTCGTAAAGGGTTACGCCGACGCTAGTTTCCAAATCGATAGAGATGATTGTTGATCATAGTCTGGATTCGTGTATGTCATGAACGGAGGAGCAGTGAGTTGGACGAGTTCCAAACAAGATACAGTGGCCGATTCTACCACAAAACCCGAATACATTGCAGCTTGTGAAGCTGCAAAGTAAGGTGTTTGGATCCGGAACTTTCTGGATGATCTTGGTATTTTTTTCAGCCTCGGTGAAACCGTTGGACCTTTATTGCGATAATTCTGGTGCCATCGCACAAGCCAAGGAGCCGAGGAATGACCACAAGAACAGACACATAGATCGGAAATATCACCTGATACGAAAGATCGTAAAGAGTGGTGATATAGAGTTATGCAAAATTCACACGAATGCAAATGTTGTAGATCCATTGTCTAAGCTGCTTCCACAACCCAAGCATGAGGGGCACGTTAGAGCTACAGGCATACGATGTCTATTTGATTGACTCTAGTGCAAGTGGGAGACTATTGGAGATATGCCCTAGAGGCAATCATGTATGATGATGTTTCCTATGTGTTTATGGATAAAGATAGTCCTTGTATGTAATCAATAATACTTGTTGGCAAGTATGTGACTTGTGTGTGAGATCTTGTGTTGTATGATACATCCTAAATAGTCCCTAGTCGTAAGTGATGTGTGGACACACGTCGGACTAGACTAGCATATGACACGGTGGATGGCACGGTCTCACTAGCCATGGAGCATTGGATGCTAACATGATAATGTGGACTTGGAAAGGTCTGGTTGGATTTGACATAGTCGGATCCGAGTAGAGATAAGGTCCGAGTCGGACAGGCCCAACTGTGAGACGCAGCGATATGTCATCTGTGAGTCTCTAGTACAACTTATGTTCTATGACCTAAGACCTGAGCTGGCGCATGTACTCGGGATGGTGACAGACTTGCTTTGGGATGACCAAACGCTACTCCGTGACTGGGTAGTTAAAAAGGTAGGTTTCGGGCTTGTCCAGACCCATGCTGCGAGACGTGGTCGAGAAAGATGGGATTTGCCCCTCCGATCAGGAGAGATATACTCTGGGACCCTCGTGTGATCCGACCAGGATAAGCATGGCCATGCAACAAGGACTATGAGATAATCTGGTTTGGGTCGGCATCACTGGAACAAGTAAGAGGTCGGGCTAGCACAAGGATGAAGTCTTGCCTTGAGCCCGACAACATATATCGTGTGGCAAAAGGAATGGAAGTGTGATGTACAGGTTTGCCTAACCAGCTTCATAGTTTGCCTGGTGGTCTGCTCGCCTTGCTAGAGGCCGCTACCAACCGTGCAGGTCGGAGGTGATCCGACCTGCGACCAAGTCGACTTGAACCTAAGGGGTCGCACACTTAAGGGAAGGAACCTGTGAGGTTGGATCTGACTCCATGAGTTAGACTTGGTCCTACTCGGACTCGGATATAGACCGAACAGACTTTGGGCTTTAGGGTCCGTGCGAGGCCCAAGTGTTGAGCCCGCGATGGACGCCTATATATAGTGGAGGTGCGGCACACTCATTTGATTGATCGCTTCGGCGCTGACACTAGGGTTTGCATGTGTTGCGAATAGCCACCTCCACTCGCCGCCGGTTGTGTGATCGGACCTAGAAGTCCGCCACACGACGTTCCTCCTGCATGTGCGGATATCGTTAGAGGCGGTGCACTTGCACCGCTCCGGCGAACCTGTTCGCGTGATCTGATCAGCTAAGTGGGAGATCGACAAGGAGGAGACGACTCCGGAGATGCGCTGCCCCAACTCTACTTCCCCTGCACGGCACTGCGCGTCTAGTGGTAACGATCTGTGATCCATCTCCCTTAGCATGTTCCTGGATGTTCTGCGCGTAGGAAAATTTTAATTTGCAGTCGACGCACCCTACGGTAGAAACATATAAATTGCTCATTGGCAAAACTATCATCAATAGGTAGTGAGTCATCAAGAATATTTTCTAACCTAGACAAGTTATCATCTACGGGGTTCTCAGCTCCTTTCCTATCAGTAATATGTAAATCAAAATCTTGTAGCAAAAGAACCCACCTAATGGGTCTAGGTTTAGCATCTTTATTTTCCATAAGAAATTTTATAGCAGCATGATCAGTGTGAACAATTACTTTTGAGTCCACAATATAGGATCTAAATTTATCATAGCAAACACAACTACTAGAATTTCTTTTTCAGTAGTAGCAAAACTGGTTTGTGCATTGTCTTGAGTTTTACTTGCATAGTGAATAACATTTAGTTTCTTATCAACTCTTTGTCCTAGACCAACACCAACAGCATAGTCACTAGCATCACACATGATTTTCAAAAGGCAAGTTCCATTCAGGTGGTTGAACAATAGGTACATAAATTAAGGCTTTCTTGAGTGTTTCAAAGGCTTCTACACAATCGTCATTGAAAACAAATGGAATATCATTTTGCAACAGATAAGTAAGAGGCCTAGAAATTTTAGAAAAGTCTTTGATAAATCTCCTATAGAAACCAGCATGACCAAGAAAACTACGAATACCTTTAATATATTTAGGACATGGCATTTCCTCAATTGCATCAACCTTAGCTTGGTCCACCTCAATACCTGTTTCAGAAATTTTATGGCCCAAAACAATACCTTCGTTAACCATAAAGTGGCACTTCTCCCAATTCAAGACAAGATTAGTTTGCTCACATCTCTGCAAAACTTGATCAATATTGCTTAAACAATCATCAAAAGACTTCCCATAAATAGAAAATTCATCCATGAAAACCTCAACAATCTTTTCACAAAAATCAGAGAATATAGCAGTCATGCATCTTTGAAATGTAGCAGGTGCATTGCATAAACCAAAAGGCATTCGTCTATAAGCATAAGTTCCAAAGGGACAAGTAAAAGTGGTCTTTTCTTGATCAGGTTGTGAGACTGGTATTTGAGAGAAACCAGAATATCCATCAAGAAAGCAAAAGTGTGTGTGGTTAAATAATCTTTCTAGCATTTGATCATTAAAAGGCAGAGGGTAATGATCTTTTCTAGTTGCTTTGTTTAATTTTCTGAAATCAAGTACCATTCTATAGCTTGTAACAGTTCTTTGTGGAATAAGTTCATTTTTATCATTAGGAACAACAGTAATACCTCCCTTCTTCGGGACACAATGAATAGGACTTACCCATCTACTATCAGCTATGGGATAGATTATACCTGCTTCCCGAAGTTTTAATATTTCTGTTCTTACCACTTCTTTCATCTTCAGATTTAACCGACGTTGGTGATAAACAACGGGTTTAGCATCAGGTTCCATATTAATCCTATGCTGACATAGAGTGGGACTAATGCCCTTAAGATCATCAAGAGTATATCCAATAACAGCTCGGTGCTTCCTCGGAATTTTCAATAATCTTTCTTCTTCGTGTTCTGAAAGGTTAGCACTAATAATAATAGGATATGTATTTTTCTCATCAAGATAAGCATATTTCAAAGTGTCAGGCAATTGCTTTAATTCAAACACAGAATCACCTTTAGGTGGAGGAGGACCTCCTAGAGTTTCAATAGGTAAGTTGTGCTTAAGCAGAGGTTGGTGTTCAAAGAAAATTGTATCTATTTCATTTCTTTCATGCATATGCAAGTCATTTTCATGGTCTAGCTAATATTTCTCTAAAGGATCAGTAGGAGGTATAGCAATAGAAGCAAGACCAATTATTTCATCTTTACTAGGCAATTATTTTTTATGAGGTTTTCTACTAAACTTGGAAAAAATAAACTCATGAGACTCATCACCAAAGCTAACACCGATAGTTTGTTTAGTACAATCTATACTAGCATTGACGGTGTTCAAGAAAGGTCTACCAAATATTATGGGACAAAAGTCATCATGTGGGGAACCAAGGACTAGAAAATCAGTAGGATATTTTGTTTTGCCACACAAGACGTCAACATCTCTAACAATCCCAAGTGGAGTGATGGTGTCTCTATTGGCAAGTTTAATAGTAACATCTATGTCTTCTATTTCAGCGGGTGCTATGTCATTCATAATTTCTTGATAGCGAGTAAAAGGAATAGCACTTACGCTAGCAACTACTCCCTCCGTTCGGAATTACTTGTCGTAGAAATGGATGTATCTAGATGTATTTTAGTTCTAGATACATCCATTTCCGAGACAAGTAATTCTGAACGGAGGGAGTACATCACATAAGCCATGGTAACAATGATCTCCTATTTTAACAGAGACAACATGCGTGCCTACAACAGGTCTATGTTTGTCTTTTGTATTGGGTTTAGCAATTCTTATTGCTTCACCAATGAACTAAATAACATGCCCATCAATATTATCGACCAAGAGATCCTTAACCATAGCAACATTAGGTTCTACTTTGATTTTCTCAGGGGGGTTTAGGTACTTTAATATTACTTCTACGGACCATAGTTGAAACCTTAGCATGCTCCTTTATATTAACACGAAAAGGTGGTTTCTCAATATAAGCAGTAGGAACAACTGGATCAATATTGTAAATGATAGTTTCTTCTTTAGCAACTACTGGTTCTTTGATTTCTTCTTTAATAGGGGGTGATACTTTAACCACTTCTCTTTAGGGAGATCAACATGAGTAGCAAAACATTCACAAAAGGAGGCTACTATCTCAGAGTCAAGTCCATACTTAGTGCTAAACTTTTGAAAAGCATCAGTATTCATAAAAGATTTAGCACAATCAAACTTAAGCTTAATAAATGACTCTTTACCTTCGTCGAGTTCCCAATCTTCAGAGTTACATTTAATTCTTTCTAAGAGATCCCATCCGAACTCAATAGTCTTCTTCATAAAAGAACAGGCACAAGAAGTATCAAGCATGGATTGATCATTACGAGAAAGTTGAGCATAAAAGTTCTGAAAAATAATTTCTCTCGAGAGCTCATGATTGGGGCATGAATATAACATTGACTTAAGCCTCCCCCAAGCAAGAGTGATACTTTCTCCTTCACGAGGCCAAAAATTATACATATAATTCAGATCACGATGAACTAGATGCATAGGATAATTTTTTTTGGGTGGAATTCCAGTTTCAAGCGATTCCAATTCCAAGATCCAATATCATCGCATAGCCTATACCATGCCAATGTTTTTCCCTTCAAAGATAAAGGGAAAACCTTATTCTTAGCTTCATCTTTGGGTAAACCTGCAAGCTTAAATGATCCACAAATTTCGTCCACATATATCAAATGCATATCAGGATGTTCGGTTCCATCTCCTGCATAAGGATTAGCTAGTAGTTGTTCTATCATACCCGAAGGAATTTCATATTCAACATTTTTAGTAGGTGCAGCAGGTTGAGGGGCAACTAATTGTGTTTTCGCTCGAGGTGAAGATACCCCGAACAAACCCCTCAAAGGATTGTTCTCCATAGTGATAAGTGACAGTAAATTTCAGCACGTAATAATTATTTTTCCTTACCAAGAGCGCTTCACTCCCCGGCAACGGCGCCAGAAAAGAGTCTTGATGACCCACAAGCATAGGGGATCAATCGTAGTCCTTTCGGTAAGTAAGAGTGTCGAACCCAACGAGGAACAGAAGGAAATGACAAGTGGTTTCCAGCAAGGTAATGTGTGCGAGCACTGAAATTGTCGGTAACAGATAGTTTGATAGCAAGATAATTTGTAACGAGCAAGTAAAGGTAACAGTAAATAGTATGCAGTAAGGTATCCCAATCCTTTTGTGGCAAAGGACAGGCCAAAATGGTTTCTTATAATAAGCAAAGTGTTCTTGAGGGCACATGGGAATTTGATCTAGTCACTTTCACCATATTGGCTTAATTTGTGTTCGTTACTTCGATAATTTGATATGTAGGTGGACCGGTGCTTAGGTGATGTTCTTACTTGAATAAACCTCCTACTTATGATTAAACCCCTCGCAAGCTTCCGCAGCTACGATAAAAGTATTAAGATAAAATCTAACCATAGCATTAAACATTTGGGTCCAAATCGGTCCCTTGCAAAGTAGCGCATAAATTAGGGTTTAAGCTTTTGTCACTCTAGCAACCCATCATCTAATAACTACTCCACAATGCATTCCCTTAGACCCAAATATGGTGAGGTGTCATGTAGTCGACATTCACATGACACCACTAAGGGAATCACAACATACATATCATCGAAATATCGAACACATATCAAGTTCATATGATTACTTGCAACATGATTTCACCGGTGACCTCGAGAACTAAAGTAACTACTCACACGTGATAAACATGCTCAAGATCAGAGGGGTATTAAATAGCATAATGGATCTGAACATACAATCTTCCACCAAATAAATCTTATAGTAATCAACTACAAGATGTAATAAACACTACTAGTCATCCACGGGTACCAATCTGAGGTTCGGTACATAGATTGAACATAAGAGATGAACTAGGGTTTGAGAGGAGATGGTGTTGTCTAAGATGTTCACGAAGATTGGCCTCCCAAAGATGAGAGGGTTGTTGGTGATGACGATGACGATGATTTCCCCCTTCGGGAGGGAAGTTGCGGAATCGCTCTGCCAGAGGGCAAAAGTGCTCCTGCCCAAGTTCCGCCTTGAGACAGCGCGCTCCGTCCCGAAAGTCCTATCCTTAATTATTTTAGGTCAAAATGACTTGTATACCAGAAGATGGACACCGGAGGTGGGCCGAGGAGGGCACAACCCACCAAGGCGCGCCCAGGTGGGTTGTGCCCATAGATGGGGAACATAGTATTTCAAAAAAAATCCTACAATCACGCAAGATCTATCTACTAGAAGCATAGCAACGAGAGGACAGAGTGTATCTACGTACCCTCATAGGCCAAAAGTGGAAGCATCTAGTGACGCGATTGATGTAGTCGAACGTCTTCGCGATCCAACTGATCCAAGCACCGAACGTACGGCACCAACGCGTTCAGCACACGTTCAGCTCGATGACGTCCCACGAGCTCTTGATCCAGTTGATCGTCACGGGAGAGTTTTGTCAGCACGAAGGCGTGGTGACGGTGATGATGAAGCTACCAGCGCAGGGCTTCGCCTAAGCACTGCAACGATATGACCGAGGTGTGTATCTGTGGAGAGGGGCACCGCACACGGCTAAAATCAACTTGTGTGTCCATGGGGTGCCCCCTAGCCACGTATATAAAGGATGGAGGGAGGAGGAGGCCGGCCCTCATAGAGCGCGCCAAAGTGTGGAGTCCTACTAGGACTCCCTAGTCCTAGTAGGATTCCACCTCCCACATGGAATAGGAAAAGGGGAAGGGAGAAGGAGAAGGAAGGAAGGGGGCGCCCCCTTTCCCTAGTCCAATTCGGACCAGTCCATGGGGAAGGGGTGCGGCCACCCTTGAGGCCTTTCTCTCCTTTCCCGTATGGCCCATTAAGGCCCAATACGAATTCCTGTAACTCTCCGGTACTCCGAAAAATACTCAAAACCTTTCCGATGTCTGAATATAGCCTTCCAATATATCAATCTTTACGTTTCGACCATTTCAAGACTGTTCGCTATGTCCGTGATCTCATCCGGAACTCCGAACAAACGTCGGTCATCAAATCACATAACTCATAATACAAATTGTCATCGAACGTTAAGCGTGCGGACCTTACGGGTTCGAGAACTATGTAGACATGGCCGAGACACATCTCCGATCAAAAACCAATAGCGGAACCTGGATGCTCATATTGGCTCCTACATATTCTACGAAGATCTTTATCGGTCAAACCACATAACAACATACGTTGTTCCCTTTGTCATCGGTATGTTATTTGCCCGAGATTCGATCATCGGTATCATCATACCTAGTTCAATGTCATTACCGGCAAGTCTCTTTACTCGTTCTGTAATGCATCATCCCGCAACTAACTCATTAGTCACATTGCTTCCAAGGCTTATAGTGATGTGCATTACCGAGAGGGCCCAGAGATACCTCTCCGACACTTGGAGTGACAAATCCTGTTCTTGATCTATGCCAACACCACAAACACCTTCGGAGACACCTGTAGAGCAACTTTATAATCACCCAGTTACGTTGTGATGTTTGATAGCACACAAGGTGTTCCTCCGGTATTCGGGAGTTGCATAATCTCATAGCCATAGGAACATGTATAAGTCATGAAGAAAGCAATAACAGTAAAACTAAACGATCAAGTGCTAAGCTAACGGAATGGGTTAAGTCAATCACATCATTTTCTAATGATGTGATCTCGTTCATCAAATGACAACTCATGTCTATGGCTAGGAAACTTAACCATCTTTGATTAACGAGCTAGTCAAGTAGAGGCATACTAGTGACACTCTGTTTGTCTATGTATTCACACATATACTAAGTTTCCGGTTAACAATTCTAGCATGAATAATAAACATTTATCATGATATAAGGAAATAAATAATAACTTTATTATTGCCTCTAGGGCATATTTCCTTCAGTCTCCCACTTGAACTAGAGTCAATAATCTAGTTCACATCACCATGTGATTTAACACCAATAGTTCACATCCTCATGTGATTTAACATTTTATAGTTCACATCGCCATGTGACCAATACCCAAAAGGTTTACTAGAGTCAATAATCTAGTTCACATCGCCATGTGATTAACACCCAAAGAGTAAAGGTGTGATCATGTTTTGCTTGTGAGGGAGGTTTAGTCAATGTGTCTGCCACATTCAGATATGTACGTATTTTGTAAATTTCTATGTCTACAATGCTCTGCATGGAGCTACTCTAACTAATTGCTCCGACTTTCAATACGCATCCAGATTGATACTTAGAGTCATCTGGATTAGTGACAAAGCTTGCATCGGCGTAACTCTTTACGACGAACTCTTTATTACCTTCATAATCGAGAAACATTTCCTTAGTCATCCAGTAACTAAGGATAATTTTGACCGATGTCTAGTGATCTATTCCTGGGTCACTATTGTACCTCCTTGCCAAACTCATGGGAAGGTACACAATAGGTTTGGTACACATCATGGCATACTTTATAGAACCTATGGCTGAGGCATAGGGAATGACTTTCATTCTTTCTCTATCTTCTGCCGTGGTCGGGTTTTGAGTCTTACTCAACTTCATACCTTATAACTCAGGCAAGAACTGCTTCTCTGGCTGATCCATTTTGAACTACTTCAAAATCTTTATCAAGGTATGTACTAATCAAAAGTCTTATCAAGCGTCATGATCTATCTCTATAGATCTAGGTGCCTAATATGTAAGCAGCTTCACCGAGGTCTTTTATTGAAAAAAAAACTCCTTTTAAACAATCCTTTATGCTTTCCAAAAAATTCTACATCATTTACGATCAACAATATGTCATTCACATATACTTATCAAAAATGTTGTAGTGCTCCCACTCACTTTCTTGTAAATAGAGGCTTCACCGTAAGTCTGTATAAAATCATATGCTTTGATCACCTTATCAAAGCGTATATTCCAACTCCGAGATGCTTGCACCAGTCCATACATGGATCGCTGGAGCTTCCACACTTTGTTAGCACCTTTAGGATTGAAAAAATCTTCTGATTGCATCATATACAACTCTTCTTTAATAAATCTATTAAGGAATGCAGTTTTGTTATCCATTTGCCAGATTTAATAAAATGCGGCAATTGCTAACATGATTCGGACAGACTTAAGCATCGCTACGAGTGAGAAAAAACTCATCGTAGTCAACACCTTGAACTTGTTGAAAACCCCCTTTTGCGACAAGTCGAGCTTTGTAGATAGTAACACTACCATCAGCGTCCATCTTCCTCTTGAAAATCCATTTATTCTCAATGGCTTGCCGATCATCGGGCAAGTCAACCAAAGTCCACACTTTGTTCTCATACATGGATCCCATCTCAGATTTCATGGCCTCAAGCCATTTTGCGGAATCTGGGCTCATCATCGCTTCCTCATAGTTCGTAGGTTCATCATGGTCTAGTAACATGACTTCTAGAACCGGGTTACCATACCACTCTGGCGTGGAACGCACTCTGGTTGACCTACGAGGTTCAGTAGTAACTTGATCCGAAGTTTCATGATCATCATCATTATCTTCCTCGCTGATTGGTGTAGGAATCACTGGAACTAGTTTCTGTGATGTACTACTTTCCAATTCAGGAGAAGGTACAATTACCTCATCAAGTTCCACTTTCCTCCCACTCACTTCTTTCGAGAGAAACTCCTTCTCTAGAAAGGATCCATTCTTAGCAACGAATATCCTGCCTTCGGATTTGTGATAGAAGGTGTACCCAACAGTCTCTTTGGGTATCCTATGAAGACACATTTCTCCGACTTGGGTTCGAGCTTATCAGGTTGAAGCTTTTTCACATAAGCATCGCAGCCCCAAACTTTAAGAAATGACAACTTTGGTTTCTTGCCAAACCACAGTTCATAAGGCGTCGTCTCAACGGATTTAGATGGTGCCCTTTTTAATGTGAATGCAATTGTCTCTATAGCATAACCCCAAAACGATAGTGGTAAATCGGTAAGAGACATCATAGATCGCACCATATCTAATAAAGTACGGTTACGACGTTCGGACACACCATTACGATGTGGTGTTCCGGGTGGCGTGAGTTGTGAAACTATTCCAAATTGTTTTAAATGAAAACCAAACTCGTAACTCAAATATTCGCCTCCACGATCAGATTGTAGAAACTTTATTTTCTTGTTACGATGATTCTCTACTTCACTCTGAAATTCTTTGAACTTTTCAAATGTTTCAGACTTGTGCTTCATTAAGTAGATATACCCATATCTGCTCAAATCATCAATGAAGGTCAGAAAATAACGATACCCGCCGCGAGCATCAACACTCATCGGTCCACATACATCAGTATGTATGATTTCCAACAAATCAGTTGCTCGCTCCATTGTTCCTGGGAACGAGGTTTTAGTCATCTTGCCCATGAGGCATGGTTCACAAGCATCAAATGATTCATAATCAAGTGATTCCAAAAGCCCATCAGCATGGAGTTTCTTCATGCGCTTTACACCAATATGACCTAAACGGCAGTGCCACAAATAAGTTGCACTATCATTATTAACTTTGCATCTTTTGGCTTCAATATTATGAATATGTGTATCACTACGATCAAGATCCAATAAACTATTTTTATTGGGTGTATGATCATCGAAGGTTTTATTCATGTAAATAGAACAACAATTATTCTCTGACTTTAAATGAATAAACGTATTGCAATAAACATGATCAAATCATATTCACGCTCAACGCAAACACCAAACAATATTTATTTAGGTTCAACACTAATCCCGAAAGTATAGGGAGTGTGCGATGATGATCATATCAATATTGGTAGTACTTCCAACACACATCGTCACCTCACCCTCAACTAGTCTCAGTTTATTCTACAACTCCTATTTCGAATTACTAATATTAGCAACCGAACAAGTATCAAATACCCAGGGGCTACTATGAACACTAGTGAGGTACACATTATCAATATGTATATCAAGTATACCTTTGTTCACTTCGCCATCCTTCATATCCGCCAAATATTCGGGGAACTTCCGCTTCCAGTGATCATTTCCTTTGCAATTTGAAGCACTCAGTTTCAGGCTTAGGTCCAGCTTTGGGCTTCTTCACGGGAGTGACAACTTGCTTGCCATTCTTATTGAAGTTCCCTTTCTTACCCTTGCCCTTTTCTTGAAACTAGTGGTCTTGTTAACTATCAACAATTGATGCTCTTTCTTGATTTCTACCTTCGTTGATTTCAGCACCACGAAGAGCTCGGGAATCGTTTTTGTCATCCCTTGCATATTATAGTTCATCACGAAGTTCTAGTAACTTTGGTGATAGTGACTAGAGAACTTTGTCAATCACTGTTTTATCTGGAAGATTAACTCCCACTTGATTCAAGCGATTGTAGTACTCAGACATTCTCAGCACATGCTCATTGGTTGAGCTATTCTCCTCTATCTTGTAGGCAAAGTACTTGTCAGAGGTCTCATACCTCTCGACACGGGCATGAGTCTGAAACACTAATTTCAACTCTTGGAACATCTCATATGTTCTGTGGCGTTCAGAACGTTTTTGAAGTCCCGGTTATAAGTCGTAAAGCATGGCGCACTAAACTATCAAGTAGTCATCATAGCGAGCTTGTCAAACGTTCATAACGCCTACATCTGCTCCTGCAATAGGTTTGTCACCTAGCGGTGCATCAAGGACATAATACTTCTGTGCAGCAATGAGGATAATCCTCAGATCACGGACCTAGTCCGCATCATTGCTATTAACATCTTTCAACTTAGTTTTCTCTAGGAACATATCAAAAACATAGGGGAGCTATAACACGAGCTATTAATCTACAACATAATTTGCAAATACTATCAGGACTAAGTTCATGATAAATTAAAGTTCAATTAATCATATTACTTAAGTACATCCACTTAGATAGACATCCCTCTAGTCATCTAAATGATCACGTGATCCAAATCAACTAAACCATGTCCGATCATCACGCGAGATGGAGTAGTTTTCAATGGTGAACATCTTATGTTGATCATATCTACTATACGATTCACGCTCGACCTTTCGGTCTCCAGTGTTCCGAGGCCTTGTCTGTACATGCTACGCTCATCAAGTTTAACCCGAGTATTCTGCATGTGCAAAACTGTCTTACACCCGTTGTATTTGAATGTAGAGCTTATCACACCTGATCATCACGTGGTGTCTCGGCACGACGAACTTCCGCAACGGTGCATACTCAGGGAGAACACTTGTACCTTGAAATTTTGTAAGGGATCATCTTATAATGCTACCGATGTACTAAGCAAAATAAGAAGCATAATAAGATAAACATCACATGCAATCAAAATATGTGACATGATATGGCCATCATCATGTTGTGCTTTTGATCTCCATCTCCAAAGCATCGTCATGATCTCCATTGTCACCGGCTTGACACCATGATCTTCATCGTAGCGTTGTGGTCATCTCGCCAACTATTTCTTCTACTACAATCGCTAACTCATAGTGATAACGTAAAGCAATTACATGGCCTTCGCAATTCATACAATAAAAAGACAACCATAAGGCTCCTGCCAGTTCCCGATAACTTTACAAAACATGATCATCTCATACAATAACGTATAACTCATCACGTCTTGACCATATCACATTACAACATGCCCTGAAAAACAAGTTAGACGTCCTCTACTTTGTTGTTGTAAGTTTTACGTGGCTGCTACAGGCTTAGCAAGAACCGTTACGCATACAAAACCGTAATGATTTTTCGCCAAGTGTGCTGTTTTACCCTTCACAAGGACCGGGCGTAGCCACACTCGATTCAACTAAAGTGAAAGAGACAGACACCCGTCGGTCACTTTTAAGCAACGAGTACTCATAACGGTGAAACCAGTCTCGCGTAAGCATGTGCGTAATGTCGATCCGGGCCGCTTCATCCCACAATACCGCCGAATCAAAGTATGACATGCTGGTAAGCAGTATGACTATTATCGCCCATAACTCATTGTGTTCTACTCGTGCATATCATCTACGCATAGACCTGGCTCATGATGCCACTGATGGGGAACGTAGTATTTAAAAAAAATCCTATGATCAAGCAAGATCTATCTACTAGAAGCATAGCAACGAGAGGGGAGAGTGTGTCTACATACCCTCGTAGACCGCAAGCGGAAGCGTCTAGTGACGTGGTTGATGTAGTCGAACGTCTTCGCGATCCAACCGATCCAAGCACCGAACGTACAGCACCTCCACGTTTAGCACATGTTCAGCTCGATGACGTCCCACGAGCTCTTGATCCAGTTGAGCGTCATGGGAGAGTTTCGTCGGCATGATGACGTGGTGACGGTGATGATGAAGCTACCGACGCAGGGCTTCGCCTAAGCACTGCAACGATATGACCGAGGTGTGTATCTGTGGAGAGGGGCACCGCACATGGCTAAAATCAACTTCTGTGTCCATGGGGTGCCCCTGGCCACGTATATAAAAGATGGAAGGAGGAGGAGGCCGGCCCTCATAGGGCGCGCCAAAGTGTGGAATCCTACTAGGACTCCCTAGTCCTAGTAGGATTCCACCTCCCACATGGAATAGGAAAAGAGGAAGGGAGAAGGAGAAGGAAGGAAGGGGGCGCCCCCTTTCCCTAGTCCAATTCGGACCAGTCCATGGGGAAGGGGCGCGGCCACCCTTGAGGCCTTTCTCTCCTTTCTCGTATGGCCCATTAAGGCCCAATACGAATTCCCGTAACTCTCCGGTACTTCGAAAAATACCCGAATCACTCGAAACATTTCCGATGTCCGAATATAGCCTTCCAATATATTGATCTTTACGTCTCGACCATTTCGAGACTGTTCGTCATGTCTGTCATCTCATCCGGGACTCCGAACAAACGTCGGTCATCAAATCACATAACTCATAATACAAATCGTCATCGAACGTTAAGCGTGCGGACCCTACGGGTTCGAGAACTATGTAGACATGACCGAGACACATCTCCGGTCAATAACCAATAGCGGAACCTGGATGCTCATAGTGGCTCCTACATATTCTACGAAGATCTTTATCGGTCAAACCGCATAACAACATACATTGTTCCCTTTGTCATCGGTATGTTACTTGCCCGAGATTCGATCGTCGGTATCATCATACCTAGTTCAATCTCGTTACCCGCAAGTCTCTTTACTCGTTCTGTAATGCATCACCCCGCAACTAACTCATTGGTCACGTTGCTTGCAAGGCTTATAGTGATGTGCATTACCGGGAGGGCCCAGAGATACATCTCCGACACTCGGAGTGACAAATTCTATTCTTGATCTATGCCAACACCACAAACACCTTCGGAGACACCTGTAGAGCATCTTTATAATCACCCAGTTACGTTGTGACGTTTGATAGCACACAAGGTGTTCCTCTGGTATTCGGGAGTTGCATAACCTCATAGTCATAGGAACATCCATAAGTCATGAAGAAAGCAATAGTAGTAAAACTAAACGATCAAGTGCTAAGCTAACGGAATGGATCAAGTCAATCACATCATTCTCTAATGACGTGATCTCATTCATCAAATGACAACTCATGTCTATGGCTAGGAAACTTAACCATCTTTGATTAACGATCTAGTCAAGTAGAGGCATACTAGTGACACTCTGTTTGTCTATGTATTCACACATGTACTAAGTTTCTGGTTAATACAATTCTAGCATGAATAATAAACATTTATCATGATATAAGGAAATAAATAATAAATTTATTATTTCCTCTAGGGCATATTTCCTTCACCCACCTGGTGGGGCCCCTCTGGTACTTATTTACTCCAATAATTCTTAATTATTCCATAAAAAATCGTGAAGTTTCATCTTATTTGGAGTTGTGTAGAATAGGTAGCCTGGTGTTGCTTTTTCAGGTCCAGAATTCCAACTGCTGGTATTCTGCCTCTTGATGTAAACCTTGCATGTTATGAGAGAAAAGGCATTAGAATTACTCCAAAAGGCATTATTATGCATAAAAACATTCTAAATAACAGTAGGAAAACATGATGCAAAATGGACGTATCAGGCGCATGCCCATGCATGGCTTGGGGTAACTGTCATCTTTGCCATCACTTCCCCCCTTTATTGCAGCTCTCTATCCCACAACACGAGTTACGCACAGGGTGTGGGATTGGTGCAGAAGGATGGTCGTGGGGGGTGCTTTGATCAGAGGGGTCGAGACGCCGGATTGGTGAAACTGGGCGGTCAATGAAGTAAAGCACCCACCAAGGGTGCAGGACGCGAGATTGGTGGAGCAGGGTGGTTGCCCTAGTGTAGTGGAGAGCCAACCCCCGTGCCTTGCCCTATAAAAGGAGGGGGCATGGGTAGCTGATGGGCCTCGAACCCCTCGTTGGTTACCCCAAGTGGAAGGTGTAAGATGCAGTATTGTAGAAGTGTTTTCCCCTAGCAAAGATGCCAAGGATCGATTCCCCAGAGACTCCTAGGTTCAACAAGTAGGTGTCAATTGCTACGGCGCCAGATTAGTAGCAATCAACGTGGACCTGCACACGGATACAAATAACTTTGCTCCCAACGAGTACAAAGAGGTTGTCAATCTCTCCGGCCTTGTAGTTCACAAAGGATTAAAAGCAATGATAGTAGTGATAGATAGTTTTTGCAATAGTAAATAATAACGGAAAGTAAGTAGTGGATGTGATCAATGATGGTAATATGGACCGGAGTCTCATGATGTTCACTAGTGATGTCTCTCTCCCAAAAGATGATAAAACAGCTATGTGAGGTAAACAAATTACAGCTGGGCAATTGACAGGACCACGAACGCAAACCAATGCTGACTACATTGCAAGAAAGGTTGAGGTTCAAAGCATGGGCGGTACGCCAAAGTAAGTAGACCGAAATCCATCAATATCTACTACTAATCATCCACCTTGAGATATCTATCCAGAACATCTCGCTGGTATTAAGTTGCGAGTCCCACCCATAGTGTAAACTCAATGCAACAGACAACTGCATTAAAAAAACTTTGCGTAAAGTAAACAATCCTTGCACCCGCGGGCACAAGCACCGTTGTTTTCCCCCTTGTGGCAACAGCACATCCCCTAGACTCATGTTTCTGTCACTCAAGCTAGTCATCGAGGGGCATGAACCCACAATCAAGCATAACGTTCCCTCTTGGAGTCACTACCTACTACTCGGTCAAAGCAATAAGTAACAACGGAGAACATGCAAGAATTACTTATGAACTAAAATATAAAAGAGGTGAATCAAATATATTACTCAAGATCAATCTGAACATAATCTCATAATCCATCGGATCCCAGCAAACTCAACATAGCAACAGCATAAGGATTACATAGGTGCCTCGATCATGTAGGGCAGCTCATGAGGACTAATTAGTGAAGCACAAGAACGGGAGGAGAACATCACATAGCTACTGGTCATGGACTCATGGTCCAAGGGAGACTACTCACGAGTCATCCGGGAGGCGTCCATGGTGGTGGAGAAGCTCCCGGTGGTGATCCTCCCCTCCGGCAGGGTGCCGGGAAGAGTTCTCCTGGTGCTCCCGATCTTGGAAGCGGCGGCGGCGGCGGAACAGAGATGGGATCGCGAAAAGAGTTCCTCGTCTGAGGGTTTCGGAGGTCCCTCTAAATATATGCCAAAGGGGGGCACCGGACGGGCTTCGGGGGGGCCAGGCGCCCCCCCGGCGCGGCCCAGGGGGGGGCGCGCCGCCAGGGCGCCTGGAGCCCTGGTGGCTCCCCCCAGGCTACCCTTCGGACGCAGTGTTGTTTCCGGATCGCTGATTTTTTATATAATTTTTCTGGATTTTTCTGGGCAGTTCTCGAAACGTGAAAACCTGAAATACAAAAACAGCCGAAAACAGAAACTGGCACTGGGGTGCACTGGATTAGTAAGTTAGTCCAAATATGATCAAAAGTGTATGGAAGTGTATGAATATCATAGCAATATCACCCAAAAGTGGCATGGAGCAAGCAGAAATTATAGATACGTTTTGGACGTATCAACATCCCCAAGCTTGATTCCTGCTCGTCCTCGAGTAGGTAAATGATAACAAGAATAATTTCTGTGGTGACATGCTATTAACCATATAGGACTTTCTCATAGTCATATGACAAAAGCTTACTGAGACAATGATTCTAAAGTAATTAAGTTGCCTCAAGAGAAAATCACAAATGACTGAAAGTTTTACAGCATGAAACTGAAACATCAAAAAGATTTGCAATGAACATGATGTGCAAATATGACAAAGTGATATCTAGCTTGCCCCCTTTAGTGATGCAAAACATAAATGCAAGGGCACCTTCAAGGTTTAAGTGATGATTAGATACAATCATTTCAGAATAAACGATATCACAATCATGCAAAAGACAATGGTACTTTGGGACAATGCACATTACACTCAGAATGACAATCATGCTCTCAGTAGTTGGTGCTTCAACATAAAGGTAAAAGAAAGGTTAAGTGCTAAAGATTTTTATTTTGAAAACATGGAAGCAATTGTGTCAACGGTAGTAGTACTTCATATGTGTCATGCATAAAACATCCTATAAGTTGCAAGCCTCATGCATCGAATACCAATAGTGCTCGCGCCTTGTCCTAATTAGCTCGGATCCCCATGGGTTATCATTGCATTACATATGTTTTAACCAAGTGTCACAAAGGGGTACCTCTATGCCACCTGTACAAAGGTCCAAGGAGATAAATCGCATTTGATTTCTCGTTTTTGATAGATCTCAACTTGAGGACATCCATACCGGGACAACATAGAAAATAGATGATGGACTCCTCTTTAATGCATAGGCATATTCTCATGAGAGATTGAGGATTAAGGTCCAAGCTAAAACTTCCACCATGATGCATGGCTTTGGTTGGCGGCCCAATGTTCTTCTCTAACAATATGCATATTAATTCAACCCACGGTAAATCACCCTTACTTCAGACAAGACGAACATGCATAGCAACTCACATGATATTCAACAAGAGTGCGACAGTTGATGGCGTCCCCAGAAACATGGTTACCGCTCAGCAAGCAACTTATAAGAAATAAGATACATAAGCAACATATTCTTTACCACAATAGTTTTTAGGCTACTTTCCCATGAGCTATGTATTGCATGGTTAGTTTGCTTAGTACAAGTGGAGGTTAGCAAAAAGACTGGGAGCGACCAACTAAGAGAGCAATGACGGTCATAATCATGCAGAGCGACAAAGCAATATTGAATCAGGCATGGTAGTTATATCGCTACTCAGAAATAAAAGATCATCAAGGCTTGACAGACTTTCTTTACAGTCTTAAATATGCGTGAGCATACACCAAGTCAATCAAAATAAATTCTCGAAGGAAGACATTACTAAACCATACCACATCATAGGCAAACAAACCAAGTTGGTACTCCAATAACACATTGGGAACCCCCCAGCTATTTGAGATTAACCATAAGAAAACCTGAACTACTAAGCACCATCATGAAAGTAGCATCTTTATCATAGATGCATTAACCCATGCAACGGAAGCAAACTCTCTTAATAAGGTGAGCATGGTAATTAAAGAGAGTTCAAGCAACCAACTAAATAAAAGCTCTTGAAAATATAAGCATGAATACTAAGAGCAGAGCATGATAGTAGCTATTAAAGGACAAAGAACACACACAGCATAGATAGACATGAAAATTCTATGTTATGTTCTAGGTAGAAGTGGAGCGTGTTTCTCTCCCACATAAAGGAATGCTGGGTTCTGACTCGTTATGAAAAACTAAAAAGAAAACTAAAAGCAAGACGCTCCAAGCATAGCACATAACACATGAAGTGATAAAAATATAGCGGAACGAAAGACGAACTGATAATGTTGATGGAGAAGGGGATGCACGGGGGCATCCCCAAGCTTAGACGCTAGAGTCTCCTTGAATATTTCTTGGGGGTGCACGGGGGCATCCCCAAGCTTGAGCGCTTGACACTCCTGAATCTTTTTATCATCTTCCCTCGCACACTTGAAAACTCCCTTCATACATAACTCATCATAATCTGATTAGCGAGGTTAGTACCCTTAATAAAATAATTATACCTTGCTGGAAATAAGGATATTCTTGAAGTTCTATTGTTTCTCAAGATTGCCAAAAGGTTTTTGCAAAGAAAAAGCAAGTTCTTGATTTGCAAAGTGAAGGTAAGGCAAAACAGGACAGAATCTGTGAAAAACAGAACAGCAGGCAGTAATTGATCTGTTCGGGATACTTCTGCAACTCAAATCAAAAAACTCAGAACTGATGCACGAAATACAATTATATAGAGAACGCTGTCGAAAAAATTCAGACCAAAAAGATGATCTGGTGATTTTATACGAATTTTTCTATCCAAGGACAGAATCTGTTTCCTGGACAGCACCTCACAACTTTTGAACTTTCTAGCAATCGGAGGCTATACTTGGCACAAATATGAAAAGCAAAGATACAATGATGATGCTACAGCAGTAAACAACATCAAGACACAACAAAAGCAAAAAATTTATTCATGTGGGCTGCCTCCCAAAATCGCTTTCTTTTATGCCTTTAAGCTAGGCATAATGCATAGATCAAGTTGTATCAATTGAACCATCATCAAGATCATCAAAAAGCTCTTCAATAATACAACTAGTCTTAAGAGGACTCTCAAACAAAGGCCTCATAGAGATACTTCTAGGTAGAAGACCAAAAGGATAAAACTCAAGGGAAGATTCATTTATAAATTCATCAAAGATAGGTGTTTCTTCCAAAGTCTTTACGGTTTCAACCCCTTTGGCAATAGGTGGGTTACTTTTAGAACGGGGAGCCTTTGGAACGTGAACGAACTTAGGCTCCCTCTTTGCCGGAGTTTCTACCTTTTTGGTTTTGATCGAGGAGAATGTAGTTCCTAAGGTATCAAATATTTCCTCAATCTTTTCCATCCTAGAAAAGTCAGAATCATGGAATTTGACGGTCTCCAAAATTTTGAAAATTTTATGCATGGAGCTATCAAGTCTATTCAAATTCCCTTGGATCTTACGATCCAACTCATTCATCTTATTAGTGCTTGGCATCTCTAGATCTATTTTTTCAAGTTTTTTCATAATGTGAGCTAGGGTGATGTCCTCTTGAATGCTAACAACAGGGGGGACTCCCAACAAGATTTTCAATAATACTAAGAGACTCCCAAACTGGGGCCTCCAGGAAATTCCCATTGATAGCAGTATCTAGAATAAACCTATTCCAAGAAGTAATTCCAACATAAAAATTTCTAAGTAGGATAGTAGTAGGTTGCTTCTTGGTGGCTCTTTTTTGTGAATCATTAATTCTATACCAAGCATCTTTCAAACTTTCCCCACCTCTTTGTTTAAAGGTGAGAACTTCTGCCTCGTCAAAGACAAAAGGACCCAACATAATGACAACTAAAGAACAAGATAACTATTTTTGTGATTTTCGATAAAAAGAACTAAAGCAAAAATGAAAGGTAAACTAACAAGACTAAAAAGCAAAGGTAAAAGATAGCATGCAACTACCCTATCGTGAAGAGTGGAGTCCCCGGCAACGGCGCCAGAAAATACTCCTTGATGGGCCTCGAACCCCTCGTTGGTTACCCCAAGTGGAAGGTGTAAGATGCAGTATTGTAGAAGTGTTTTCCCCTAGCAAAGATGCCAAGGATCAATTCCCCAGAGACTCCTAGGTTCAACAAGTAGGTGTCAATTGCTACGGCGCCAGATTAGTAGCAATCAACGTGGACCTGCACACGGATACAAATAACTTTGCTCCCAACGAGTACAGAGAGGTTGTCAATCTCTCCGGCCTTGTAGTTCACAAAGGATTAAAAGCAATGATAGTAGTGATAGATAGTTTTTGCAATAGTAAATAATAACGGAAAGTAAATAGTGGATGTGATCAATGATGGTAATATGGACCGGAGTCTCATGATGTTCACTAGTGATGTCTCTCTCCCAAAAGACGATAAAACAGCTATGTGAGGTAAACAAATTACAGCTGGGCAATTGACAGGACCACGAACGCAAACCAATGTTGACTACATTGCAAGAAAGGTTGAGGTTCAAAGCATGGGCGGTAAGCTAAAGTAAGTAGACCGAAATCCATCAATATCTACTACTAATCATCCACCTTGAGATATCTATCCAGAACATCTCGCTGGTATTAAGTTGCGAGTCCCACCCATAGTGTAAACTCAATGCAACAGACAACTGCATTAAAAGAACTTTGCGTAAAGTAAACAATCCTTGCACCCGCGGGCACAAGCACCGTTGTTTTCCCCCTTGTGGCAACAGCACATCCCCTAGACTCATGTTTCTGTCACTCAAGCTAGTCATCGAGGGGCATGAACCCACAATCAAGCATAACGTTCCCTCTTGGAGTCACTACCTACTACTCGGCCAAAGCAATAAGTAACAACGGAGAACATGCAAGAATTACTTATGAACTAAAATATAAAAGAGGTGAATCAAATATATTACTCAAGATCAATCTGAACATAATCTCATAATCCATCGGATCCCAGCAAACTCAACATAGCAACAGCATAAGGATTACATAGGTGCCTCGATCA
>LR738715.1:192747653-192774491 GCA_902687465.1 Secale cereale | reverse complement strand
ATATATATATATATATATATATATATATATATATATATATATATTCTCTCCCTTCTAACATGGTATCAGATCGGGTTTTCGTCCGGCCGCACCGAGGTCGTAGTGTCGCGGCGCGGGGTCAACTGCCACACCGAGGCCGTCCGCTCCAGGCCGTCCTCGAGGTGGCACCGACCCTCGTGATGCCGCTGCGTCGCCCCGTCGGGGCGTAGCGAGCGTGGCACGCGATCCCTGCAACCGCTGTGAGGTCTTCCCCACCGTCGCCCCGACCTGGCCATCGCCGCTAGGTCGCCCCTTCGGGTCGTAACGCTGCGGCCTGCGGTCCACCGCTGTCCACGCATGTTGACTTTCACGTGATATGCGCCGCGCCGTCTCCCTTGGCGCGGGAACGTCACCGTCCGTGCCGGTCTTCGTCACGCTGTCGGGTTCATTATCGCCTACTTCGTGCACCGCCGCCACGCTCCTTCTCTAGCCGCCGCCGCCTCCTCCTTAGGCCGCCGCCGCGGCTGCTCTTCTTCCGCGGCTCCACGGCGACTACCTCGACACCGGCGACCCCCGACTCGACACCGACCACAGCGTTCTTCGCACGGCTACCTCGACTACGGCTACACCACCTACGCTCTCGGCTACCTCGATAAACGGCACAAAGGGCTATCGTCTTACTTGAGCAACCTCGTCGGTTTCCACTCCAGCCACGACTCCGCGATGCATCAACTGTTACGACTGTGGGGGGTGTCTGTCGGCTTTCCTTCAGATTCTTCTCCAGCCTCACCGTCTGCGTCGTTACTGTTGTGACTGCGAGGGGATGTTGAGTATTATGTTTAGTTAGGAAATATGAGATAGACTAGGATATATTCCGGCTTGTCTTGTACTCCAAGTTGACCATGTACTCCTATATATATGCCCACAAGGCTCAAGCAATACAACAACTATTCCACCAAAACCCTTCTCTACCTTCTAACAGAACCCATTGCTCGTCGTGTTTGCAGCACCCTTTGTATGTTGCCTCGTGTGTGTGTGTTATGGTATCGCGTTGTCTGGTTGGGTTGTACTCCCTCCGTTCCTAAATATTTGTCTTTCTAGGGATTTCAACAAGTGACTACATACGAAAGAAAATGAGTGAATCTACACTCTAAAATATGTCTACCTACATTCGTATGTTGTAACCATTTGAAATATATAGAAAGACAAATATTTAGGAACGGAGGGAGTATGTTGGATGTTTCTTTATATATGAAGTGAGGCGAAAGTCTTTTTGGTAATCCTTTAATCACACTCCATTTTTCTTCTTCTTCTTCTTCACCCACGGTGGTCCTGTACTCCTGTTTTCACCGGTGCCCCGCTCGGAGTTCATACAGTCGACACCAGCGATCGAACGAAGAGAAAAATGTGTGAACGCGATGAGTGGTTATTGCACGCCATTTGTATGCTTCCTGTCCCTAACCCAACCCCTAGCCAGGCCACCCAGTACAAGAGACAGCAAAATCAATGGGCACGCCCCCCGTTTGTCTTCCCTCGCTGATGAGAGCAGCTGAGCGGGCAGCGGATATGCGGCCATGGCGCCGTGAATGTCATGTGGAGGGTGCAACGCTGCTGCATGGCCAGGCCCGCGTGGAGACCTTTTCCGTGATCGACTCCCACGGGCGAAGCTGCAGCACAGCTCTTCCAACCGATTTCTCTCACGCCTTCATTGCGCCATTAACTCCGCCTCACCACCTCAACTACTCACTCACTCACTCCCCGCTCCCCCACTTAAACCCCCCTCCGGCCTCCCCTCATTCCCGTCCCTCCCACTGCTCACCGATGCCATTGCCAGCCTAGCCAGCAGCCTTCCACGACCTTCTTACCTAGATCCGCCGCCGCGCCACGCCACGCTACGTGCCGGAGAAGATTGACCGAGCCGCGCTTTCGCTTGGCCTTTGCTGATCGGCGATGGAGATGCAGCTCGCGGCCGTGCTCGCCTCGCTCGCCCTCGGCGGCGCTCTCGTCGTGCTCTTCTTCGGCAAGTGGTGGCAGCCGCTGGCCGACGGCGACAAGCGCGTCAAGGAGCTCGACGGCGCCGTAGAGGCCCTGCTGCAGCTGCGGGCCGACGTGCTCAAGCAGCTGGACGGCGCGCCGGAGCCGGAGCAGCCGCGCGCGTGGCTGCGGCGCGTGCAGGACGCGCAGGACGAGGTGGCGTCCGTCAAGGCGCGGCACGACGCGGGGCAGCTCTACGTCGTCCGCCTCCTGCAGTACTTCCTCACCACGGGCCCCGTCGCCGGGCTGGCCGAGAAGCAGCTCAAGATCGTGCGCGCGATCCAGGAGCAGGGCGCGGCGCTGCTCGAGGCCGCGCTGGCCACGCCGCAGGCGCCGCCGCCGCTGCTCCTCCAGCCCGAGGAGCTGGAGCTCCCGCCCGAGACGGGGTCCGCCAGGGCGTACCTCAACGAGGCGCTCCGCTTCCTCGGCGACTGCGACGCCGCGCTCGGCGTCTGGGGCGCCGGCGGCGTGGGCAAGACCACGGTGCTGAAGCGGGTGCGCGACGTGTGCGGCCGCGTCGCTCCCTTCTTCGACCACGTCCTCCTCCTGGCGGCCTCCAGGGACTGCACGGTGGCGAAACTCCAGAAGGAGGTCGTGGCCGTGCTCGGCCTCCGCGACGCGCCGACCGAGCAGGCGCAGTCCGCCGGGATCCTGAGCTTCCTCAGGGACAAGAGCTTCCTGCTCCTGCTGGACGGCGTATGGGAGCGCCTGGACCTGGAGAGGGTCGGCATCCCGCAGCCATTGGGTGTGGTGGCCGGTCGGGTGAGGAAGGTGGTCGTGGCGTCCAGGAGCGAGGCGGTGTGCGCGGACATGGGCTGCCGCAAGAAGATCAAGATGGAGTGCATGAACGAAGACGATGCGTGGAGCCTGTTTGAAGCGAACGCCGGCGAGGAGGCCATCGGCGGCAACCCCCAAATTTCCACACTTGCAAGACAGGTAATCACTCGTTGCATCTTTGCCTACTTTGGAAAACTCGGATTTGCTAGTTTTTCTCTGTCTGTTAGCCGCTTTCTCCTGAAACAGGAGTGCAGATTTTGTGCACATGGACGTGTGGCAACTGCAGCTTTTGCGCACATGGATAGATATGGGGCACGCACAATCGTTTGATTTGAGAAATTCAAAGGGCCAATTTAAATGTCTTCAAATCTCCAAACAAATTTTGATGAGAAATTGTCAGATGAAGCGTCAGTTGTGAATTGATAAAAATAAATAGGAGTATCTGTTTTGTGCTATGCAAAAGATAGAAAAATTGTGGTAGAAACGGTTATAAGTTCGTACAATTCCCATTCTGTTTACAAAGTAGTATGAACAAGTCGACATAGTTTTGAGTTGTCAAAAAAAAAAGTCGACATAGTTTTGGACCAAAATGTACAGATCCACATTTTATACACCCATTTATTGATGTGCTTGCCCATGCTTTCCCCCACTTTATAAACCAATAGTGATGCTGGCTCAGAAGTTAGAAATTCACCCCAAAAGGAATAACATGAACAGATCTTATTCAACGGATTTCAGTATTGTTAGCTAGCTTTATTACTTTGAAATATTAGTTATATGAACCCATTTTGATCATACCTTGAGAATTACTAGGTCGTGAACGAGCTTATTCCCCATAGGGATTACGCAAGGATTAATATGCGAATCTCCCAACAATCAACCTGAAAATATGTAGAAGCTTGAGAAGGGCGTGCTCGTGCACACATCTCATTTTTCCAAGAAGTGAAAACGCTCCGAAACACATCCATTGATGCACCCAACCATCTTCATTGCAAAGTCTGGGCTCCAAAAGGCCCAAAAAAAACACATCCAAAAGGCATGAACTCCCAAGGGAGGAACAGAGGAGTTCGGTACCCGAACCTTGCTATGTTAGTTGTGGCTGAGGAGGAGAGGAACTGGCTGGAGTTATGGGGGTTGTTTGGATTGCGGGTACCAAATGTGGGCTCCCATTACTCGCAAAATCAACCAATATTTTGGTAGGGCGGCTCGCGGGGGATAAAACTTGCCTGCTCCCTCCTCATGCTCCCATCCGTGCTCCCACTTCATCCTACGGCTGTCCTTCTTCCTTTTTACTTTCTAATCTAACCATCTCCCCCCCTTATTTTAAGGGGGTGGGGCCGGGCCTTATTTTGCTCCAATCAAATCAAGCCACGTACGCGGGAGCACGGATGGGCACACGTGAGGGGAGCAGGCAAGTCTCGTCCGCTCGCGGGCTATCGTAGAATAAGTATCTTCTGGATTCTACCAAGTATTGCCTCTGTCAGTGTTTATTAGTCCCCATTGTATTTTGCGTCATAATTTGACCAGGTATTTGATTAGCAGAATCTAATGCATGTCATAAAAAATTATATTTTTGGATTCATATTTAAACTTAGTTTCTAACTATATTATTTTTGTTACAAATGATTTATATTTTATTAGTTAAAATCATGATCAAAATATGACTCAAAACACGAGTGGGGGCTTGTGTAGGATGAATATGATTACCGGATAATCAGATATTGGGTGTGGAAACAATTCTATGACTCCCGAATGAAAAATGTAGTGACACAACCTACAAAATAGTGACCTCATCTAGCTTTCTGCACGTTGTTATACGGCATGTAATTTCCAATCAGCTGGTGATTTTTATCTGCGACTGAGATGTTCAGATTAGTTCAGAAGAGCATTTGATTTCTTCATAAACATTTCTACCTAAATCTCTAATAGCTTTGCTCTACTGCTAAACAGGTGGCCGCAGAATGCAAGGGCCTGCCTCTCTTCCTCACCACCGTCGGCCGTGCCATGTCCAACAAACGTACAGCAGAGGAGTGGGGCGATGCACTCGACAAGCTCAAGAAGCACGCTCTCGTCAAGTTTTGCTTCGACAGCCTTGAGAGCGACACGGTGAGGGAGTGCCTCCTGACCTGCGCGCTCTGGCCAGAGGACCACAGCATCTCCAAGGACGAGCTCGTGCAGTGCTGGATCGGCCTCGGCCTCCTCCCCAAGTACGACGACGTCGACGAGTCGCTCCGGTTCGGGCACAAGGTGGTCTCCATCCTGGAGTCGGCGCGCCTCCTGGAGCAGGGCGACAACCACCGGCACAACATGTGCCCTTCCGACACGCACGTCCGGCTCCACGACGTGGTCCGCGACGCGGCGCTCCAGCTCGCGCCCGGCAAGTGGCTGGTCCGCGCGGGCGTCGGGCTCAGGGAGCCGCCCCGCGACGAGGCGCTGTGGCGCGACGCGGAGCGCGTCTCGCTGATGCACAACGCCATCGAGGAGGCCCCCGCCAAGGCCGGCGGCGCGCTCTCGGACGCGCAGCCGGCGTCGCTGATGCTGCAGTGCAACCGCGCCCTGCCGCGGAGGATGCTGCAGGCGATCCAGCATTTCACCAGGCTGACGTACCTGGACCTGGAGGACACCGGCATACTGGACGCGTTCCCGATGGAGATCTGCTGTCTGGTCAGCCTCGAGTTCCTCAACCTGTCCAGGAACCGGATCCTGTCGCTGCCCATGGAGCTGGGCAGCCTGAGCCAGCTCAAGTACCTCCACCTGCGCGACAACTACTATATCCAGATCACGGTGCCTCCGGGCCTGATCTCGCGGCTCGCGAAGCTGCAGGTGCTGGACCTGTTCACCGCGAGCATCGTCTCCGTCGCGGACGACTACGTGGCGCCGGTCATCGACGACCTCGAGAGCAGCGGCGCGCGCATGCCGTCGCTCGGCATCTGGATGGACAACACCGGCGACGCGCGGAGGCTGGCGCGTCTGGCGCCGGGCGTGTGCGCCCGGTCGATCCACCTGCGCAAGCTGGACGGGGCGCGGACCCTGGAGCTGCTGTCGGCGCAGCACGCGGCGGAGCTCGGGGGCGTGCAGGAGGGCCTGCGGGAGCTGGCGGTGTACTCGTCCGACATCGAGGAGATCGTGGCGGACGCGCACGCGCCGAGGCTGGAGGTGGTCAAGTTCGGGTTCCTCGCGAGGCTCCGCGTCATGGAGTGGTCCCACGGCGCGGCGTCCAACCTCCGGGAGGTGGCCATCGGCGCGTGCCACGCGCTGACGCACATGACCTGGGTGCAGCACCTCCCTTGCCTCGAGACACTCAACCTCAGCGGCTGCAACGGCATGACGAGGCTGGTCGGCGGCGCCGCGGAGGGGGGCAGCGAGGCGGAGGAGGTGGTGACGTTCCCGCGGCTGAGGCTGCTGGCGCTGCTGGGGCTGCCGAGGCTGGAGGACATCCGCGTCGGCGGCGGGGAGTGCGCGTTCCCGGAGCTGCGGAGGCTGCAGACCAGGGGGTGCTCGCGGCTGAGGCGCATACCGATGCGGCCGGTGGCCGGCGGGCAGGGCAGGGTGAGGGTGGAGGGCGACAAGCACTGGTGGAACGGGCTGCAGTGGGCGAGCGACGACGTCAAGGCCTGCTTCGTTCCGGTGCTGCTCTGAGCCTCTCGCGCTCACCGAATTGGAGTTTTGGCGCGTCCTTCCTGTTTGATTGATGGTGGGGGATCGAGATTCAGTGACTTGCTAGTCACAAGTCACCGATGAACAGTACGGTGACTGCCCCCCTCTCCACACCGTCCGATCTGAAATCGACGGACAGATCCGCATGAACAGTACCCGTTCTACAGTGCATTCTCTACAGTGTTTTCCACAGTGTTTTCTGCTGCAGTGCCGTCTGCAGTGTTTCTGCTACAGAATTCAATCTGAACCGCCCTCCCCTGATCCAACGGCTGGCCGCCCGCCAGTCACGGCGTGAGGCCAGTCACTGGATCCCTGTCCGATGGTGGGTGATAAATAAGTCGGGCGGTACCGCGGTAGGATGGACAGGAACAACGAACAAAGCATACATGTAATTTTTTTGGAGTTTATTTTGAGAAGACAAGGAGATTGGTTTGGGCTTTCTTTTCCTAGTTTCGGGTTTCTTGTATTCCGTTATCAATCAGTTGAAGTAAAGAATTCGATACTACTCCCTCCGTTCTTAAGAATTTCTAAAAAAAACATATATTTAGGAACAGGCAGTAGCCTCAATCCTGATGTGTATACATTTTTTTTTCTAAAACATGTCTTGGCATGTCTTTTTTTTTCTAAAACCTGTCCTGGCATGTCTTTCTTTTCTTTTAAAAAAGCTAGCACAGTGGCCTTGGCAAATGAGAGGGATATTGTCGTATTGTGTGAAATTTGTGCCTAGTTGCACAAAAATGTATTTAATAATATTTTATTTACAAACGTATTAGGACCGGAATATCATCAAAGAACTAGCGATGGCGTGGAAGTTAGATGTCCATGTGCTAGAACAATAAGTTGGTTTTAAGATCTTGTGGTTTTAAGTTTAGCCTACCCTAACTTTATTGTTGTTGTTAGGCTGATGTTTTTCTTCTTCTTTGAAATGTGAAAGATTGATTCCTATCCTACATAGGAATAAGAATCAATTCCTATACGGAACTGCTATACGGACGATTCAGTCTGCACGGCAGCCAGACGACGCCAAATCCAGCCGTCCACTGCATTTTGATGACATGAATGGACAAAGTGACATGCCCTATCGTCCAGAATTCGTCCACACAATGTCGTGTGCGTAGCAGCGCTCATTCCTATAAACCAAAGGACTCTAACAAAATCCCTTTGAAATTATATCCTACTATACAATTCCTACAATTATCCTACAAACCAAAGAAGGCTAGGTGGTGGCCTAACTCCTTGTCTTTTTCCTTGGCTTCATGACAATGCATGGGAATTGTGCCAGCGACCCTAGGGTCCAGTTTACAGAGATCTTAAAAAGCTCAAAGAAAACGAGAGTACCGTATTGTATATTGGATGTACTAACATCTCACACTGGCGCTTCCAACAGCAAAGCTCTTGTCTTTGGCGACCAGCAAACGGAAGGCTAAAAACCTGTAGTTTTGAAGCAAGGGATGAGCGCGGAAGCCGTTGCGGGGATTGGATTAGTTTGCTTGTTGAAATGACATAAAGCGCGAACCAACATCCGTGATACGAAAACCAAAATAAGAATGAGGAAGAAAAATATATCGTGATGTACAAAGCCGGTGGTTAGGAAGATGCCCCATTGTCCATGGTCTTGTAAAGAATCCAGTAGATCATCCTCATGGAGGAGGCGAGGGGCGCACAAAAGGAGGTAGACCTTCGGTGTCACCTTGGGGGGAAATCCACCAAAGCAGGCTTACGTCAACTAAAGCAATTGCATCTGGAGCACTTATCGGGGAAAATATAATAAATAATGACCTATGAGGGGATTTTTTTTTCTCACTATTGTTCCAATTTTGTAGTAGGAGACGGACTCAAAGTCAATAGATTCATGTCTTTCTCTATAGAAATAGGCTTGGTCAAGTGCTTAAAAAAGAGGTGACACGAATGATTTCAATGAATTGCTATCTCCTTTTCTATAGAAATAGGCTTGGTCTAGTGCTTAAAAAAAGGGTGACCCGAATTGCTTTCAATGAATTGCTATTTGGTCAAATTGGAACAATTGGATTCAAGAAGACTGAACGAAGAGAGCCACCCATGATCGATTGGATTCGGCAGATAAACTTCCTATCTGACCTATCAATCAAAGAAATGTTCTAGTTCCGCAATACGAGCTTGATTGTCTGTCTGAGACAGTAGATTTCTTGGTTATATGAGACGGAGGGAGTATCAGTTCAGATACCCTTCGTAACAAAGAATATGTCAAGCGCGCGCGCGCACACACACATCTCCCTGCTTAGAATCAAAATCATGACTACAGTAAACACGCTACTTCTTAACCGCGTCACGCCCCGGGGTAAAATAATTAGATCTCTCAGTGGTATTACATGATTTGAATAATTTCCTGTACAAAATGACGGAATATCGAGAGTACAAAAGCCTCGGTTTTGTACTTCGGTAACGCAAATAAGAACATTTGCTACAACAAACATTTTCTATGCACACTTCAATCAAACTAAAAGCTAAGCTCACATGTCACGACCGCACAATAAGAAAAACAATCAACAAATTTAGAACCTTTTGGAAGGAAATGTGCTCCGGCCCTTCTGGCATTGCACACGTACTCCGTAACATTTGGCAACGGTAGAACACACTCCGGATATTTTCACTGATAACTGTGCTGCCTTCTCTTGGTTAGCCCCAGACAAATTATTCCATGATGTTCCACGCAGGTCTCCATGCTGCAAAATGACCTCTACCGCCTGTCCGGGGCAGATTATACCAGCTGCTGGAGAAACCTGTGTTGAAGACATGTTTCACTCAGTGCTCAAAGATTAAACATTAAGCTCATTGTTGAACAAGCATCAATTAGCAGAACCATCTTACAGTAATTAGATTGTTCAAAAATGAAGTGAACCGACATAAGCAGTCAGGGCAAGGCAACCCACCTTAAGCCAAGTAGGGAAACCGGCAGAATCTGTGCCAGAAGAAGTTGGTGCTTGGCCAGTGATCTCAAAACAAGCTCTGTCTTCTCGACTTCTGTTTTGTAGTTTCAAAACATAGGGAGTTTGGTCTTGCAGAATGATGTCATCACTACTCACATTTGCTTCAGGCAATGCTTTTAGCCCCTGAAGCAAGTGCAAAACTTTCTTATTTGAACTCATTATCTCCCCATATTTCTTCCTCATTGTCTGTTTGTCGACACGTGCAACATCCAAATTGAACAAGCATTTTACAGGTTTGTGATCACTGTCTGTTGCTTCCATGCAAGAGTCGTACCTGGAAATATAGAATAATACAGTTCCATAAGGTTGATCTACTAACAGAAAAATGGATGCTACGTACACAGGACAAAAAGACAGCTATAGATAAAACCTGATTTATATTGTATAGCTCAAACCATCTGTCCGATTGGACATCTGTTTTCACCACTGACTTCGTGACAGTGCTTTAAAATAAGATCTCAGTTGACTATGTTTTGAGAAACCTTTTTTGGACTCTTTTGTTGCCAGACAGTAATGCATTAGTTGCCACCCTATTTTGTAACAAGTCACCACATGGCAATTTTAAACTGATCCAGTGGCACTTTATAAATTGTCAGGTGGTAACACTGAAGGCAAAAAAGAAAAGTCATCAAAACATACCAACATGGGGTCTGGTTTTTAAGCTCTCGTCAAAACAAAGCCAACGGTGAAGACGGATCATAAATGATCTTTATATTTAAAAGTTAAAATGTTTTAACTTTCGAGTTACATGCATGCAAATAGCAAAATGAGAGATGGACTGGTGGAGGAAACGTCATGCTCTAGGACAATCGATCACATGTTCACGCGTTATTTGTGCCCTACCCCAACTAATATTCTTTATCCAGTGAGATAATCAAAACAACAAATGACTTACAGTGATACTGAACAAACCACAGGACAATCCAAAGAACACTCGGTTCCTGAACTAGCTCGGCTGTCACGGTATAGCACTCGGTCACACCAGGCAGGAATGCGTTTCTTCTCACTACAATCATACCCTACAATAAGAGAAAAGTTTCTTCAAATGAAGTGTTCAGGAATCAGGAGTTCAGGAGTATTATCAACTCATAAGGATCAAATTGGTACCGTATGTAACATTATTGCTATGATACGCACACACTAATGTAACTAGAGGTTTCCCTTGTTACACCCCCCAAAAAATGTACTACTTTTGATGCAGATCAATGATATACCAGTGGCCGGGTTATACGTCCACTCCCTAACCAAGCGAGCTAGCCTCACTTCTTATCATTACATCAACTTCCTCTGGTTGTTACCAGATTACAGTCTCATACCCTTCTAGAAATTTTACTTTAGCATTCTCATTCATCTACATACATGCTATATAACGTTAGTACATAAAGTCGTCTCCAACCTCGCAAAAAGAAATCCTCTCCGTGCAAATCAGCACCTCTAACCGTGAAGACCAGATGCACAAAAAGTAAGGATACCATTTAATCTTCTATTGAACGAAAATGCCATTTTCAAAGTTTTTCAGAAAAGGTGGGGGCTACTGAAGCAGGCCTCACGCAACTATCATCAGAATAACTATACCTGATAAGCCAGCTTTGTGTTTCTCAAATTTGTAAGTAGGTGGGAATTGGAAATCTCCTTCACGTAATCCCTGGAAGACTCTCCCAGATCTCATTTCTGCTCGCAGCTGGTCATTCTTCCTCAGCCAGTCAAAGCGTCTCCGGGAAACCAACCCCATCGCCTCTTCATAAGAAATATCGTAAAGCCGGTAATTGAAGTCACCAAGAAAGACAATCATGTCCGTATCTGACAGCTCAGGCATTCTTGATCCCTATCATAGCAACATTTTGGCAATGTTTACAATCTCAGATAATGGATCTAAAAACAACTCTATCAACTGCAGAAATAAAATGAAGGGAGCAACAACATACATTTGCTTGAAGAAGCTGACCGGCAGAACCAGAAACTGCAACATGAAAAGAAGTTGAGGAACAGTGTGTAAGATTAAGTTCTGAATTCTTGACACGTTTCTTCATTGTGATTAGCAAGGTTGTCCAGACATTTATAAATTTGTATACCATCATGCAGAAAGTTAACGAGAAGATTGAACAATTACTTGATGTTGTCAATAATCCACTTGAAGGGGTGGCAAAGGCCATTGTTCTAAAGACATGGTCAAAGTCTTCATTCCGCCGGCTAACAGCTTCCATATGTGCAGCGAAATGACAATTTATAAAGCAAATGCTTCTATCATGTATTCTCATCCTCAATCCGACTGCTCCCTGAGACAGTGAAGTACATTACAAAATGTAGTAAACTAAGTTGAACTAAAATGAATCTATGATGCTGCTTCTATACCCCCCCCCCCCAAAAAAAAACTAAATTACACGAATATTTAAGCAGAATTGTGCCATGCCTACTCAGCATCCCGTAACAACTGCCCAAAGGCAGCCATGCCCAACCAGGAAGCATGAGCAATGTGCATAGTCCTGTCCAGGAGGGATACATCGGCGATGCAGGACACATCAAGAGGATATACGACTCGATTCGGTTCCAGTTAAGTTTAGATCAGGTATCGCAAGATTATATCCCTAGTTTTAGTTAATTGCATCTGTTAGAAGTAGAGATGGAATCAGTATGCTAATAGGGCTGCCTCATCTATATATGAATTATGAGGTGCCTATAAGTACTCTCCATGCCCCTATCATCTCTTCTACACAGATCTTGATACACCTGCATGTATAGGACTCGACCGTCTTCCGTCACTGAAAAACTATGCTCGTGACAATTTGGCAACAGGAGCAGCCCCTGATATGGCCGTGGCGGCTCCTGGTCAGATCAAGGTACAGATGGCAGCGACAATCTTTCTAGCCAGATGGCTGCTATCGGAGAGGCTGAACCAGACTAACGAGATCAATACCAAGATCAGCAGGAGGACCAGCAGCAGTCCGCACAGCTGCTATCAACTGAATAGAAAGCACATGGCGAGATCATCATAGTGGTATCCTCTCACTCAGAACTTGTTCCCCTGGGGGCATCCTGGCAGATCCAAAAGCTGTGCATGGCTTCTCTCTGCTACCAGACAATGCTGCCACCTCCATAGAATACACTGCAGACTGGACTGCACCACATCTACAAGTACTTCTCGACGTTCGATGGAAAGGAAGATTGTTACCCTAGCTGAACTGCCACAAACAACCTTTAGGAGATGATGGACAGGAAGGTATGGCTAGTGTCCTATCACGTGACGGGGGCTGCACAAACATGGTACCACCACATGGATTGACATGACAGTGTCCAAACTGGAAGGACTTCACCTAGCTTTTCAACACCAGTGTCAGGCCGTCCCTACTAGCAATTCCCTCATGGAATTAGTGTCTCTATGACGAAGTGGCTCGCTGTGTCAGTTCCAGGAAGCAATTTCTGACACTGGTACATGGCAGATCATCTGACAGAAAAGAAGCAGATCCAACTCTTCACCATCAGATCACAGGAGCCGCTGTGAAAAGATATCAAGGTACAGGCACCCGAACATTAGAAATGGCCATAAGGCTACCGTGCATGTCAACCTGATTGCCATGCCTGCCGCAGTGGGCTCCCGTCTGGTAAGCAATAGTCGTCGAAAAACAACCTGCTGCTAAGCTGGGCAATTCGCCTGTCATGGGAGGTGCAGAAACTACAATCACTGCACCACATGCTATGGTCCACAGCTGCACTGGGAATTTCGTGCCAGCACGCGGCGGGGACGCAAAGGCTTAAGCGTCCCAATGGTCAACAGCAAGCAGATGGCTTGCACCAGCCTTTATATTAGCACCCTAATCTCTTCATCGTGAAGCTATCGCCACGGTCTCTATGCGATCCCATTAGGCAGCTTTGACATGGTATACGTAACACATAGTTCACAGCAAGATTTTGGGGCTTCACGCCTAATATCTAGAGCAAGTTGTGTTTACACAAGAAAGGAGTTGGGCATATATAACAACCAGCAGAGAACGTTCCCTTAAATCAAACATTACTTAAAAATAAATGGCTGATGAGTATGATGGCAAAATGGTGAGCTGAAATAAAAATTATATTGACATTTGACATTAAGTCACAAACAACATGTCTAAGTTACCTGCTATGAATAAGAAAGAATATATTAATAGGACAACAAAAGTACCTTGTTGCCAGAAAGAATACATTAACAAGACAACAAAAGTACCTTGTTGCCAATAGCGCGCCCTAATCCACATGCTACTGCAGCATTGTCGATATCACCGACAAAATGCTTAAGATTTGTTCTTACCCTGAGAAAACAAAAAAAAAACTCAATAACTTCTACAATTATGAAGAAAAAAGAAGAAGGATAAATACTGAAAACTAGTCCTAAACAGATTACCATACAGCGGTAAGTAACCCAGCCATCTGCCTTGAACCAACACGCTCAAAAGAGTGACCTTTCAAGATTTGCCCAATAGCATCCAACCACCACTCCCCGTTTGGGCTTCCCTCTAGTCCTACCTAAAGTCAGTGGAAATTATATCAGAATTACAGCTAGCAAAAAATAGCATATACTACCTCTGTAAACTAATATAAGAGTATTTTTTCTATATTTATGTTTATTAATATTCTAAAAAAATAACATGGGAATTAACTCTTAACAGGTACTCCCTCCGTTCCAAAATATACGGCATATAGATTTTCATAAACCAAGCTTTGAAAAGTTTATAGAGAAAAATATCTACATCTACAATACCAAACAAATATCATCAGATACATCATGAAATATATTTGTACACTGTATTTATTTGGTATTATTGACGTTGATATGTTTCTCTATAAACTTGGTAAAGCTTGATGAAAGCTACTTTTTGGCAGAAGAAAATGCACTATGTTTTGGAACAAATGTAGTAAACAAACCACCTTTTCCCAATGGCTTCGTGGCACAGGGCTCGCATACCTCCAATTGAAAGCAAGTCATTTGATATAGAATAGCATCTCATCAAACAGGATTGCGAGTAAATTTCTATTCAAGCTCAAAAGGTTGCACAACAAGGCAATATATTCAACTATTCATGCCACAGAAATTGCTAACTAACCAGTTGATCACAAAATATTCCAACATTCTGGTTTTGTGTACGTTGCCACAGTCTGACTGGCCCTCAGTAATTATGTGTAAAAACAATGATGTAATAAACGACGAAAACCTAATTTTTTTTAACTCATCGTTTTTACCGTTTCTTTAGCCGCCGACATTGCAAGGAAACCAGCGCCCATCTCCACCTCTTGCAATCCAACTACTACTACCCCAACCTCTTGTGTTGGGAATTTCAGCCAAGCTCTTAGTGACTCATAAGATGCTTTTTCTTGCCCAACATTCCAAGAACATACTAACACCTTCATGTATTCAATGTTTTTGTATGATGTCTCTTTCTCCATCAATTCAGAACGCAAAATGCTGTCAGCAGGCCCTGGAGATGATATATTCCATCCACGGACTCCCCCATGACCAGCTAATGTAAATATATATGAACTTCCGACAGACATACTCAGAATTGGACTACTATGTGCAATCCATCCTCCCAGCAAGTTGCCATCCAGGTCCAAGAGCTGGATGTTGCCATCCATGTACCCCACCCACAATCTTGTGCCAAAGTTGAAAATACTTTGAACAGAAGATGAATGATGCTGAAACTCTTGCAAACGATTACCACTGCCATCCCATTGAGCAACTGAGCCATTTGCAGATCCTGTCCAGATCATCCCATCCATTGACATTACTAATGCTTCTATTCTTCGAGTATCATCTCCAAATCCTGCTTTAGCAGCAACTCGCCGAACTGCATCAGCTGCTCCCATCAAAGCATTCCGTGATCTCTGGAAAAAATTAACAGGACTGCGAGCTTTCTCTTTCTTCGGAGAGGAGAAAAGGTTTTGTTTTGTTTCATAGCCATATGGACCCTGAGCAGATAAGACATCAAAACGAGTATCAACTTGGCCATCCACATTTACCACTTTCAGGAGCTCCTTAGTGCGAGAATCCCTATACGGCAAAATAGAGAACAAGAATAAACACAAATATATGAACAGCTGGACTAATGTAAGCAAAATGCAACAGTAACAGGTGAATGGACACATGAAGTGTACCAGAGTGCAAATGAGAGGTAACCAGCACTCCATACTTTCGATCTGGAATTGTCAGACAATAGAAGTTTTACATCTACGGAAGGTAAGGGGCAGGCCCCTCCGTCACTGACCATGGTCCAAAGGTCAATGAATGATCTTTCAACTAAAAGGGAGGCCTTACACTTTTCTTCTCTTTCTAAAGCAAGAGATTTCTCAATTGCTTCTCCATTCCATACTTTAATTATTCCACCTTCAGATCCAGACCATAAATCACCTATGATTGATGCAAACAAGATCAGAATTGAACTAGTCCAACTGCAATTAGCTTGTTCAACAATATGAGTTCTAACTGCTGAAAATAGTATAACTATGAAGAAGAATCATGAAGTTGCAAGCAGCAAGCCACCATCTTAAACATATAGGCTACCTGAACAATAAATTTCAGTAGCTCATGCTGCGGATCTAATAGTTGCATGCCTTATCTGCCTTGTAGATTTCACTATCAATATTTGGTTGTGTTAAGATGGATGGCATAGTTTTATTAGCATAGCACAATAACTATATATATACAGTTCAGGACTTGTTGTTAATCTTCTAGTAATTCGGACAAAGAAGAATGGAAGCATGCCAGGACAAGTATTGGTACTTCGTCGACCAAAATTAAAATCTCTCCACATCAGATTGTCCTGGGGATGCTGATACTAGAGGGTGAACTCTGGGAGTTGGTTTGCGTAAGTAGCTGCATGCCCACTGCTGCCAATATGCTGCCAGAACCCTTTAACAAAAAAGAAACTTCTCCTAAGCTGTTAGCAAAGCTAGTTTGCTGTAACTGTGTGAAACAATTTTGTGAATCTAGTGCAAAAACTAGTGCGCTGAACAATGTGTCAAACTGTCTTTGGCAGGTGTACTGTTTGCATGTCTTCGCGGGAAATGAAATATCCCATTTTACAGCAAGCGTAATACAAGTCCATTTGGATCAGACTGACAGGTAATATTTCAGTTGTTGTGAAAACATAATCTCAAGTCAAATCATAACAAATTTCGTGAATTAACCTACCACCTCCCAAAGAAAAGTTCGAGGTTGTGGACTCTTGAGTTGCCCTTCACGACCTTGAACTTTTATGTTTGCATGTCTTATTGGACTCTTGAGTTGCCCTCCACAACCTTGATCACGACGGTCGAGCCATCGCCGAACTTGACGGTGCCGGGCACCGTCAGGTTCAGCTCCACACGTCACCATGTCGCTGGTCATGTGGTCCGACGCCCCGGTGCCGAGGTACCAGGCGGCGTCAGCATCCTCAGGTGATTGCATCAGGACCACCCACGCGTGCTCCTCGTTTAGGTAGAAGCCCTCCTTCCAGTTGCCATGGCAGCGTATTTCGTTGGCGTGGAAGGGGCTTGATGCGGAGCATCCCTCTAGCATCCCCATGGACATGCCACTTGGACCAATGACAAGAGCTCGTGCAAGGGCTATCGAAGATAAGGTGAACTCGCTCCTCTCCGAAATACCATTTTCACATCACGAGACATGGCTACTACCTAAGACGGAAACTCTATGCATGATCAGGTGCTTAGATGAAGGCCACGGCGCAGCTACACCTACTGGACGAGGTGGCAAGGACGGCAAGTTCAACGACCAAGAGGAGCTGCCCGAAGAGCTACAGGCTCCGGACGACCGGCCCGCACCGGACGTCCGACGATTCCCAGGCTCCGGACGACCGGCGACCACCAAACGACCGGCCTCCTTCGGACGTCCGTAATCCCACGACAGAACAAATTCACGGACATCCGAGGACTTCCGGACATCCGGTCCCTCCCGAGCCACCGGACATCCGGTGCCCAGCGGACGTCCGCTCCCTATGCGCGCCGTTTACTTCTGGGCCGAGGCCCATGTACCCCTTCGCCCCTCTAGACTATATATACTCTTTCACCTACCTCCTTTTAGGGTTAGCATTGTGATAGCTCAAAACCTAGAGCCTTGCTCATCCACTAGTGGTTCATCTCCTCGAGAGTGACTGCGGACCCTCTACGGAGAAGATCCACACGGATTCAAGACCTCCTCACGAGAAGATCCTACGGGATACCTCAAGACCTCCTCACGGAGAAGACTATTGCTACTTGTATCGTCCGTTGTTGACCGTGGATCATGTATCTCTTTATGTATCCGGATCTAGCACTTGTGTGATTACTTTCTTGTTGATTTGAGTGTTCCTCTTCCGCTTCCGTCGTGATTTTCCCTTTGTGTTCTTCGTGTTCATCGTGGGATTCCCTCCTTTCCGTGAAAGATCGGCCTAGATCGCGTTCGCCCCTCTAGACTATATATACTCGTGCAAGGGTTAGGGTTGACTCCTCGTTAAGATAGACGCCCTCCTTCCAGTTGCCATGGCAGCGTATTTCGTTGGCGTGGAAGGGGCTGCCATGACAGCATTTTCTGCTACCGTGGCAACGATCTGGCCCAAAACCCCTGCCATAGACGGCTGAGTGGTAAACGTAAGCGACATCTCCTCTATCATCAGCAGCACAAGATCTTCATCGTCCACCTGCACGATGTGAGCCTCTTCACGTTTCTTCTCTCAACAGTCGCGGGCCTACTAGCCCGCCTTGCCGCAGTAGTGGCATTTGTCATGGTCACCGGCGTTGCTGCTGCCTAGAGGCGTTCTTCCCCTTCGAGTTCCGGCCGCCACATCCACAGGCATTCCAAATACTATGGGCCATTTTCGGTGCTGGCGAAAGTGGGCTCTGTTTCCTACAAGTTGGTACTTCCTGAGGGCTGCCAGTTGCATCCAACATTTCATGTTAGCTAGCTGAAGAAACACCTAGGTCCCAAAGCAATTCCAAACACAACTTTACCTTTGCTGAATGTTGATGGCCCGATACTGGAAAAACTACTGGAGAGCAAGCTCATCCCACATGTCCAGGGCAACATCACTATTCCCGTGATTCAGTGGCGCGTCAAATGGAGGAACATACTGCTGGAAATGGCAACCTGAGCACTCCACATTTATCTGAAACCGTTTCAGACTTAAGGGACAAGTCTGAACTTCAGTAGGGAGAATTGTCATGCGCGATGCGTTCCCTTTGAAAACCTCATCTAATGCTGGCTACATTATCTGTAACTCACTTACTGTTTCGCGCCCATCTAGATCAACATAGGGCCCTCGTCTTTGATCCAACATCTCCCTTCAAAAATACTACTTCTGGGATGAACGTGCTGTCAGACAAGCTGCTTTACCATCCCTTGCATTTACCTGTTCTACTTTTCACTTTACTTACTTTCCAGACTATATAAACCAGGAAGGAAAACACTAGAAACCATCTTGTTCACTTTGCGTTAAACCCTAGCCACCTCTGTTCGACGCCTGGCCCCTATTTGCTCTTGTTAAGTTTATCTTAATTAACAATGGAGCAAAGTAGCTACATCTCTGCATATTCTTGTCGCGGCCTTGCTTCCATGTTGAATCTTGTGATCAGGCCATGATACCTCGTGGGAATACAAGTTACATATTCCTAACAGAAGTGATGTGTTGGAGGCTGGTTGCAGTGGCGCGCAGCACACAAATCCATGGGGCTGGTGATAGAAGTCTGTTGTGAAGTCAGAGCTCGAGGCATATCATGTTGAAGTGGCGGTTGATTGTGATGTGGGTCAGAGGATAACGGCATCAAGACAGGGAGGGCATGGGTTTGGACTTGGATCCATGGGTCTTAGTAGTCTGCCCTCACAGATTAGTAATGCTGGGCACTTCCTGATTCATGCAAATATTAAGTGGGAGAGCACAGAAACACTTCTCTAAACCAATAAGGTGGATAACATTATTACATTAGACCACATGGACAGGTCTGTGGTCAGTGTGACTAGATAGTTAGATGTAGATAACTGATTTTACAGGATCCATTGCATTGCTCGGACAGGGCTTTAAGTCAGATAGCTGTTTGCTTCAATTTCTAAAATTAATTATAATATTTCAGGTACAAAAATAAACTACATCAGTGATGGGCGTCATAGACACTGCTATATTCTACAATAAACTTAGCTATTCAGCGTCCCTCCTATGTTGATAAATTAATAGATTGTGTGTTCCTGCTGATATTTCGCCTTCCTTAAATAGATATACATGTTTCAGCCACTTGTTTACAGATGGTGGTAGTGTAAGCATGAATGTCATTAACCACGATGATCAATTGCAATGTAGAATGTCAGTAAAGTTGCATGAAAATCATACTGATTGACATGAAATTGAGCCAAGGGGAATTACCATAGGGAGAGATGACCATCGCAAATACTGGTCCACGGTGTGCATCCCACCCAATGCGCTCCCCGGCCTCTGGACCTGGGTCAGCACCCCAACACATGATCCGCCCGTTGGTGTGCCCGCTCCACACCAAACCGCGGCCGGGATCAGCCACGAGGCAGAGTGCAGGCGGTGTCTTGTGGGACTCCCGAAAGGGCGCGCTCGCCTCGTCTCCCCACCGCCGCGGAGACGTGGGTGATCGGAAGGCATCCGCGAGGTCCCAAACCCTGACGCCAGCCTCGCCCGCCGCCCAGAGGTGAGTAGAGGTCCCGGCACCAGGAGCGGCACAGCAGGCGAGAGCACAGAGGGCGATGCCAGACTGTGACTCCCTCGATGGCCTCGGGCGCAGCTCCAGCGGGGGCGGGCGGTCCGCGCGCACGGCGGCGCGAGGGGGAGGGAGGTGGACGCGGGATTGGGATGCGGACGCGGCGAACTCCGAGAGCGAGTTGGAATGGTGGGGGCCCGGGGGCGGAGGGCAGACGTCGGCTACCGCGAGGAGAGAAGCGGCCGAGAAGGCCGGGAGGGAGTGGCTGGGGTGGATGGGCTGAGGGGCAATAGCGCGGTGGAGGGAACCGGGGAAGGAAGCGGAGGCGGATGCAGGAGGGATGGAGGTGACCGGGAGGGATGCTGAGCGGAGAGCCGGTGGAGGGGAGGGGGAGGTAGAAGGGATGGGAGCAGGGGCTGGCGGAGGGGTAGGGGGCGAGATGGAGGCGGAGAGGAAGAAGTCATCGGGGACATCGTCCCACGGGGATGAGACGACGGCGGCGGGTGTCGCGGTGTCGCCGGGATCCGCCATTGCGGAGATTGGGGGTGACAGCCTGACAAGTAGGTGAGGAAGCGCGGACGCGGCTTGACTCCCCTCGACGTGCTCCCACGTCTTTTTTTTTTCAACCCAAAGAAACACACACAAAAATCCTTGATAGCATAGCACCCTTTGAGTTTATTTTGACCGCATAGCCCACAATTTCCAACATTACTAGATTATTAAGGCGCGCGTTGTCGCGCTCATCCATATTAAAAAATAATATATATGAATCCAGGAATTCGAGGCCCTGGTGCAAAACGCAGAATGAGGCCCTAAAATTTCTAGACTAGATGATTTTAATATAAAAGAAATATGAATGAATTCAAACACTCCATGAGTTATAGGTTTATCAAGATAACAAAACGAAAAAAGGATTGAACCCTGAATTTTGAACCAGCAACTATCTTCGAAATCTTTGGTGTGTGACAACTTAATCAAAGGGCCTATTATATATATTCCCTAGAAAAACAGAATTGATGATTTTCTTTGAGGGAAACTGAATTGATGCATACGCACACAATATACATTTACTAATATAATTATTCGGATCGGTTATTCAGTTTGAGCACCTCAAACAGTTCATCTTCTTGAGGACAAAATAGTCTAAATTAATCAGGGATTCAGTTTGAGCGCACCTTGTGGATAGATCAGTGATGCCCTCACCTTGTCTCGGCCATCGGCGGCTAACAGAATAGTGGAATGTATTATCCATGGCGGCAGGGTTGTGGGTTGTTTCTCCCGGCAACGCCGCTACCCTCCGCCTCCGGACGGCGCCGCACTGCAGTCAGTTCATCTCCGTGAAGGCCTTTTCCTTTCCCGAGAAGATCGCGCGGATTTAGATCGATAGATGATTGTTTTTTGGCAGAGCTAGATCGATATCAATCGATCGGCAGGGTGTGTGGATGGGGACTAAGGAAAGCCTAATTTCGGGAGTCCAATCGGGGTAGCCAGGGAATAGGCCTAGTTGTGTGCTAGATGTGAAAACAGGCCCAAAACAAAATATTAATACTACTATATATGGCCCAAAATCGGGGCCCCTGGAATTTGGGGGCCCTGTGCGGTCGCACAGCCCCCTGGACGGCCCTGATATATATATATATATATATATATATATATATATATATATATATATATATATATATATATATATATATATATATAGGAAAATGGTTGTGTACTCCTGGGAGTACGTACTCCCGCTCCTCATATACCATATAGATGAATCTTTTATACCTCATTATTATTTTTAATATACTTCATTAGTAATTATTAAATACCTCAAAATGATTCTCATGAAAAAATTCATGCGAGTCTATATATTTTAAATGTTTACGTATATACTGTTGTGTTTGTACGTGAAAAATGTATATTACAAAAAGTACGTCGCAGATGATATTTTTTCAACAAAACTCGTATTGGGGTATCTTAGAATATTTAATGAAGTATATTGAGAATGATAAAGAGGTATAATTAATGTGTATATATATATACTCCCTTCATTCCCTCATACAAGGCTACAAACTCAAATTACAGGTACCGAGATAAAATTTAATGACTGCTTTGCAAGTCCATTTTTCTTTTTGTTAACTGGGATCATTAATACGCCCACATGCATGCAAGGCCGGAATTAGAAGGAAGTAACACAGTGTCATTATGACTACATGCATACTCGAGAAAACATCATTAATTTTTGTCTCGGTTATAGTTAATGGCCTTGTATAAATGCAAATTGTATTTTTTATAGTGGACTTGTATAATGGAATGGAGGGAGTATATAAAATAAAATCTTGACAACACATATATTTGTTAAATATGAATTGAAGGTGCATTATTACTCAAAAGACCATAGTAGTAAAATAGTTGCATCATAAATAGTCCACAAATACTTCGCACTTGGCAGTACTAATATAATCACCCCAGAAATTAACTTCAAGATGAACAATTTCAAAATATTACATGACTTTAAATCAGCCGTGCATACTTTAGACAGAGCACATGTGGACTCCAAAGGATAGCCAAAACCTGTCTGTTCAAACTTTGCTAGTTTCATCGCTTCTTCAAGTGAATTTGCTAGCCAATTAATATACTTCCGTTTCATTACATTCTCAATTAATTATTAACATATAATAAGAAAAGGTAAAGGTCAAGTTGTGACATCTATTTGGAGGAAGATATACTTGTTTAAGAAGTGCTCATTCATACAGTATAAAAATGCATCAGGAACTGAACTGAATCAAAACAAGAACAAAACGATGAGGCCAAAGAATGGCGACGTTGACTGAAGGAGGGAAAGCTAGCTAAAGTAAGGTAAGCAATGGAGAAAGGGAAGAAGAAATGACACAGCAGGCGAATATGAAGTGATCCTTCGAGCTATCCCAAATTTAGTGTCTTGGAGATGCCTATTTGCTCCTGCAATGTTTCTAGTAACAAGAACATATGTTTTTTTACTGAAGCATAGTTGAGAGATGAACAATGAAGCTAAATTGCCCTAACGAGAGGCGACTGGAAAACAACACAACAATCAGCTGTAGCAGCCAGCATGGAACATATCTGAGCGCTCTTGAGGCTTCAGGCGCACCGCTCATAGCTTGTTGCAGGAGTACATGTGAATATTCAACAAGACATGATGATTGACTCAACTCTGTAGGGAACCAGCGAAGAAGGAAGAGTAGAGGGTGAGAGAGGGCACCACCAATGCACACGTGCAGTAGAAGCTGCGGCGGCGGGGCGCAGAGGAACAAGGAGCAGCTCAGGAATAGAGTTTTTTTAGACGGGAATAAGGGTGGCAATGGGTAGGGTATGGGCAGGATAGAGCAATACCATACTCATACCCATATAGTCTGTGGGTACAAAATTCTACCCATACCCGTACCCATGGGTATGAAACTTTACCCGTACCCATACCCGACGGGTACCCGTACCCATTTGGTACCCATCGGGTAGAACAAATTGTACATGAGTTGTTCACATTTTTACAATAATTGATAGCACATTTGACAAAGAAATGAATTATCTCAACTCAATAAGTGGTACGTGAGTACAACATACTCAAAAGGCAATAGGAGTATACATGTCATATGTCAAGTTACGACAACTTAATATTAGTTCACAAGCGGGCATGGTATGGGTATATCCGCGGGTACAAGGCTATACCCGTACCCAACCCATGACTTAACGGGTAGGGTATGAGTACTACACATGGGTATAAAAATATGTCCATACCCTGCCCATGCGAGTACGGTACCCGCGGGTACCCGTATCCGTGGGTAAAATTGCCATCCTTAGACGGCAATAAGGTTGGCGACATATTTGAAACGACCAGGCCTGTTACCGGGACCTCGTGGGCCTTCGGGCCTGATTATTGACACAACTTGTAACTCGTTTTGTGGAGTAGCGGCCCATGTGCTAGGAGCATGACGAACGGGAAATTAGTTAGCGTAAACCAACTGAGGATCCAGCCAATCCCGCGCGTACATGCGTGTGATCCGACGGTTAAGAGCCATAAATCGTTGTGGAGTCTCCTAGGTAGCTCTGTTTTACTGTTTAGTAATGTAGGAAGTGCGGCTTGCCGCACCGGACAACACCGCTACCGGGTACAAATCATATCCAATCTGGTAATCCATTCAAGGAAGCATTGCAAATTTTAAAAAATAGCATGATATTGATTCAGTACAATGTCATACACCAAATCATTAATCTATCAACTGGCGCACCCCTACCAGGTGCAATTATATTCAACCCGGTAACCAGAACAACTGAACCATTGTATACAACTAAAACATAGCATAATAACTTCTACAATACACCCAAACATTAAGAATAAGAATAACACTTGTAGCCAAAGATTTAGTAAGCAAATGGCAACATTTTTATCATTATGTAAGTATAGCACTTTCAACTCTGTTTGACAAATCATGCCTATGTGGTTAGCTAACCACAAATGCATGAAATTTCAAATGAACAACGGTTCAAGTCCGATGAAAATGGATTCATAATGAGCAAACCAATCAATTAAATATTATACAACTTGTCTGATAGAATTTAGGCAGGACACAAAACTACTTAGATTACAATAGCCAAGGGGTACCAGTTTTACACACATACATTGTCCAATTCTTTCCATCTAATGCCCTGACTCATATTTCTAATGACACATAATGTACAGTAAGGGCAGGACAGGTACATATTTGCACTAATTCAGAGGCATTCAACCTAAGTACAATATCTTAACAAAGTCTACTGATAAATAAAAAAGGCCTCGTCTTCTCCTTGTGGCTGAGGTATCAAATCCTGCATATATAAATTTCCAAGCGCAGATTAGTAGAAGCTCATCACAAGAATCATTCAAGCAAGCAAGGGGAAGATCAAGCAGACACACCGCAAGGGCGAGCATTTCACAACATTCGGCCTACTCGCTTGGCTTTCTCGATTTTATTGGCCACTACCTCATAAGTTGATGGAAGAAAAAGAAACCAAGACGTAGGAGATATCAATGTAAAAAGTGGAAGAAAAGCACCGGTGCATTCAAGATAGTGAATCTTCTATTTTAGTCTCAAAGTGGGCTCTACCAACTTCGACAGTCTTCCCCTGAGCACATGCAAGAAGCATAAGAAACCGTAGAGCATTAACATTGATCATTAAGCAGGCATAGTAGTGTATCTGAAACATAATAGAAGTTGATGTAACATTAGGCACTCACAAGATTCTATACTCGTGGGTTGTGGCCTAGAGGTGAGCAATAATGTTTCAAATAGAGAGTTCAAAGTTTAGATCATCAATGGATTGCACCTCCTCAATCTCGGATTGTTCATTAAATAGATCTGAGGAGCACTTGACCTGAGTGACCTCTATTCATGTTGTCAAGCACACAAATATGATCATTTAATCTTGGGGAAAATATTAAATGCTGGATAGAAAATGACATGTTCTCCATTTAACATACACTGAAAATTTTATTTGAATTCAGCATAGCTTGAACTCCTGATAGACTCCTGATAGCCAACTCATGAGTTAAAATTTGGAATAAGATGACCTTCATCAGACATATATGATCCAGTTTGAGAACATGTGTAGCATTTAAAATGAATGCATAACAACATCAGCGATTATCCAAAAAGGCACAGATGTCGTGTTTTTTTTAACACGACAAAAAAAAACAAGAGTATTCTTTCAAATGAATGTGGGAAGCATGGTCATTATTGCAGATTTTTAATCCAGAGTCTATGAAAAATTTCAAGAACTCAAAATAAGTTGGTGTTTCTTTACTTCAGCAGTAGGAGCACGGGACCCTGAAAAAAGTATTAAAAAATTTATAAAAATATATTCAGTTGCAACCAAGACGACCAAGCAAGTAAGCCTAGACCAAGGTATGACACATGGTCACAGATTAGCTTAGGATATAACAGTTTAGGGGCATCAACATGTTTTGTTTTTGTTCAGAGAGCTTCACCTAGCAGCGAGCAGAGTAAACGAGTGTGCGGCAGGAAGATCACAAACCCAATTCTGAGCATTTGATGCATGAATTACGGTGTGGTGCGACCCCTAATGCGATTAACATTGGAAGGACATTGAATGTCATAATAAGTCTAAAAATTGCGGGCGACGCGCCATATAACACATTCAGTGCAATCAGACGGTAAGTAACTACATTTCTTCTGAATAAAAAGCGAGATAGGAAAATCTGTCATAACCGGCCCTAATCGCTGCTAAAAAAAAGCTCCAGCTTGTGTCCTGAGCAGCCGCATGGAAGGGTATTAGAATCTACTTATGTATGTTTCTACTCTCATCTGAATAATAAACTTCGGTATGGAAGGGTATGTTAGCACTGAAATGGGGATTGCATTTTTGTGCAGAGGAGAGGACAGGGTGGTCTGTGGTGAATCGAGGAAAAAGAAGTGATTTTTTAACCCAAATTGCGCGTCACCGGAGCGGAAGGGGGAAGCGGGGGCGAGGAGTTACCGGCCCTGACGCCGCCGGAGGAGGGGGCGGCCTTCTTGAGGCCCTTCTTCTTGATGATGAAGCTGGCGCCGATGAAGAGGCCGGAGGAGATGGCCAGCACCAGCCCCTTGATGTTGTCCGAGGACATGTCCGTGTACCACCTCCCGCCCCCGCCCCCAACGCCCACCCGCCATCGGCGGCGCCGGCCGAGGCGTCGTCCATCCAAGGAATGAAACAACACATGAATATTACAAAATAAATAAGGGTCTGTCTATGTCACATCTAGATGTGA
>LR738715.1:192692402-192747624 GCA_902687465.1 Secale cereale | reverse complement strand
CTCACACTTAGACTCCCTCATTCTTGATTATTTTTTAAAGTCTTCCATGGATTTTCTTTTTTGTTTCTAAAGGTGAGGGAGTTAGATGTGAGATAATATCTCACATCTAGATGTGAAATAGCAAACCTGAATAAATAAATATAACATCACATGAGTGTAGCCAGATGAGTATATTCCTAGTTTTATTAGAAGCATAAATTAGGTGAGAAGCTTTCAGACCTGTAATGTAAGTACTGATTATGCAATTCAGAACTAAACTGAGCTGGCCTTTCAGCGATAGCTACTACCATACAAAAGTTGAAGAAATCGCTATATGTACAACAGTTTTGGCAAGACAAAATTCAGGCCTAAAAATGCATATCCCAACCCTTGATATTTCTGGAAATCTGCATCTCACATCGACTAAATATTACAGTACATGGCAAAAGTTCACATCAGACATAATTTGACATAAGGCAGCCATGTAAGCATCACTACTTAATATCAGGAAACTGTGGCATCAAGGATCAAAATAGAGTACATTTTCTTAGCCCATTTGATTCCATTGGTAAGCATCCAGTAGACAATGCTACGACCCCAATCCAGTGCAGGATTAACTGATTAACAGCTATGGAGAAAAACATACAGAATGGAAAAACCTTATGGGCAGAGAATATATAGCAACTCACCTTGGCTATTGTTGAGTGCCGAGGAGGCGAGGCACCTACTGCACAACAGGGTGAATCAAAGGATGGAACAGAGGTGAGAGGACATGGGGGACTGGATCCGTCGATTCTTCACGCCGAGAGGCGTTTGCGATGAACATGTAGATCCAGATACTGCTGCGAGATGACAAATGGAATAAGGGACGACAGCAAAGAGGGGCGGCGATCGAGAGGCGTTAGAAGCAAAGCAGACAAAGGCAGAACCTTGAGCTTGGTACTGGGGCCAATGTGTGTGCAACCCGGGCGCAGCTAGTAGGAGGAATCTGAATCTTTCATAGGCCCTCCCATTGTCTTCCTCTTGATTTCTAGTTAACTTGCTCGATCTTCTTCTTCGCAGCAACAACACCGGTTCTTCCCTTAAATTTATTTTCTTCCTTGGTCTTGTTAGCAGGAGGGCAGAGTGATCCAACAAATCAAGGCCTGCCATGACCTGCCTATTTCCAAACCTAACTATTAGAAAATTAGGCTAGTTGAATATGTAAAGAATCAATTATACAATTCAGAACAGAACAGAACAGAACAAAGTTGCAAGGTAGACATTGTAGCTACCACCATAACTCTGATTTGGCAGAGCAAAAAACTTGATATATGTATTAGTTTCTAAAACAAAACGTGAAGTGTATATTTATAATTAGCAGATTTTGACAATGAATGCAACCTACAGTGATCGCCACTGGGCAAGACATGAATAATCCATATATACTACCAACAGATCTGAAGAAAATGTAGTGTAGCCTGAAGATAATGAGTTAGCCAAGTTGTGGCATCACATGAAATATTTATCTGATTGTTCTAATTGTGCAAGGCATACCAGGACTACAAAAATTAAGATATAGCTGGTCAAACAAAAATAGTTCCTAGCTGAGTAGAACCTCCAAAATTCTGAAAATGAATATTAGATGACACAATTGTTTTTAACTGAATAGAATCTCCAAAATTCTGAAAATGAGAATAAGGAGCATAAGATGACACGATTGTCTTACTATATTAATGATTAATATAAAAAAACGAGGGCCATCAATGCTTATTATTAGCAAAATTTTGGTCCATCCTATTGATCTCTGTTCTCATAATTAACCATCAGTGCACAACAATACTATAAGATGCAGTGTGTACCAATCATGTACACTATTTTCTCTTAGTGAATAAACATCATGTAGAAAACTACAAACCATCATTATTGTCCATTATTCTTTAACTGAAAATGAAGCAGCAGGAAGCAACACACATAATAAGCACTTAAGCATAGCAAGCACAGAGACACATAGAAGGGAAGGTATAGCTGCAGAATGTGGCTGCTGGAGCATATGGGCTACTGTGACAAACCCAACATAGTCTTTCTCTCTAGAATTTCTTCGCCATAACGAAACCTGACACATATTTAAAGCATTTCTGTCAAGGGAGCCAACAAGTGATGTTCTTTCTGCATCCACCTGGAATTGACAATGTGGTCATTGTCTGTACTAAAATTCAGAAAAGTAAGGCCACACATGTGACTGAAACAGAGTGTGGACCTTTGTTTTTGGCAAGCTGCTTGCCTTGCTCTCTGTTATCTAAAGCAAACCGGATGAAGATGCAGCAGTTCTGGTGATGTCACCCCCGGCGCCGGCAAAGATCAGCCCGCCGATTGAGCAAGAGATGCAAGGCCAAAACTCTCAGGGATTCAGACCAAACTAACCTCCCACTCACTGCATCCAGCACTGAAACAAGAAACTTTTAGATTGCGACCTACTCCCTCCGTCCGAAAATACTTGTCATCAAAATGGACAAAAAGGGATGTATCTAGAACTAAAATCCATCTAGATACATCTCATTTTATTCATTTTGATGACAAGTATTTCCGGACGGAAGGAGTACCAAATTATCCATCCAAACATCCAGTCATATAGATGTGACGTCCGAAGACCGACGTCCCAGAAGATTCCAGATGTTCTGGGTTCTCCCGTGTGTTTCATTTGTGCTTGTGTTATTTATTTTGCATTGCATCATGTCATCATGCCATCATGACTTTAATTCTGCAACTCAACCAAATAAATTGTGTGGATCTTCGATCCATTTAAATTGAGGGAAGAGTGACTTCTCTTTATAACATGTCCTCCTAATAATTATGGAGCTATTATAATTAATCCATTAATTTGGAATACCCAAACACACTTGCAGTTAATTCTCTTGCCTTTGTTATCTTAATTCCCGGCCTCAGACTTGTCCTCAAATTCTAGCCCATTTGGATTTCTTCTAAAGGGTTTTCTAAATTCAAATAGTTCGATTTTTATTCAAACTTGTTTGAATTTTCATCTTCCATAACCTTCCAACATTTTTATAAATGTCCTTACATTTTTGTGAGTCCGGGAAGATAATCCCCATGCCCAATTCTTTCCTTAACCCTCTCTTTCTTTTTCTTCTCTCTTATTCTTTTCTTCTAAAAGAATATGAGGGGAGAGAGAGAGAGCTGAGCTGGGCTGCATCTTTCCACCTCCAGTCCGGCCCATTTGCACTAAGGCCTCCTAGGCCCAATCCTTTCCTAACCCTAGCCGCACTCAGCGTCGCTTCCTTCTCTCCCACTCCTCTCGTCCTCCCTCGCTCGCGCCGCCAGGTCGCCCCGCTCGCAACCCCACGCCGCTCGTCCCGTGCCTCTTCCTCCCTCCGCATCGATCTCTCCATCTCCCACTCGCCGCTCTCCCTCGAGCCGGTCCTCTCCATCGCTCTCTCTTCCAGCGCCGCGCCTGGCTCGCCGTGCGCCCCTCCAGCGCCCGCGCCAGAGCCACCGTCTCCCTCCGCCAGAGCCACCGTCTCCCTCCGCCGCCGCGGCCTTGCTGCATCGCCGTCCTCCCGCGCTGGCCACTGGAGCCGTCGACGGCCGAAGCCCGGCCGGCCAGGAGCCCGCCGCCCCGCGCGCCTCCTCGCCCCCGTGCCTCCCCGCAGCCAGCCGCGGCGAGCTCCGTGCACGACGCCCAATCCCGCGCGCCCTCCTGCTCGCTTCGCCGCTGCTGTGCAGTGGCTGCGACCCAGTTTAGTGCGCCACCGCACCTCGGGTCGACCACTTCATCCTCGCCACCGGAACCGGCCTGCTGGCTCGCCTCCTCGCTGTACATCGTCGTCCTGGTGCTTCTCTCGCTTCCTGCACGCCCGGACCTGCTCCGCTTCCTGCGCGTGACCCTGCCCCCCGAGCTCCTGTTGCCTTTTGGACTGTCGTGTTGCTGCTAGTGCTCGGGACGCCAAGACCCACCAGGCCCGGCTTCAACCCGAGGAGTTACACGGCTATGTCCCCGAACGGCTACACTATCAAGTACACCGTCGCCAAGTTCCTCTCCGTCGAGTACCACGACGACCTCGAGTATGACTACCGGATGCGCCAAGTACCCCTACGGCAAGTACCACGACGCATGAAGAACCATGAACGAACACGCCAAGTTCCACTACCGTCGCAAGAACCGAGTCCGGCAAGTCCGAAGGCCCCAAGTACCTCTACCGTCGACCCCGTGTACGACTACATGATGTGCAGTGACAAGTACCTCTACCGATGACATGAACATCTACGAAACGTGTACGACTACCGTCGCCGAAGACCGTCGACATGTACAACTACCGTCAACCGTGGATGACAAGTTCCTCGCCGTGACCCCGAACATCTTCAGAAACGTGAACGGCTACAAAACGTGTACCACGACCCGCGAGTACCACTACTTCCTCTACGACCTCGAACCGCCCCGAAACGAACGTTCCGAAGGTATAACGCCGAGACGATGATCCGTGGACTGCATGTGTTGTATGAGATCTTTCCCTTGTTGCATCGTGTCCGTTGTGCCCTCGTTTGCCTTGGCGGCAACCCGTGGGAACCCGGTGACGGGATCACCCCACCTTTCATCTTGCTTGACATGCTCACGCCTCCCTTCATCTTTTGCACCGGTCTCTCAACGAGTTACCGGAACCGATATGTTGCGTGGCATCATTTTCGGATTCGTCGCCGTGGCCCCTTTCTTCCACCACGGTGACAAATACTCCTTATCATCTTCATGTCAACTTTTAATAAAATTTGCATAAAACTTGATCATGTCATCCGCATCATGTTAACAACATTTTAATGTGTGAATTGTTGATTGCTTAAAATTGCTAAACATGCACATGGGGATTTTCCGAAATTGTTATTGTTATTTCCGGCCTCATTTAAAATGCCTAGATAGCTAGTTTACAGTTGCTTCACCTCTTGCCATGTTAACAAACATTTAATCTTGTCTTGTAAATAAACGAGAGTCAACTAAATATATATAATGTGGTGTTTCGTCAATATGCAACTCGTTGCATATTGAGCTCCACTTAACTTGTAGTATTGTTTGTGCACCTTGCCATGCCATGCATGTTTAAATCGGACATACATCATACTTGGAGGTGCATCGTATGCCATGTTAATGATTGTGTTGTTTTTCTGTGCTTCTTACCTTGCCATGTTTTGCTTCCTGTATAGACTTGTAGTGCATCCTATGTAGACTTGTTTTGCATCATACTTGGTTGAGCATATTGTTATGTTCTTGTGTTGTGTGTTACCGTATTGCTTGCTTCTTCTCGTTAGTGCTTGTTCCGTTGCGTTCATGAGGATTCGTTCGACTTCCCGTGGTTCTTCTTCAAGGCTTCTTCTTCGTCTTCTTCACGGATCCGTTCTTCTTCCTTGCGGAACCCCAGGCAAGATGATCATACCCTTGGATACCTTTACTATCATTGCCATGCTTAGTAGTCTCAATGCTATCGTTACATGTCGCGCTACCCATCTTATTGTCAGCCCCTCTCCTTGTTGCCATGAAACCTCTAACCTTTGACACCTTCCTAGCAAAACCTTTGTTTGGCTATGTTACCCGCTTGCTCAGCCCCTCTTATAGTGTTGTTAGTTGAAGGTGAAGATGAAGATCGTTCCAGGAGGGAACTTGTTGTTGGAATATCACAATATGTTTTATATGTAGAATAACACACCTATATACCGGGCATGGGTGGAAGGCTTGGCCTTTTGCTCGGTGTTTGGTTCCACTCATGCCACCTTAGGCGCCGATAAACCGGCATTATGTTCCTTGATTTTGCGTTCCTTACACGGTTGGGTATATGGGGACCCCTTAACACTTCGTCTTTGAATAAAAATCCTCCAGCAAGGCCCAACATTGGTTTTAATTTGCCTCATAATAACAACTTAATTAAATAATTAAAATTGCATAGGGGGTCGCGCCCTCGGGATTCTTTTCTACATAGCAGGGGGGGCAGTGCTGATGGTGTGGTCCCAAATGGGGGGACTGCGGGGCCACCACGGGGAAACTCGAGGTTTGGCTCCCGTAGGCTCACCTATCCGGTTGTGGCCTGAGACGAGATACGCGCGGCTACTATCAGGGTGTCGGCACGCCGGGAGGTCTTGCTGGACTTGTTTTACCATTGTCGAAATGTCTTGTGCACCGGGATGCCGAGCTTGATCGGATTTCCCTAAGATAAGGGGTGATGATAGTATACTTATCACTTCAGCTGATCGTGAGAGCTTGTGACGGGCTAAGTTGGGACACCCCTGCAGGGTTATGATCTTTCGAAAGCCGTGCCCGCGGTTATGTGGCAGATTGGAATTTGTTAATGTCCGGTTGTAGAAAACTTGACAGAGGATCCGAAGTAAAACACACAACTGTGTGAGTAACCGTGACTGTCTCTTTTCACTTTGAGAAGAGAACACGGTGGGGTTATGTTTGACTCGTAGGTAGTTCAGGATCTTTAGCGATCATTACTAGTTGCGACCGTTTGCGTAGATTCTCATCTTATTCTTGTACTCGTAAGCTAACCACCATATTATGCTTAGCCGCTGCTGCAACCTCACCACTACCCTCTTCCTACCCATAAAGCTTTGCTAGTCTTGATACCCGTGGTTATGGGATTGTTGAGTCCTCGTGACTCACAGATACTACAACACCAGATGCAGGTTCAGCCGAGATCGATGCAGGAGATGGATCAGAACTTCAGTGGGAGTTCGATGAAGAGTGTGACCGTATGCTTGTGACGTTTTCGACGATCAGTAGTGGTTTCTACTAGGGGCGATTCGGACCTGTGGCTTTATGTTTTTGGTATCTTTCTTTTGGATCTTCGCCCGTAGTCGGGTTGTGATGTTTTGGATGATGATTTTGCTTATGTAATGTATTGTGTGACGTGGCGAGTGTAAGCCAACTATCCTTTTGCAATTTCATCCCTATTTTTACATGAGTCGTGCAAAGATACCAAACTTGAGATCATTCTAGAATGGGCTTATACCTTTAAGTCGTGCCTCGACACGTAGGAGGTATAATCCCATCCTGGGCACTACAATAGAGTCATTCAGTTTTCAGAAAATAAGATAGGACAAGAAGTGAAGATACTCGAGCACTCACATCCATGGCGAGGGTGGGGGTGCTTGGGGAGATGGGCCTGCAGCATCCACTTCGAGGAGGAGGATGAAGCTGAGGAGGAAGTGGTACCTAGCAGTGGTGAAGCAGGGAGGCATCTCCATCTCGAGCACGACAGTGAGGCCGAGGAAGCCATGGAAGCAGTTGCAGGCGACACTGCACATGCCTGCCGGCCACCGGGTCTCTGTCTCCACCAGCACCGCCGGGACAACATCCGCAAGCTCGCCCCATGCATCCATGCCGATGAGCGATCAGGACGGCGGCCACAGCGCTGCAGACCTTTTCTGGCTGAGGTGGCCAACGGGGAGACGGAGGAGGAGCGCGAGGGCGAGCAGCGCCAGCAGGACGTAGCCGCAGCAGGCGAGGGCGGCCCTGAACCAGGCGCCCTCGGCGGGAGGCGAGGAGGCGAGGGGCGCACCGGCGAGGCCCCCATCAGTGCCGGTGGCAGGGAGGGCGACGCGGTGGAGAAGGAGCCGCGTCGCGAGATTAATCTCGCCCACGGCCTGCTGCTGCGCCGCCTTGCCCTGTTGCTGCTCCTCCCCGCTGTCGCCGCTGTCGTGCTCCTCGTCCTCCCTCCGCTGCTGCTCATCACGGTTCGAGGAGGTGGGTGGCGGCGGCGATGTGGGTGGGAGGAGAGGAGGCGCACGGGGGAGAGGGGGGAGGCGGCTGCGGGAGGGAGGAAGAGAGGAGGAGGCGGCTAGGTCTCCAACATGGGAGCGAAATGACCGGAATGCCCTGGTGGGGGCATGGTATTTACATTCTGTTGCCATTGGAATTTTATCCGACGGCCCAGGACGATCGGGTAAATATCAGACGGCCCACGGCGATCTGGCCTGAGATCCGACGGCGTGTATCGTGAGGAGATTTCGATCCGACGGTCCAGAATCCAAACGCACGGGAGAGCTCCATTTCGGTTCAGACTCTAACAAGGGGATTGTCATCAAGAGCTGGGTCACGTGATCACCGTTGTCATTCAGTCTGATGTGCAACTCTGCCGACGTGGTTCACTGGAAACCCTAGTCCTCTATGTGTACTCGGCTGCTCCGAACTCTCTTGTTGACGGTCGCCTCCGAGTCTGCTGCGAACTATGCCGTATTGTGGCCTTATCTGGTTGAATCACTGCCGCCGCATGAAATTATTATTATGTTTTGGCGGGAATCTCGTGTACGCCAGATTGATCTGTGCTGCCAAGATTCTGTTGTGGCGCATGTATTCAACTCGCTATCCATATCCCTAGTTGATACTTTTTTAAGGAACACACTCCAGACGCATACCCTCACACGCGTACTCGCAGTGAAATGATCTAGATAAACCTAAGTGAAAGATGAATAGAGAAGACTACAAAATTTATAATGAGACAAATCAATTGATTGTGAGATACACAAGCTATATGTTGCTTGCCAGTTTAATGATCAAAATAGACCACAAGTAAAGAAGTAAGGTTAGGGATAGATGAATACATAAATGCCGAGAATGTATTTTGATGTTCACTTTCTTGGAGAGAACCAAGTTACTGTTGTAGAGACTAATGTTACCACAAAGTCACACCAACACCACAAAAGATCAACCTGTTCTCTTTGAGATATCACCACCAAGGCGTTTCTGAACCACCCCTGTTAAACCTTGAGGCGCCATCCAAACATTCACAGACGATGAGTAAATCACAACTCGATTTGTCATCGAGGACTGTGATGACCAAAAAGATAGAGGATCAATCATAATCCTTTCGATAAGTAAGAGTGTCGAATCCAACAAGGAGCGGAAGGAAATGACAAACGATTTTCAGCAAGGTATTCTCTACAAGCACTGAAATTATCGGTAATAGATAGTTTAATAGCAAGGTAATTTATAATGAGCAACAAGTAGCAATGGTCACAAAGGTGCAGCAAGGTACCAAAATCCTTTTTATAGCAAAGGACAGGCCGGAACATTCTCTTTTAGTAAGAAAAGCTTTCTCGAGGACACATGGGAATTCATCTAGTCACTTTCATCATGTTTGTTTGATTTGCGTTCGCTACTTTGATAATTTGATGCGTGGGTGTACCGGTGCTTGGGTGCTATTCTTACTTGAGAAGCCTTCCACTTATGATTACCTGCTCTCGCAAGCATATGTGGCTACGAAAGAAGAATTAACATAAATCTAACCATAGCATTAAACATGTGGATCCAAATCAGTCACTTATGAAATAACGCATAAAGTGCGGTTTAAACTTATGCCACTTTAGCAACTCATCCTCTACTTATTACTCCACAATGCCTACCCTTAGTCCCAAGTATGGTGAAGTGCCATGTAGTCGACGTTCACATGACACCGCTAAAGGAAGCAACAACATAGATATCATCAACATATCGAACGAATACCAAATTCACATGATTACTACAAGACTTCTCCCGCGTCCTAAAAAACAAAAGTAACTACTCACAAATCATAATCATGTTCAAGATCATAGGGGTATTGAACATCATCAAGGATCTGAACATATAATCTTTCACCAAATAAATCAACTAGCATCAACTACAAGATATAATCAACACTACTAGTAACCCACTGATACGTCTCCAATGTATCTATAATTTTTTCTTGATCCATGTTGTTATATTATCATTATTGGATGTTTTACAATTATTTTATAGCAACTTTATATCATTTTTTGGGACTAACCTATTGGCACAGCGCCCAGTGACAGTTGTTGTTTTTTGCTTGTTTTTTACTTCACAGAAAATGAATATCAAACGGAGTCCAAACATAATGAAACTTTTTGGTGATTTTTCTAGACTAGAAGACATCCAGTAGGCCAGAGAAGTACCAGAGAGGAGGCCCGAGGTGGGCACTGAAGGAAATATGCCCTAGAGGCAATAATAAAGATGTTATTTGTATTTCCTTATATCATGATAAATGTCTTTTATTCATGCTAGAATTTTATTAACCAGAAACTTAGTACATGTGTGAATACATAGACAAAACAGTAAGTCCCTAGTATGCCTCTACTAGACTAGCTCATTGATCAAAGATGGTTATGTTTCCTAGCCATAGACATGAGTTGCATTTGATCAACGGGATCACATCATTAGGAGAATGATGTGATGGACAAGGCCCATCCATTAGCTTAGCACTATGAACGTTTAGTTTTACTGCTATTGCTTTCTTCATGACTTATACATGTTCCTATGACAATGAGATTATGCAACTCCCGAATACCGGAGGAACACCTTGTGTGCTATCAAACATCACAACGTAACTGGGTGATCATAAAGATACTCTACAGGTGTCTCCGAAAGTGTTCATGGTGTTGGCATAGATCAAGAATAGGATTTGTCACTCCGAGTGTCGGAGAGGTATCTCTGGGCCCTCTTGGTAATACACATCATAATAAGCCTTGCAAGCAAATGACTAATGAGTTACTCACGAGATCATGTATTACAGAACGAGTAAAGAGACTTGCCACTAACGAGATTGAACTAGGTATTGAGATATCGACGATCGAATCTCGGGCAAGTAACATACCGATGACAAACGGAACAACGTATGTTGTTATGCGGTTTGACCGATAAAGATCTTTGTTGATAGTCAAATTTGGCAGATTAAAAATATGGATCATGATGCTGATCTACTAATGTGCTAAGCTGAAGATTGTTTTTTAACTGAAGATATACACATGTTGATGGAGTTGGGGAGATAAGAGTACAAGAAGTTGAAAATTCAGACTCCAGTCTTTGTTCACGTACAACCACCATCAGGTATAATATGAAGACAGGGCTACGGTTGAGATATGCTTGATTATTTTGGAGCACGGAGAGGAGAGGACATCACTGGTTATACTGTTTTTATTATCAAGGAAACCAGGCTTCTATTCAGATTTTGAATGTACAGATAAGGACTAAATCTTGTAAAAGAGAGTTGTAACCAGATCGGTCTCCTGATTGTTCAAAGGATCGAAGTCCGGATCGCCCTATATATACGTAGGGTCAGAGGCCGGTAGAGGGTCAACCCAACATGGACAAAAAACAAATCTATTATTTCTACGCATAGTTTTTTCTTTCGTTCATTTTTTTATCGCCTAGCTCTGTTCTTGCCTGCAAGTTCAGAGATCGCCGCAGCAGTAGGTCGATCCTACGCCGCTGCACCTGGAAAACAGGATCTAGACATCGCTTAGGTTCCGTTTGCCGTTGATCCGTTGAAGATTCGTCTAGAAGAATCAAGTTTTCTTTGAGATCAGCAAGAAGAAGGCCGTTCTATTCCTCGTACAACAAAAGAGAAGACCAGCTAGATTGTTGATCAGTTCAGGAATTGAGTGTGTTGCTGTGCATACAATTTTTGCCATCAACACAATTTGGCGACTCCGCTGGGGAATCGAGTCAATCGGCTATCATGTCTGACAACAAGGCCGAACTCAACTCCTGCAACATCATCAAACCTACATTAGATGAGTTGTCAGAAGAATATCGTCAGAAGTATGTGCAGCATTTGCAAGAAGTTGAAGACGCTCAATGCCAGTGCAAGCAAGAGTTTGAAGATACAATGCTTTCCTGCTTCCATAAGACTCGCCAAGGTGTCATTATGAAGGGACCTGATCTGCCATCCGTCACAGAAGCATCAAAGGTAGGACCGGTAAGCGAAATTACACATGGTCTCAAGGAAGAGATGGCTATTATGATTGATCAATCAGTAAGTGCATGTGTTCATAATAGACATGAAAATTATGTTAAAAATCTAGACATCATGGTCGCTGGTCATGTTAAAAATCTGTTTGAAAAGATGCAAGTTAGTAACTCTGTGCAACCATCACTGTCATATTCTGATAGAGAAAGAGATAGGCAACCCTTAGCAACTGACGCCTCAACTTCTAATAATGGTGCTACTAATATGCAGCACGGGGCTATACCTCTCAATTCATCGGCGCTCTTCACACCCCCTGGAGTACCACAATATGGTATGCCGATGAATTTGTATGCTCACCAAAATAGCGGTAGTCCAGCTGTTAGTGTTCCACCAAGTGTTGCTAGTCTAGGGCATGCATATGCACCTCCTGCATTTTCTTTGTCAGGTCCTACAGCTAGCCCATACACCTCGGTTCCATCTATGATCAATAATCAAAGCCGAGTAGATGTTATTCCAGCAAGCATTCCTGTGTCTTCATACCAGCCTATGATACATTATATGCCTGCCATACCACCTCAGAATTTAACCAGTGCATATGGTCAAATACCATTTAGTAATTTTAACAGTTCTTTCAGACATTTGCCATCCACACAGCCGAACCAACCACTGTAGCATAACCATGATATTCCACAACCTAGTACTATAGGCCAACAACAGCCAATGGCGCGAGATCGGCCTATGGCCGAGCCTCACACAGGGGCTGACAATCTTAAGGAACAGTTGGCTACTGTCTTGAAGGATTCATTTGGTTTTGAACCAAAGGGGAATGCACGAGCTTATAGAAAGCCGTACCCTGATTATTATGATACGTTTCAGTATCCTAGAGGGTTCAGGTTGCCGGAGTTTGTTAAATTCACGGGAGAAGATGGTAGAACAACACTGGAGCATATTGCTCAATTTATTGTACAGTGCGGTGAGGCTAGTGCTAGTGACGTGTTAAAACTGAGATTATTTCCGTTGTCCTTATCTGGCACAACTTTTTCTTGGTTTTCTTCGCTTGCACCCAATTCTGTTCATACATGGCCTCAGTTGGAACAGAAGTTTCATGAATATTTTTATACTGGAGATAATGAACTCAGATTGTCACATTTAACATCGGTTAAACAGAAGCTTACATAATCTGTTTCTGAATATATTAGAAGGTTTAGAGATACACGAAACTGATGTTTTAATTTGGTTATTTCTGATAGGGATCTCGCTGATTTAGCTTATTCAGGTTTGCTTGTACATCTTAAAGAAAAGCTAGAAGGACATGATTTCGTGGATGTTAGTCAAGTTTTGCAAAAGGCTCTGGCTCAAGAAAGCCGGGCAAAAGAATCTAGAAATTTTCAGAGGTCTACTGATAGAACTAGTAAAAATGATCGGCCTGGTATGAACATGGTTGGGTATGATTCTCAGTCATCAGACGATGAGGGTACAGATATGTGTGTGGCTGAATGGGATTGGGCTTCTAAGTCTAAACCATTTGTTTGCTCAGCACTAAAGCTGGTTTCACATAAGAGGGAAGAAATAAAATATACATTTGATGTTTCCAAGTGTGATAAGATCTTTGATTATTTGTTACAATGGAAGCAAATTAAACTGAATAATGGCCATGTTATACCATCACCAGAAGAATTAAAAAGGCGCACTTATTGCAAATGGCATAATTCTTATTCTCATGCTACTAATGACTGTAATGTTTTCCGTCGACAGGTTCAATCGGCCATTAATGAAGGACGTTTGAAGTTTGATGAGCGGATGCAATTAGATGCTAATCCTTTCCCTGTCAACACAATTGATTTTGAGAATAAGAAAGTTCTTGTTCGGCCATCTCAGGCCGGATCAGCAAAAGGAAAAAATATGGTGGTGGCTGATAGTAGCTCAAAGCCTCTGGAGGAGGCTAGACAAGTGGCCAGGAAAGTGCAGATTGAGAAAAATTCCAGGGGTGGTGAATCAATTAAAATTACAGTACCAACATTAGGTTCTGATGCTATGCAAAGTGCCAGGCCCAGAATGATCAAACCAAAGAGCCCCGAAGTTGACCGTTGGAAAATTAATGAGAGAAAGAGTAGGCAATTAAAAAGATAGAAAAACCGAAGGTCACTTTTGATAAGCTTCTGGCTAAGTATGAACATGGCAAGGCTGGTAAAAAATATTTTGATCGGCCTAGAAACTTTAAGCGGACGAGATCACCAGAACAGGGATTTACTGGGCCAAAGTACCGACGTGAAGATTTTCATGTAGCAGCCCCATATCCATTTAATGGGCCGCCGATGCCTATGCCATGGGGATTCGATTTTGCTCCTTGTCCTCCATGGGGTTGGTGCGGACCATGGATGCCACCTCCTCCGGTAATGCCTTTTGGACATTTTCATCCAGGTTGGACACCCCACAGAAGGCCGGTGTTTGATAGATTGTCACATCCAAAACATGACCGTTTTGATCAAAGGGATTGGTCTAATGATAGAGGTGACCATAATAAAAAAGTATACCGTGTGAAGGGAACTAAAAATCTGAATGAGGTACCAGGCTTAGTTACAAGTGAGAAACAACCATGTCGCATACTTTCAGGCGCCGACAGTGGAAAACAAGGCACAACAACAACACATGAGAAGGATGAGGCTACATGAGCGGCAAATAGTCTGGAAGCTACAGTATTAGCTGCAAACAGTGATTCTGCTACAGTAAAATCTGTTTTAGTTACTCCCTGTGCTGATTCTGGGGCGCCAAAAATGACAGATTGCGCCAATTTGAGCAATGGTTCAGAAATACAGAAAGTTGATAGGAATGTGCCTTTGTTGCCTGGGACAAAGCCACAACCACGTTGGTGCCCAAAGGGTCTTTCCAATTCACAAAGACGACGGTTACAGAGGCTACGCATGGAGAAGTTGAGGGAGGATGAAGCTGAAAAATTGAGGGACAAGTTGTTCAATGAGTGGAAGCCTATGGTTCCTATCCGAAAGGAGTGGAGAGTAAAACAAGTTAATGTACCCGATCCGATGCCTACTGACGATGATGATGATCTGCTTGATGATGAAGGATCTCCAATGATTAAAAATGGCTCTCCAACTTGCGACGGTATGGATATTAATATGGTATTTGTATTGCCTTCAGAATTCCGGGCTGTGGAGGAAAGTGAAGCGGCACAGTTGTGTCTTGGTCCCAAGGAAGCTATTTTTGAGAAGCCAGATGAATCAAGCCGTCATTTGAGGCCACTATATGTTAAGGGGCATATTAATGGGAAACCAATATCTAGAATGTTAGTTGATGGCGGAGCTGCTGTAAACTTTATGCCATACTCGCTGTTTAAGAAATTGGGGTGAGAGGACAGCGAGCTTGTGAAGACCAATTTGACACTTAATGGATTTGGGGGAGAGCCTACAGAAGCAAAAGGGGTTATCTCTATGGAACTTACTATTGGAAGCAAGACCATACCTACGGCTTTCTTCGTCGCTGATAAGCAAGGTAATTATAATGTCTTATTGGGTCGTGATTGGATACACGCAAACCGGTGTGTTCCTTCTACTTTGCACCAGTTTTTGATACAGTGGGTCGATGATGATGTGGAGATTGTTCATGCGGATACATCGACCTATATTGCTATGGCTGATGCTTCAGCTAATTGGCAACATGGTGATGCCCAATGTTTGTCAGGGCTAGATCTTATAGATTTTGATTTTCTTAGTGTAACAAAAGATGGATTTGTACCCTTAGTTGTAAAGCCGACTGTTGTAGCTCGGCTCGAGAATATGATGTTGTAGATGAGTAAAGAAGGTAATTTAGATTGGTTGTAAAGGCGTGTAGAACAATATCGGTCAGATAAGAACGATATTTGTGAGGCTATTGATGACTTTGATGAGGTGCAAAAGTTAGGACAAAGTTTTTCGTCTGCTGATCCATTAGAAGAGATTGATATAGGTGATGGCACTGTTCCTAGGCCAACTTTTATTAATAAGAATATGGCAGCCGATTACAAGGTGAAAGTGATAGAGTTACTTAAACAATATGTTGATTGTTTTGCATGGGAGTATCATGAAATGCCGGGTCTTAGTCGAGAGCTAGTAGAGCATCGGTTGCCTATTAAACCAGGATTTAGGCCTCACAAACAACCGGCTAGAAAATTTAATCCTAATATATATGATGGGATCAAAGAAGAAATAGGGAGATTATTGAAGGCTGGTTTCATAAGGCCATGTAGGTATGCTGAATGGGTTTTTAACATTGTCCCGGTTGAGAAGAAAAATACTAGTAAGTTGAGAATATGTATCAATTTCAGAGATTTAAATAGGACTACACCTAAAGATGAATATCCTATGCCTATAGCCGACATGGTAATTAATGATGCTTCAGGACATAGAGTTATCAGTTTCTTAGGTGGTAATGCTGGTTATAATCAAATTTTTATGGCCGAAGAGGATACTTCTAAAACGGCCTTTAGGTGTCCCGGTTTTGTTAGTTTATTTGAGTGGGTTGTTATGACATTTGGTCTAAAGAATGCCGGCGCGACTTATCAAAGAGCTATGAACCTAATCTTTCATGATTTACTTGGTATAGTAGTAGAAATATATATTGATGATATAGTTGTCAAATCGGATAGTGTGGACCATCATTTAGCCGATTTACGATTAGCCTTTGAAAGAATGCGTCGGTATGATTTAAAAATGAACCCACTCAAATGTGCTTTTGGTGTGTCGGCTGGTAAATTTCTAGGATTGATAGTACATGAGAGAGGCATTGAGATAGATCCTAGTAAAATAGAAGCTATTAAGAAAATAGAGGCGCCACAGTGTAAGAGGGATATGCAGAAATTTCTAGGCAAAGTTAATTATTTGAGAAGGTTCATATCCAACTTGTCAGGAAAGGTTAATGCATTTACACCTATACTTCGGTTGAAGAGGGAAAATGAATTCACTTGGGGGGCAGAGCAACAACATGCATTTGACGAGATCAAAAAATATTTGTCTACGCCTCCTGTGTTGAGGGCACCTAAGGCCGGAACACCGTTTCGGATGTATGTTGCTGCGGAAGATAATGTTATTGGTGCTGTCCTAACACATGAAATTGATGAAAAGGAGTATGTGATCACATATTTGAGCCGACGTCTATTGGAAACAGAACAGAGGTATGTATTTATTGAGAAGTTATGTTTATCCTTATATCATGCTTGCACAAGATTGAGGCACTATTTGTTATCTAGTACTTGTGAAATAGCATGCCAGACTGATGTTATCAAATATATGCTACAAAAATCGATTTTGAGTGGTAGAATCTGTAAGTGGGCTTATGCATTGATAGAGTATGATTTGGCTTACAAATCTTTAAAATCCATGAAAGGCCAAATTGTAGCTAACTTTATTGTTGATCATCGGGTTAGTGATGAAAATGATGTAGTGGTCGACTATATTGAGATATGTCCATGGGAATTATATTTTGATGGCTCAGCTTGTAGAGAAGGACAGGGTGTTGGTGTTGTTTTAGTCTCACCAAGGGGTGCTATTTTTGAAACATCAGTACGCCTAGAATATTTGTGTACCAATAACCAGGCTGAGTATGAAGCTCTTTTGCTGGGTTTGCAAATTTTAGAATCCATGGGTGTGAGGAGTGTAAGAGCTTTTGGTGATTCACTATTAGTTGTACAGCAAATTCGTGGGAATTATCAATGCTTTGATGGTTCACTAAATAATTATTTGAAGAAGTGTTTGGAAATCATAGCAGCCCTGGATGATTTTGCCATTAGCCATATATCCAGAGAAGAGAATATTAAAGCTAATGATCTGGCACATCAAGCATCAGGTTATCAAGTTAGTAGAGGAAAATTATATGTCCTAAGACAGCCGGTGCTACAGTGTGCTGAAATTTCTATGGCCGAACCTAATGATTGGAGAAGAACCATAATTAGATATTTAGAAGATCCTAGCCAATCAGTAGATAGAAAGGTTTGACGCCAATCATTGAAATATGCATTATTAGATGGTGAATTATATCGTCGGACACCAGAGGGATTACTTTTAAAATGTCTGGGTTCAGACCAATCCAAAGTTGCTATGGGTGAATTACATGAGGGGACGTGTGGTACACATCAGTCGGCTCATAAGATGAAGTGGTTGTTAAGAAGAGCTGTGTTTTATTGGCCGACTATGTTAGAAGATAGTTTTAGATACTATAAAGGGTGTGATTCATGCCAAAGATTTGGGGACATACCGTTAGCACCTGCTTCTATGTTGCATCCTATAATTAAGCCATGGCCGTTTCGTGGATGGGGTTTGGATTTTATCGGCCAAATACACCCTAAGTCATCGAAAGGTCACCGTTTTGTTTTGGTAGCTACCGATTATTTTACAAAGTGGACAGAAGTTGTTCCTCTTAAAAATATGACTCATAAGGAGGTGATTAAATTTATTTTGGAGCATATTGTTTATCGATTCGGCATACCACAGACTTTAACTATGTATCAAGGTTCATCGTTTACATCACATCAAGTACGTGAATTTGCCGAATCACTTAAGATCAAGCTCTTGAATTCATCACCATATTATGCTCAGGCCAATGGCCAGGCCGAGTCTAGCAACAAGATTTTGATTAAGCTTGTCAAAAAGAAAATAGAGGAACATCCAAAAGGGTGGCATGAGGTGCTGCATGAAGCATTATGGGCTCACCGAATATCTCAACATGGTGCTACAAAAGTGACACCATATGAATTAGTATATGGGCAAGAGGCTGTTTTACCTATTGAGGTAAATCTGGACGCACTTAGGCTGGCCAAGCAAAGTGATTTGTCGGCCGTAGATTATCACAACCTTATGATGGATATAATAGATGAAGTGACATATGAGAGGATTAAAGCTTTGAGAGAAATTGAGAAGGATAAACTGAGAGTAGCCAAGGCTTATAATAAGAAAGTAAAAGAAAAATCGTTTCCGGTTGGGGACTTGGTTTGGAAAACGATTTTGCCTGTTGGGTCCAAGGATAATAAGTTTGGAAAGTGGTCACCAAATTGGGAAGGACCATATAAAATTTTAGAAGTCGTCCCTGGAAATTCCTATTTAGTGCAAAGTTTGCAAGGAGAAAAAATGCCCAGAGCTCTTAATGGGAAGTACTTGAAAAAGCACTATCCAAGCGTTTGGCAAGATGCCTGAATGATAGTATTATGCAGCCGATGCTTCATTATCATCACCCTAAGAAAATATAATACACATGGCCGGTGCTTGATTACCATCGCCCTGAGAAAAATGAATTCAAATGGCCGATGCTAGTCATCGCTCAAAGACAGAGCTAAATGATTAACGTGTTCATTAATGATTATGATGCAAGGTACAGATGATTTTTGGTAAGAAAGCTTTACCAAAAAACAGGGGGGCATGTGTTGATAGTCAAATTTGGCAGATTAAAAATATGGATCATGATGCTGATCTGCTAATGTGCTAAGCTGAAGATTGTTTTTTAACTGAAGATATACACATGCTGATGGAGTTGGGGAGATAAGAGTACAAGAAGTTGAAAATTCAGACTCCAGTCTTTGTTCACGTACAACCACCATCAGGTATAAGATGAAGACAGGGCTACGATTGAGATATGCTTGATTATTTTGGAGCATGGAGAGGAGAGGACATCGCTGGTTATACTATTTTTATTATCAAGGAAACCAGGCTTCTATTCAGATTTTGAATGTACAGATAAGGACCAAATCTTGTAAAAGAGAGTTGTAACCAGATCGGTCTCCTGATCGTTCAAAGGATCGAAGTCCAGAGCGCTCTATATATACGTAGGGTCAGAGGCCGGTAGAGGTTCAACCCAACATCAACAAAAAACAAATCTATTATTTCTACGCACAATTTTTCTTTCGTTCGTTTTTTATCGCCTAGCTCTGTTCTTGCCTGCAAGTTCAGAGATCACCGCAGCAGTAGGTCGATCCTACGCCGCTGCACCTGGAAAACGGACCTAGACGTCGCTTAGGTTCCGTTTGCCATTGATCCGTTGAAGATTCGTCCAGAAGAATCAAGTTTTCTTTGAGATCAGCAAGAAGAAGGCCATTATGTTCCTCGTACAGCAAAAGAGAAGACCGGCTAGATTGTTGATCAGTTCAGGAATTGAGTGTGTTGCTGTGCATACAATTTTTGCCATCAACAATCTTTGTAGAATATGTAGGAGCCAATATGAGCATCCAGGTTCCGCTATTGGTTATTTACCGGAGATGAGTCTCGGTAATGTCTACATAGTTCTCGAACCCATAGGGTCCGCACGCTTAACGTTTGATGACGATCGGTATTATGAGTTTATGAGTTTTGATGTACCGAAGGTAGTTCGGAGTCCCGGATGAGATCACGGACATGAAGAGGAGTCTCGGAATGTCCGAGACGTAAAGATTGATATATTGGACGACTATATTCGGACACCGAAAGTGTTCTCGGAATTAACCGGAGTGCCAGGGGGTTACCGGAACCCCCCCGGGGAAGCTATGGGCCTTAATGGGCCATAGGAGAAAGAGAGAAGGAGGGCTAGAGCTGGGCCGCGCGCCCCCCACCCCTTGGTCTGAATTGGACAAGGAAGGAGGGGGGGCCGACGCCCCTTTCCTTCTCCTTCTCCCTCTCCTTCCTTTCCCCCTTCTCCCTCTTGGTGATTCCTACTAGGAATAGGATTGCAATCCTATTCCTAGTAGGATTGCACCCCTTGGCGCGCCATAGAGGGGTCGGTCGACCTCCCCCCTTGCTCCTTTATATACGGGGGCAGGGGGCACCCTAGAACACATAAGTTGGATTGTTTTAGCCGTGTGCGGTGCCCCCCTCCACAGAAACACACCTCGGTCATACTGGTACAGTGCTTAGGCGAAACCCTGCGTCGGTAACTTCATCATATTGCTTGGTGGCTTCTCGCCCCCTCGTTGGTTACCCCAAGTGGAAGGTTTGAGATGCAGTGTAGCAGAAGTTTTCCCTTGGCAATACCAAGGATCGATTTCCCTGAGACTCCCAGTTTCAACAAGAAGGTGTCAACTGCTAATGGCGCCAGATATTAGCAATCAACATGGACCTGCACATAGATACAAATAACTTTGCTCCCAACGAGTACAGAGAGGTTGTCAATCCCTCCGGCCTTGTAGTTTACAAAGGATCAAACGCAAGTGATAATAGTGATAGGTATAATTGCAATAGTAAGTAAAAAGCGGAAAGTAAATAGCGGATGTGATCAATGATGGTAATATGGACCAGAGTCTCATGATGTTCACTAGTGATGTCTCTCTCCCAAAAGACGATAAAACAGCTATGTGAGGTAAACGAATTACAGCTGGGCAATTGACAGGACCATGTGCGCAAACCAATGCTGACTAAGTTGCAAGAAAGGTAGAGGTTCAAAGCATGGGCGGTACGCCGAGGTAAGTAGACCGAAATCCATCTGCATCTACTACTAATCGTCCACCTTGAGATATCTATCCAGAACATCTCGCTGGTATTAAGTTGCGAGTCCCACCCATAGTGTAAACTCAAAGCAACAGACAACTGCATTAAAAGAACTTTGCGTAAAGTAAACAATCCTTGCACCCGCGGGCACAAGCACCATTGTTTTCCCCCTTGTGGCAACAACACATCCCCTAGACTCATGTTTCTGTCACTCAAGCTAGTCATCGAGGGGCATGAACCCACAATCAAGCATAACGTTCCCTCTTGGAGTCACTACCTACTACTTGGCCAAAGCAATAAATAACAACGGAGAACATGCAAGAATTACTTACGAACATAAATATAAAAGAGGTGAATCAAATATATTACTCAAACACAATCTGAACATAATCTCATAATCCATCGGATCCCAGCAAACTCATCATAGCAACAGCATAAGGATTACATATGTGCCTCGATCATGTAGGGCGGCTCACGAGGACTAATTAGTGAAGCACAAGAACGGGAGGAGAACATCACATAGCTACTGGTCATGGACCCATGGTCCAAGGGAGACTACTCACAACTCATCCGGGAGGCGTCAATGGTGGTGGAGAAGCTCCCGGTGGTGATCCTCCCCTCCGACAGGGTGCCGGGAAGAGTTCTCCTGGTGCTCCCGATCTTGGAAGCGGCGGCGGCGGCGGACCAGAGATGAGATCACGAAAAAGAGTTCCCGTCTCGAGGGTTTCGGGAGACGCTTTAAATATATGCCAAAGGGGGGCATCAAACAAGGCTCGGGGGGCCCAGGCGCCCCCCCCGGCGCGGCCCAGGGGGGCGCGCCACCAGGGCGCCTGGGGCCCTGGTGGCCCCCCTCCGGCTGTGCTTCGGGTGCCTGGTAGCTTCTGAAACGCTGATTTTTTATATAATTTTTCTGGATTTTTTCTGGCAGTTCTCGTAATGTGAAAACCTGAAATACAAAAACAGCCGAAAACAGAAACTGGCACTGGGGTGCACTGAGTTATAGGTTAGTCCAAATATGATCAAAAGTGTATGGAAGTGTATAAATAACATAGCAATATCACCCAAAAGAGGCATGGAGCAAGCAGAAATTATAGATACGTTTTGGACGTATCACATATCCGTCACCACGTCGTCGTGCTGACGAAACTCTCCCGTGAAGCTCAACTTGATCAAGAGCTCATGGGACGTCATCAAGCTAAACGTGTGCTGAACGCGGAGGTGTCGTACGCTCGGTGCTTGATCGGTTGAATCGCGAAGAAGTTCGACTACATCAACCGCGTCACTTGACGCTTCCGCTTTCGGTCTACAAGGGTACGTAGACACACTCTCCCCCTCGTTGCGATGCATCTGGTAGATAGATCTTGCGTGATCGTAGGAAATTTTTAAAAATACTACGTTCCCCAACAGTGGCATCATGAGCCAGGTCTATGCGTAGATGATATGCACGAGTAGAACACAATGAGTTGTGGGCGATACTAGTCATACTGCTTACCAGCATGTCATACTTTGGTTCGGCGGTATTGTGAGATGAATCAACCCGGACCGACATTACGCGTACGCTTACGCGAGACTGGTTTCACCATTATGAGCACTCGTTGCTTAAAGGTGACTGGCGGGTGTCTGTCTCTCTCACTTTATCTGAATCAAGTGTGGCTACGCCCGGTCCTTGTGAAGGTTAAAACAACACATACTTGACGAAACATCGTTGTGGTTTTGTATGCGTAGGTAAGAACGGTTCTTGCTAAGCCCGTAGCAGCCACGTAAAACTTGCAACAACAAAGTAGAGGACGTCTAACTTGTTTTTGCAGGGCATGTTGTGATGTGATATGGTCAAGACATGATGAGTGATACGGTTTTGTATGAGATGATCATGTTTTGTAAAGTTATCGGCAACTGGCAGGAGCCATATGGTTGTCGCTTTATTGTATGAAATGCAATCGCCATGTAATTGCTTTACTTTATCACTAAGCGGCAGCGATAGTCGTGGAAGCAATAGTTGGCGAGACGACAACGATGCTACGATGGAGATCGAGGTGTCGCGTCGGTGACGAAGGTGATCATGACGGTGCTTTGGAGATGGAGATCAAAAGCACAAGATGATGATGGCCATATCATGTCACATATTTTGATTGCATGTGATGTTTATCTTATTATGCTTCTTATTTTGCTTAGTACGACGGTAGCATTATAAGATGATCCCTTACAAATTTCAAGGTATAAGTGTTCTCCCTGAGTATGCACCGTTGCGAAAGTTCGTCGTGCCGAGACACCACATGATGATCGGGTGTGATAAGCTCTACGTTCAAATACAACGGGTGTAAGCCAGTTTTGCACACGCAGAATACTCGGGTTAAACTTGACGAGCCTAGCATATGCAGATATGGCCTCGGAACACTAGAGACCGAAAGGTCGAGTGTGAATCATATAGTAGATATGATCAACATAAGATGTTCACCATTGAAACTACTCCATTTCACGTGATGATTGGACATGGTTTAGTTGATTTGGATCATGTGATCATTTAGATGACCGGAGGGATGTCTATCTAAGTGGGAGTTCTTTAAGTAATATGATTAATTGAACTTTAATTTATCATGAACTTAGTCCTGATAGTTTTTTTTGCATATCTATGTTGTTGTAGATCAATGGCCCGTGCTACCGTTCCTTTGAATTTTAATGCATTCCTAGAGAAAGCTAAGTTGAAAGATGATGGTAGCAATTACATGGACTGGGTCCGTAACTTGAGGATTATCCTCATTGCTGCACAGAAGAATTATGTCCTTGAAGCACCGCTAGGTGACAAGCCCCCTCCCGCTAATGTAGACGCTTTGAACGTCTAACAGACGCGGTCTGATGACTACACGATAGTTCAATGTGCCATGCTTTACGACTTAGAACCGGGACTTCAACAACGTTTTAAACGTCATGGACCATATGAGATGTTCGAGGAGTTGAAGTTAATATTTCAAGCAAATGCCCGGATTGAGAAATATGAGATTTCCAATAAGTTCTATAACTGCAAGATGGAGGAGAATAGTCCTATCAGTGAACACTTGCTCAGAATGTGTGGGTACTACAATCATATGACTCAACTTGGTTGCAAAGTTGACGAGGATAGTGTTATTGATAGAGTTCTTCAATCACTGCCACCAAGCTATAAAGGCTTCGTGATGAACTATAATATGCAAGGGATGCAGAAGGCAATTCCCGAGCTCTTCGCTATGCTGAAAGCTGCGGAGGTAGAAATCAAAAAGGAGCATCAAGTGTTGATGGTTAACAAGACCACTAGTTTCAAGAAGAAGGGCAAGGGAAAGAAGAGGAACTTCAAGAAGAATAGCAAGACAATTGCTACTCCCGCGAAGAAACCCAAGTCTGGAGCCAAGCCTGAAACTGAGTGCTTCTACTGCAAAGGGACTGGACATTGGAAGTGGAACTGCCCCAAGTATTTCGCGGATAAGAAGGATGGCAAGGTGAACAAAGGTATATATGATATACATGTTATTGATGTGTACCTTACTAATGCTCGTAGTAGTACCTGGGTATTTGATACCGGTTCGGTTGCTAATATTTGTAACTCGAAACAGGGACTACGGATTAAACGAAGATTGGCTAAGGACGAGGTGACGATGCGCGTGGGAAATGGTTCCAAAGTCGATGTGATCATCGTCGGCACGCTACCTCTACATCTACCTTCGGGATTAGTTCTAGACCTGAATAATTGTTATTTGGTGCCAGCGTTAAGCACGAACATTATATCTGGATCTTGTTTGTTGCGAGACGATTATTCATTTAAATCAGAGAATAATGGTTGTTCTATTTTTATGAATAATATCTTTTATGGTCATGCACCCTCAAAGAGTGGTCTATTCTTGTTGGATCTCGATTGTAGTGATACACATATTCATAATATTGAAGCCAAAAGATGCAAGGTAAATAATGATAGTGCAACTTATTTGTGGCACTGCCGTTTAGGTCATATTGGTGTAAAGCGCATGAAGAAACTCCATAGTGATGGACTTTTGGAATCACTTGATTATGAATCACTTGGTACTTGTGAACCATGCCTCATGGGCAAGATGACTAAAACTCCATTCTCCGGAACAATGGAGCGAGCAACAGATTTGTTGGAGATCATACATACAGATGTATGTGGACCAATGAGTGTTGAAGCTCACGACGGGTATCGTTATTTTCTGACCTTCACTGATGATTTTGAGCAGATATGGGTATATCTACTTAATGAAACACAAGTCTGAAACTTTTGAAAAGTTCAAAGAATTTCAGAGTGAAGTAGAGAATCATCATAACAAGAAAATAAAGATTTTACGATCTGATCGTGGAGGTGAATATTTGAGTTACGAGTTTGGTCTTCATTTGAAACAATGTGGAATAGTTTCACAACTCACACCTCCCGGAACACCACATCGTAATGGTGTGTCCGAACATCGTAACCGTACTTTATTGGATATGGTGCGGTCTATGATGTCTCTTACCGATTTACTACTATCGTTTTTGGGGTTATGCTTTAGAGACAGCTGCATTCACGTTAAATAGGGCACCATCTAAATCCGTTGAGACGACGCCTTATGAACTGTGGTTTGGCAAGAAACCAAAGTTGTCGTTTCTTAAAGTTTGGGGCTGCGATGCTTATGTGAAAAAGCTTCAACCTGATAAGCTCGAACCCAAGTCAGAGAAATGTGTCTTCATAGGATACCCAAAGGAGACTGTTGGGTACACCTTCTATCATAGATCCGAAGGCAAGATATTCGTTGCTAAGAATGGATCCTTTCTATAGAAGGAGTTTCTCTCGAAAGAAGTGTGTGGGAGGAAAGTAGAACATGATGAGGTAATTGTACCTTCTCCCGAATTGGAAAGTAGTACATCACAGAAACTAGTTCCAGTGATTCCTACACCAATTAGTGAGGAAGCTAATGATGATGATCATGAAACTTCATATCAAGTTTCTGCCGAACGTCGTAGATCAACCAGAGTACGTTCCGCACCAGAGTGGTATGGCAACCCAGTTCTGGAATTCATGTTACTAGACCATGATGAACCTACGACCTATGAGGAAGCGATGATGAGCCCAGATTCCGCAAAATGGCTTGAGGCCATGAAATCTGAGATGGGATCCATGTATGAGAACAAAGTGTGGACTTTGGTTGACTTGCCCGATGATCGGCAAGCCATCGAAAATAAACGGATCTTCAAGAGGAAGACCGACGAATACGGTAATATTACTGTTTACAAAGCTCGAGTTGTTGCGAAAGGGTTTCGACAAGTTCAAGGAGTTGACTACGATGTGACTTTCTCACCCGTAGCGATGCTTAAGTCTGTCCGAATCATGTTAGCAATTGCCGCATTTTATGAGTATGAAATCTGGCAAATGTATGTCAAAACTGCATTCCTGAATGGATATCTCAAAGAAGAGTTGTATATGATGCAACCAGAGGGTTTTGTCGATCCAAGAGGTGCTAACAAAGTGTGCAAGCTCCAGCGATCCATCTATGGACTGGTGCAAGCATCTCGGAGTTGGAATATACGCTTTGATGAGGTGATCAAATCATATGGTTTTATACAGACTTTTGGAGAAGCCTGTATTTACAAGAAAGTGAGTGGGAGCTCTGTAGCATTTTCTGATATTATATGTGGATGACATATTGTTGATTGGAAATGATGTAGAATTTCTAGATAGCATAAAATTATACTTGAATAAGAGTTTTTCAATGAAAGACCTCGGTGAAGCTGCTTACATATTAGGTATCAAGATCTATAGAGATAGATCAAGACGCTTAATTAGACTTTCACAAAGCACATACCTTGATAAAGTTTTGAAGAAGTTCAAAATGGATCAGTCAAAGGAAGGGTTCTTGCCTGTGTTACAAGGTGTGAAGTTGAGTAAGACTCAATGCCCGACCATTGCAGAAGATAGAGAGAAAATGAAATTCATTCCCTATGCCTCAGCAATAGGATCTATCATGTATGCAATGCTGTGTACCAGACCTGATGTGTGCCTTGCTATAAATCTAGCAGGGAGGTACCAAAGTAATCGAGGAGTGGATCAGTGGACAGTGGTCAAGAACATCCTGAAGTACCTGAAAAGGACAAAGGATATGTTTCTCGTGTATGGAGGTGACAAAGAGCTCGTCGTAAGTGGTTACGTCGATTCTAGCTTTGACACTGATCCGGATGACTCTAAGTCACAAACCGGATATGTATTTTTATTGAACAGTGGAGCTGTCAGTTGGTGCAGTTCCAAGCAGAGCGTCGTGGCGGGATCTACGTGTGAAGCGGAATACATAGCTGCTTAGGAAGCAACAAATGAAGGAGTCTGGATGAAGGAGTTCATATCCGATCTAGGTGTAATACCTAGTGCATCGGTCCAACGAAAATCTTTTGTGACAACACTAGAGCAATAGCCTTGGCGAAGGAATCCAGGTTTCACAAGAGAACAAAGCACATCAAAAGACGCTTCAATTCCATCCGCGATCTAGTCAAGGAGGGAGACATAGAGATTTGCAAGATACATACAGGTATGAATATTGCAGACCCGTTGACTAAGCCTCTTCCACGAGCAAAACATGATCAACACCAAGACTCCATGAGTGTTAGGGTCAGTACTTTGTAATCTAGATAATTGACTCTAGTTCAAGTGGGAGACTGAAGGAAATATGCCCTAGAGGCAATAATAAAGATGTTATTTTTATTTCCTTATATCATGATAAATGTCTTTTATTCATGCTAGAATTGTATTAACCGGAAACTTAGTACATGTGTGAATACATAGACAAAACAGTAAGTCCCCAGTATGCCTCTACTAGACTAGCTCATTGATCAAAGATGGTTATGTTTCCTAGCCATAGACATGAGTTGTCATTTGATCAACGGGATCACATAATTAGGAGAATGATGTGATGGACAAGACCCATCCGTGATCTTAGCACTATGATCGTTTAGTTTTACTGCTATTGCTTTCTTCATGACTTATACATGTTCCTGTGACTATGAGATTATGCAACTCCCGAATACCGGAGGAACACCTTGTGTGCTAGCAAACGTCACAACGTAACTGGGTGATCATAAAGATACTCTACAGGTGTCTCCGAAAGTGTTCGTGGTGTTGGCATAGATAAAGAATAGGATTTGTCACTCCGAGTGTCGGAGAGGTATCTCTGGGCCCTCTCGGTAATACACATCATAATAAGCCTTGCAAGCAAATGACTAATGAGTTAGTCACGAGATGATGTATTATGGAATGAGTAAAGAGACTTGCCAGTAACGAGATTGAACTAGGTATTGAGATACCGACGATCGAATCTCGGGCAAGTAACATACCGATGGCAAAGGGAACAACGTATGTTGTTATGCGGTTTGACCGATAAAGATCTTCGTAAAATATGTAGGAGCCAATATGAGCATCCAGGTTCCGCTATTGGTTATTGACCGGAGATGAGTCTCGGTCATGTCTACATAGTTCTCGAACCCGTAGGGTCCGCACGCTTAACGTTTGATGACGATCGGTATTATGAGTTTATGAGTTTTGATGTACCGAAGGTAGTTCGGAGTCCCGGATGAGATCACGGACATGACGATGAGTCTCGGAATGTATGAGACGTAAAGATTGATGTATTGGACGACTATATTCGGACACCGGAAGTGTTCCGTAAAGTTTCGGAATTAACCGGAGTGCTAGGGGGTTACCGGAACCCCCCCGGGGAAGCTATGTGCCTTAATGGGCCATAGGAGAAAGAGAGAAGGAGGGCCATGGCTGGGCCGCGCGCCCCCCATCCCTTGGTCCGAATTGGACAAGGAAGGAGGGGGGCCGGCACCCCTTTCCGTCTCCTTCTCCCTCTCCTTCCTTCCCCCCTTCTCCCTCTTGGTGATTCCTACTAGGAATAGGATTGCAAGTAGGATTGCACCCCTTGGCGCGCCATAGAGGAGCCGGCCGGCCTCCCCCTTGCTCCTTTATATACGGGGGCAGGGGGCACCCTATAACACAGAAGTTGAATTGTTTTAGCTGTGTGCGGTGCCCCCCTCCACAGAAACACACCTCGGTCATACCGTTGCAGTGCTTAGGCGAAGCCGTGCGCCGGTAACTTCATCATATCCGTCACCACGCCGTCGTGCTGACGAAACTCTCCCATGAAGCTCAACTGGATCAAGAGCTCGTGGGACGTCATCAAGCTGAAAGTGTGCTGAACGCGGAGGTGCCGTACGTTCGGTGCTTGATCGGTTGAATCGCGAAGAAGTTCGACTACATCAACCGCGTCACTTGACGCTTCCGCTTTCGGTCTACAAGGGTATGTAGACACACTCTCCCCCTCGTTGCTATGCATCTGGTAGATAGATCTTGTGTGATCGTAGGAAAATTTTAAAAATACTACGTTCCCCAACAGGCACAACCCACCTGGGCGTGCCCAGGGGGTTTGTGCCCCCCTCAGTGACCTCCCGCGCCGCCTCTTCGCCCTATAAATCCCCAAATATTGCAAAAACCCTAGGGGAGTCGACAAAATTTTGTTCTAGCCGCCGCCAGTTCTAGAACGACGAGATCCAAAACGTGTCACCTTTGTGTTCGAAACGATATACGATGTCTCCCCTCCACCCTTGTTTTTTTATAGAGGCAACATAGAACTATATGAGTGTCGTGTTAATATTTGGAATTATTCCAGGTTCGTTTGGACTTTCTTATACATTAATTGAATTTTTTGTCATTTAATGTGCATAATTCAAATTTGAACTACAAGCACATGCTCCAATGCATCAAAGTTGGTTGAAAAATCACATGTGTGTCCTTGGGTGAATTTCTAAGTCCCATGCAAGAAATGAGAATGAAATTCAAACATCTGAACGTCGTGGCTCGACCGGAAAGATTGAGAAACTTGGTTTTTTTAATTCATGTAAATCCAAAACACACCTGAAAATCATGAAACTTAGCATGGTGTCATGACATGGCACCAACATGTTGCCGTATTTTTTTTGGCTGAATTGGGACAAGCTTTGGTATATGCTTCTTGCAAATCGGAGCTTCTCTCAAGAAGGCTCGTGGTTACGAGAGGGAACGCGTCACCTCCGTGTACGAAACGACATACATACACTGCATTCTCCCACCTTAATTTTTTTACAAAAGCAAATTAGACCAAATAGAAGTATCGTGCTAAATTTTGGAAATATTTTGGGTTTGTTTGGCCTTTTTTATACATTAATTGAATTTTAGTGCCTTTTTTATACATTAATTGAATTTTTGGGCATTTAATGTGCATAATTCAAATTTGAACTACAAGTACATGGTCCAGTGCACCCAAGTTGGTTGAAAAATCACATGTGTGTCCTTTGGTGAATTTCTAGGTCCCATGTGATGGCTTCTCGCCCCTCGTTGGTTACCCCAAGTGGAAGGTTTGAGATGCAGTGTAGCGGTAGTTTTCCCTTGGCAAAGATACCAAGGATCGAATTCCCCTGAGACTCCGAGGGTCAACAAGAAGGTGTCAACTGCTAGCGGCGCAACTAGCGATCGACAGGACCTGCACACAGACACAAATAACTTTGCTCCCAACGAGTATAGAGAGGTTGTCAATCCCTGCGGCCTTGTCATTTACAAAGGATCAAACGCAAGAGATAATAGTGATAGGTATCACTGCAACTAGTAAGCAAGAACAAGAAAGTAAATAGAGGATGTGATCAGTGATGGTAATATGGACCGGGGTCCCATGATGTTCACTAGTGATGTCTCTCTCCCAAAAGACAATAAAACAGCTAAGCGAGGTAAACAAATTACAGCTGGGCAATTGACAGGATTATGTGCGCAAACCAATGCTAACTATGCCGCAAGAAAGGTAGAGGCTCAAAAGCATGGGCGGTACGCCAAGGCAAGTAGACCGAAATCCATCTGCATCTACTACTAATCATCCACCTTGAGATATCTATCCAGAACATCTCGCTGGTATTAAGTTGCGAGTCCCACCCATAGTGTAAACTCAAAGCAATAGACAACTGCATTAAAAGAACTTTGCGTAAAGTAAACAATCCTTGCACCCGCAAGTACAAGCACCGTTGTTTTCCCCCTTGTGGCAACAGCACATCCCCTAGACTCATGTTTCTGTCACTCAAGCTAGTCATCGAGGGGCATGAACCCACAATCAAGCATAACGTTCCCTCTTGGAGTTACTACCTACTACTTGGCCAAAGCAATAAACAGCAACGGAGAACATGCAAGAATTACTCAAGAACATAAATATAAAAGAGGTAAATCAAATATATTACTCACACACAATTTGAAGATAATCTCATAATCCATCGGATCCCAGCAAACTCATCATAGCAACAGCATAAGGATTACATATGTGCCTCGATCATGTAGGGCAGCTCACGAGGTCTAATCGGTGAAGAACAAAGAGGGGAGGAGAACATCACATAGCTACTGGTCATGGACCCATGGTCCAAGGGAGACTACTCACAACTCATCCGGGAGGCGTCCATGGTGGTGGAGAAGCTCCCTGTGGTGATCCTTCCCTCCGGCAGGGTGCCGGGAAGAGTTCTCCTGGTGCTCCCGATCTTGGAAGCGCGGCGGCGGCGGAACAGAGATGAGATCGCGAAAAAGGGTTCCGTCCTCGAGGGTTTCGGGACGCGGTGTAAATATATGCCAAAGGGGGGCGTCAGAAGAGGCCAGGGGGGCCCAGGCGCCCTGGCGGCGCGGCCAGGAGGGGGGCCGCCCCCTCTGGTCGCCTGGAGCCCTGGTGGCCCCCCTCCGACCCTACTTTGGCCGCAAGGAAGCTTCCGGAACGCTGATTTTTTATATATTTTTCCCGGGTTTTTTCTGGCAATTTACGTAATGGGAAAACCTGAAATACAAAAACAGCAGAAAACAGAAACTGGCACTGGGGTGCACTGAGTTAATAGGTTAGTCCAAATATGATCAAAAGTGTATGGAAGTGCATAAATATCATAGCAATATCACACAAAAGAGGCATGGAGCAAGCAGAAATTATAGATACGTTTTGGACGTATCAACATCCCCAAGCTTAATTCCTGCTCGTTTTCGAGTAGGTAAATGATAACAAGCATAATTTCTATGGTGACATGCTATTAACCATATAAGGACTTTTCACAGTCACATGACAAATGCTTACTGAGATAATGAATCTGTAGTAATTAAGTTGCCTCATGAGAAAATCACAAAGAACTGAAAGTTTTACAATATGATACTGAAACACTCAATAGATTTGTAGTGAGCATGGTGTGCAAATATGACAAAGTGGTACCTCGCTTGCCCCCTTTAGTGAAGCAAAACATAAATGCAGGGGCACCTCCAAAGTTTAAGTGACGACTAGATACAATGATTTCAGAATAAACGATATCATAATCATGCAAAAGACAATGGTACTTTGGGACAATGCACATTACACTCAGAATGACAATCATGCTCTCAATAGTTGGTGCTTTAAAGAAGGTGGAGACTCTCGAACCCTGGCTTTTGATGGCAAGGTTGAAAACCCGTGGTCGGAAACAAAAACTAAACATGTACCAGAGCTCTTGGTTTTTTAAAAACAGAGGTAAAAATTATTTTTGGGGTATGCATATTTCGTCAACGAATGCTAGCAGATAACTCAATTACTTCTCGAGCTGGACAAGTTTCGAGGAACGGCTCCCGCACGAGGACGATCACATCCTCTTAATCTCCTTTGTTTATCACTACCAAAGTTTTCTGTTTTCTCATGAACAAAGCGTGAAGGAGGGTTTGTTTGTTGTATTATTTTTTAATGAGCCGGGCGCACTCTATGCCAGTTCCTTCTCGTATTAGGGGTTTGCACATTAGACATGCAATCCCGGGGTGAAGCTTGTCCAACTTAAAAGATCATGAATTAACTACTACTTCCTCATGAGCTAAAACAGAGGCACAAAAGAGAAATATTTTTTTTTGATTAATTTCGAGATGGTACACGAAAGTCTTCGTTAGGAATGGCAGGTAAATACCATGTATAGGAAGGTATGGTGGACTCATATGGCATAACTGGTTTAAAGGATTTGGATGCACAAGCAGTCAGTCCGCTTAGTACAGGCGAAGGTTAGCAAAAGACTGGGAGCGACCAACTAAGAGAGCAATGACGGTCATAATCATGCAGAGCGACAAAGCAACATTGAATCGGGCATGAAAGTTATATCGCTACTCAGAAATTAAAGATCATCAAGGCTTGATAGACTTTCTTTACAGTCTTAAATATGCGTGAGCATATGCCAAGTCATTCAAAATAAATTCTTGGAGGAAGATATCACTAAACCATACCACATCATAGGCAAACAAATCATGTTGGTACTTCAATAACACATTAAGAACCCCCCAGCTATTTGAGACTAACCATAAGAAAACATGAACTACTAGGCACCATTATGCACATAGCGTTTTTATCATAGACATATCAACCAATGCAACAAAAGCCAACTCTCTTAACAAGATAAGCATGATAACTCAAGAGAGTTCCAGCAACCAACTAAACAAAAGCTCTTTAAAAAGAAAAGCATGAAAACTAAGAGCTAAGCATGACAGTAGCTATTGAAAGACCAAGAACATACACAGCAAAGATAAACATGAAAAATCCTATGTTGTGTTCTAGGTTGAAGTGGAGCGTGTTTCTCTCGCACACAAAGAAAGCTGAGTTCCAACTCGTTATGAAAAGCAAGGAAAGCTAAAGGAGACTAAAAAGGAAACTAAAAGCAAGACGCTCCAAGCATAGCACATAACACATGAAGTGATTAAAATATAGTGGAACGAAAGACGAACAGATAATGTTGATGGAGAAGGGGATGCACGGGGGCATCCCCAAGCTTAGACGCTTGAGTCTTCTTGAATATTTCTTGGGGGTGCACGGGGGCATCCCCAAGCTTGAGCGTTTGACACTCCTGAATCTTTTTATCATCTTCCCTCGCACACTTGAAAACTCCCTTCATACATAACTCATCATAATCTGATTAGCGAGGTTAGTACCCATAATAAAATAATTTTTCCTTGCTGGAAATAAGGATATTCTTGAAGGTTTACTGTTTCTCAAGATTGACAAAAGGTTGTTGCAAAGAAAAAGCAAGCTCAAGGTTTGCAAAATGAAGGAAAGGCAAAACAGGACAGAATCTGTGAAAAACAGACCAGCAGGTAGTAAATAATTTTTTCGGGGCAGTTCTGCAACTTAAATAAAAAAACTCAGAACATACGCCCGAAAGCCAATTGTATAGAGCACGCTGTCGAAAAAACTCAGACCGAAAAGATGTTCCGGTGATTTTATACGAATTTTTCTATCCAAGGTCAGAATCTGTTTCCTGGACAACACGTCACAACTTTTGAACTTTCTTGCAATCAGAGGCTAAACTTGGCACAAAGCTGAAAAGTAAAGATATAATGATGATGCTACTGTAGTAACAACCATCAAGACACAACAAAAGCAAAATAAAAATTTATTCATTGTGGGCTGCCTCCCAAAAGCGCTTTCTTTTATGCCTTTAAGCTAGGCATAATGCAAAGAGATCAAGTTTTATCAAGAGTAAAAGAATAGCTAGCCCGTATAACGGACTCAAAAGGTAACTTAATCTTCTTTCTAGTTAAGCAATTCTACCTCATGGGCTAAATTGTCTACCTTCGAAGAGAGATCATCTAGTTTGGCTAGTTTTTCTTCTACACTCTTATTGAAGGCTTTTTGGGTAGTGATGAAATCTTTAAGCATAATCTCTAGTTCAGAAGTGGAGTTCTTGGTGCTAGGATAAGCATTGTTGTTCCTATAGGAATTAGAGGGGAACGGTCTAGGATTGCTACCAAAATTACTCCTATAAGCATTGTTATTGAAATTGTTTCTAGAGATAAAGTTCACATCTACTTGATCTTGAGCAATCAAAGAATTTAAAGGAACATCACGAGGATCAATAGAACATTGCTTGGAAAGTAGAGACATGATCAAGTCAACTTTTTCATTTAGGGAGGAAATCTCCTCGACAGAGTTTACCTTCCTACCTGTTGGAGCGCGTTCGGTGTGCCATTGGGAATAATTGGTCATCATCTCATCGAGAAGCTTCGTGGCAGCACCAAGTGTTGTTGACATAAATGTTCCTCCCACGGCCGAATCTAACAAGTTCCGCGAGGTAAAGTTCAAGCCTGCATAAAAAGTTTGGATAACCATCCAAGTAGTCAAACCATGAGTAGGGCAGTTCTTGACAAGAGATTTCATGCGTTCCCAAGCTTGGGCAACGTGTTCATTATCCAATTGTTTAAAATTCATTATGTTACTCCTTAGTTGGATAATTTTAGCAGGTGGATAGTACTTTCCAATAAAGGCATCCTTGCACTTGTCCCAAGAATCTATGCTATTTCTAGGCAAAGATTGAAACCAAATTCTAGCTCCTCCTCTCAAGGAGAAAGGAAAAAGCTTAAGCTTAACAATATTACCATCTATTTCTTGGTACTTTTGCATATCACAGAGTTCAACAAAATTGTTTAAGTGTAAAGCAACATCATCTCCAGCACCGGAGAATTGATCTTTCATAACTAGGTTCAGTAAAGCAGGTTTAATTTCATAAGAAGGTGCTGAAGTGGCAGGTGTAGTAATGGGTGTGCAGATAAAGTCATCGTTGTTATGACTAGTGAAGTCACACAACTTGGTGTTCTCGGTGGAACCCATAGCAGCAAGCAAGCAAGATAACTATTTTTGTGATTTTTGATAAAGGATACTTAAGCAAAAACTGAAAGGTAAACTAAAAAGACTAAAAAGCAAAGGTAAAAGATAGCGTGCAACTCCCCTATCTTGAAGTGTGGAGTCCCCGGCGACGGCGCCAGAAAACTTTGCTTGATGGCTTCTCGCCCCTCGTTGGTTACCCCAAGTGGAAGGTTTGAGATGCAGTGTAGCGGTAGTTTTCCCTTGGCAAAGATACCAATGATCGAATTCCCCTGAGACTCCGAGGGTCAACAAGAAGGTGTCAACTGCTAGCGGCGCAACTAGTGATCGACATGACCTGCACACAGATACAAATAACTTTGCTCCCAACGAGTACAGAGAGGTTGTCAATCCCTCCGGCCTTGTCGTTTACAAAGGATCAAACGCAAGAGATAATAGTGATAGGTATTACTGCAACTAGTAAGCAAGAACAGGAAAGTAAATAGTGGATGTGATCAGTGATGGTAATATGGACCGGGGTCCCATGATGTTCACTAGTGATGTCTCTCTCCCAAAAGACGATAAAACAGCTAAGCGAGGTAAACAAATTACAGTTGGGCAATTGACAAGATTATGTGCGCAAACCAATGCTAACTATGCTGCAAGAAAGGTAGAGGCTCAAAAGCATGGGCGGTACGCCAAGGCAAGTAGACCGAAATCCATCTGCATCTACTATTAACCATCCACCTTGAGATATCTATCCAGAACATCTCGCTGGTATTAAGTTGCGAGTCCCACCCATAGTGTAAACTCAAAGCAACAGACAACTGCATTAAAAGAACTTTGCGTAAAGTAAAAAATCCTTGCACCCGCAAGTACAAGCACCGTTGTTTTCCCCCTTGTGGCAACAACACATCCCCTAGACTCATGTTTCTGTCACTCAAGCTAGTCATCGAGGGGCATGAACCCACAATCAAGCATAACGTTCCCTCTTGGAGTTACTACCTACTACTTGGCCAAAGCAATAAACAGCAACGGAGAACATGCAATAATTACTGAAGAACATAAATATAAAAGAGGTAAATCAAATATATTACTCACACACAATCTGAACATAATCTCATAATCCATCGGATCCCAGCAAACTCATCATAGCAACAACATAAGGATTACATATGTGCCTCGATCATGTAGGGCAGCTCACGATGTCTAATCGGTGAAGAACAAAGAGGGGAGAAGAACATCACATAGCTACTGGTCATGGACCCATGGTTCAAGGGAGACTACTCACAACTCATCCGGGAGGCGTCCATGGTGGTGGAGAAGCTCCCGGTGGTGATCCTTCCCTCCGGCAGGGTGCCGGGAAGAGTTCTCCTGGTGCTCCCGATCTTGGAAGCGCGGCGGCGGCGGAACAGAGATGAGATCGCGAAAAAGGGTTCCGTCCTCGAGGGTTTCGGGATGCGGTGTAAATATATGCCAAAGGGGGGCGTCAGAAGAGGCCAGGGGGGCCCAGGCGCCCTGGCGGCGCGGCCAGGAGGGGGGCCGCCCCCTCTGGTCGCCTGGAGCCCTGGTGGCCCCCCTCCGGCCCTACTTTGGCCGCAAGGAAACTTCCGGAATGCTGATTTTTTATATATTTTTCCCAGGATTTTTCTGGCAATTTACGTAATGGGAAAACCTGAAATACAAAAACAACAGAAAACAGAAACTGGCACTGGGGTGCACTGAGTTAATAGGTTAGTCCAAATATGATCAAAAGTGTATGGAAGTGCATAAATATCATAGCAATATCACACAAAAGAGGCATGGAGCAAGCAAAAATTATAGATACGTTTTGGACGTATCACCATGCAAGAAATGGGATTGAAATTCACACATCTAGGCGTCGTGGCTCGGCTGGAAAGATTGATAAACTTGGTTTTTTAATTCACGTAAATCCAAAATATGCCTGAAAATCATGAAACTTGGCATGGTGTCATGACATGGCACCAACATGCGATGGTAATTTTTCTATCTATTTTGCAAAGATGCACACATTAACAATCAACAAAGTCATTTTGGAACAAGTGTTATCACGTTACAAATTGGAAACACAACTATTACTGAAACCATGGGTGTTCTACTTTCAATTACGTGCCACCACGCGTCCCCTTTTTATTGGCTAGGAGGTGTCGTGCGGGGTAGCTATTTGAGTACGGGAGGCGTGCGATCAGACCTCTGCGCGTGCTCATCGGGAGGAGAGCCCTTTGACCTCTATCCGCCGCGCACCTCCCTCCCAATGTCTCCATTAATGGCGCCTGAGCCCTTGTTTCACGACATGGCTATGTCTCACTGGACTGAGATTTAAGAGAGAGAATTGAAAATCTGAAAAGAAAGTTTTGCACGGATCTTGATGTAAGGTCCGACGGACCTATATAGCATCGATTGCGATTTATAGCAAGCATGATGAATATAAGGACCATGATAGTGGATAATGATTGTCTTACATATTTAGGAACATAATTAAAAAAAAGCCACATGCGGCTATGCCCGAAATACACAAGGGCAAAAGAAGAAGGAACTAGTCTCCGCGGCGAGCGGCGACGAGCTCTTTCTTGTCCTCAACATGCTGTTTGAGAGCATCCACATATTCCTCTAGCAGCCTTCGGCGCTCCATGCGGAGCATGTCATTCCGGTCCATAAGTTTCTTGACGATGACGCTGGTGCTCTTAACAAGGTAGTGATCTCATCCTGCTCGTCCCGGAGCTTCGCATTGCCCTCCCTTAGTTGTCGGATGACGCCGATAGCCTGTTCAAGTGAGGCTTTAATGTTGTCCTACAACCTCGCCCTGCCATCAATCTGATCCATCTGGCTATCGACGAGTGCATTCATGCGCCTGTAAGAGTCCTCGCCTACCGGCGAGACATTTTCCCAGGCCGCCGCGACACGGGAGGACATGTCTGCTGCATTCGCGGCGCGACGGGACATCTCTGATGCTTTCGCGGCGCGGCCAAACTAGTCTGCTGCATCAACGGCTCGCCGGGACCTCCGTGCTGCTTCGGTGGTGTGGCGGGACCTCTTTGCTGCTACGTCCACGCGGCGGGACATGACGGCTGCTTTCGCGGCGAGGCGGAACATCTCTCGTGCTTCTGCTTCCATGCTCGCCTCTCCCTGGTGGTAATCTCTCGACCGAGAACTCACGCTGGCCATCGCAGACGCAAGGTAACAATGATGAATGACTTGTTTTTTTTTGTGGATGAGGAGTTGAGGAGGAATGTGCAGTCATCTTGGAGTGGTAGTATTTATAACCGAGTACTAATACACTCCTAAGTGGGAAATCATTTAGGTTTTGATCGGTGTGAACAGGTTTGTAATTTGAAATGTGACGAGACGCATGCTTTATTGACGGTTCTATAATTTCTAAGTGCGGCACTATTCCCGGACGGCTTAATGTGGGCACGCGTTCTCGGCTGCGTACATGGCGTTAGCACCATAGGGTGCACCACAATAGGCAATTACAGCACACGTCTTGTTCCAAGAACCGTGCGCGCTCGTTATTACCATCGCGCACGCTTCTTTTAATTAGAATGTGTGCCTGTCTAGCACACACACGTTGATCTATCTAACTGTTTCTGTTGGTTGTGGCTAATCACAAACAGTTCATCCATGTGAAGTGTATGCGATCAATGGCACACACTTTGATCTGGCTGGCCATTTCTGTTCTGTTTCCTAATTGTAAACAATTAATCCTTCTGAAGCGTATGCCCTCAATCACACACACCTTTATCTAGTTGTCTGTTTCTGTTGTTCCGCCTCATCACAAATGTCAATCCCAGTGAACTGTATGTCGTATATCGCACACGCCTTCATCTGGCTGCCCGTTTCCATTCTTCTTCCTCATCGCAAACAGTTCATTGAACTGAACCGTATGCCCTGCATCCGTCATCGCAAACGTTTTGCACCTTTTTGACAGGTTTTGTACACCACCGTTTGCAATTATTGCATCACACACAGTTTCGTCGAAGGATCTCTGATCGTAGTGTCGCGTTAGCAGCATCCTGCAGTAGTAACAAGGAGTGGCAAGACCCTAAGATTGGGGATGCCCAAGGCACCCCAAGGTAATATTCAAGGAATACCCAAGCATCTAAGCTTGGGGATGCCCCGGAAGGCATCTCCTCTTTCGTCTTCAACATTACCGGTAACCTCACTTGGATCTATATTTCTATTCGTCACATGATATGTGTTTTGCTTGGAGAGTCATTTTATTTTGTTAGGATTTGCTTGTTGTTATTTAGAATAATGTTTTGTATATTTCATTTAAATAAAAATGTTAATGATAGCCTTTACCATGTTTGTTTTGCAAGTATATATGTTGTTGTTTGAAAACAGAAAGTTTGTCGCTGTTGCAAAAATTCTCTAGAAAAGTAAGAATGTGATAAAATGTTGAATTTTTTTTGCAGGACAAGCTATGATAAATTTTCTACAGCGTGGTAGATTTTTAGAATTTTTTGAGTTAGAGAAGTATGAATCTTCTTGCATTCTTTACAGACTGTCATGTTTAGACATATTGTTGTTATGTTTGCATTGTTTGCATATGTTTGCGTGTTTAATGATTCTATTTGAGGATAGGAGTATTAAATATGCAGAGGCATTTAGTATGCAATGTTAAATTATAATTTTAGTGATTTGCTACAATAGATAATAATAAGATTATGCATTGATTTGTACTAACTAATCTCATGAGTTCTCGTTGAGTTTTGTGGGGATGAAGTTTTTAAGATTTAGGGAAACCGTGATATAAAAGGAATTAAGGAGACTCGAAAGCTCAAGCTTGGGGATGCCCATGTTAGGGAACATTGCATGGAAAACAAAAAAATTCTACGCACACGCAATGATCTATCCATGGAGATGCATAGCAACGAGGGGGCGAGTGTGTCTACGTATCCTTGTAGACCGTAAGCGAAAGCATTTATTCAACGCGGTTGATTTAGTCGTACACCTTCACGATCCGCCCAATCAAGTACCAAACGCACGACAACTCCGTGTTATGCACACGTTCATCTCGGTGTCGTCCTCGCCGTCTTGATCCAGTAAGCGTAGCGAGGTGGTGATGAGTTCCATCATCACAACGGCGTGGTGACGGTGGTGGTGAAGCAATCCTGTAGGGCTTTGCCCAAGCACTGCGATGATTTAGAGCAGAGGAGTAAACTAGAGGTGGAGGGGTGCTGACACATGACGTGGAATAAGATGTGTATTGTGTGGCACCCCTCCCCACATATATATAGGTGTGGGTCGGGAGGAGGCAGCCCCTAGGGCGCCCCAAGTGGTGTGGCGGCATCCCTAGGGCTCCTCCCTTTGGTGCGCCCCCTGCGAAAAATTGGCACAAGGGGGAAGGAAAGGGAGGAGGCGCCCCCTTCTTTCCTTCCTCCCCTGTCCGGGATATGGTAAGAGGAGGTGGTGCCTCCCATTTCCATCTAATTGTTGGGGAACGTAGTATTTTAAAATTTTCCTACGATCACGCAAGATCTATCTACCAGATGTATAGCAACGAGAGGGAAGAGTGTGTCTACGTACCCTCGTAGACCGGGAGCGGACGCGTCAAGTGACGCGGTTGATGTCGTCGAACTTCTTCGCGATCCAACCGATCAAGCACCGAACGTACGGCACCTCCGCGTTCAGCACACGTTCAGCTTGATGACGTCCCACGAGCTCTTGATCCAGTTGAGCTTCACGGGAGAGTTTCGTCAGCACGACGGCGTGGTGACGGATATGATGTGTTCACCGGCGCAGGGCTTCGCCTAAGCTCCGCGACGATATGACCGAGGTGTGATTCTGTGGAGGGGGCACCGCACACAGCTAAAACAATTCAACTTGTGTGTCTTTGGGTGCCCCCCTGCCCCCGTATATAAAGGAGCAGGGGAGGGAGGCCGGCCGGCCCTTCCTGGTGCGGCTAGGGAAGGAGTCCTACTAGGAATAGGATTGCAATCCTATTCCTCGTAGGATTCACCAAAAGGAAGAAGGGGGAAAGGAATAGGAGAGGTGGCGCCCCCCCCAATCCTAGTCCAACTAGGAACCCTAGGTGGGGGCGCCGGCCAGCCCTATGGGCTGCCTCTCTCTTTCCCTTTAGGCCCACTATGGACCATCCCCTCTCGTAGGGGGTTCCGGTAACCCCCTCCGGCATTCCCGATAAATCCGAAACTTTTCCGGTATACTTCCGGTGTCCGAATATAGCCGTCCAATATATCAATCTTTATGTCTCGGACATTCCGAGACTCCTCGTCATGTCCGTGATCTCATCCGGGACTCCGAACTACCTTCGGTACATCAATACTCATAAACTCATAATACCGATCGTCATCAAACGTTAAGCGTGCGGACCCTACGGGTTCGAGAACTATGTAGACATGACCAAGACTCATCTCCGGTCAATAACCAATAGCGGAACCTGGATGTTCATATTGGCTCCTACATATTCTACGAAGATCTTTTATCGGTCAAAACCGCATAACAACATACGTTGTTCCTTTTGTCATCGGTATGTTACTTGCCCGAGATTCGATCGTCGGTATCTCCATACCTAGTTCAATCTCGTTACCGGCAAGTCTCTTTACTCGTTCCGTAACACATTATCTCGTGACTAACTCATTAGTCTTTTGCTTGCAAGGCTTATTATGATGTGTGTTACCGAGAGGGCCCAAAGATACCTCTCCGACACTCGGAGTGACAAATCCTAATCTTGATCTATGCCAACACCACGAATACTTTCGGAGACACCTGTAGAGCATCTTTATGATCACCCAGTTACGTTGTGACGTTTGATAGCACACAAGGTGTTCCTACGGTATTCGGGAGTTGCATAATCTCATAGTCATAGGAACATGTATAAGTCATGAAGAAAGCAACAGCAGTAAAACTAAACGATCATAGTGCTATGCTAACGGATGGGTCTTGTCCATCACATCATTCTCCTAATGATGTGATCCCGTTGATCAAATGACAACTCATGTCTATGGCTAGGAAACATAACCATCTTTGATCAATGAGCTAGTCTAGTAGAGGCATACTAGGGACATACTGTTTTGTCTATGTATCCACACATGTACTAAGTTTCCGGTTAATACAATTCTAGCATGAATAAAAGACATTTATCATGATATAAGGAAATATAAATAACAACTTTATTATTGCCTCTAGGGCATATTTCCTTCAGTCTCCCACTTGCACTAGAGTCAATAATCTAGCTCACATCGCCATGTGATTTAATACTGATAGTTCACATCGTTATGTGAATAACACCCATAGTTCACATCACCATGTGACCAACACCCAAAGGGTTTACTAGAGTCAATAATCTAGTTCACATCGCTATGTGATTAATACCCAAGAGTAATGAGGTGTGATCATGTTTTGCTTGTGAGAGAAGTTTAGTCAACGGGTCTGTCATATACAGATCCCTATGTATTTCGCAAATTTCTATGTCTACAATGCTCTGCATGGAGCTACTCTAGCTAATTGCTCCCACTTTCAATACGCATCCAGATTGATACTTAGAGTCATCTGGATTTAGTGTCAAAGCTTGCATCGGCGTAACCCTTTACGATGAACTCTTTATCACCTCCATAATCGAGAAATATTTCCTTAGTCATCCAATTACTAAGGATAATTTTGACCGCTGTACAGTGATCTACTCCTAGATCACTATTGTACCTCCCTGTCAAACTCTTGGCAAGGTACACAACGTGTTTTGTACACAGCACGGCATACTTTATAGAACCTATGGCTGAGGCATAGGGAATGACTTTCATTCTCTCTATATTTTTCTACCGTGGTCTGGCTTTGAGTCTTACTCAACTTCACACCTTACAAGTCAGGCAAGAACTTCTTCTTTGACTGATCCATTTTGAATTACTTCAAAATCTTATCAAGGTATGTACTCATCGAAAGTCTTATCAAGCGTCTTGATCTATCTATATAGATCTTGATGCTTAATATGTAAGCAGCTTCACCGAGGTCTTTCTTTGAAAAACTCCTTTCAAACACTCCTTTATGCTTTCCAGAAAATTCTACATCATTTCTGATCGACAATATGTCATTCACATATACTTATCAGAAAGGTTGTATTGCTCCCACTCACCTTTTTGTAAATACAGGCTTCTCCAAAAGTCTGTATAAAACCATATGCTTTGATTACCTCATCAAAGCGTATATTCTAACTCCGAGATGCTTGCACCAGTCCATAGATGGATCGCTGGAGCTTGCATAATTTGTTAGCACCTTTTGGATCGACAAAACCTTCTGGTTGTATCATATACAACTCTTCTTTGAGATATCCATTCAGGAATGTAGTTTTGACATCCATTTGCCAGATTTCATAATCATAAAATGCGGCAATTGCTAACATGATTCGGACATACTTAAGCATCGCTATAGGTGAGAAAGTCTCATCGTAGTCAACTCCTTGAACTTGTTGAAAACCTTTCGCAACAAGTCGAGCTTTGTAAACAGTAATATTACCGTCTGCGTCGGTCTTCCTCTTGAAGATCCATTTATTTTCGATGGCTTGCCGATCATCGGGCAAGTCAACCAAAGTCCATACTTTGTTCTCATATATGGATCCCATCTCAGATTTCATGGCTTCAAGCCATTTTGCGGAATCTGGGCTCATCATCGCTTCTTCATAGTTCGTAGGTTCATCATGGTCTAGTAACATGATTTCCAGAACTGGGTTGCCGTACCACTCTGGTGCGGAACGTACTCTGGTTGATCTACGACGTCCAGCAGAAACTTGATCCGAAGTTTCATGATCATTATCATTAACTTCCTCACTAATTGGTGTAGGAATCACTGGAACAATTTCCTGTGATGTACTACTTTCCAATCCGGGAGAAGGTACAATTACCTCATCAAGTTCTACTTTCCTCCCACTCACTTCTTTCGAGAGAAACTCCTTCTCTAGAAAGGATCCATTTTTAGCAACGAATATCTTGCCTTCGGATCTGTGATAGAAGGTGTACCCAACAGTCTCTTTTGGGTATCCTATAAAGATTTACTTCTCCGGTTTGGGTTCGAGCTTATCATGTTGAAACTTTTTCACATAAGCATCGCAGTCCCAAACTTTAAGAAACAACAACTTTGGTTTCTTGCCAAACCACAGTTCTTAAGGCGTTGTCTCAACAGATTCAGATGAGGCCCTTATTTAACGTGAATGCAGCTGTCTCTAATGCATGACCCAAAATGATAGTGGTAAATCGGTAAGAGACATCATAGATCGCACCATATCCAATAAAGTACGGTTACGACGTTCGGACACACCATTATGCTGTGGTGTTCCGGGTGGCGTGAGCTGTGAAACTATTCCACATTGTTTCAAATGAAGACCAAACTCGTAACTCAAATATTCTCCTCCACGATCAGATCGTAGAAACTTTATTTTCTTGTTACGATGATTCTCTACTTCACTCTGAAATTCTTTGAACTTTTCAAATGTTTCAGACTTGTGCTTTATTAAGTAGATATACCCATATCTGCTCAAATCATCAGTGAAGGTCAGAAAATAACGATACCCGCCGCGAGCTTCAACACTCATTGGTCCGCATACATCAGTATGTATGATTTCCAACAAATACGTTGCTCGCTCCATAGTTCCGGAGAACGGAGTTTTAGTCATCTTGCCCATGAGGCATGGTTCGCAAGCACCAAGTGATTCATAATCAAGTGATTCCAAAAGTCCATCATTATGGAGTTTCTTCATGCGTTTTACACCAATATGACTTAAACGGCAGTGCCACAAATAAGTTGTACTATCATTATTAACCTTGCATCTTTTGGCTTCAATATTATGAATATGTGTATCACACGATCGAGATCCAACAAACTATTTTCATTGGGTGTATGACCATAGAAGGTTTTATTCATGTAAACAGAACAACAATTATTCTCTAACTTACATGAATAACCGTATTGCAATAAACATGATCAAATCACATTCATGCTCAACACAAACACCAAATAACAGTTATTTAGGTTCAACACTAATCCCGAAAGTATAGGGAGTGTGCGATGATGATCATATCAATCTTGGAACTGCTTCCAATACACATCGTCACTTCATCCTTTAACTAGTTTATGTTCATTATGCAACTCCCACTTCGAGTTACTACTCTTTAGCAACTGAACCAATATCAAATACCGAGGGGTTGCTATGAACACTAGTAAAATACACATTAATAATCTGTATATCAAATATACCTTTGTTCACTTTGCCATCCTTCTTATCCGCCAAGTATCTAGGGCAGTTCAACTTTTAGTGACCATTTCCTTTGCAGTATAAGCACTTGTTTCAGGCTTGAGTTTAGCTTTGGGTTTCTTCACGGGAGTGACAACTTGCTTGTCATTCTTCTTGAAGTTCCCCTTCTATCCCTTTGCCCTTTACTTGAAACAAGTGGTCTTGTTAACCATCAACACTTGATGTTTTTTCATGATTTCTACCTTCGCCTACTTTAGTATCGCGAAGAGCTGGGAATTCCTTTCGTCATCCCTTGCATATTATAGTTCATCACGAAGTTCTACTAACTTGGTGATAGTGACTAGAGAACTTTGTCAATTACTATCTTATCTGGAAGATTAACTCCCACTTGATTAAAGTAATTGTAGTACCCAGACAATCTGAGCACATGCTCACTGGTTGAGCTATTCTCCTCCATCTTGTAGGCAAAGTACTGTCAGAGGTTTTATACCTCTCGACACGGGCATGAGTATGAAATACTAATTTCAACTCTTGGAACATCTTATATGCTCCATGGCGTTCAAAACGTTTTTGAAGTCCCGGTTATAAGCCGTAAAACATGGTGCACTAAACTATCAAGTAGTCATCATATCGAGCTTTTGTCAAAACGTTCATAACGTCTACATCTGCTCCTGCAATAGGTCTGTCACCTAGTGGTGCATCAAGGACATAATTCTTCTGTGCAGCAATGAGGATAATCCTCAGATCACGGAACAATTCCGCATCATTGCTACTAACATCTTTCAACTTGGTTTTCTCTAGGAACATATGAAAAATAAACGGGGAGCAACATCGCGAGCTATTGATCTAGAACATAGATATGCTAATACTACCAGGACTAAGTTCATGATAAATTAAAGTTCAATTAATCATATTACTTAAGAACTCCCACTTAGATAGACATCCCTCCGGTCATCTAAATGATCACGTGATCCTAAATCAACTAAACCATGTCCGATCATCACGTGAGATGGAGTAGTTTCAATGGTGAACATCTTATGTTGATCATATCTACTATATGATTCACGCTCGACCTTTCGGTCTCCAGTGTTCCGAGGCCATATCTGCATATGCTAGGCTCGTCAAGTTTAACCTGAGTATTCTGCGTGTGCAAAACTGGCTTACACCCGTTGTATTTGAACGTAGAGCTTATCACACCCGATCATCACGTGGTGTCTCGGCACGACGAACTTTCGCAACGGTGCATACTCAGGGAGAACACTTATACCTTGAAATTTAGTAAGGGATCATCTTATAATGAGACCGTCGTACCAAGCAAAATAAGAAGCATAATAAGATAAACATCACATGCAATCAAAATATGTGACATGATATGGCCATCATCATCTTGTGCTTTTGATCTCCATCTCCAAAGCACCGTCATGATCACCTTCACAAAACATGATCATCTCATACAAAAACCGTATAACTCATCATGTCTTGACCATATCACATCACAACATGCCCTGCAAAAACAAGTTAGACGTCCTCTACTTTGTTGTTGCAAGTTTTACGTGGCTGCTACGGGCTTAGCAAGAACCGTTCTTACTACAAAACCACAACGATGTTTCGTCAAGTATGTGCTGTTTTAACCTTCACAAGGACCGGGCATAGCCACACTTGATTCAGCTAAAGTGAGAGAGACAGACACCCGCCAGTCACCTTTAAGCAACGAGTGCTCGTAACGGTGAAACCAGTCTCGCGTAAGCGTACGCGTAATGTCGGTCCGGGCCGCTTCATCTCACAATACCGCCGAAGCAAAGTATGACATGCTGGTAAGCAGTATGACTAGTATCGTCCACAATCTCATTGTGTTCTACTCGTGCATATCATCTACGCATAGACCTAGCTCATGATGCCACTGTTGGGGAACGTAGTATTTTAAAATTTTCCTACGATCACGCAAGATCTATCTACCAGATGTATAGCAACGAGAGGGAAGAGTGTGTCTACGTACCCTCGTAGACCGGGAGCGGAAGCGTCAAGTGACGCGGTTGATGTTGTCGAACTTCTTCGCGATCCAACCGATCAAGCATCGAACGTACGGCACCTCCGCGTTCAGCACACGTTCAGCTTGATGACGTCCCACGAGCTCTTGATCCAGTTGAGCTTCACGGGAGAGTTTCGTCAGCACGACGGCGTGGTGACAGATATGATGTGTTCACCGGCGCAGGGCTTCGCCTAAGCTCCGCGACGATATGACCGAGGTGTGATTCTGTGGAGGGGGGCACCGCACACGGCTAAAACAATTCAACTTGTGTGTCTTTGGGTGCCCCCCTGCCCCCGTATATAAAGGAGCAGGGGAGGGAGGCCGGCCGGCCCTTCCTGGTGCGGCTAGGGAAGGAGTCCTACTAGGAATAGGATTGCAATCCTATTCCTAGTAGGATTCACCGAAAGGAAGAAGGGGGAAAGGAATAGGAGAGGTGGCGCCCCCCCCAATCCTAGTCCAACTATGAACCCTAGGTGGGGGCTCCGGCCAGCCCTATGGGCTGCCTCTCTCTTTCCCTTTAGGCCCACTATGGACCATCCCCTCTCGTAGGGGGTTCCGGTAACCCCCTCCGGCATTCCCGATAAATCCGAAACTTTTCCGGTATACTTCCGGTGTCCGAATATAGCCGTCCAATATATCAATCTTTATGTCTCGGACATTCCGAGACTCCTCGTCATGTCCGTGATCTCATCTGGGACTCCGAACTACCTTCGGTACATCAATACTCATAAACTCATAATACCGATCGTCATCAAACGTTAAGCGTGCGGACCCTACGGGTTCGAGAACTATGTAGACATGACCGAGACTCATCTCCGGTCAATAACCAATAGCGGAACCTGGATGTTCATATTGGCTCCTACATATTCTACGAAGATCTTTTATCGGTCAGAACCGCATAACAACATACGTTGTTCCTTTTGTCAAACGGTATGTTACTTGCCCGAGATTCGATCGTCGGTATCTCTATACCTAGTTCAATCTCGTTACCGCAAGTCTCTTTACTCGTTCCGTAACACATCATCTCGTGACTAACTCATTAGTCTTTTGCTTGCAAGGCTTATTGTGATGTGTGTTACCGAGAGGGCCCAGAGATACCTCTCCGACACTCGGAGTGACAAATCCTAATCTTGATCTATGCCAACACCACAAATACTTTCGGAGACACCTGTAGAGCATCTTTATGATCACCCAGTTACGTTGTGACGTTTGATAGCACACAAGGCGTTCCTACGGTATTCGGGAGTTGCATAATCTCATAGTCATAGGAACATGTATAAGTCATGAAGAAAGCAATAGCAGTTAAACTAAACGATCATAATGCTATGCTAACGGATGGGTCTTGTCCATCACATCATTCTCCTAATGATGTGATCCCGTTGACCAAATGACAACTCATGTCTATGGCTAGGAAACATAACCATCTTTGATCAATGAGCTAGTCTAGTAGAGGCATACTAGGGACATACTGTTTTGTCTATATATTCACACATGTACTAAGTTTCCGGTTAATACAATTCTAGCATGAATAAAAGACATTTATCATGATATAAGGAAATATAAATAACAACTTTATTATTGCCTCTAGGGCATATTTCCTTCACTAATTGGGTGTGGCTGCCTTAGAGGGGGTGCACCAACCCATGTGGGCTAGTGTGTTCCCTCTACATGGCCCAGTAAGGCGCAATACTCTCTCGGTGCCTCCGGAATCCCTTCCGGTATTCCGATAACTTTTCGGTGCATTCCGAAACCATTCCGAAGACCAAATAACATCATCATATATATCAATCTTTACCTCCGAACCATTCCGGATCACCTCGTCATGCCTGTGATCACATCCGGGACTTCGAACAACATTCGGTCACCAAAACACATAACTCATATAATACCAAATCGACATCGAACGTTAAGCGTGCGAACCCTGCGGGTTCGAGAACTATGTAGACATGACCGACACACCTCTCCGGCCAATAACCAATAGCGGAACCTAGATGCCCATATTGACTCCTACATATTATACGAAGATCTTTATCAGTCGAACCGTTATGATAACATACGTAATTCCCTTTGTCCATCGGTATGTTACTTGCCTGAGATTCAATCGTCGATATCTCTGTACCAAGCTCAATCTCGTTGCCGGCAAGTCTCTTTAATCATTTAGTAATACATAATCTTGCAACTAACTCATTAGTCACTTTGCTTGCAAGGCTTCTTATGATGTGTATTACCGAGAGGGCCCAGAGATACCTCTCCGATACTCGGAGTGACAAATCCTATTCTCGATCCATGCCAACTCAACAAACCCCTTCAGAGATACCTGCAGAGGTATCTTTATGATCACCCAGTTACGTTGTGATGTTTAATAGCACACAAGGCATTCCTACGGTATCCAGGAGTTGCATGATCTCATAGTCAAAGGAATAAGTATTTGACATACAAGAAAGCAGTATGAATAAACTGTACAATCAAATGCTAAGCTAATGGATGGGTCTTGTCCATCACATCATTCTTCTAATGATGTGATCCCATTATCAAATGACAACTCGTGTCTATGGTTAGGAAACCTTGACCATATTTGATGAATGAGCTAGTCTAGTAGAGGCTCACTAGGGACGCGGTGTTTGTTTATGTATTCACACATGTATTTAAGTTTCCAGTCAATACAATTCTAGCATGAATAATAAACCTTTATCATGAATAAGGAAATATAATAACAACCATTTTATTATTGCCTCTAGGTCATATTTCCATGAGTCTCACACTTTGAAAGATCGTGGATGTCGCCTAGAGGGGGGTGAATAGGCGCTTTAAAATAATAACAGTTTAGGCTTGAACAAATGCGGTATAAACCTAGCGATTAATTTGTCAAGCATAAAACCTACAACAACTAGGCTCACCTATGTGCACCAACAACTTATGCTAAGCAAGATAAAAAACTACTCCATCCGTTCCAAAATAGATGACTCAACTTTGCACTAACTTAGTACAAAGTTAGTACAAAGTTGAGTCATCTATTTTGGAACGGAGGGAGTAGGTGATAGCAAGATATATAGCAATAAACAATATGGCTATCACAAAGTAAAGTGCTCAAAGGATAAGGCTCAATGGGGAAGAAGACCCCCTTTTATCGGAGGGGGGAAATCCAACCGTTATCCCCATTCTCAGCCCGAAGCGAGCAGTACTACCACTGGCCGCAGCGGTACTGTCGCTCGGCCCAGTGGTACTACCGCTGGGACCTTGCACAGCGTCAACGGGAGAAGGGACATGAAAGAGAGCCCATGAGCGGCACTAGTAGTGGTGGTAGGGCGGTACTACCGCTTATAAGCGGTAATACCGCACCCACTGCCGCTCCTACTGCCGCCAAACCTGACACGAGAAGCGACGGTCTCGAATCGAGGTGGTACTAGCACGGAACCGAAGCCGTACTACCGCATGTAGCCATGGGCGGTACTACCGCTGTGAAACAACGGTACTACCGCTTGTGGCTATAAGCGGTAATGCCGCTCCGGCCCAGCGGTACTACCGCAGGAGCACCAAGAAAGCCCAGAACTGCCATAACTTTTCCAGATGAGCTCCGAATTGAGCAAACTCAAGCTTGTTCGAAAGATGAAGACGAGTAGCCAAGATATAGAGGAGTGAACCCTCCATCAGAGAAGAACCGACATAACCTCCAACATCTAAAACATCATATAAGATGCAAGAGTGAACTCCATTTTCGTTGAACTCGAGCTTGTCATCAAGATGACCATAAGCTCCAAATCTCACAAGGAGAAGAACCAAACAAAAACCAATAAAGATGATGCAAGGATGCAATGGTTTGAGCTCTCTACAAACGATACGATCAAGCTACTCATCAAGAGCCCCCCTTGATAGTACGGCAATCGATCCTATAACCCGGTCTCCCAACTACCAACATGAGACCGGTAAAATAGAAAACCTATCAAGGGCAAACCTTTGCCTTGCACATAGTCCACTTGAGCTAGATAATGACGATCTTGACTTCCTCAAGTTGGACCACCTTTCTTGATTGCATTGGCTAGGTGAAGACTAGTTGATTGCTCCCCCATACTCCACTATGGGTGAGCCACTCTTCGGCACATCTTCACAAGTCCACTGCCACCACAATGGACGGAAAGCTTCAAGCATATGATCTCTTCGTGATGATCCTACTTGAACTTGCACACCGCAACCTAACCCCACAATGAACTCTCACAAAGACCATGGGTTAGTACACAAAGCGTAATTGACAATGCTTACCATACCATGGGATTGCTTGATCCCTCTCGGTACATCTTCTATGCTTTGTGTGTTGGTCAACTTGATTCACTCTTTGACTTAGTCTTGATCAACCTTGAATCTTTCCAACTCTCTTTATTTGGTTGATGTCTTGAAGGTAAACATGAATGATCACACACTCTTCTTCTTTAAGACATGCTTGCAATAAGCTCAACACTCACAACACCAATCTTTGGATAGTTCCTTAATAGCACCTTGGTCATAAAAAACTCTCCTTGAAACCAACAAATGGACTCCAAGAAAAGACTATGGACAAATCCTTCAAATATAACTCAAGGCATCCATTAGTACATAGAGATTGTCATCAATTACCAAAACCAAACATGGGGGCACCACATGTTCTTTCACACGTGCACTAGAGTCAATAATCTAGTTCACATCGCCATGTGATTAACACCCATAGTTCACATCGCCATGTGATTAATACCCAAAGAGTTTACTAGAGTCAATAATCTAGTTCACATCATCATGTGATTAACACCCATAGTTCACATCGCCATGTGATTAATACCCAAATAGTTACTAGAGTCAATAATCTAGTTCACATCGCCATGTGATTAACACTCAAAGAGTTCTAAGGTATGATCATGTTTTGCTTGTGAGAGAGGTTTTAGTCAACGAGTCTGCAACATTCAGATCTGTGTGTACTTTGCAAATTTCTATGTCTACAATGCTCTGCACAGAGCTACTCTAGATAATTGCTCCTACGTTCAATAAGCATCCAGATTGATACTTAGAGTCATCTGGATTAGTGTCAAAGCTTGCATCAGCGTAACCCTTTACGATGAACTCTTTATCACCTCCATAACCGAGAAACATTTCCTTATTCCTCTAAGGATAATTTTGACCGTTGTCCAGTGATCCACTCCTGGATCACTCTTGTACCCCTTGCCAGACGCGTGGCAAGGCACACATTAGGTCTGGTACACAAAATGGCATGATTTATAGAACCTATGGTTGAGGCATAGGGAATGACTTTCATTCTCTCTCTATTTTTCTGAAGTGGTCGGGCTTTGAGTCTTACTCAACTTCATACCTTACAACAAGAACTCCTTCTTTGACTGATCCATTTTGAACATCTTCTAAACTTTATCAAGGTATGTGTTTTTGTGAAAGTCCTATTAAGCTTCTTGATCTATCTCTATAGATCTTGATGCCCAATTATGTAAGCAGCTTCACCGAAGTCTTTCTTTGAAAAATCCTTTCAAACACTCCTTTATGCTTTCTAGAAAATTCTACATCATTTCTGATCAACAATATGTCATTAAAATATACTTATCAAAAATGTTGTAGTGCTCCCACTCACTTTCTTATAAATACATGCTTCACCGTAAGTCTGTATAAATACATATGCTTTGATCAACTCATCAAAGCGTATATTCCAACTCCGAGATGCTTGCACCAGTCCATAGATGGATCATTGGAGCTTGCACACTTTGTTAGCACCTTAAGGATCGACAAAACCTTCTGGCTGCATCATATACAACTCTTCTTTCAGTAATCCATTAAGGAATGCAATTTTGACATCCATTTGCCAGATTTCATAATAATAAAATGCGGCAATTGCTAACATGATTCAGACAGACTTAAGCATCACTATGGGTGAGAAAGTCTCACCGTAGTCAACTCCTTGAACTTGTCGAAAAACCTTTGCGACAAGTCGAGCTTTGTATACAATGACATTACCATCAACGTTAGTCTTCTTCTTGAAGATCCATTTATTCTCTATGGCTTGCCGATCATCGGGGAAGTCCACCAAAGTCCACACTTTGTTCTCATACATGGATCCTACCTCAGATTTCATGGCCTTAAGCCATTTTTTTGGAATCTGGGCTCATCATAGCTTCTTCATAGTTTGAAGGTTCTTCGCTATGACTTCCAGAACAAGGTTACCGTACCACTCTGGTGTGGTTCATGTTCTGGTCGACCTTCGAGGTTCATTAGTAACTTGATCCGAAGTTTCATGATCGTCATCATTAGCTTCTTCTCTAGTTGGTGTAGGCATCACGTGAACGGTTTTTTCTTATGTGCTACTTGTTGGGGAACGTAGTATTTCAAAAAAAAATCCTACGATCACGCAAGATCTATCTACTAGAAGCATAGCAACGAGAGGGGAGACTGTGTCTACGTACCCTCATAGACCGAAAGCGGAAGCGTCTAGTGACGCGATTGATGTAGTCGAACGTCTTCACGATCCAACCGATCCAAGCACCGAACGTACGGCACCTCCGTGTTCAGCACACGTTCAACTCGATGACGTCCCACGAGCTCTTGATCCAGTTGAGCTTCACGGGAGAGTTTCGTCAGCACGACGGCGTGGTGATGGAGATGATGAAGCTACTGGCGCAGGGCTTCGCCTAAGCACTGCAACGATATGACCGAGGTGTGTTTCTGTGGAGGGGGCACTGCACACGGCTAAAACAATGTTGCTTGTGTGTTCTAGGGTGCCCCCTGCCCCTATATATAAAGGAGCAAGGGGGAAGGCCGGCCGGCCCTAGGGGCGCGCCATAGAAGGAGTTTTCCTAATCCTAGTGGGAGTAGGAATCCTATTTCCTATTCCTACTAGGAGTAGGAAAGGAAGAAGAAGGGGAGAAGGAAGGAGAGGGGCACACTTGTAACGCCCCGGACACACCCGCCGGTGGTCGTTACTCCTGGCGGGATCTAGACTGGCCCCACATATCAATACTAGTCTTTTCTGCGCACTTTGTCCTCACTCGTGTGCACCCGGGAGCAACTTCCCGGTCGGTCACCCATCTTGAAACTACTCCAAGCTGAGCACGGTTAACTTTGGAGTTCTATCTGAATGGGCTCCCGGAAAAGAAGGAATTATTATTGATATGAGTAGTCTATCATCCCTAATAAGCCAGGCTATCACAGCACCCCCCCACTCCTAGTCCAACTAGGATTCCCTTGGGGGG
>LR738715.1:192604026-192692322 GCA_902687465.1 Secale cereale | reverse complement strand
GGGGGGGGGGGGGGGTTACGGTAACCCCTCCGGCACTCCGGTTTTCTTCGAAATCACCCGGAACACTTCTGCTGTCCGAATATAGCCGTCCAATATATCAATCTTTATGTCTCAGACATTCTGAGACTCCTCGTCATGTCCATGATCACATCCGGGACTCCGAACTACCTTCGGTACATCAAAACTCATAAACTCATAATACCGATCGTCATCGAACGTTAAGCGTGCGGACCCTACGTGTTCGAGAACTATGTAGACATGACCGAGACTCATCTCCGGTCAATAACCAATAGAGGAACCTGGATGCTCATATTGGTTCCTACATATTCTACGAAGATCTTTATCGGTCAAACCGCATAACAACATACGTTGTTCCCTTTTGTCATCGGTATGTTACTTGCCCGAGATTCGATCGTCGGTATCACCATACCTAGTTAATCTCGTTACCCGCAAGTCTCTTTACTCGTTCCGTAATACATTATCTCGTGACTAACTCATTAATCATTTGCTTGCAAGGCTTATTATGATGTCTATTAACGAGAGGGCCCAGAGATACCTCTTCGACACTCGGAGTGACAAATCCTATTCTTGATCTATGCCAACACCACAAATACCTTCGGAGACACCTGTAGAGCATCTTTATAATCACCCAGTTACGTTGTGACGTTTGATATCACACAAGGTGTTCCTACGGTATTCGGGAGTTACATAATCTCATAGTCAGAGGAACATGTATAAGTCATGAAGAAAGCAATAGCAGGAAAAACTAAACGATCAAGTTGCTAAGCTAACGGATGGGTCTTGTCCATCACATCATTCTCCTAATGATGTGAACCCGTTGATCAAATGACAACTTATGTCTATGGCTAGGAAACACGACCATCTTTGATCAATGAGCTAGTCTAGTAGAGGCATACTAGGGACACTCTGTTTTGTCTATGTATTCACACATGTACTAAGTTTCCGGTTAATACAATTCTAGCATGAATAATAAACGTTTATCATGATATAAGGAAATACAAATAACAACTTTATTATTGCCTCTAGGGCATATTTCCTTCAGTCTCCCACTTGAACTAGAGTCAATAATCTAGATTACACAGTAATGATTCTAACACCCATGGAGTTTTGGTGCTGATCATGTTTTGCTCGTGGAAGAGGTTTAGTCAACGGGTGTGCGACATTCAGATCCGTATGTCTCTTGCAAATTTCTATGTCTCCCTCCTTGAGTTGATCACGGATGGAATTGAAGCGTCTCTTGATGTGCTTTGTTCTCTTGTGAAACCTGGATTCCTTCGCCAAGGCTATTGCTCCAGTGTTGTCACAAAAGATTTTCATTGGACCCGATGCACTAGGTATAACACCTAGATCGGATATGAACTCCTTCATCCAGACTCCTTCATTTGCTGCTTCCGAAGCAGCTATGTACTTCGCTTCACACGTAGATCCCGCCACGACGCTCTGCTTGGAACTCCACCGACTGACAGCTCCACTGTTCAATAAAAATACATATCCGGTTTGTGACTTAGAGTCATCCGGACCAGTGTCAAAGCTTGAATCGACGTAACCGTTTACGACGAGCTCTTTGTCACCTCCATAAACGAGAAACATATCCTTTGTCCTTTTCAGGTACTTCAGGATGTTCTTGACCGCTGTCCAGTGATCCACTCCTGGATTACTTTGGTACCTCCCTGCTAAACTTATAGCAAGGCACATATCAGGTCTGGTACACAACATTGCATACATGATAGATCCTATGGATGAGGCATATGGAATGACTTTCATTTTCTCTCTATCTTCTGCAATGGTCGGGCATTGAGTCTTACTCAACTTCATACCTTGTAACACAGGCAAGAACCCTTTCTTTGACTCATCCATTTTGAACTTCTTCAAAACTTTATCAAGGTATGTGCTTTGTGAAAGTCCAATTAAGCGTCTTGATCTATCTCTATAGATCTTGATGCCTAATATATAAGCAGCTTCATCGAGGTATTTCATTGAAAACAAATCTTATTCAAGTATCCTTTTATGCCATCCATAAATTCTATATCTTTTCCAATCAACAATATGTCATCTACATATAATATTAGAAATGCTACAAAGCTCCCACTCACTTTTTTGTAAATACAGGCTGTTCCAAAAGTCCGTATAAAACCATATGCTTTGATCACCTCATCAAAGCGTATATTCCAACTCCGAGATGCTTTCATGAGTCCATAGATGGATCGCTGGAGCTTGCACACTTGGTTAGCACCTTTAGGATCGATAAAACCTTCTGGTTGCATCATATACAACTCCTCTTCGAGGTATCCCTTTGTAATGCCCAGGATGGGATTATACCTCCTACGTGATGAGGCACGTGACGAGGCACGACTTAAAGGTATACGCCCATACTAGAATGATCTCAAGTATGGTATGTTTGCACGACTCATGTAAAAATAGGGATCAAATTGCAAAAGGATAGTTGGCTTACACTCGCCACGTCACACAATACATTACATAATCAAATAATCATCCAAATAACATCACAGTCCGACTACGGACGAAGATCCAAATGAAAGATACCAAATACATAAAGCCACAAGGTCCGAATCGCCCCTAGTAAAAGCCACTACTAATCATCGGGATAATGCACATAGTATCGACTACGTTCTTCATCGAACTCCCAGTACAGCTCGATGCCATCACCTGTGTAGTCCACCATAGTACCTACATCTGGTGTTGTGTAGAATCTGTGAGCCACGGAGGACTCAGCAATCCCGTTCCCGGGTAGCAAAACTATCTAAGCCTTGGGTGTGGAACAAGGCTGAAGAAAATAAAAGGTTGCAGATGCACTAGCACTAGCTTATGTGTTTAGAGCGAGAAGAGAAGTGCCACGAGCGTCAAAGTGATCACGAAGTGATCCTATCTAAGCACGTCAATCATAACCCCACCGTGTTCACTTCCCGAACCCATTGCGGAAAATGACCGTCACGGTTACTCACGCTGGTAGTGTATTCTGAACATGGTGTCAAGTTTTCTACAACCGGATATTAACAAATTCCCATCTGCCACATAACCGCGGGCACGTCTTTTGAAAGTTCAAAACCCTCCAGGGGTGTCCCAACTTAGCCCATTACAAGCTCACGATCCGCGGAGTCGCAATTCCAAGGTGGGAAGGCCCGAGTATTCTCGGAATCCCGTGCTCAAGATATTCCGACTAAGGTAAAACTAATCCAGCAAGACCTCCCGGCGTGCCGACACCCTAACAGTAGCCGCGTGTATCTAGTCTCAGGCCACGGCCGGATGAGCAGTACGTACAGCAACCGAAGACCCCAACGAACTGGGTGGCACCGCAAGTGGCTCTTGTTTGGACCAACACTCAAATCGAGCACTGGCCCAGGGGGGTTGATTAATTAATCCTCGGGTTAATTACTCCCTCGGCAAGTTTTAGTTGTTAGGAAAATGGAGTACCAATGTTGGGCCTTGATGGAAAAGGTTTAGCGCTAAGCGGGTTATCGAGGGGGTCCCATAACCCCAACTGTGTTAGGAACGCATAATCAAGGAACATAACACCAGTTTATACGGTTCCTAGGGCGGCATGAGTGGAACAAATCACTAAGCAAAAGGCTTAGCCTTCCACCCATTACCAATATATAGCTGATTTAGTTAAGAGTTTATATAGTGTGATATCCCAACAATAACTTCAACATGAAGCAAGAATCTTCAAATCTTCTCCTGCAACTAGCAATGCTATAAGGGGGGCTGAGCGAAGCTTACGTAGCCAAACAAAGGTTTGCTAGGTTGGGTGGTTAGACAGGTTCATGGTTACAATAGGAGGCTGACAAACAAACATGGGCATCGAGGCAATAAGCTAAAGAGAGAGACATCTAGCAATAGGCAAAGGTAGTAATGATATCTGGGTCAGGTCATCTTGCCTGTCGAGTCATCGATGGGAACGTAAGACGGCTCCTCGTACTCAACCTCGGTAGTAACCTCGTTCTCGTTCTCGGTCTCGGCTCCCGGCTCTACTCAACACAAGAACACAACGAGGCACGATATCAAACAAGGTGCAATGCACAATCAACATGATGCAAGTGTGATGCATTTATGATGCAATACATGTCAAGGGATGAAGCACACCAGAACAACACAAAACAACAAGTTTAAATGAGGCCGGAATCATCATATAGCTAATCCGGTAAGTCCTCTTATGCATATGTTGAGAATGGTCCAGATCTGAACAAACCTTAAGTTAAAGTTATTAAACAGCAAGTTAACAGGCACCATGATAATCTACACGAAATTCTAGTCAAGTTCCATATAAAGTTTGTTTAATTCGGAGCTACGGTCTAGAAGATATGAGCAAAACAAGACAAGCATGGCAACGGTGCAAGATGCACCCAAACATCAAGCAAACACACTCCAAACATGTTAACAACATGGTATTATGATTCTTCATGCAAAATCACACACGTTTCATATGGGCTACGCTCAAAACGGAGCAACGGTTCAACACATACACACGAAACAAGATTCAATGCAAAGCTGAAATTAACAGCCACATAGCAACTTTGGGGCAAGAAATATATACTCTACAACACCCAAACATGATGACAATAAGCATGGACATGAAGTAGACATATCCTACAACAAACAACTCCATTGGAGCAACTCCATAGGAGGCATGGATCAATAGCAACAAGCTACAACATTTTGATCATGCTGTTAAAAACCTGACAGTTATATTTTATAGCAACTTGGGAGCAAGAAATAAATAAGCTACAGCAAGCCATATGAGCAAGTGAGGGAATGGATGGATAGACAATAACATGGAAAACAAGGAATGATCATTGGCCACTCCAAAACATGCATGAATTTGACTAGGGCACCAAGCAAACATAGCATCAGGATATGACAGATTCCAGACTTAGCAAAAATTTCACTAAGTATAAAACAGTTATGTTGGCATGGCATGTTTAAGTCACCTCATGTCATATCATGGAAAGTGGTTTGCACCACAGTAAAGACCATAAGATGGGGATTCTAAAACATATTAACATCTGATAAGGGGACAAACACATCAATAGCAACGAGCACTTCAAATCAGCATCTCATAGCATGTTTCATAACTTATCAGCCACATACACTTTTGCAACAGATATTAACATGGCAATATGAACCCTAACATGTATGCTACAACAACCATCATGTAGAGCATTTCACAAGGAACATTTTGACATATCATTTGCTTCATTTGGATAAACATGCACCAAGTTATCACATCTCAAACATGGCATGAAAATAACAAGTTACAGCAGTTTATAACAAGTAGCACTCTTGTCACGAAGATTAGGACATCTAGATGATCTCAAACAAGCATGCCATAATGGAACAAAACATAGATCACATCACAACGATCATTTTGATATATCATATGCACAAAACGGATCTATGAGCACAAAGTTACGGGCATGCAAAGGAGGCAACAAAATATTACAGATCTGGGACTTAGTGAAAAATCACCTCCGCAAAAAGTCAACGCAGGACGGAGGGATTCCGGGACGGGGATATCCGGGCTTTTGGATCGGGGACCGGTGGATCTCGTCCCGATTCGGAGTTCGCCGGAGTTGGAGGAAGAAGATGACCGGAGTTGACGGGGAAGACGTCGGGGCGGCGAGGAGATGGCCGGAGACGGAGCTGCGGCGGAGGACGGCGCTCCGGGGCGGCGGCGGTGCGGTGCCCGACGTCCGGCGGCGCGGCTGCGGTGTTTGAAGGCTGTGCGGCTGCGGTGTTTGAAGGCCGGCGGCGGCGGTGATGAAGGGCCCGGGGCGGCGACGCGATGAAGGGCCCGACGGCGGCGGCGGAGCGGCCCGACGCGCGCGCGGCGGCGGTGGACGGGGGCGCCGGCGGTGGGTAGGTGGCCGGCGGCGGAGGCGCTACGGTGGCCGGCGGAGGGGTAGGTGGCGGTGGAGCTTGCGGCGGCGCGGCGGCGGCATTCTGGCGGCGTCGGCGGCGGCTTCCGGCGAAGGTCCGGCGGCCGGCGGGTGAGGTGGCGGTGGTTGGATGAGGGTGAGGTGGCCCAGCGAATGGGGTGTCGCCACATGGCAGCGGGGATGACGTGGCGGCCTCCGATTGGTTGGAGTGAGGTGGCCGCGGGTCGGACGTGTCCGGCGCGCGGAGCGGGAGGAAAATTAGGGTTGCACCGGGATTTCGGGGATGGGGAGTGTTTTATAGTTTCTGGGAGCTAGGAAACTCCAAATGAGGAGCGGTTTTCGGCCACACGATCACAATTCGACGACCGAGATGATGGGTGTGGTTGTGCTGGGTTTGTGGGCTTTTGTGGAGGGGGTCTTGGGCCTTAAAGAAGAGGTTCTTTTAGCCCACTAGGTTAACCGTTGGAGTACCAAACGATCTTCAAACGCGACGAAACTTGACAGGCGGCATACACGTACCAAAACAACAACGCACGACAAGTCTCACGTCATTCCAGGAACGTTACACGGCCACACACGAAAGAAGGACTCGGGGATGCCACGGGCACGTGTGTGAGCGTCGGAACTCGAAACGGACAACGGGAAGAGACGAGTGAGACCGGGTGCAAGTGACAACACGAATGCAATGCAATGCACATGACAACATGACATGGATGAAATGCACACACGCACACGACAAAACGAAGAAACCCGAAATGAAAGAAGAGCCGAGAATGGAATTGATGAAGCCAAAGTTTCATATATTGCCATATTTGGAAAGTGTTACATCTGGGGCATTACACCCTTAAGGAATGCAATTTTGACATCCATTTGCCAGATTTCATAATCATAAAATGCAGAAATTGCTAACATGATTCGGACAAACTTAAGCATCGCTACGGGTGAGCAAGTCTCATCGTAGTCAACTCCATGAACTTGTCGAAAACCTTTCGCAACAAGTCGAGCTTTGTAGACAGTAACATTACCGTCGGCGTCGGTCTTCCTCTTGAAGATCCATTTATTTTCAATGGCTTGCCGATCATCGGGCAAGTCAACCAAAGTCCACACTTTGTTCTCATACATGGATCCCATCTCAGATTTCATGGACTCAAGCCATTTTGTGGAATCCGGGCTCATAATCGCTTCCTCATAGTTTGTAGGTTCATCATGGTCTAGTAACATGACTTCCAGAACTGGGTTGCCGTACCACTCTGGTGCGGAACGTACTCTGGTTGACCTACGAGGTTTAGTAGTAACTTGATCCGAAGTTTCATGATCATGATCATTAGCTTCCTCACGAATTGGTGTAGGAATCACTGGAAATAGTTTCTGTGATGTACTACTTTCCAATTCGGGAGAAGGTACAATTACCTCATCAAGTTCTACTTTCCTCCCACTCACTTCTTTCGAGAGAAACTCCTTCTCTAAAAAGGATCCATTCTTAGTAATGAATATCTTGCCTTCGGATCTGTGATAGAAGGTGTACCCAACAGTCTCCTTTGGGTGTCCTATGAAGACACATTTCTCCGACTTGGGTTTGAGCTTATCAGGTTGAAGCTTTTTCACATAAGCATCGCAACCCCAAACTTTAAGAAACGACAACTTTGGTTTCCTGCCAAACCACAGTTCATAAGGCGTCGTCTCAACGGATTTAGATGGTGCCCTATTTAACACGAATGCAGTTGTCTCTAAAGCATAACCCCAAAACGATAGTAGTAAATCGGTAAGAGACATCATAGATCGCACCATATCTAATAAAGTACGGTTATGACGTTTGGACACACCATTACGCTATGGTGTTCCGGGTGGCGTGAGTTGTGAAACTATTCCACATTGTTTCAAATGAAGACCAAACTCGTAACTCAAATATTCTCCTCCATGATCGGATCGTAGAAACTTTTCTTTCTTGTTACAATGATTCTCTACTTCACTCTGAAATTCTTTGAACTTTTCAAATGTTCCAGACTTGTGTTTCATCAAGTAGATATACCCATATCTGCTCAAATCATCAGTGAAGGTCAGAAAATAACGATACCCGCCGCGAGCTTCAACACTCATCGGTCCACATACTTCAGTATGTATGATTGCCAACAAATCAGTTGCTCGCTCCATTGTTCTGGAGAACGGAGTTTTAGTCATGTTGCCCATGAGGCATGGTTCGCAAGCACCAAGTGATTCATAATCAAGTGATTCCAAAAGTCCATCAGTATGGAGTTTCTTCATGCGCTTTACACCAATATGACCTAAACGGCAGTGCCACAAATAAGTTGAACATGTATAAGTCATGAAGAAAGCAATAGCAGTAAAAACTAAACGATCAAGTTGCTTAGCTAACGGATGGGTCTTGTCCATCACATCATTCTCCTAATGATGTGATCCTGTTGATCAAATGACAACTCATGTCTATGGCTAGGAAATACAACCATCTCTTGATCAATGAGCTAGTCTAGTAGAGGCATACTAGGGACACTATGTTTTGTCTATGTATTCACACATGCACTAAGTTTCCGATTAATACAATTCTAGCATGAATAATAAACATTTATCATGATATAAGGAAATACAAATAACAACTTTATTATTGCCTCTAGGGCATATTTCCTTCACTACTTTCCAATTCGAGAGAAGGTACAATTGCCTCATCAAGTTCTACTTTCCTCCCACTCACTTCTTTCGAGAGAAACTCCTTCTCTAGAAAGGACCCATTCTTAGCAACAAAGATCTTGCCTTCAGATTTGTGGTAGAAGGTGTACCAAATAGTTTCTTTTGGGTATCATACGAAGACGCACTTCTCCGATTTGGGTTCGAGCATATCAGGCTCAAGCCTTTTGACATAAGTGTCGCAACCCCAAACTTTAAGAAATGACAATTTTGGTTTCTTGCCAAACCTCAATTCGTGTGGTATCATCTCACTAGATTTAGATGGTCCTCTCTTTAACATGAATGCATCCATCTCTAATGCATAACCCCAAAATGATAATGGCAAATTGGTAAGAGAGATCATAGAACGCACCATATCTAATATAGTACGATTACGACGTTCAGACACACCATTATGCTGCGGTGTTCCAGGTGGGGTGAGTTATGAAACTATTCCACATTGTTTTAAATGAAGACCAAACTCGTAACTCAAATATTCAACTCCATGATCAGATCATAGAAACTTTATTTTCTTGTTACGATAATTCTCTACTTCACTCTGAAATTCTTTGAACTTTTCAAATGTTTCAGGCTTGTGCTCATCAAGTAGATATACCCATACCTACTCAAATCATCTGTGAAGGCGAGAAAATAATGATGCCCGCCGTGTGCCTCAATACTCATCGGACCGTATACATCAGTATGTATTATTTCCAATAAGTTAGTTGTTCGCTCCATTGTTCTGGAGAACGGAGTTTTTGTCATCTTGCCCATGAGGCATGGTTCACAAGTATCAAATGATTCATAATCAAGTGATTCCAAAAATCCATCAGCATGGAGTTTCTTCATGCGCTTTCCCCCAATATGACCTAAATGGTAGTGCCACAAGTATGTTGCACTATCATTATCAATTTTGCATCTTTTGGCATCAACATTATGAATATGTGTATGACTACGATCGAGATTCAATAAACCATTTACATTGGGTGTATGACCATAGAAGGTTTAATTCATGTAAATAGAACAACAATTATTCTCTGACTTAAATGCATAATCGTATTGAAATAAACACGATCCAATCTTGTTCATGCTCAACACAAACACAAAATAACATGTAGGTTCAACACTAACCCGAAAGTATAGGGAGTGTGTGATGATGATCATATCAATCTTGGAACCACTTCCAACACACATCATCACCTCACCCTTAACTAGTTTTCATTTATTCTGCAACTCTTGTTTAGAGTTACTAATCTTAGCAATTGAACGGTATTAAATACTGAGGGGTTACTATGAATAATAGTAAGGTACACATCAATAACATGTATATAAAATATACCTTTGTTCACTTTGCCATCCTTCTTATCTGCCAAGTATTTGGGGCAGTTCCGATTCCAGTGACCATTTCCTTTGAAGTAGAAGCACTCATTTTGAGGCTTCCATGGAAACCCCAATATGTTTTCGTGTTCAGTTAAGTAATGTCTCTAGCGGGAAACCGTATTTAAGAACTTATCCTTTCGACCCGACCAGGGTCGAAACCACTGATCGAGGGAAGGTGCCCTTCCCATAGAGGCAAAAACTTTTGAAAAACTCGATATTTTTCAAAAAATCCAGAAACCACTCTCATGAGTGGAACTAATTTGTCCCGAACAATGGTCGATCAGTTTGGGGGTCCAGCTTTGGGCTTCTTCACGAGAGTGACAACTTGCGTGCCATTCTTCTTGAAGTTCCCTATCTTTCCCTTGCCCTTTTCTGGAAAGTGGTGGTCTTATTAACCATCAACACTTGATGTTCTTTCTTGATTTCTACCTCCACCAATTTCAACACCGCGAAGAGCTTTGGGAATTGTTTTCGCCATCCCTTGCATTTTTATAGTTTATCACGAAGTTCTAGTAGCTTAGTGATAGTGACTGGAGAAATCTATCAATCACTTTCTTATTTGGAAGATTAACTCCCACTTGATTCAAGTGATTGTAGTACCCAGACATTCTGAGCACATGCTCACTGGCCGAGCCATTCCCCTCCATCTTGCAGGCAAAGTATTTGTCAGAGGTCTTATACCTCTCGACACGGGCATGAGTCTGAAATATCAATTTCATCTCTTGGAACATATCATATGCCCCGTGGGATTCAAAATGTCTTTGAAGCCCCGGTTCTAAGCCATGAAGCATGGCGCACTAAACTATTAAGTAGTCATCATATCGAGCTTGCTAAACGTTCATAATGTCTGAATCTTCTCCTGCAATAGGTCTGTCACCTAGCGGTGCATAAAAGACATAATTCTTCTGTGCAGCAATGAAGATAATCCTCAGATCACAGACCCACTCCGCATCATTGCTACTAACATCTTTCAACTTAGTTTTCTCTAGGAACATATCAAAAAATAAGGGAGCTACATCGCGAGCTATTGATCTACAACATAATATGCAAGGACATTTTGACTAAGTTCATGATAAATTTAAGTTCAATTGATCAAATTACTAATGAACTCCCACTTAAATTGACATCCATCAAGTTATCTAAGTGATACATGATACAAATCAACTAACCCATGTCCGATCATCACGTGAGAAGGGGTAGTCATCAATGGTGAACATCTCTATGTTGATCATATCTACTATATGCCTCATGTTCGACCTTTCGATCTCTAGTGTTCTGAGGCCATGTCTGTACATGCTAGGCTCGTCATGTTTAACCCAAGTATTCCGCGTGTGTAAATCTAGCTTACACCCATTGTATGTGAATGTAGAGTCTATCACACCTGATCATCATGTGGTGTCTCGAAACGATGAACTGTGGCAATGGTGCATACTCGGGAAGAACACTTTTATCTTGAAATTAAGAGAAGGGGCCATCTTATAATGCTATCGTCGATCTATGCAAAATAAGATGCATAAAGGATAAACATCACATGCAAGCAAAATATGTGACATGATATGGCCATCATCATCTTGAGCTTTTGATCTCCATCTCCAAAGCATCGTCATGATCACCATCGTCACCGGCTCGACACCTTGATCACCATCGTTGTGTCGTGGTCGTCTCGCTAACTCATAGTGATAAAGTAAAGCAATTACATGGCGCTTGCATTTCATACAATAATTAAGAGACAACCATAAGGCTCCTGCCGGTTGTCGATATTACAAAACATGATAATCTCATACAATAACGTATAACTCATCACATCTTGACCACATCACATCACAACATGCCCTGCAAAAACAAGTTAGATGTCTTCTACTTTGTTGTTGCAAGTTTTACGTGGTTGCTACGGGCTTCTAGCAAGTACCGTTCTTACCTACGGCACAAAACCACAATGGTGATTTTGAAAAGTTCGCTGTTTTAACCTTTAACAAGTACCGGCTGTAGTCAAATTTGATTCAACTAAAGTAGGAGAAACATACACCCGCCAGCCACCTTTATGCAAAATAAGTTGCATGCCTGTCGGTGGAACCGGTCTCATGTATGTGGACATGTAAGGTTGGTACGGGCCTCTTCATCTTACAATACCACTAAATCAAAATAAGACGTTGGTGGTAAGCAGTATGACAATCACCACCCACAACTCTTTGTGTTCTACTTGTGCATATCATCTACGCATAGACCTGGCTCTTGTACCACTGTTAGGGAACGTTGCATGGAAAACAAAAAAAATCTACACACACGCAATGATCTATCCATGGAGATGCATAGCGACGAGGGTGAGAGTGTGTCTACATACCCTCGTAGATCGTAAGAGGAAGAGTTTATTCATCGTGGTTGATGTAGTCGTACACCTTCACGATCCACCCGATCAAGAACCAAACGCACGACACCTCCGTGTTCTGCACACATTCATCTCGGTGTCGTCCTCGCCGTCTTGATCCAGCAAGCATAGCGAGGTGGTGATGAGTTCCATCATCATAGCGGCGTGGTGACGGTGGTGGTGAAGCAATCGTGCAGGGCTTCGCCCAAGCACTGCGACGATCTAGAGCAGAGGAGTAAACTAGAGGCGGAGGGGTGCCAACACACGGCATGGAATAAGCTGTGTGTTGTGTGGCACCTCTCGCCACATATATATAGGTGTGGGTGGGAAGGAGGCAGCCCCTATGGCGCCCCAAGTGGTGCGGCGGCAACCCTAGGGCTCCTCCCTTTGATGCGCCCCCTGCCAAAAATTGGCACAAGGGGGAAGGAAAGGGAGGAGGCGCCCCCTTCTTTCCTTCCTGCCCTCTCCGGGATATGGTAAGAGGAGGTGGCGCCTCCTTTTTCCATCTAATTCTGTATGTCTGCCTTAGAGTGGGTGCACCAGCCCATATGGGCTAGTGTGTTCCCTCTACATGGCCCAATAAGGCCCAATACTCTCCCGGTGCCTCCGTGTGACGCCCGAAGACCGACGTCCTAGAAGATTCCAGATGTTCCGGCTTCTCCCGTGTGTTTCAGTTGTGCTTGTGTTATTTATTTTTGCATTGCATCATGTCATCATGCCATCATGTCATTTTTATCTTGCATCTCAACTTAAATAAATTGTGTGGACCTTTGGTCCATTTAAATCGAGGGAAGTGTGACTTCTCTTTATAACATATGAAAGCCTCCCAATATTATTAGGGAGCTATATAAATTAATATTCCATTCTTGGAATTAAGCATAACACACTTGCATATTTCCCCATGCCTTTTCTACTTCAAGTTTCACGGCCAAAAACCTTCCCTATAATTCTTTCCCGTTGTATCGAGGTTCCTCCAAAAATTCGAACATTTTTGTACACTTCAATAGTCAAGTCTTAGTTCAAACCCATTTGAATTAAATTCAAATGTGTTTGAATTATATTTTTTGTTCATGCCTTTTCTTTTTTTCTCGGACCGTGCTCATTTTTATGAGCCCGAGAAAATTAGTCCCTTGTGCTAAATCTTCCCCTAACCTTTCTTTTCTTTCCTCTTCTTTTAATTGTTTCTGCTTCGTTTTTTTATTTAAAAGTTCTTAGCAGCAAGAGCAGCCGCAGCCGGCCCGATTCCCTCCTCCAGCTCAAGCCTCCTCCAGGCCTCCTTGGCTCATCTCCATCTCCAGGCCGTTCAGGCCCATCCATCCGGCCCATTTCCCAAACCCTAGCCCCTAGTAGCCCGCTCGTAGCTCCTCCCTCTCTTTCCCCTCGTGCGCCGCCAGCGCTCCACCTCTCGAGCGCCCGACCCCCCTTTCTCCCTCGCTATCCTCTCGCTCCTCTCGCCCATCCCCCGTTTTGCCCGTGCGCCTCTCTCCATCGATCCCCTCTGGATCTCGCTCGACCCTAGCCCCCTCCTACCCGCCGCGCCGGCCTTCTCCCTCCGGTCCCGCATCGCCAGCGGCCAGGAGCCCCGCCTCCCTCCGTCGTCAGGCCACCGCTCGCCTCGCACCCCAGCTGCCTCGCTAGGAGCAGCTCCTCGAGCACCTTCCCCGCTCGAGCTCGAGGCCCCGAGCGCCCCGTCCTCCACGCCAGAAGCCCTTCGCCTCTTCCTCGCAGGTCCAGCGCCCGTCGCGCCAACCTCCGCGCCATGGCCCTGCTTCTAGGCCCCGTCGCTCACCTCGTCTGCAAGAGAACGAGGAACCGAAGCCAGCTCGCTCTCCCCTCGCAGGACGCAGCCGGCCGCCTCGTCAAGGTCTCCCCTCCGACCTCGCACGCCCTCCGTCTCCGGCGCGAGGAGCTGCGCCTTGCCGCGGCCTTCTTCAGGAGCTGCGCACCGAGCCCCAGCGCCGCTGCTTAGATCCTCTGCCTCGTCCCAGGGAGCTCGAAACCGCTGCTGTTGTGCTTCTTCGTCGGCCTCGTGTTGTTTTGGTCTAGCAGGTTTTTCGTCAAGTTCATCGACGCGTCGAGTACCTCTACACAAGACCCGTGTATGACTACACCCGGTGTTGCCTCAAGTACATCTACGAAAAACCCGAACGTCTACGACCGAGTACGACTACCGTCGCCGAGACCAAGTACCACTACATAAAACGTGTACCCCGACGTCAACTTCGACGCGACAAGTACCCCCTCCGATGACAAGTACCTCTACGAACGGAATGACTACTCGTTGGCGACCTTGAGAACGACTACTTCCTCTCCGAACGTGAACGCCTACTTCCTCTACGACTCGCGAGAACGACTTCTTCCACTACGACCTCGAACCCCCTCCGAGACCGAACGCTTCGAAGGTATAACCCCAAGACGATGCCCGTAGATTGTTTGTGTGATGTATGAGATGCTCCCTTGTTTGCACCGTGTCCGTTGTGCCCTCTTTTGTCGCCGACCCGTGGGAACCCGGTGACGGGATCTCCCCACTTTCTTCTTGCTTGACACGCCTCCCGTCATCTTTTGCACCGGACTCTCAACGAGTTACCGGAATCGAGATGTTGCGTTGCATCATTTTCGGATCGTTGCCGTGGCACCCTTTCCTTCCACCACGGTGACATATACTCCTTATCATCTTCTTGTTCACCTTCTAATAAAATTGCATAAAACCTGATCATGTCATCCGCATCATGCTGACAACATTATATATGTTAATTTGTTGTTTGCTTAAACATTGCTAAACATGCATATGGGGATTTTCCGGATATGTTGTTGTTATTTTCCGGCCTCATTTAAAATGCCTAAATAGTGTAGTTTTATTATTGTTTCACCTCTTGCCATGTTAACAAACATTTAATCTTGTCTTGTAAATAAACAAGAGTCAACTAAATAAATAACATGTGGTGTTTCGTCAATATGCAACTCGTTGCATATTGAGCTCCACTTAACTTGTAGTTTTGTTTGTGCACTTTGCCATGACATGCATATTTAAACCGGACATGCATCATGCTTGCTTGTGCATTGTATGCCATGTTTATGCTTGTGTGTTTACCGTGTTGTTTGCTTCTTTCCGGTTGCTTATCTTGTTAGCTTCGGTTTCGTTCCGGAGTTGTGAGGATTCGCTCGTCTATGTTGCTCCGTCTACTTCGTGGATCCGTTCTTCTCCCTTGTGGAATCCCAGGCAAGATGACCGAACCCGGATACCATTACTATCTTTGCCTATTGCTAGAAGTCTCGATCTATAGTTTTGCCTCGATGCCCATGTCTTTCCTGTCAGCCTCCTATTGTAACCATGAACCTGTTTAACCACCCTACCTATGCAAACCGTTGAATGGCTAAGTACGCTTCGCTCATCCCCTCTTATAGCATTGCTAGTTGCAGGTGAAGATTGAAGATGCTTGCTTCATGATGAAGTTTGTTGGGTTATATCACACTATATAAATGCTTAAAATGAAATCATCTATATATTGGCAAGGGTGGAAGGCTAAGCCTTTTGCTTGGTGATTTGTTCCACTCATGCCGTTAGGAACCGTATAAACCGGTGTTATGTTCCTTGATGATGCGTTCCTCACATGGTTGGGGTTTATGGGGCCCCTCGATAAACCGCTAAGTGCTAAGTCTTTTCCAGCAAGTCCCAACATTTGGTACTATTCGCCTAATAACTAATAAAACTTGCATAGGGACTAGCTATCCCTTTTTATTTTTAATCAACAACCCCGGGCCAGTGCTCCACATGAGTGTTGGTCCGAAACGGGGGTTCTGCGGGGCCACCACGAGGAAACTCGAGGTTTGGTAAAAACCTGTAGAATCGCCCATTCGGTCGTGTCCTGAGACTAGATACGCGCGGCTACCTATCAGGGTGTCGACACGCCGGGAGGATTTGCTGGATTAGCCTTACCTTAGTTCGGAGTATCTTGAGCACGGGATTCCGAGAATACTCGGGCCTTCCCACTTTGGAGTTGCGACTCCGCGGATCGTGGGCTTGTCATGGGCCAAGTTGGAACACCCCTGCAGGGTTATGAACTTTCGAAAGCCGTGCCCGCGGTTATGTGGCAGATGGGAGCTTGTTAATATCCGGTTGTAGACAACTTGACACATTGTTCTAATACACTACCCGCGTGTGTACCGTGAGTGTCAATTTCCGAATAGGGATTCGGGAGTTGAACACGGTGGGGTTATGTTTGTTGAGCTTTTAGCTAGGATCACTTCGTGATCATCTCTCGACCGAGGCACCTTCTCTTCTCGCTCTCGTATACGTAAGCTAGTGCTAGTTGCTGCTGCAGACTCTTGTTGTTCCTTCACCTCTTGTTCTTTCTTCAGCCTTGTCCTCACCCAAGGCTTAAATAGTCGTGTTACCCGGGAACGGGATTGCTGAGTCCTCGTGGCTCACAGATACTACAACACCAGATGCAGGTTCAGCTGAGATTGATGCAGGAGCTAGTTCAAGTAATTCACTTGTAGTTCGATGAAGAGCTTGGCCGTATGCTTGTGACGTTTCGACGATCAGTAGTGGTTTCTACTAGGATTCGATCTAGGCCTGTGGCTTGATGTTGTTTTGGTATCTTTCTTTTGGATCTTCACCCGTAGTCGGGTTGTGATGTTTTGAATGATGTTTTGCTAATGTAATGTATTGTGTGAAGTGGCGAGTGTAAGCCAACTATCTCCTTTTGCAATTTAATCCCTCTTTTACATGAGTCGTGCAAAGATACCAAACTTGAGATCATTCTAGGATGGGCTTATACCTTTAAGTCGTGCCTCGACACGTAGGAGGTATAGTCCCATCCTGGGCATTACAAGTTGGTATCAGAGCCTTCTCCGACCTAGAAGCCCCCACTGATTGATCGAATCATTGACGGTTGAGTCTAGGCACACACTTGAAAATGTTTTGAGTCCTATATATATATCGGAGAGTAGGATTTCTTTTGCTCCTCATCTCTTTTCACTCTGGTGAAGACTCCTGACGATTACTCTTGCCTCTTCTACTTTCAAAAATTGCACCAAATTTTTTTTAGGATCTCGCGAGTATTGTTTGGATTGTTCCGATGTCTTTGTGATGAGAATATTGTTCTCGATGCCTCCTATCATTAGGGGTTGTTGCAGTGTCCCGGGGAGTTGAGCTCCGAGGTGTTGTCATCACAAATCCATCGCGGCAGTACTAGAATACTTAAGACGGCCGACATCGAAAATCTCTCCTATACGGTTAGTGGCAAGATAACCCCGACATCACCCAGTACTGGGGAGGTAGTTCGGGAGTATTGCCATAGCTTGTATAGTGGATGCGTTTCGAAGGTCCGAGGTAAACGGTTTCCGAGAAAGACTGGTTATGTGTTGAAGGATGGATACAACTGGATGTAGGTTTAGAGTTGATTGCGCGGTGCTTCCCCTGTATCCCCAACACCTGATTGCATAACTGGAAACTTTCGGAAATTAATAGGTGGGTTCATCTAATAGTTCTAGGCATTCTTCCAACGAATGCATGATATGAAGTTCGGGGTTCTACATTGAGTGAAGTGGTTTTATGGGCTTGTTCCGATCGGGAGTTGCATCTTAAAGGGTCCTTGGCTATGCTGATCCGGGGATTGCAAAACCCTTTTGTAACACGTTCCATGAGCTTTCAACACGAAGATGTTGAACGAAGCTTCTATCTTGTATTTGTTCTATCTGTTCCTTGTTCCTTTTTATTTACATTTTGTTCTCCAAGTGGCTTCTCGACAAGTTGATGTACGTGCGGAATTCATTCGTTCAATTCTCTGTTCGGATAGATATGTTGCAACATAATCTTCTTCATAAACATATCTATCCTTTGTTTGTTTTGATTCTGGTATTCGAGTTGCTTCGATGTCAAATGTTGATTCCATACCTTTCCTAATCGGTGTTCTCATATTTCTATGGGAGTGCTAATCCTTCTTGTTCATCAAGATGGTCATGTTAAATTCTTTTTCAACCGGTGTCCATTTTGTTCGTCTCAAATTGTCTTTGTTTTCCTCACCCTCCCACCCTTCTCTTTATGGAGCCAGCAATTCTCAAATGAAATATCCATTTTATTCATGTGATACTTCTTCATTCTTTTCCTTCAATGTTCTTATCCGGTGCTTATCGTGAAGATGCTCAAGAGCTTCTAGTTCATCTTTCTTTTGTTCTCTAATTCTGCCGGTGGATGTAATTCAAGATTTCGGTGTTGATCTTATCCTTTTCCTCTTTTCACAATGCTTTCTTATTCCGGTGCACCAATTAAATCATTCTCCTCTTGTTATTCATACCCGGAGTGCTGAAGATTCATAATTCCATTCTTAATCCGTTCAAGCTATTTTGAGGATTATCATCTTATTCAAGCCATTTAATTCAACCGGTGCAATATCTATTAAGCAATCTTTTCCAACGGTGATTTCTTTGAGTGGGCCCTAACCCACAGATCTTTTTTTCCAGGATCTTACCTGACTCTTCGTTTTCCGGAGAATTCTTTTCAAAGTGTGACGTAAGAATGATTTCCATCAGTCATATACCTTCTCCAAGATCGCTTTCGAATTCTTTTCATCATTGGTTCAACATTCTAATTCTTCATTCTGGAGTGCTCATCAATTCTTATGGCATTTCTCGTCTTCATTCTCAACATTTGAAGATCGAAGAAGTGTTTCTCTTAAATATTGGCCCGTCTTCTTGAAGATTCGTGGTTCTAGCTTCATGCCATCCTCATTATTGTTCCGTTTGTGAGGAATTCTTTTATGCCATCCGAAGCATTTCATGAATTCTTCCTATTGTGATCTTCCGATGGCCATCAATTCAGAATATTTCTTCGTTCTCAGTTTTCAACTTCGTCCTCCAAATATTCTTCATCGATGCCTCTTCGTTCGTCTCCATATTCTTACGGTGGTTCTTTCAAGATTACCCTTCCGTTGTTATCGTTTTAATTCATTTGTTCTTTTCATAATCCTACCGGTGGTTCGTTGAATATTTACCCAAACTTGTGCTAGATCTCTCTTTAATTCTTTGCAACGAGAATAAGTAGTATGCCAAATCCTTTGGTTGTCATCAATTTAAATTGGTGAAGGAGATGCATGACATAATTCTTATTCTTATTCTTATTCCTTCAAGGTGATTAATCTCTTTTTTCCAGAGCTTGTTCATCATATCATATTCTCGGTTCTAAAATTCTTCATCTTGTTTTCCGGAGCTCCAAGTTATTTCAATTATATAATTCCAAAGCTCCATCTAATTCATCGCAGGCCTTGATTCATATTCTTTTCATCTTTCACTTCTCTTGCTTTCATTACGGGAGTTCTTCATGGTGGTTCATCAAGATTTAATTCATCCTCGAAGTCTTCATCAAGATTCTTGTTGGAACTCAAGCATTCTTCATCATGCTTCCAATTGAAATTCTTTCTACCTTGTCTTTTCAGATGGTGTTATGTCATTCTTGACAATTCCTTCATGTTTCATGATTCACGAGTTATCAAGAATGAGATATTTAAACCCATCATTTTCCTTGTCCAGGAGATCTTTTCAACTCTTCATTTATTCGTTGGAGTAATCTTGGGTTGTATTTCACCTAAAAGTTTTCCCTAAGGATTGTTGCTATTATGGTGCTTATAAATGACCCAAGTTCTTCATTTATCCTCTCCGTGAAATAACTCTTTCGTCTCCTTGCTTATCTCAATCAAATCAATTGTTTAAGTTAGTGGCTGGTTGTCACCTCTTAATTTTGAGATGTTTCCATAAGCCCACATCAGGCTTATTCTTTTCGTTGTTGAATTCCAACAAATCTGTTCAACACATCTTGGTAAGGATTCTCTTTCAAATTCAATTTTGAGAGAAGTTGTCTTTTTCTTCTCCGTTCAATTTTGTCTTTCATTTATATGCTATTCTTTCATTCCGGAGGCTTTGTAATGTTGCTCTCTCCCAACCATCTTAGCGTTTTATCGAGATCATGTTCTTTCCCTTGCTTATCATTTAACCAGAGCATGGTATTCTTCATTCAAGTTCCGTCATCTTATCAAGTTTGCCTCTCTTTTCAACCGGAGTGCTGTCTGAACCATTCTTACCCCTTGTGCCATTTTTTTTAATTGTTTCGGAGGTAATATGCTGGTCATTTCATCAAGTATCATTCCATCTCCTCAAGTTCTTGTTAATTCCTTCCATTTCCAGACGGAATGCTGTCCGAATCATGTCATTCTTATTCCTTGGCTATACCATTACGGTTTCATATTCTTTTGGTTCGTAAGCTCTTGTTTCATGTCTTTTAACCTACAAGGTTCTCATAATGTTCCTTGTTCCTCTTTTCTAACGGAGTTTTCATATTCCTTCATCTCCGTTGTATTTTCTTTCATTTTGTTCAACCTCTCAAGGTTCTTTGGTTTTCACTCGTTTGTCAAAGAAGCAACTTTGTTTTACCTCTTCTTTTTCGTTTCTACCCGGTGCTATCTCTAGGATCTCGGGTCGAGATCCTCTGTTAGTGTGGGAGAGTTATGACGCCCGAAGACCGACGTCCCAGAAGATTCCAGAAGATTCCAGATGTTCCGGGTTCTCCCGTGTGTTTGAGTTGTGCTTGTGTTATTTATTTTTGCATTGCATCATGTCATCATGCCATCATGTCATTTTTATCTTGCTTCTCAACTTAAATAAATTGTGTGGACCTTCGGTCCATTTAAATCGAGGGAAGTGTGACTTCTCTTTATAACATATGAAAGCCTCCCAATATTATTAGGGAGCTATATAAATAAATATTCCATTCTTGGAATTAAGCATAACACACTTGCATATTTCCCCATGCCTTTTCTACTTCAAGTTTCACCGCCAAAAACCTTCCCTATAATTCTTTCCCGTTGTATCGAGGTTCCTCCAAAAATTCGAACATTTTTGGACACTTCAATAATCAAGTCTTAGTTCAAACCCATTTGAATTAAATTCAAATGTGTTTGAATTATATTTTTCGTTCATGCCTTTTCTTTTTTTCTCGGACCGTGCTCATTTTTATGAGCCCGAGAAAATTAGTCCCTTGTGCTAAATCTTCCCCTAACCTTTCTTTTCTTTCCTCTTCTTTTAATTGTTTCTGCTTCGTTTTTTTATATTTAAAAGTTCTTAGCAGCAAGAGCAGCCGCAGCCGGCCCGATTCCCTCCTCCAGCTCAAGCCTCCTCCAGGCCTCCTTGGCTCATCTCCATCTCCAGGCCGTTCAGGCCCATCCATCCGGCCCATTTCCCAAACCCTAGCCCCTAGCAGCCCGCTCGCAGCTCCTCCCTCTCTTTCCCCTCGTGCGCCGCCAGCGCTCCACCTCTCGAGCGCCCGACCCCCCTTTCTCCCTCGCTATCCTCTCGCTCGTCTCGCCCATCCCCCGTTTCGCCCGTGCGCCTCTCTCCATCGATCCCCTCTGGATCTCGCTCGACCCCAGCCCCCTCCTACCCGCCGCGCCGGCCCTCTCCCTCCGGTCCCGCATCGCCAGCGGCCAGGAGCACCGCCTCCCTCCGTCGTCAGGCCGCCGCTCGCCTCGCACCCCAGCTGCCTCGCCAGGAGCAGCTCCTCGAGCACCTTCCCGCTCGAGCTCGAGGCCCCGAGCGCCCCGTCCTCCACGCCAGAAGCCCTTCGCCTCTTCCTCGCAGGTCTAGCGCCCGTCGCGCCAACCTCCGCGCCATGGCCCTGCTTCTGGGCCCCGTCGCTCGCCTCGTCTGCAAGAGAACGAGGAACCGAAGCCAGCTCGCTCTCCCCTCGCAGGACGCAGCCGGCCGCCTCGCCAAGGTCTCCCCTCCGACCTCGCACGCCCTCCGTCTCCGGCGCGAGGAGCTGCGCCTTGCCGCGGCCTTCTTCAGGAGCTGCGCGCCGAGCCCCAGCGCCGCTGCTTAGATCCTCTGCCTCGTCCCAGGGAGCTCGAAACTGCTGCTGTTGTGCTTCTTCGTCGGCCTCGTGTTGTTTTGGTCGAGCAGGTTTTTCGTCAAGTTCATCGACGCGTCGAGTACCTCTACACAAGACCCGTGTACGACTACACCCGGTGTTGCCTCAAGTACATCTACGAAAAACCCGAACGTCTACGACCGAGTACGACTACCGTCGCCGAGACCAAGTACCACTACATAAAACGTGTACCCCGACGTCAACTTCGACGCGACAAGTACCCCCTCCGATGACAAGTACCTCTACGAACGGAATGACTACTCGTTGGCAACCTTGAGAACGACTACTTCCTCTCCGAACGTGAACGCCTACTTCCTCTACGACTCGCGAGAACGACTTCTTCCACTACGACCTCGAACCCCCTCCGAGACCGAACGCTTCGAAGGTATAACCCCAAGACGATGCCCGTAGATTGTTTGTGTGATGTATGAGATGCTCCCTTGTTTGCACCGTGTCCGTTGTGCCCTCTTTTGTCGCCGACCCGTGGGAACCCGGTGACGGGATCTCCCCACTTTCTTCTTGCTTGACACGCCTCCCGTCATCTTTTGCACCGGACTCTCAACGAGTTACCGGAACCGAGATGTTGCGTTGCATCATTTTCGGATCGTTGCCGTGGCACCCTTTCCTTCCACCACGGTGACATATACTCCTTATCATCTTCTTGTTCACCTTCTAATAAAATTGCATAAAACTTGATCATGTCATCCGCATCATGCTGACAACATTATATATGTTAATTTGTTGTTTGCTTAAATATTGCTAAACATGCATATGGGGATTTTCCGGATATGTTGTTGTTATTTTCCGGCCTCATTTAAAATGCCTAAATAGTGTAGTTTTATTATTGTTTCACCTCTTGCCATGTTAACAAACATTTAATCTTGTCTTGTAAATAAACAAGAGTCAACTAAATAAATAACATGTGGTGTTTTGTCAATATGCAACTCGTTGCATATTGAGCTCCACTTAACTTGTAGTTTTGTTTGTGCACTTTGCCATGACATGCATATTTAAACCGGACATGCATCATGCTTGCTTGTGCATCGTATGCCATGTTTATGCTTGTGTGTTTACCGTGTTGTTTGCTTCTTTCCGGTTGCTTCGCTTGTTAGCTTCGGTTTCGTTCCGGAGTTGTGAGGATTCGCTCGTCTATGTTGCTCCGTCTACTTCGTGGATCCGTTCTTCTCCCTTGTGGAATCCCAGGCAAGATGACCGAACCCGGATACCATTACTATCTTTGCCTATTGCTAGAAGTCTCGATCTATAGTTTTTCCTCGATGCCCATGTCTTTCCTGTCAGCCTCCTATTGTAACCATGAACCTGTTTAACCACCCTACCTATGCAAACCGTTGAATGGCTAAGTACGCTTCGCTCAGCCCCTCTTATAGCATTGCTAGTTGCAGGTGAAGATTGAAGATGCTTGCTATATGATGAAGTTTGTTGGGTTATATCACACTATATAAATGCTTAGAATGAAATCATCTATATATTGGCAAGGGTGGAAGGCTAAGCCTTTTGCTTGGTGATTTGTTCCACTCATGCCATTAGGAACCGTACAAACCGGTGTTATGTTCCTTGATTATGCGTTCCTCACACGGTTGGGGTTTATGGGGCGCCCTCGATAAACCGCTAAGTGCTAAGTTTTTTCCAGCAAGTCCCAACATTTGGTACTATTCGCCTAATAACTAATAAAACTTGCATAGGGACTAGCTATCCCTTTTTATTTTTAATCAACAACCCCGGGCCAGTGCTCCACATGAGTGTTGGTCCGAAACGGGGGTTCTGCGGGGCCACCACGAGGAAACTCGAGGTTTGGTAAAAACCTGTAGAATCGCCCATCCGGTCGTGTCCTGAGACTAGATACGCGCGGCTACCTATCAGGGTGTCAACACGCTGGGAGGATTTGCTGGATTAGCCTTACCTTAGTTCGGAGTATCTTGAGCACGGGATTCCGAGAATACTCGGGCCTTCCCACTTTGGAGTTGCGACTCCGCGGATCGTGGGATTGTCATGGGCCAAGTTGGAACACCCCTGCAGGGTTAGGAACTTTCGAAAGCCGTGCCCGCGGTTATGTGGCAGATGGGAGCTTGTTAATATCCGGTTGTAGACAACTTGACACATTGTTCTAATACACTACCCGCGTGTGTACCGTGACTGTCAATTTCCGAATAGGGATTCGGGAGTTGAACACGGTGGGGTTATGTTTGTTGAGCATTTAGCTAGGATCACTTCGTGATCATCTCTCGACCGAGGCACCTTCCCTTCTCGCTCTCGTATACGTAAGCTAGTGCTAGTTGCTGCTGCAGACTCTTGTTGTTCCTTCACCTCTTGTTCTTTCTTCAGCCTTGTCCTCACCCAAGGCTTAAATAGTCGTGTTACCCGGGAACGGGATTGCTGAGTCCTCGTGGCTCACAGATACTACAACACCAGATGCAGGTTCAGCTGAGATTGATGCAGGAGCTGGTTCAAGTACTTCACTTGGAGTTCGATGAAGAGCTTGGCCGTATGCTTGTGACGTTTCGACGATCAGTAGTGGTTTCTACTAGGATTCGATCTAGGCCTGTGGCTTTATGTTGTTTTGTTATCTTTCTTTTGGATCTTCACCCGTAGTCGGGTTGTGATGTTTTGAATGATGTTTTGCTAATGTAATGTATTGTGTGAAGTGGCGAGTGTAAGCCAACTATCTCCTTTTGCAATTTAATCCCTCTTTTACATGAGTCGTGCAAAGATACCAAACTTGAGATCATTCTAGGATGGGCTTATACCTTTAAGTCATGCCTCGACACGTAGGAGGTATAGTCCCATCCTGGGCATTACACTCCGGAACCCCTTCCGGTATTCCGATAACTTTCCGGTGCATTCCGAAACCATTATGGAGACCAAGTAGCATCGTCCTATATATCAATCTTTACCTCCGGACCATTCCGGGGCTCCTCGTCATGTCCATGATCACAACCAGGACTCCGAACAGCATTCGGTCACCAAAACACATAACTCATATAATACCAAATCGATATCGAACGCTAGGTGTGCGGACCCTATGGGTTCGAGAACTATGTAGACATGACCGGCACACCTCTTCGGCCAATAACCGACACTACAAAAAAGACACATCCATGACATTTTGGCCCGAACGATTTTTTTTTCATGTCATGCTTGTGACACTTCTATGACGATAATTGTGACAAAAGCCCGTGGAGTCCCGTTTTGCGGTACGCCACACCCCTCCCAATGAACAGGACCCCCGTTTCGACCGTAGCGCTCCAACACAAGTCCATTTCCTCCATTTTGCGGTACGCTAAACCCCTCACGATGAACATGATCCCGTTTCGACCGTAGCTGGTCGAGCAGAAGGACGTTTCCTCCGTTTTGTGGTACGCCATACCCTTCCCGATGAACAGGACCCCGTTTCAATCATACGCACTCCAGCAGAAGGTCGTTTCCCTCCGTTTTGCGGTATGCCACACCAGGTTTCGGCTGCTCCGTCCAAGCCGTGCCTCCCGATGAACACGATGCTATTTCTCTGTTCCGACCCCGCCGGTTGGTTGCCGATCAACACGACGCCATTGCCGCCATCCGTTGCCTCTCCATGTACACCATCCCCCGTATGTACAACTGGGTCTACGGCCAGGGATGGATCATTATTTTGTGCATATGTACACCATCCCCCGTACACCATCTCCATGTACACCATCACCCATGTACACCATGTACACATGTACACGCTTACTCTCCGTGTCAGGTGGATGGATCATTATTTTGCGCGTAATAAGGAGGCACTTCCTTGTGTGCGGCCGTGGACCCAGTTGTTAACCTCTCCACGCACAGTCCTCTTTCGATGGATGTCGATCGTTGACCACGTTGAGCACGCCACGCCGAGAGCACCAAGGCGGTGGACAACAGTGATGGGCCTCGAACCCCTCGTTGGATTACCCCAAGTGGAAGGTGTAAGATGCAGTAAGTAGAAGCGTTTTCCCCTAGCAAAGATGCCAAGGATCGAATCCCCAGAGACTCCTAGGTTCAACAGGTAGGTGTCAACCGCTAACGGCGCAATTAGCAATCAACGTGGACCTGCACACAGATACAAATAACTTTGCTCCCAACGAGTACAGAGAGGTTGTCAATCTCTTCGGCCTTGCAGTTCACAAAGGGTTAAAATCAATATGATAGTAGTGATAGATAGTGTTTTGCAATAGTAAGTAAAATAGCGAAAAGTAAATAGTGTATGTGATCAATGATAGTAATATGGACCGGAGTCACATGATGTTCACTAGTGATGTCTCTCTCCCAAAAGACGATAAAATAGCTATGTGAGGTAACAAATTACAGCTGGGCAATTGACAGGACCACGAACGCAAACCAATGCTGACTACAATGCAAGAAAGGTTGAGGTTCAAAGCATGGGCGGTACGCCAAAGTAAGTAGACCGAAATCCATCAATATCTACTACTAATCATCCACCTTGAGATATCTATCCAGAACATCTCGCTGGTATTAAGTTGCGAGTCCCACCCATAGTGTAAACTCAATGCAACAGACAACTGCATTAAAAGAACTTTGCGTAAAGTAAACAATCCTTGCACCCGCGGGCACAAGCACCGTTGTTTTCCCCCTTGTGGCAACATCACATCCCCTAGACTCATGTTTCTGTCACTCAAGCTAGTCATCGAGGGGCATGAACCCACAATCGAGCATAACGTTCCCTCTTGGAGTCACTACTTACTACTCGGCCAAAGCAATAAATAACAACGGAGAACATGCAAGAATTACTTATGAACTAAAATATAAAAGAGGTGAATCAAATATATTACTCAAGATCAATCTGAACATAATCTCATAATCCATCGGATCCCAGCAAACTCAACATAGCAACAACACAATGATTACATAGATGCCTCGATCATGTAGGGCAGCTCACGAGGACTAATTAGTGAAGCACAAGAACGGGAGGAGAACATCACATAGCTACTGGTCATGGACTCATGGTCCAAGGGAGACTACTCACGAGTCATCCGGGAGGCGTCCATGGTGGTGGAGAAGCTCCCGGTGGTGATCCTCCCCTCCGGCAGGGTGCCGGGAAGAGTTCTCCTGGTGCTCCCTATCTTGGAAGCGGCGGCGGCGGCGGAACAGAGATGGGATCGCGAAAAAAAGTCCTGTTTCAAGGGTTACGGGGGACCCTTTAAATATCTGCCAAAGTAGGGCACCGGGGGGCTCTCGGGGGGCCGAGGCGCCCCCCCGGCGCGGCCCAGGGGGGGGGGGGCGCCCACAGGGCGCCTGGAGCCCCTGTGGCCCCCCCAGGCTCCCCTTCGGAAGCAGTGTCGTTCCCGGAACGCTGATTTTTTATATATTTTTTCTGTATTTTTCTGGGCAGTTCTCGAAACGTGAAAACCTGAAATACAAAAACAGCCGAAAACAGAAACTGGCACTGGGGTGCACTGGATTAGTAAGTTAGTCCAAATATGATCAAAAGTGTATGGAAGTGTATGAATATCATAGCAATATCACCCAAAAGTTGCATGGAGCAAGCAGAAATTATAGATACGTTTTGGACGTATCAACATCCCCAAGCTTAATTCCTGCTCGTCCTCGAGTAGGTAAATGATAACAAGAATAATTTCTGTGGTGACATGCTATTAACCATATAAGACTTTCTCATAGTCATATGACAAAAGCTTACTGAGACAATGATTCTAAAGTAATTAAGTCGTCTCAAAAGAAAATCAGAAATGACCGAAAGTTTTACAACATGAAACTGAAACATCAAAAAGATTTGCAATGAACATGATGTGCAAATATGATCAAGTGATATCTAGCTTGCCCCCTTTAGTGATGCAAAACATAAGTGCAGGGGCACCTTCAAGGTTTAAGTGATGACTAGATACAATCATTTCAGAATAAACGATATCACAATCATGCAAAAGACAATGCTACTTTGGGACAATGCACATTACACTTAGAATGACAATCATGCTCTCAGTAGTTGATGCTTGAAGTGCTAGAGCTTTTTATTATGAAACATGGAAGCAATTGTGTCAACGGTAGTAGTACTTCATATGTGTCATGTATAAAACATCTTATAAGTTGCAAGCCTCATGCATCGAATACCAATAGTGCTCGCTCCTTGTCCTAATTAGCTTGGATCCCCATGGGTTATCATTGCATTGCATATGTTTTTACCAAGTGTCACAAAGGGGTACCTCTATGCCACCTGTACAAAGGTCCAAGGAGATAGATCGCATTTGATTTCTCGTTTTTGATAAATCTCAACTTGAGGACATCCATACCGGGACAACATGGAAAATAGATGATGGACTCCTCTTTAGAGCATAAGCATATTCTCATGAGAGATTGAGGATTAAGGTCCAAGCTAAAACTTCCACCATGAGGCATGGCTTTGGTTGGCGGCCCAATGTTCTTCTCTAACAATATGCATATTAATTCAACCCATGGTAAATCACCCTTACTTCAGACAAGACGAACATGCATAGCAACTCACATGATATTCAACAAAGTGTGACAGTTGATGGCGTCCCCAGAAACATGGTTACCACTCAGCAAGCAACTCATAAGAAATAAGATACATAGGCAACATATTCTTTACCACAATAGTTTTTAGGCTACTTTCCCATGAGCTATGTATTGCATGATTAATTTGCTTAGTGCAGGTGGAGGTTAGCAAAAGACTGGGAGCGACCAACTAAGAGAGCAATGACGGTCATAATCATGCAGACCGACAAAGCAATATTGAATCAGGCATGGTAGTTATATCGCTACTTAGAAACAAAAGATCATCAAGGCTTGACAGACTTTCTTTATAGTCTTGAATATGCGTGAGCATACGCCAAGTCAATCAAAATAAATTCTCGAAGGAAGATATTACTAAACCATACCACATCATAGGCAAACAAACCAAGTTGGTACTCCAATAACACATTGGGAACCTCCCAGCTATCTGAGATTAACCATAAGAAAACCTGAACTACTAAGCACCATCATGAAAGTAGCATATTTATCATAGACATATTAACCCATGCATCGGAAGCAAACTCTCTTAATAAGGTGAGCATGGTAATTAAAAAGAGTTCAAGCAACCAACTAAATAAAAGCTCTTTGAAAAGATAAGCATGAATACTAAGAGCAAAGCACGATAGTAGCTATTAAAAGATAAAGAACACACACAATATAGATAGACATGAAAATTCTATGTAATGTTCTAGGTAGAGGTGGAGTGTGTTTCTCTCCCACATAAAGGAATGCTAGGTTCCGACTCGTTATGAAAAACTAAAAAGAAAACTAAAAGCAAGACGCTCCAAGCATAGCACATAACACATGAAGTGATAAAAATATAGCGGAACGAAAGACGAACTGATAATGTTGATGGAGAAGGGGATGCACGGGGGAATCCCCAAGCTTAGACGCTTGAGTCTCCTTGAATATTTCTTGGGGGTGCACGGGGGCATCCCCAAGCTTGAACGCTTGACACTCCTGAATCTTTTTATCATCTTCCCTCGCACACTTGAAAACTCCCTTCATACATAACTCATTCATAATCTGATTAGCGAGGTTAGTACCCTTAATAAAATAATTATACCTTGCTGGAAATAAGGATATTCTTGAAGTTCTACTGTTTCTCAAGATTGCCAAAAGGTTTTTGCAAAGAAAAAGCAAGTTCTTAATTTGCAAAGTGAAGGTAAGGCAAAACAGGACAGAATCTGTGAAAAACAGAACAGCAGGCAGTAATTGACCTGTTCGGGATACTTCTGCAACTCAAATCAAAAAACTCAGAACTGACGCACGAAAGACAATTATATAGAGAACGCTGTCGAAAAAATTCAGACCAAAAAGATGATCTGTTGATTTTATAAGAAATTTTCTATCCAAGGACAGAATCTGTTTCCTGGACAGCACCTCACAACTTTTGAACTTTCTAGCAATCAGAGGCTATACTTGGCACAAATATGAAAAGTAAAGATACAATGATGATGCTACATCAGTAAACATCATAAAGACACAACAAAAGCAAAAATTTTATTCATGTGGGCTGCCTCCCCAAAGCGCTTTCTTTTATGCCTTTAAGCTAGGCATAATGCATAGATCAAGTTTTATCAAGAGTAAAAGAATAACTAGCCCGTATAACGGACTCAAAAGGTAACTTGACCTTCTTACGAGGGAAGTGTTCCATCCCTTTCTTGTGAGGAAACTGAAATTTTATATTACCCTCTTTCATGTCAATGACAGCACCAACGGTGCGCAAAAAGGGACGTCCCAAAATAATTGGACATGAAGGATCACATTCAATATCCATAATAGTGAAATCAACGGGCACATAATTATCATTGACAACAATAAGAACATCGTCGATCCTCCCCAAAGGTTTCTTTATGGAAGAATCAACGAGACGAACACCAAAAGAACAAGAATCATAAGGTTTCAATTTAAGCATATCATATATCCTTTTGGGCATAACAGAGGTACTAGCACCAACATCACATAATGCATAACAAGAGAAGTCATTCAAATAAATTTTTATCATAGGATCCCAACCATCCTCTAGCTTTCTAGGTATGGAGGCTTCTACTCTAAGTTTCTCCTCCCTAGCTTTGATGAGAGCATTGGTGATATGCTCTGTGAAGGCAAGGTTAAGCGTGCTAGTGCGGGGGTCTCTAGACATTTTGTGAAGGAAATCAATAACTTCTGTAAGAGTGCAATTATCAAAATCAAGGTCACGAGCATCAAGTAAAGTGGTAGAGGTGTCCTTAAGGCTCACCTGTTTGGTAGTTGACATAGCATCACCATTAATAGGTCCATTGGGACCAGGAGTACATTGGGTGCTAAGAGTGTGAACATTCTCAATAACTTGGATAGTAGCAACAGTGTGGTGGGTAGGAAGGCTCTTAATTCTTTCCTCTTCCTCCCTTTCTCTAGCCCATCTCTCTTTAAGCTTAGCCATCATCCTAATATTTTCATTGATTTGCACTTGAGTAGCATTAATAGGGATGACTTCCTTCTCCTTAAGAGAAGAAGTTTCAATTTTCAGCAATTTTAACTCATTGGCTAAGTGGTCTACCTTGAAAGAAAGATCATCTAGTTTATGTAGTTTCTCTTCTACATTCTTATTAAAGGCTTTTTGGGTAGTGATGAAATCTCTAAGCATGGTCTCTAGTTCAGTATTGAAGTTCTTGGTACTAGGATAAGCATTGTTGTTCCCATAAGAGTTAGAGGGGAACGGTCTAGAATTGTTACCAAAGTTACTCCTATAAGCATTGTTGTTGAAATTATTTCTAGAGACAAAGTTAACATCTACTTGTTCTTGAGCAATCAAAGAATTTAAAGGGACATCATGAGGATCAACATGAGATTGCTTCGAAAGTAGAGACATGATCAAGTCAACTTTTTCATTGAGGGAGGAAATCTCCTCGACAGAGTTTACCTTCCTACCTGTTGGAGCGCGTTCGGTGTGCCATTGGGAATAGTTAGTCATCATCTCATCGAGAAGCTTCGTGGCAGCACCAAGTGTAGTTGACATAAAAGTTCCTCCCGCGGCCGAATCTAACAAGTTCCGCGAGGTAAAGTTCAAGCCTGCATAAAAAGTTTGGATAACCATCCAAGTAGTCAAACCGTGAGTAGGGCAGTTTTTGATAAGAGACTTCATACATTCCCAAGCTTGGGCAACATGTTCATTATCCAATTGTTTAAAATTCATGATGTTACTTCTAAGTTGGATAATTTTAGCAGGTGGATAGTATTTTCCAATAAAAGCATCTTTGCACTTGTCCCATGAATCTATGCTATTTCTAGGCAAAGACTGAAACCAAATTTTAGCTCCTCCTCACAAAGAGAAAGGAAAAAGTTTAAGCTTAACAATATTACCATGTATTTCTTGGTACTTTTGCATATCACAAAGTTCTACAAAGTTGTTCAAGTGTAAAGCAGCATCATCTCCAGCACCGGAGAATTGTTCTCTCATGACTAAGTTCAGTAAAGCAGGTTTAATTTCATATGAAGGTGCTGAAGTGGTAGGTGTAGTGATAGGTGTACTGATAAAGTCATCGTTGTTGTGACTAGTGAAGTCACACAACTTGGTGTTCTCGGTGGAACCCATAATAGCAAGCAAGCAAGATAACTATTTTTGTGATTTTCGATCAAAGGAACTAAAGCAAATATGAAAGGTAAACTAACAAGACTAATAAGCAAAGGTAAAAGATAGCATGCAACTCCCCTATCCTGAAGAGTGGAGTCCCCGGCAACGGCGCCAGAAAATACTCCTTGATGGGCCTTGAACCCCTCGTTGGATTACCCCAAGTGGAAGGTGTAAGATGCAGTAAGTAGAAGTGTTTTCCCCTAGCAAAGATGCCAAGGATCGAATCCCCAGAGACTCCTAGGTTCAACAGGTAGGTGTCAACCGCTAACGGCGCAATTAGCAATCAACGTGGACCTGCACACAGATACAAATAACTTTGCTCCCAACGAGTACACAGAGGTTGTCAATCTCTCCGGCCTTGCAGTTTACAAAGGGTTAAAAGCAATATGATAGTAGTGATAGATAGTGTTTTGCAATAGTAAGTAAAATAGCGAAAAGTAAATAGTGTATGTGATCAATGATAGTAATATGGACCGGAGTCACATGATGTTCACTAGTGATGTCTCTCTCCCAAAAGACGATAAAATAGCTATGTGAGGTAACAAATTACAGCTGGGCAATTGACAGGACCACGAACGCAAACCAATGCTGACTACATTGCAAGAAAGGTTGAGGTTCAAAGCATGGGCGGTACGCCAAAGTAAGTAGACCGAAATCCATCAATATCTACTACTAATCATCCACCTTGAGATATCTATCCAGAACATCTCGCTGGTATTAAGTTGCGAGTCCCACCCATAGTGTAAACTCAATGCAACAGACAACTGCATTAAAAGAACTTTGCGTAAGGTAAACAATCCTTGCACCCGCGGGCACAAGCACCGTTGTTTTCCCCCTTGTGGCAACAACACATCCCCTAGACTCATGTTTCTGTCACTCAAGCTAGTCATCGAGGGGCATGAACCCACAATCGAGCATAACGTTCCCTCTTGGAGTCACTACTTACTACTCGGCCAAAGCAATAAATAACAACGAAGAACATGCAAGAATTACTTATGAACTAAAATATAAAAGAGGTGAATCAAATATATTACTCAAGATCAATCTGAACATAATCTCATAATCCATCGGATCCCAGCAAACTCAACATAGCAACAACACAAGGATTACATAGATGCCTCGATCATGTAGGGCAGCTCACGAGGACTAATTAGTGAAGCACAAGAACGGGAGGAGAACATCACATAGCTACTGGTCATGGACTCATGGTCCAAGGGAGACTACTCACGAGTCATCCGGGAGGCGTCCATGGTGGTGGAGAAGCTCCGGTGGTGATCCTCCCCTCCGGCAGGGTGCCGGGAAGAGTTCTCCTGGTGCTCCCGATCTTGGAAGCGGCGGCGGCGGCGGAACAGAGATGGGATCGCGAAAAAAAGTCCTGTTTCAAGGGTTACGGGGGACCCTTTAAATATCTGCCAAAGTAGGGCACCGGGGGGCTCTCGGGGGGCCGAGGCGCCCCCCCCCCCCCCCGGCGCGGCCCAGGGGGGGCGCCCCCACAGGGGGCCTGGAGCCCCTGTGCCCCCCAGGCTCCCCTTCTGAAGCAGTGTCGTTCCCGGAACGCTGATTTTTTATATATTTTTTCTGTATTTTTCTGGGCAGTTCTCGAAACGTGAAAACCTGAAATACAAAAACAGCCGAAAACAGAAACTGGCACTGGGGTGCACTGGATTAGTAAGTTAGTCCAAATATGATCAAAAGTGTATGGAAGTGTATGAATATCATAGCAATATCACCCAAAAGTGGCATGGAGCAAGCAGAAATTATAGATACGTTTTGGACGTATCAGACAGCGACTCGGCGAGGCCAAGTAAGGAAACGACCCGGAACCGACGAAGACTCGGCAATTGTTTGCCACGCGGAGGGGGTATGAGGGTTTACTGATTCTGCTGAAGTGTGAGGCTGCCGTCATCGGAGAATAACATGACGTGTGGGTGAGTAGAGGGATGGCCAGGTAGGGAGGGGCCATGAGGCCTGCCCGACAGCACAACCAGCCACGGGAGGCGGGAGCAGGCGGTTCTGCCGGCGCTGGTTTGGGCGGCTGGAGCAGGAAGATTAGAGACTGAAGAAGCACGTTTGCCGTTGGATTGACATGTAACGGTCTGACGCTGGTAGAGTCGATTGTACTAAGTTTTTTTTGAGAAACCTTTTGTACGCATGAACTTAGTAGGCCCACAATTGAGCCTCCAAATTTATGGCAGACAACATTGAGCCCATTTGCTATTTTTAAAATAAATTGCAGTCCATTTGCTAGTTCTTAAGGAAATTATTAGAGCCCATTTTTTGTACAGGACCACGGTCAAAAAGTTCAACCTAATTTTTCATATTTCGGTGAAGTCCGACCTGTTTTAATCTAGAAATGATAAACATTTATTTTTAAGACCTTATTGGTTTGTCAAATAAAATATTATTTTCTTTTTGTAAGCTAATAAGACGTGCGACAATTTAGTTGGTTTTAGTGAAAACCAGTGTAAAAAAAATCAGCGCTGGGAGGAAAAAAATAAGGATGTAAATATGAAAAGGGAACTCTACGTATTTTCGATATAATAATATATCTACATGAAGTAGTAAAACTATAGCTAGAGATCAGAAAACGGAAGTTTTTTTAGATGGATAGCTAGGTCTTTATTGCATGGCTAAAATGTTTACTGAAAAAAACGGAAGTAGGACATGGCGTTTTAAAAGGAAAATAGAACAGGGCTATCCGTTTTCTTTAGTAAAAAATATGCCCGCGGATGTTCTAAGAGAAAATATAACTAAGGATGGCGGGCCAGAGGCCAGTTGATACATGCTGGATCCTTGTGCCCCATTGTTGTCATGGGCTGGGTTTGTCAAATACAAAACCAAGCCCGGGAAGTCTATAGCCCAGTTGATATTTGCTCGACCTCAGAAAAAAAAATATTTGTTTCTCCAAAAAAAAGAATATACTTGCTAGATCCCAGTTATCAGTATGTACATGTAGAGTTCTCTTGTTTTTGTGACTACGTTGAAACTTTCAAGGGTTTCACCGTCCAGACTTCAACATTATTTTTTCCATCGTGATAATAAGTGCATGCACTTGCATGCGTACCGCCATGGACCTGCTGGTTCCGTACGGTTAGGCTATGTATGGACAGGTCTTGTGGTTTCACAGACAAATTTCATGCAAATCGGATGATATTCAGTGAAATCAGACTAAATTCATTGAATTTTACATATTTCTTTTTATTATGCAATATTTTACATATTTAACTAAAAATAACTGACTAGGCCTTTTTTTAGTCCATGGGAGGCGCTTGTCGCGATACTTAACTCTTCCGGAAGGAAGTTCTAAAAAAACAATTTCTGGAAGGCCCATATCCATCGCTCCTCTCTTTTAACAATTTGTAGCTGGGCTTGGCGTATCACAGCCCAGTCCTGATGTGTTACGTCCAACACTATCAACCTGTGATTGACTAAAAAAACTATCAGCCTGTGAAACCCACATGATGGATCCCGTGCGTACTCGAATCTCTACTCTTATTATATTTATTATCTCTACTCTTATAAAAACAGAGTTGGTGATGATGGTGTGCCTGCCATCCTGCAATATAGGCCGTCCAATCTATATCTGGCGGATAGGAAGGAAACTATGACAATTTTGCAAAAATATACCCGCACTCCTCTCCACATTTGCAGATAAGGCCTTCCCTCATTCATCCTTATCTCCCACGGGATAAACTACTCATATAAATGCATCTTGATGTTTCGTGCAACGCACGGGCATCTTGCTAGTATGTAAAATAATTGGAGAACTGGGAATTCGAACGGCATGTGCTTATGCTATGCATCAAAAAATAAATCAGGTGCGTGAAAATTCATTTCGAAACAAATGATTCAACATTATATCCACGTCAACCCTCGACATGATTGTTGGAAGCAAATGCCAAGTTCATACTGAAACATCCTTAACAACAATACCAACTTGCAGTCGTCCAGGTAGAACAAGTACCAATACAAAAATAACTTATAATCTTTTTAGTCCTGGCCGTGGTGTTCGTCTGGTAGAAAATCTTGCAGACAACCAGCTCCCGCTCCTTCTCTTGCTCCAAGTCCCCGAGGTGGTACTGGTGCATCACCGAGTTGGTCCTCTGCTGGTTGAAGTTCTTGTTGGTGTGCAGCACCAGAACCATTTTGCTACCCGTCTGCTGGACGTTGACCATCACCGGCAAGGTATTGCTGGTCTTGTGCCACATCGCGTGCATTCCGCACTCTGACTACATCTTGCGACACGTCCGCGTGCCCCTTTTGAACACCCTGGAGTTGCGCTTGAAGAAATGCTTGCTTCGGCAGCTCAGTGTGATACCTGCAGTATTGGCACATGTTTTAGGGTACGTAGTTGGCCTTTTTCATAACATCTTATGCCTGTTGCAATCACTTGTTTCACTTTTTATTAACTGTCGAATTGTAATTGCTTCACTAGGTCTGCATCTAAAAAGAAAATTAGGCTATAAACAAAGGAATATGTTTGTGCAAGTAGATGGCCGGTCGGTGTCTTGATAACCCACAAGTGTAGGGGATCGCAACCGTTTTCGAGGGTAAAGTATTAAACCTAAATTTGTTGATTCGACACAAGGGGAGCCAAAGAATACTCTTAAGTATTAGCAGCTGAGTTGTCAATTCAACCACACCTGGAAACTTAGTATCTGCAGCAAGATAGTTTAGTAGCACAGTAATATGATAGTGGTGGTAGCAGCAATAAAAGTAAAGATAATGTTTTTGTAGTTTTTGTGATAGTAGCAACGGAAAAGTAAATAAGCAACACGCAATATAGGTAAAGCTCGTAGGCATTGGAGCGGTAATGGGAAATTACGTCGGATGCAATTCATCATGTAGAAGTTATAACCTAGGGTGACACAGAACTAGCTCCAGTTCATCAATGCAATGTAGGCATGTATTCCGAATATAGTCATACGTTCTTATGGAAAAGAACTTGCATGACATCTTTTGTCCTACCCTCCCGTGGCAGCGGGGTCCTATTGGAAACTAAGGGATATTAAGGCCTCCTTTTAATAGAGTACCGGACCAAAGCATTAACACATAGTGAATACATGAACTCCTCAAATTATGGTCATCACCGCGAGTGGTCCCGATTATTGTCACTTCGGGGTTGCCGGGTCATAACACATAGTAGGTGACTATAGACTTGCAAGATAGGATCAAGAACACACATATATATTCATGAAAACATAATGGGTTCAGATCTGAAATCATGGCACTCGGGCCCTAGTGACAAGCATTAAGCATAGCAAAGTCATAGCAACATCAATCTGAGAACATAGTGGATACTAGGGATCAAACCCTAACAAAACTAACTCGATTACATGATAGATCCCATCCAACCCATCACCGTCCAGCAACCCTACGATGGAATTACTCACGCACGGCGGTGAGCATCATGGAATTGGTGATGGAGGAAGGTTGATGATGACGATGGCGACGATCTCCACTCTCCGGAGCCCCGAACAGACTCCAGATCAGCCCTCTCGAGAGAGATTAGGGCTTGGCGGCGGTTCCATCTCGTAAAACGCGATAATTCTTTCTCCTTGATTTTTTCTCCACGAAACGGAATATATAGGACCTGGGGATACATCGGTGGGGCATCGGGGTGCCCTCGAGGCAGGAGGCACGCCCTGGGAAGGGGAGCGTGCCCCCTACCCTCGAGGACAGCCCATGGGCCCCCGGTGTGGATCTTCTTGCAGGCGATTCCGAGAACTTTTTATTTCTGCACTAAAACAATACCATGGCAGTTCTGCTGAAAACAACGTCAGTCCGGGTTAGTTCCATTCAAATCATGCAACTTAGGGTCCAAAACAAGGGCAAAAGTGTTTGGAAGAGTAGATACGTTGGAGACGTATCAACTCCCGCAAGCTTAAACCTTTGCTTGTCCTCAAGCAATTCAGTTGATAAACTGAAAGTGATAATGAAAAACTTTGACAAACTCTGTTTGCTCTTGTTGTTGTCAATATGTAAGCTAGCATTCAGGTTTTCAACAAGATCATGAACTAAGCACATTCACAATAACTTTCAGGTCTCAAGACTACTCACATCAATGGCATAATAAACTAGCGAGCAATAATAATAAACCTCGGATGACAACACTTCTCAAAACAATCCTGATATGATATAACAGGATGGTGTCTCGCTAGCCCTTTCCGAGACCGCAAAACATAAATGCAGAGCACCTTTAAAGATCAAGGACTGACTAGACATTGTAATTCATGGTAAAAGAGATCCAGTCATGATCATACTCAATGCAAATTAATAGTAATACATGTAACGACATAGGTGCTCTCCTACTGGTGCTCTTTGATAAGAGGATGATGACTCTGCATAAAAGTAAATAGATAGGCCCTTCGCAGAGGGAAGCAGGGATTTGTAGAGGTGCCAGAGCTCGATTTTTAAATAGAGATTGAACAACATTTTGAGTTGTATACTTTCATTGTCAACATAACAACCAAGAATCTCGATATCTTCCATGCTACGCACATTATAGGCGGTTCCCAAACAGAATGGTAAAGTTTATACTCCCCCAACCATCAACAAGCACACTCCACGGCCAGCCGAATCCACGGGTTACCGTCCAAACAAGCAACAACCCTGGGGGAGTTTTGTTTAATTATTATGATTTTGAGCATGGGACTGGGCATCCCGATTACCAGCCATTTTCTCGTGAATGATGAGCGGAGTCCACTCATCGTGAAAATAACCCACCTAGCATGGAAGATATAGACATCCCTAGTTGATGCATGAGCTGTTCGAGCATACAAAACAGAATTTCATTTGAAGGTTTAGAGTTTGGCACATACAAATTTACTTGGAACGGCAGGTAAATACCGCATGTAGGAAGGTATAGTGGACTCATGTGGAATAACTTTGGGGCTTATGTAAGTGGATGCACAAGCAGTATTCCCGCTTAGTACAAGTGAAGGCTAGAAAGAGACTGGGAAGCGACCAGCTAGAGAGCAACAACGGTCATGAACATGCATTAAAATTAATCAACAATGAATGCAAGCATGAGTAGGATATAAATCACCATGAACATAAATATCGTGAAGGCTATGTTGATTTGTTTCAACTACATGTGTGAACATGTGCCAAGTCAAGTCACTTAAATCGTTCAGAGGAGGATACCACCCATCATACCACATCACAACCATTTTAATATCATGTTGGCACGCAAGATAGACCATTATAAACTCTAAGCTAATTAAGCATGGCATAAGCAGCTATGATCTCTAATTGTCATTGCAAACATGTTTCATTCATAACAAGCTGAATCAAGAACGACGAGCAATCATATTTACAAAAACAAGAGAGGTCGACTTCATACCAGCTTTTCTCATCTCAATTAGTTCATCATATATCATCCTTATTGCCTTTCACTCGCACGACCGAATGGTACATTTTCACCCAAAATGAATTGAACATGAGGCAGCGAAGATGGTTGGAACTCATCAAAGACTATGACCTCAGTGTTCAATATCACCCTGGGAAGGCTAACGTGGTGGCCGATGCCTTAAGCAGGAAGGCTTGCTCTTTGAATGCTATTATTCAAGAGAGGCAGCCAGCCTTGTTTAAGGAGCTCGAACAGTTCAGTTTGGAATTGGTCACCCCTGGATTTCTGGATCATTTGGAAGTCAGACCGACCCCGATGGACGAAGTCAAGAAGACGCAAGATGTACATACAAGCATTGAAGGCATCAAGAAGAAGATGAAGCTAGGCAAGGCCCCAGGATTCTCCGAAGACGAGCACGGGACTGTTTGGTACAAGGGCCGCATCTGCGTACCAAACAAGACGGATCTGAAGAACCTAATCCTACAAGAAGCCCACGACACTCCGTACTCCATCCACCCCGGAGGAACCAAGATGTACCAAGACCTGAAGGAAAGATTCTGGCGGCACGGGATGAAAAGAGAGATTGCAACCTATGTTGCAAAGTGTGATGTGTGCCAAAGGGTTAAGGCTAAATATTAGTGACCCGCTGGATTGCTTCAACCACTCAAGGTTACTGAGTGGAACTGGGATAAAGTCGGAATGGATTTCATCACTGGGTTACCAAGGTCGAATAGAGGACATGACTCCATCTGGGTCATAGTCGACCATTTGACCAAGGTGGCTCATTTCATTCCTGTCAAAACCACTTATGATGGCAACCGGCTGGCAGATCTCTACATCGACAGAATTGTAAGCCTTCACGGCGTTCCCAAGGAGATTGTGTCAGATCGAGGAACCCAGTTCACCTCAAGGTTCTGGAAGAAGTTCCAAGAAGCCTTGGGAACCAAGTTATCTTTCAGCACGGCTTTTGACCGGAGGTCAGACAGAATGAGTAAATCAAATTCTCGAAGACATGCTCAGATCCTGTGTCTTGGGATATGGAGCCAAGTGGGAAGATTGTCTCCCTTTTGCCGAGTTCTCCTATAACAACAGTTATCAGTCGAGCCTTCAGATGGCACCATTTGAGGTGTTGTACGGATGCAGATGTCGCACACCCCTCAACTGGTCAGAGACTGGAGAAGGGCTAGTCTTTGGACCGGATATTCTCCGCGCAGCAGAAGAGCAAGTCCAACTAGTCAGAGAACGTTTGAAGGCAGCCAAGTCAAGGCAAAAGAGCTATGCTGACACTCACCGTCGGGACATGAGTTTCCATGTCGGGGACCATGTGTACCTGCGGGTAACTCCTCTGAAGGGAACCAAGCGTTTCCACGTCAAGGGAAGCTCGCACCAAGGTTTATTGGACCCTTTGAGATCACTGCACGACGAGGAGAAGTGGCTTACCAGTTGGAACTACCACCTGAGCTATCCGAGGTGCACAACGTATTCCACGTGTCACAACTCCGGAAATGTCTCCAAGTTCCAGACAAGCCTAATCTCTACAAGGATGTTGATCACCAAGCCATTGATCTGCAGCCTGATTTGACCTACCGCGAGAAGCCCATTCGCATTCTGGATGAAGCAGAACGACGGACGCGAAGCCGCATCATCAAGTACTTCAAGGTCCAGTGGAGCAACCACACCGAAGCAGAAGCAACCTGGGAACGTGAAGACTATCTTAGATCCGAGTTTCCCGATCTCTTTTAAGCAATGTTGGGGATATCGCTTATCGGGAACTTATCGGTCGACCCATGATAAGGGATAAATCGGCCAGTTTATCGGCATATCGGCCGATTTATCGCCATATCGGCCGATTTATCGGCCGATTTATCTTATTGGTCAGACAGCGGTAAGCGATAAATCGGCCGATTTATCGGCATATCGGAAGATATCTTGAACTGTGCTTTTAAGACCTAGTTTAGGAATCTCGGGGACGAGATTCTTGTAAGGGGGGTAGGTCTGTCACACCCTGCATTTTGTAACATGTTATTTGCATCAATGAAGCATGAAAATTTTGACCAACAAATTTTTTTTGGCATCATTTGGCTTTTATTTGGAATTGAGTTTTTCTTCATGTGCTTTTATGTGCTCATTAAAGTCAACTATTACCTCTTGTAGAATTCATCTCCATACCCAAAACTTCTGCCCAATGATCATGCCAAGTGTTATATAACAGTATAGTATTTTCTTACAAAATTAATTTGGCCAAAATGTATTTTATAAATTCAGTATTCCAAAAACCCCTGAATTGAGGTTTGCACTGCAAGTACTTGATTTAGGGTGAGAAAATCATTTCAAAAGGTGTATTTGAGACCTAGTAGTCATAGGACTCCCAGAAACCACAAAATTATAATTTTAAAAGTTATTTTCCTATTTTATTTAAAAGCTTTTTCTTAAGGCCAAAAATGGTCTTTAATAGGAAAAAAATATTTAAGTATTTCAAAAATATTTGCCAAAATTCAGGGAGACTCATAGAACATATATTGTCCATATATAAGAGTTTCAACACTTGGTCATGTTCAAAATAATGGGCTAATCCCTCTAAAACCCTTTTTGGATATTTTAAGCTTTTGAAATATTTACAAAGGAAATATTCTCCAAAACTTCCAGGGAAATTCTATTATGTCACATATGGCATATATGATGATCTTGCCAAGTCCCATGCCTTGGGAAGCAAGAAAACATCCTCAAAACCCTTCATAACCATTCTGTCCATATTTGAAGTTTGAGCAACTTTACATTGCCAAACTTGTCCAAATGCTCTCAAACTTGGTGCACATGCTAGAAAGGCCTAATAAGGCATCTAGACCAAATGGCACAAGAATTTGAGTAGAGCAACTTGATCAGAATACCCCCAAAACCCTTTCTGTTCAAATGCAAATTTGAACAACTTTACATTACCAACTTTTTACCTGGAGCTTCAAACTTTGTGGGCATGATCATAACCCCAAATGATGAAACTACACCAAGTGGTGCATCAAGGGGAGATGATTAGCTTGACTTAAACAAGATGAAGCCATTTTTGTTGATTTCTAGGGTTCACCAAAGTTACATTGGCTAGTTTCTTCAAATAAGCCCAAATTTGGTGAAACACCCTATTTTCATATAACATTCAATCCTGTTAAGTGTCATGGCAAGTGGAGATCATTTGCTTGATCAAAACTTGATCAAACACCTTCTGCAATTTTACCAAAACTACCATCTTGACCCCTTTTACTATTTACATTGGCCTCAACTTTCTACCACAGCTTCATCTAGTTACTATCTACCTCCAGTAACTCCCCCATGTCCCCAGCTCCATGATTGAGGGGTGAAAACCCTAGTTCACATTGCTGGACAGCCATTTTCTACCAAGTTACCAGCTTCCTCTCTCTCTCCTTGATCCTCCAGAGCAACCAAAGCCACAGACGAGCTGCTTGCATCACCCTGGACCCCCCAGACACGGCGGACGCGCCCAGAGGGCCAATGGCATGCCATGGCATGCGATAAGGCTGCTCCAGAGCGCGCTACAGTGTGCCCCCGCACTGTAGCTTCGCCCAATCGCTTGCCCCCGACAGCCTCGAGCTCTCCCCTCGCGCCAGTCGATGCCCCTCGACGTCTGTGACCTCCCCCGGCGCTGTCCCCCTCCTCCTCCGCCCTCCAGTGGCCGTCTTCACACGCGCGCTGGCCGCCCGCAGCTTCCACTCGTCGGCCTTACACGCGCGCGCTGTCTGGAAGCCTCCCCGCTCCTCCTCTCCCCTCGACTAGGCGTAGGACTCGTCCATGAGCCTCCTCGGCCCAATCACAGGCACCAGAACAGCCTCTGGCCTCGCCTGCGACCTCGCCGGCGCACGAGTCCATGGTGGACCGTGGGCTCGGATATATAAGCACCCCTGAGCCCTCTACTCTGCACCAACAGCCTCCCCTCACCCCCAGCAACACTCCAGCACCACTCACTCCTCCCCAGAAAGCCCCTGTGCTCGGGATCGACCGGACCTCCGCCGCGTCGGGCAACCGGAGATCTCGAGGTACAGGCCCTCTCCGCCCTTTCTCTCGCCCGATTTGGAACCACCGTGCACCACTGATACTTTCCCCTCACTTTTCCCTCTCTGTAGCTGTCGGAATCGGCCGGAGCAGCGACCACCCGAAGCTCCTCCGCCGTCCCACCTCCTCGCGGGCGAACCAGACCTCCCCGGCGAGCCGCACCACCACCCCTGCATCCACGACTCGTTGCTGAGCCCGTCCCTGCCCTTCGTTGGCTCCGCCGTGCCCGGCTTCGCCGCCGGTGAGCTCGCCGTCGTCGTGGCCGAGAGGTTGAAGATGACAGGAGGGCCCCGCCTGTCATCCTCACCGCCCTCTCTCTCCCCTCGCAGCCGCTGACCGCCGGGCCCCGCCCGTCAGGTTTGAAATCCCGACGTGCGCGCGCTGGCGCCCGAGCGGCTGGGCTCTTCGCCCTGGGCCGTGCACTGTGGCCGTGCTGGCCCAGTTGCACAGGGCCTTTTCTTCTTTTTCTTTTCTGTAAAGTTTCAAATACTTTTGCAGAAATGAATATTAGTCCAAATAAATTAATTCCAACTCCTAAAATCTTGTAATATTCTAACCTATTTAATGGTGTCACTTTCACACATATCCATGAAACTTTTCTGTTCTGTTCAAATTTAAATTCAAATTTGAGCATTAAAACTCCTGTTCAAAAATCCTTAGATTCCATTCTGTCACTCCAAAACTCCAACTAAGAATTTTTGCCATCTTAGTTTTCCCTCTAGTATTTAACAAAAATAAGTTGACATTTTTTTGAGCACTTTGATTTTTCTGTTTTCATTGTGGTCTTATTTTCCCGTTGTTATTTTGCGACGATTAGATCCCGTATTTGACGAAGTTGCTGAAGAAGGAGAAGGAGAAGGATTTGAAGACTTTGAAGACCAAGCCAATCCAGGCAAGCAGCCCTTTGACCATGATACACTTGTTCTTCGGAACCCGTCTGTTTCCGATGCATGATGATAGAGTTACGGTGGTGACCTAGATGAACCACCACATGATGCATGCTTTGCTCTTGATCTTGCTATGTGCTAGATGTCATGCAAATAGTTAGTAGTGATGCTTAGTGATGCATATGTGACTTGAACCTTCGAGGTTGAAATCTTTTCATAAACCCCATCGGGTGCCCCTAATGCCCGAGGGAGATGTTGAGTTAGGTCATCACTTGAGGAAGAAGTGATGTGCCGGTAAAAATCTTGTGCATGGGTGAAATGATGGATTAGATTTATGTGTGACTACCGTCCCAACCAAACATGTGCAACCACTCTACCCCTTATGGGACGGGGCTTTATTGATTACTTAGATCGATACTAGCATGGTGCCCGCATTACTAGTGACGGGAAGACTTGAGGTCTTTCCCGGGACGGGGTCGTGCTTGGATAGACGACCATGACTGTTTTCACAGGGCACCGGACACACCGTTGGTCCCTTCGGGTACGCGTGACATTGAAATTAGGGCAAGTCCCGTGATCTATTGTTTGTACTCGAGGGCCGTGTACCAATGAGTGGACTCTATGTTAGTGTCGTCTAAGGAAAGATGGGGTACTTGAGGTACTGCGGGATCGTGGGTGACACGAAAGCTTCCCGGATCTTGTGGGTAAAGTGCGCAACCTCTGCAGAGTGTAAAACTATTCGAATAGCCGTGTCCACGGTCATGGACAGTTGGGTGGTGCTACTTAAACTATGTCCAGAATTTTACCGCATCGGTGAAAGTATGTGTGTGATGAGTCAAGGTGGTGACTTGACTCAGGAGTTGAACCATATTCATGTTGATATCGGTAACCTGTTTTCGAGGTTACGTGAGTTTGTTGATGCATACACTTAATGATAGAATATATATTCTAGCCCATTGCTAGATTGCTCATTATTGTTCAATTGCATTGTTACTTTGAACCACATCATGGGTTGCTTGCGAGTACATTCAAAGTACTCATTGGCTTGCCACTGGTTATTTAATTGGCCAGGCATGGAGGAACAGGAATATGATGAAGAATTCTTTGGAGACGAACATGCGAACTAGGACGCTATCCCAGTCAGAATGCCTGTAGGGTTAAGGCAGAAGGCATGGGTTCTACCTATCATCGAAGACTTCCGCTATTTGAGTTATTTGCTATTCAGCCCGTGAGGCTTTATCTATGTAAGACTTGGCCATAATGGCCATAATTTGTGTAAGACGGTATGTATGGATGTAAGACTCTTGTTATTCAGCTTCTGTGTGTTCAGTGAGCATTGATCTCTGGGATCACTGTACACGTGCATTCGGTGATCTCGACTTCTAAGTCGGGATCCCCACATTCTCCTTCTGTTGTGAGTAAACTTGCAACACCTACTCCTGCTATTGAATCTGATATGTCATATGTTCTTGATGATGCTACTTCTGCTATGTATGATGAAACTATCTCTATGCCTGATACTGTGCCACTAGGTGAATTTCTAGATGAACAAATTGCTAAGGTTAGGGAGAGTGCAAATGTTGACGATATTTATGAAAGTGATGATGAAACTACTCCCAATAGATATGAATTGCCTGTTGTGCCTGAGGGTTATGTTATGGATGAAGAAACTGCTAGAGACTTTCTTGCTTGCAATGATAGATATGATCTTAAGAAATTATTAGCTAAGTTGAAAGAAAAGTCCTTGAATGCTATAATGAAACATGACCCTGCTTTTGCTACTTCACCTATATGTGTCACTGATAAGGATTATGAATTCTCTGTTGATCCTGAGTTAATTACTTTGGTTGAATCTGATCCTTTCCATGGCTATGATTCTGAAACTGTCGTGGCACATCTTACCAAGTTGAATGATATAGCCACCCTGTTTACCAATGATGAAAAGATTCGTTACTACTATATCCTTAAGCTATTTCCGTTCTCGTTAAAGGGTGATGCTAAGACTTGGTTTAATTCTCTTGATCCTGGTTGTGTGTGTAGTCCCCAGGATATGATGTATTACTTCTCTGCTAAATATTTTCCCGCTCATAAGAAACAAGCTGCCTTACGGGAAATATATAACTTTGCTCAAACTGAAGAAGAGAGTCTCCCACAAGCTTGGGGGAGGCTTGTCCAGTTACTTAATGCTTTGCCTGATCATCCTCTTGAGATGCATGATATACTTGATGTCTTTTATAATGGACTAACCGATGCTTCCAGAGACCACCTGGATAGTTGTGCTGGTTGTGTTTTCAGGGAAAGAACAGTGGAACAAGCTGAATTACTATTGAATAATATGCTAGCCAATGAAAATAATTGGACACTTCCTGAACCAGCCCCTAAGCCAACTCTTAAGAAAAGAGGTGTTCTATTTCTCAGTCCTGAAGATATGCAAGAAGCGAAGAAATCCATGAAAGAAAAAGGTATTAAATCTGAAGATGTTAAGAATTTACCGCCTATTGAAGAAATACATGGTCTTGATAACCCGACACAGGTAGTAAAGGTAAATTCTCTTTATAGATTTGATGAAGGTGATATTCCTCGTTATAAGTCTGCTAGCCAATGCTTAGATGAGTTTGACAATTTTATTGTGAAACAAGAAAACTTCAATGCTTATGTTGGTAGACAATTACAACACAATGCTTATATGATTGAACGCTTGAGTGATTATCTGTCTAATGCTAAAGATGAACTGAAACTTATTAGTATACATGCTTCCATGGTTACCACTCAAGTAGAACAAGTACTTAAAGCTCAGAATGATTCGCTCAGTTAATTAAATAGTAAAAATAATGACTATTGTTAGAGTTGCTACTAGAGGTGGTAAAATGACTCAGGAACCTCTGTATCCTGAAGGCCACCCTAAGAGGATTGAGCAAGATTCTCAGAGAGCTAATTTAGATGCGCCTAGTTCTTCTAAGAAGAAGAAAAAGAAAAATGATAGAACTTTGCATGCTTCTAGTGAACCTGTAGCTCACCCACCTGAGAATCCCAATGATATATATGTTTCTGATGCTGAGACACAATATGGCAATGAACATGAACCGAGTGATAATGTTAATGGTGATGTTCATGTCGATGCTCAACCTAGCAATGATAATGATGTAGAGATTGAACCTGCTGTTGATCTTGATAACCCACAATCAAAGAATCAACGTTATGATAAGAGAGATTTTGTTCCTAGGAAGCATGGTAGGGAAAGAGAACCATGGGTTCAGAAACCCATGCTTTTTCCTCCTAAACCATCCAAGAAAAAGGATGATGAGGATTTTGAGCACTTTGCTGAAATGATTAGACCTATCTTTTTGCGTATGCGTTTGACTGATGTGCTTAAAACAAATCCTTATGCTAAGTATATGAAAGATATTATTACCAACAAAAGAAAGATACTTGAAGTAGAAATCTCCACCATGCTCGCCAATTACACTTTTGAGGGTGGAATGCCTAAGAAATTAGGAGATCTAGGAGTACCTACTATACCTTGCTCCATTAAGAGAAACTGTGTTAAAACTGCTTTGTGTGATCTTGGAGTCGGTGTTAGTGTCATGCATCTCTCTTTATATCGTAGACTTGACTTGAGTAAGCTGATACCTACTGAAATATCTTTGCAAATGGCTGATAAATCAACTGCTATACCTGTCGGTATTTGTGAGGATGTGCCTGTGGTAGTTGCAAATGTTACTATTCTAACGGACTTTGTTATATTTGATATTCTCGAGGATGATAGTATGTCTATTATTCTTGGAAGACCTTTTTTGAATACTGCAGGGGCTGTTATTGATTGCAACAAAGGCAATGTCACTTTTCATGTCAATGGTAATGAGCATACGGTACACTTTCCGAGGAAACAACCTCAGGTCCATAGTATCAACTATATTGGAAAAACTTCAACTATTACTATTGGAGGTTTTGAGTTTCCTATTCCTATTATCAAGAAGGCATATGACATCCTTATTGTTGGGGACATACATATCCCCATTGAGGTAACATAGTGTTATTCGAAAATTCTCCAGTTTCATGTTACTCGGAAAGAGTTTATTAACAAGACCCGATCAACCTTGTTAATGGATTCTTTTTGGTGAACATGGGATATGTGAATCTAGATGGCACAAATCTTCTGTACCCTCCTTTTACTTTCTGTTAATTAGGTTAAATAAAATAAAAATAGCATTATCTGTCTGTTTCCAGACTTATCCGTGCAATAAAAAATATCGCGAAAATAAAAGTTCTCCAAATGCCATGAAAATGAAATATGATTTTTTCTAGAATATTTAAGAAAATATGGCACTGAACACACAGCGAGGGGAGCCAGCACGTGGCCTCGAGGGCACAGGGTGCGCCCCCCTTCACAGGGCGCGCCCCCTGCCTCGAGCGCCCCACGTGGCCCCCCTCCACTTATCCTTTCACCCATGCTCTTCTTCTTCCTCCCAAAAAAAATCCCCAACCAGCTCAAACCCGAGTTCTAGCTCATTTGGCTGCCATTTTCGATCTCCTTGCTCAAAGCACCATTCACCAAACTGTGTGGGGAGATTGTTCCTTTGTATGTGACTCCTCCATTGGTCCAATCAGTTTTTGCTCTAGTGCTTTATTTGTTGCAAGTTTATGCTGCTGTGGTGACCTTGTTCTTGAGCTTGCATGTCAAATTTTCTTGGTCCCAAGTAGTTCTAATGCATGATATAGCCTCTAGGCACTTATAAGAGTTGTTGCTATCATTCTTATTGAGTTTGGTTAACTTTTATTGTGAGTTACTAAAAATTTCAGAAATTTTCAGAAAAATGTCTAGGAAAAACTTCCAAGGTGGTCCTTCAAGGAAGCAAGAACCGAGGCTCACGTTCCGTGAGCCGGGCGATGAACCACCGAGGGATGCTGATGTACGGCCTTGTGAATGGCCGTCAGATGAATTTATGAGTCAAGCGGGTATCAAAGATGAATTTTATGCATATGTGCATAACGCCGACCTCGAGGACTTCATGCAAGATAAGTGCCTCCAATACCGTGGCTTAACTGATACCTTTGTGAGAAGGTTTAAATTTTCATCTTCACGTAATTCTCACATTGTCTTGTTTGATCTTTATGATAAATCTTATACCATGGACTTAGAGGACTTTAATGAAGCCTGTAAGCTCCCATAGTGGGGCAGTATGAGTGATCCTCATAAATCTGAATTTAGAGAATTCCTAGCTAGTATTACAGTGGGAGAATCCAGGGACATCACACAAGCCACCACTGGGAGCATACATTTTCCTGCTATTCATTACTTTGCTCTCTTTATCGATAGATGCATAAATGGTAAAGATGAAGCCTGTCACATGTGTGTCCCTGATCTCAGCATTCTCAGGAGTGTTGTACTAGGTGATAGGCAATATAATTTAGGAGCAATTGTTGCACGTAGGCTACACCATAATGGTTCGAATGGAGATTTATTTGGTGGGATCTATGCTACTCACATAGCCCACTATCTTGGTGTGTCTGTGCATCCGTATGATAACCCTTTACCTCCTTCTCATTTAGACGGTAATGCTATGGCTAGTCACCGGTTTATAGAGTGGGATAATCAGACTCTCAAATATCGACTAATCTTTAACCGGCAGCATGCCATCCCTATTGTTCTTCCTGCCCCCACTTTGTTTAACTTTCAGGAAAAAGGAAGACACACTATAACTATGGAGGAGGCAAATGCCTATTATAACATGACGGAGGCAACCCGCCTTTGAGTTGCAGCTTAGCAGGCAGCATCTGCTGCATCTCAGTACGACCCCAACTACAACTTTGGATATCCGTCAGGCCAGTACTGGCCATAAAACAACTTAGGCCAAAAGCCTAAGCTTGGGGGAGTACATGTTTCTCACTGACTTACATTCATGTTCACACTTATTCTAGTTGTCGGTGCTCACACTCTTTCACTGTACCATCCATGTTTAGTTTCAATTTCTTTTTCTTAGTCTTTTTCTTGTGTGCTAGAAAAACCCAGAAAAATAAAAAAAATATTAGTTGTAGCTTCCAGCTAGTTTACTTTCTTAGCTTGTAGTAGTAACTAAAAATGAAAACCCAACAAGATTTCCCGTTCTTCTTTTGCTTGTTGGGAGCTTTCCCGTGTAAATAGTTTATTTTCTTTTCTTTAGGGGTTAAGAGTAGAAGACCATGATTGAAAATGCTTAGTGGCTATCATATGCTTTGTTGTTGATTTAATCTTGAGCCATATTACCTTGTCTTCTCTCTTGTATCAAATGTCTGCAGATTCCAGCTTAGTCTTCAAGGCGTGATGTCTGGAGAGGTAGGCTTTCCCTAGGAGGTAATGCCGCCATGTCTTCAAGGCGTGAACCACTGCTGCTAACTCAAGATCGTGAGTAGCGTAGTTCTCCTCTTGAGGTCGTAGCTGCCTGGAGAGGTAGGCTATGACTCGGCCTTCTTGCATCAGAACGCTTCCCAATCCGGTTCGAGAGGCATCACAATATATCACGAACTCCTTGTGAATATCAGGTGTGGCCAGAACTAGGGCGGTGGTCAATCTCTTCTTGAGCTCTTGGAAGCTCTCTTCGCATTTTGGCGTCCACTCGAACTTCTTGTCCTTCTTGAGGAGCTAAGTCATTGGTCGGGCAATGCTAGAGAATCCTTCCACGAATTTGCGGTAATAGCCCGCAAGCCCGAGGAAGCTTCTGACTTCCTTGACGGTCGTTGGAGATTGCCATTGGGTCACAGCTTCGATCTTCGCAGGATCAACTGATAATCCTTCTTCGGTCAAGACATGACCTAAGAATCCAACTTTATGCAGCCAGAACTCACACTTGCTGAATTTGGCATACAGTTGGTGCTCCCGAAGCTTGTCTAGGACCATCCTCAAATGTTGCTCGTGCTCTTCCTTCGTCTTCGAGAAGACAAGAATGTCATCAATGAAGACAACAACGAACTTGTCCAAATATTCCATGAAGACTTTATTCATGAGATACATGAAGTAAGCTGGGGCATTGGTTAACCCAAAGGACATGACCGTGCACTCGTACATGCCATATCTGGTTACGAATGCCGTCTTCGGAATATCTTGGGGTCTGATCTTTAGCTGGTAGTACCCAGATCTGAGGTCGATCTTGGAAAACACCTTGGCTCCGCTAAGCTGATCAAACAGATCTTCGATCTTGGGAAGTGGATATTTGTTCTTGATTGTAACTTCATTGAGGGAACGATAGTCAATGCATAAGCGGATGGTACCGTCCCTATTTGCCACAAACAGAACAGGAGATCCCCAAGGGGAGGCACTTGGGCGGATAAATCCCTTCCTTAGCTGCTCTTCCAGCTGCTTCTTCAACTCCGCTAATTCTTCCGTCCCCATTCTATAAGGCTTCTTATAGATGGGTCCTGCTCCGGGCACGAGCTCGATGATGAACTCAATGTCACGGTCAGGGGCATTCCCGGTAGTTCATCCGGAAAGACATCAGGATACTCGCATACCACCAGTACTTGCTCTAGCCCAACTTCAAACAGACAGTTGACTTTAGCAGCTTGAGCAGAAGAGGAGTTGGAAGCAAACTTGACTTCGACTCCTTGGTCATTGGTCACAGTGACTGTCCGATTGGCACAGTCTAACAAGCCTTGGTGCTTAATGAGCCAATCCATCCCTAGGATCACATCCAAGCCTTGTGATCTCAGGACGATGAGGTCTGCTAGGAAATCTACACCGTTAATGGTAATACTGACTCCCTTATAGCCTATCTTGGCTCTCATCTCTGCTTCGGGGATTTGTACCACCATAGGGTTATTCAGGGGTGTAGGGGTCATGCCACTTTTTAATGCAAATCTTTGAGTGAAAAATGAATGCGTTGCTCCAGAATCAAATAAGATAGTTGCAGGTGCTGAGTTGACAAGGAACGTACCTAGAACGACGTCTGGGTCTTCTTGGGCTTCTTCAGCAGTGACGTGGTTCACACGCCCCTTCCCATGGTTAGGTGGGTGCGAGGAGCTGGGTTCCTTGGTGGCATCCCGCGGCCTTGTCCTTGGTTCTGCGCATTGGGGCACGGGGCATCTGGCTTCTTGTTGGGGCACACCCTTGAGATGTGTCCTGACTGACCACATCCAAAGCAAGTGACTTGGTTTGGATTGTTGATCTTGTTGCCACCACTGTTATTGGGGTTGAAAGCTGGCCTTGGGTTGGCATACTACTGAGGCTGAAAGTTGGTGCGGGGTGCAGGAGCTCTTGGTTGCTGATAGTTTGGCTTGGCCGGGGCTGACTGCCACGGACGAGGCTTCTGGTTGCTGGAACTTCCCTTGCTGACCATCTTGCACTTGCGAGTGTCTTCCAAAGCACGCCGCTTGCCTTCAAGCATGAGTGCTTTGTTCACCAGGTCAGGGAAGGTTGGGCAGTCGCACACGACAAGCGAGTATTGCAGAGTCTGATTGAGGCCTTCCATGAAGCGCTCCCTTTTTACAGCATCAGTGCTGACATCTTCAGGGGCATACCTTGACAGAACACTGAACTTCTGTATGTACTCCTTGACAGTACCACTTCCTTGCTTCAGGGCTCGGAACTCACGCTTTTTGATAGCCATGATTCCGGAAGGAATGTGGGCCTTGCGGAATTCTGCCTTGAAGTTGACCCAAGTGATGTCTTGTTCAGCATGCATGACCTTGAATCCATCCCACCAAGCTCTAGCAGTCCCCTCGAGGCAGTGGGCTGCATAAGCCACCTTCTCACGGTCTTCGGTGCATCCGACTAGTTCCAGCAAGTCCTCAATGGTGCGGACCCAGTCGTCTGCATCCAGGGGTTCAGCAGTCTCGATGAAAGTTGGCGGTGCATGCTTCTTGAACTCTGCCAACGTGGAACGTCCATTGCCATTCCCCGCCGGCTGGCGGTTGTTGGTGACAGCTTGAGCAATCAACTGAAGGGCTGCAGTGTTGGCTTGGTGTTCCTCTCGGAAGGCTTGGAGAAGCTGAGCCATGTCCATGTTCGGAGGAGGTGGTGGTGGTGGAGCTTGGTCGTTGGTTTGGTCGTGGCCTGCCTCTCCGGCTTCAGGCTACTGGGTAGAGGTACCAGTACGAGTTACAACAGGCATCCTGTTGGAGCGGTAAAAGGTCTCATGACTTGGAAGAGGGAAAGCAAGATAGATGGGTGCCTAGTAAGAGGGTGGGTGTGACACTAATCAAATCATGCAAGGGCCGAAAGGCCAAACACATTCATTAAAATCCAAATGGGTGATGCAGTCGTTTACATATTCCCAAAGGAAGAATACGACATACATCCAAACACAACAAAAGCAAACACTAGATGGTTTCATATGAACCATACAAGGACTCGACTGCGCATAGGGGTTACACGACCTATCCTACCATAGAGGTCACAACTGGCATATCCGAGTAGCGAATAATGCCTAAGCGGCGGAATGCTCGGTCGCGTATTTCGGCTCTTCTGGGTCTTCCTCTTTGTCTTCATCTGTCTGGGCCCCCTTGTCACTTGAGGGTGTGGGGGAGTGGAGGAGTTGGATACGACGGTGCTTCGTCGGTGGTGCAGGGAAAAGCTTGCGATATTCCCTTGCCGTCATCCAGCGTCGCTGAGGTAGTTCTTCATTCTTGGAAGATACATCTTCGGAGGGCCTTCCGCCTCGGTATGCGATAGCGGACTGTCCGAAAGGTGCTCCTTCCTTCTTGATCCTATTTTTCTTCTCTTGAGCTCGACGAAGAAGTGCCTTGGTCTTGTGAAGTTCTTCTCGAAGCTTCATTGATTCCGAGGCCAAGTCTTGTGCCAAGCTGTCGGCACATAGACTGAAGTAGGTCTAGAACCGAAGCGAGAGTCCTTCCTTCAGTGGAGGGGCTAGTGCGCTGCTTTCATCTTCACCTTCCTTCCGGTAAGGTAAGAAGCGGGTTGTCATCTTGGCTGCCATCTCTGGAAGAAGCTCGCGGAGATGGGTTAGTGCCTTGAGTGCAGCAGCCTCGACAGCGAGAGGTAGTGTTGCCATCTGGGGCCCCTCGAAGAACCAACTTGTGGGAGGATCGTTTGCCTTCACGATCACTTCCACATGGTACTCCACCTCAGTGTCGCTAACCCAATGCTCAAGGTAGGTGAGGATGGGTGCTCGGTGGAACTGGCACTCCTGGAGGCTATCCTCGAGAAGCAAGGGAAACCCAGTGGTCAGGTGCTCTTCGGGTACAGCGGCCATCTACAAAGGTGGAATAGGAGGGGTTAATAAGCTGATGAAATCTCAGGTTTAGAAAAGAAGAGAGGTTCAGAAGTTTTTTTTGAAAAGGGGTCTCATCTAACTAACGCCCATGCTAACTAAGGCTTCCTACAGTCAGGATGGCTCTGATACCAGCTCTGTGGGGACCCCGACTTAGAAGTCGAGATCACCGAATGCACGTGTACAGTGATCCCAGAGATCAATGCTCACTAAACACACAGAAGCTGAATAACAAGAGTCTTACATCCATACATACCGTCTTACACAAATTATGGCCATTATGGCCAAGTCTTACATAGATAAAGCCTCACGGGCTGAATAGCAAATAACTCAAATAGCGGAAGTCTTTGATGGTAGGTAGAACCCATGCCTTCTGCCTTAACCCTACAGGCATTCTGACTGGGATAGCGTCCTAGTTCGCATGTTCGTCTCCAAAGAATTCTTCCTCATATTCCTGTTCCTCCATGCCTGGACAATTAAATAACCAGTGGCAAGCCAATGAGTACATTGAATGTACTCGCAAGCAACCCATGATGTGGTTCAAAGTAACAATGCAATTGAACAATAATGAGCAATCTAGCAATGGGCTAGAATATATATTCTATCATTAAGTGTATGCATCAACAAACTCACGTAACCTCGAAAACAGGTTACCGATATCAACATGAATATGATTCAACTCATGAGTCAAGTCACCACCTTGACTCATCACACACATACTTTCACCGATGCGGTAAAATTCTGGACATAGTTTAAGTAGCACCACCCAACTGTCCATGACCGTGGACACGGCTATTCAAATAGTTTTACACTCTGCAGAGGTTGCGCACTTTACCCACAAGATCCGGGAAGCTTTCGTGTCACCCACGATCCCGCAGTACCTCAAGTACTCGGGGGAAGCACCCGGTCATTATCTTTCCTTAGACGACACTAACATAGAGTCCACTCGTTGGTACACGGCCCTCGAGTACAAACAATAGATCACGGGACTTGCCCTAATTTCAATGTCACGCGTACCTGAAGGGACCAACGGTGTGTCAGGTGCCCTGTGAAAACAGTCATGGTCGTCTATCCAAGCACGACCCCATCCCGGGAAAGACCTCAAGTCTTCCCATCACTTGTAATGCGGGCACCATGCTAGTATCAACCTAAGTAATCAATAAAGCCCCGTCCCATAAGGGGTAGAGTGGTTGCACATGTTTGGTTGGGACGGTAGTCACACATAAATCTAATCCATCATTTCACCCATGCACAAGATTTTTACCGGCACATCACTTCTTCCTCAAGTGATGACCTAACTCAACATCTCCCTCGGGCATTAGGGGCACCCGACGGGGTTTATGAAAAGATTTCAACCTCGAAGGTTCAAGTCACATATGCATCACTAAGCATCACTACTAACTATTTGCACGACATCTAGCACATAGCAAGATCAAGAGCAAAGCATGCATCATGTGGTGGTTCATCTAGGTCACCATCGTAACTCTATCATCATGCATCGGAAACAGACGGGTTCCGAAGAACAAGTGTATCATGGTCAAAGGGCTGCTTGCCTAGATTGGCTTGGTCTTCAAAGTCTTCAAATCCTTCTCCTTCTCCTTCTTTAGCAACTTCGTCAAATACGGGATCTAATCGTCGCAAAATAACAACGGGAAAATAAGACCACAATGAAAACAGAAAAATCAAAGTGCTCAGAAAAATGTCAACTTATTTTTGTTAAATACTAGAGGGAAATCTAAGATGGCAAAAATTCTTAGTTGGAGTTTTGGAGTGACAGAATGGAATCTGAGGATTTTTGAACAGGAGTTTTAATGCTCAAATTTGAATTTAAATTTGAACAGAACAGAAAAGTTTCATCGATATGTGTGAAAGTGACACCATTAAATAGGTTAGAATATTACAAGATTTTAGGAGTTTGAATTAATTTACTTGGACTAATATTCATTTCTGCAAAATTATTTGAAACTTTACAGAAAAGAAAAAGAAGAAAAGGCCCTGTGCAACTGGGCCAGGACGGCCACAGTGCACGGCCCAGGGCGAAGAGCCCAGCCGCTCGGGCGCCAGCGCACGCACGTCAGGATTTCAAACCTGACGGGCGGGGCCCGGCGGTCAGCGGCTGCGAGGGGAGAGAGAGGGCGGTGAGGATGACAGGCGGGGCCCGCCTGTCATCTTCAACCTCTCGGCCACGGCGACGGCGAGCTCACAGGCGGCGAATCCGGGCACGGCGGAGCCAACGGAGGGCAGGGACGGGCTCAGCAACGAGTCGCGGATGCAGGGGTGGTGGTGTGGCTCGCCGGGGAGGTCTAGTTCACCAGCGGCGCGGTGGGACGGCGAAGGAGCTTCGGGAGGTCGCTGCTGCGGCCGATTCCGACAGTTACAGAGAGGGAAAAGCAAGGGGAAAGTATCAGTGGTGCACGGTGGTTCCAAATCGGGCGAGAGAAAGGGCGGAGAGGGCCTGTACCTCGAGATCTCTGGCTGCCCGACGCGGCGGAGCTCTGGTCGATCCCGAGCACAGGGGCTTTCTGGGGAGGAGTGAGTGGTGCTGGAGTGTTGCTGGGGGTGAGGGGAGGCTGTTGGTGCAGAGTAGAGGGCTCGGGGGTGCTTATATAGCCGAGCCCACGGTCCACCGTGGACTCGTGCGCCGGCGAGGTCGCAGGCGAGGCCAGAGGCTGTTCTGGTGCCTGTGATTGAGCCGAGGAGGCTCATGGATGAGTCCTACGCCTAGTCGAGGGGAGAGGAGGAGCGGGGAGGCTTCCAGATAGCGCGCGCGTGTGAGGCCGACGAGTGGAAGCTGCGGGCGGCCAGCGCGCGTGTGAAGACGGCCACTGGAGGGCGGAGGAGGAGGGGGAGGTCGCGGACGTCGAGGGGCATCGACTGGCGCGAGGGGAGAGCTCGAGGCTGTCGGGGGCAGGCGATTGGGCGAAGCTACAGTGCGGGGGCGCATTGTAGCGCGCTCTGGAGCGGCCTTATCGCATGCCATGGCATGCCATTGGCCCTCTGGGCGCGTCCACCGTGTCTGGGGGGTCCAGGATGATGCAAGCAGCTCGTCTGTGGCTTTGGATGCTCTGGAGGATCAAGGAGAGAGAGAGGAAGCTGGTAACTTGGTAGAAAATGGCTGTCTAGCAAGGTGAACTAGGGTTTTCACCCCTCAATCATGGAGCTGGGGACATGGGGGAGTTACTGGAGGTAGATAGTAACTAGATGAAGCTGTGGTAGAAAGTTGAGGCCAAGGTAAATAGTAAAAGGGGCAAGATGGTAGTTTTGGTAAAATTGCAGAAGGTGTTTGATCAAGTTTTGATCAAGCAAATGATCTCCACTTGCCATGACACTTAACAGGATTGAATGTTATATGAAAATAGGATGTTTCACCAAATTTGGGCTTATTTGAAGAAACTAGCCAATGTAACTTTGGTGAACCCAAGAAATCAACAGAAATGGCTTCATCTTGTTTAAGTCAAGCTAATCATCTCCCCTTGATGCACCACTTGGTGTAGTTTCATCATTTGGGGTTAAGATCATGCCCACAAAGTTTGAAGCTCCAGGTAAAAAGTTGGTAATGTAAAGTTGTTCAAATTTGCATTTGAACAGAAAGGGTTTTGGGGGTATTCTGATCAAGTTGCTCTACTCAATTCTTGTGCCATTTGGTCTAGATGCCTTATTAGGCCTCTCTAGCATGTGCACCAAGTTTGAGAGCATTTGGACAAGTTTGGCAATGTAAAGTTGCTCAAACTTCAAATATGGACATAATGGTTATGAAGGGTTTTGAGGATGTTTTCTTGCTTCCCAAGGCATGGGACTTGGCAAGATCATCATATATGCCATATGTGACATAATAGAATTTCCCTGGAATTTTTGGAGAATATTTCCTTTGTAAATATTTCAAAAGCTTGAAATATCCAGAAAGGGTTTTAGAGGGATTAGCCCATTATTTTGAACATGACCAAGTGTTGAAACTCTTATATATGGACAATATATGTCCTATGAGTCTCCCTGAATTTTGGCAAATATTTTTGAAATACTTAAATATTTTTTTCCTATTAAGGACCATTTCTGGCCTTAAGAAAAAGCTTTTAAATAAAATAGGAAAATAACTTTTGAAATTATACTTTTGTGGTTTCTGGGAGTCCTATGACTACTAGGTCTCAAATACACCTTTTGAAATGATTTTCTCACCCTAAATCAAGTACTTGCAGTGCAAACCTCAATTCAGGGGTTTTTGGAATACTGAATTTATAAAATACATTTTGGCCAAATTAATTTTGTAAAAAAATACTATACTGTTATATAACACTTGGCATGATCATTGGGCAGAAGTTTTGGGTATGGAGATGAATTCTACAAGAGGTAATCGTTGACTTTAATGAGCACATAAAAGCACATGAAGAAAAACTCAATTCCAAATAAAAGCCAAATGATGCCAATTTTTTTTGTTGGTCCAAATTTTCATGCTTCATTGATGCAAATAACATGTTACAAAATGCAGGGTGTGACAGAGAACCAAATGCGGAGCTAGATGGCAGTTCCTTACCTCCCCTCGTAGTTGAGGGTAAGATCTTGGTTTTTGAGTCCTTCAAATTCTTCATAGTGATAAGCAGATATAAATCCCAAGTGACTTAAAGAATAGAGCTATGCTCCCCAGCAACGGCGCCAGAAATAGTCTTGATAACCCACAAGTGTAGGGGATCGCAACAGTTTTCGAGGGTAAAGTATTAAACCCAAATTTGTTGATTCGACACAAGGGGAGCCAAAGAATACTCTTAAGTATTAGCAGCTGAGTTGTCAATTCAACCACACCTGGAAACTTAGTATCTGCAGCAAGATAGTTTAGTAGCACAGTAATATGATAGTGGTGGTAGCAGCAATAAAAGTAAAGATAGTGTTTTTGTTGTTTTTGTGATAGTAGCAACGGAAAAGTAAATAAGTGACAAGCAATATAGGTAAAGCTCGTAGGCATTGGAGCGGTGATGGGAAATTACGTCGGATGCAATTCATCATGTGGAAGTTATAACCTAGGGTGACACAGAACTAGCTCCAGTTCATCAATGCAATGTAGGCATGTATTCCGAATATAGTCATACGTGCTTATGGAAAAGAACTTGCATGACATCTTTTGTCCTACCCTCCCGTGGCAGCGGGGTCCTATTGGAAACTAAGGGATATTAAGGCCTCCTTTTAATAGAGTACCGGACCAAAGCATTGATACGTCTCCAACGTATCTATAATTTTTGATTGTTCCATGCTATTATTTATGAAGTCTTGGATGTTCAATGGGCTCTATCATTCAATTTTATAACATTTTTGGGACTAACCTACTAACCCAAGGGCCCAGTCCAGATTGCTGTTTTTGCCTATTTCAGGGTTTTGCAGAAAAGGAATATCAAACGGAGTCCAAACGGAATGAAACCTCCGCGAGAGATATTTTTGGAGGAAATCATGCACGAAAGACTTCAGGGCTAAGCCAGGGGACAGAGGGGCCACCCTCGAGGGTGGGGGGCGCACCCCCTGCCTCGAGGGCAGCCCGTGTGGCCCCCGATGCCCCCCTTCTTCCTATATATACCTACGTACCCCAGAAACTCCATACACAGAGAGAAAACACTAATTCCACCAGCGTAGCTGCTGATCCCGTGGAGATCCCATCTTGGAGCCTGTTCCGGGAGGGGGATCCATCACGGAGGCCTTCATCATCATCATCATCGCCCTCACCATGAGTTGTGAGTAGTTTACCACAGACCTTCGGGTCCATAGCTAGTATCTAGATGGCTTCTTCTCTCTCTCTGGATCTCAATACAAAGTTCTCCTCTGTCTTCGAGGAGATCTATTTGATGTAATCTCTTTTTGCGGTGTGTTTGTCGAGATCTGACGAATTGTGAGTTGATGATCAAGGTTATCTACGAAAGATATTTGGTTCTTCTCTGAACTTAATATGTGTGATCATAATATCCTTGCAAGTCTCTTCGAATTATTGGTTTGGTTTGGCCTACTAGATCTATAGTTCTTGCAATGGGAGAAGTGCTTGGCTTTGGGTTCAATCTTGCGGTGTCCTTTCCTAGTGATAGTAGGGGCAGCAAGGCACGTATTGTATTGTTACCATCGAGGATAAAAAGATGGGGTTTTCATCATATTGCTTGAGTTTATCCCTCTACATCATGTCATCTTTCTTAAGGCGTTACTCTGTTCGTATGAACTCAATACACTAGATGCATGCTGGATAGCGGTCGATGTGTGGAGTAATAGTAGTAGATGCAGAATCGTTTCGGTCTACTTGTCTTGGACGTGATACCTATATACAATGATCATGCCTAGATAGTCTCATAATTATTCACTTTTCTATCAATTGCTCGACAGTAATTTGTTTACCCGCCGTAGAATACCGCTATCATGAGAGGAGCCACTAGAGAAAACTATGGCCCCCTGGTCTATCTCTATCATATTACTTTCGCGTCAACTAGCCAATTTCTATCGCCGTTGTTTATTTGCTTTCTTTACTTTCTGTTTCTATATAAAAAATACCAAAAATATTATCTTATCATCTCTATCAGATCTCACTCTCGTAAGTGATCGTAAAGGGATTGACAACCCCTTATCGCGTTGGCTGCGAAGTTCTTATTTGTTCGTGCAGGTGCGAGGGACTGGCGCGTGGTCTCCTACTGGATTGATACCTTGGTTCTCAAAAACTGAGGGAAATACTTATGCTACTGTGCTGCATCTCCCTTTCCTGTAACATCCCAATTTTCCTAATTTGGATGTTATTAGATCATTCATATGCATCTCATATTTTTATTGCATCATTTGCTATTCTTAATATTCAAATCATTATGCAACTAAAGGCAATTTATTGGAGTGGAGATAACATGACTTCTCCCCTATATTTAAAAATGTTCATAATGTGCAGAATATTATTTCCAGTTCATCTGTTATGTTCTGGTATTTTTATTAGTCTCGAAAGTATTTTATTTGTGGTTTTATTTGCTGTTTGAGTGGCCAAATGCATCAAAATTATTTTACAAAATTGCATTAGTTTTGGAACTAGTGTTCAAGTAGATTATAGCTATAGGGCAATTTTTACTGATTGTCTATGTATTTTTGTTTGTATTTTATATTATGTGTTTGTATTTTATTTATTTTGGTTTGCTGCTGGTTGTTAAAAAAAAGAAGGCAGCAACGCAGCGCAGCGCAGGGCACTGAGCGGCCCAGCAAACCAGCCGGCGCAGCCGCAGCGCAGCCAGCCAGCAGCCTGCCAGCCGGCCTAGTCACACAACACCGCAGCGGCCCAGCCCAATCTCCCAGGCGAATCGGTACGCGCAGCTGCACCCGACCCGCAGCGCCTCACCCGACCCACCGCTGCGAGCCGCTGACCAGCGGGACCCGCCCTCCCCTGTTCCTCTTCCACCCCGAGCCGGACGCACCGCGCCGAGCGCGCACGGACGCCGAGCCTGACTCGAGCTCGCGCTCCGGGTCCACCTCGTGCCCACCCGACGCGCCAGATGCGAGATAATGCCTAGGGCACTTGACGGAAGTCCTCCTCTTCGCGTTTCTCTCTTCGCACGCACCGCACAAGCGTTTTGGATCTCGCTAGGAGCTTCGCCGTCCGCCGCCGTTCACCGGTTGGCTTTGCCGCCGTAAGAACACCGCATCCGCGCCGCTTGCTTCCCCTAGAACCTCCTCTCGTCTGCGCATCTATTTGACACGGTCTGGTGAGAAGACAACCACCGGAGGACTGCCGCCGTCGACACCCGCCGCCGCCGGAGTTCACGCCATCACCGCCGCCGCTACAGACCCCCTCGCCGCCGTCCGACTCCACCACTGTCTCCGCCACTCGACGCCGCACCCGCCCGTCCCTTCACCTTCACCGGAGACCCACCGGAGAGCCGCCGCCGTGGACGCCCGAGCCGTCGCCGCCGTTGTTCTTGTCGTCTGGTGAGAACACGTGCCCAGCCAATGGGCAGCTGCCACGTGGCAGTTGCTGTAGGAGTTCTAACAGGAGATGCTACAGTCCAGGCTGTTTATGTTGCTTTCTTTTTATTTTTAGATTTTATTTTCCTCAAATCTTTAAATAGCCATATCTCTTATTCTGTATATCCAAATTAGGTGATTCCTTTTCCTGTGCACTCACAAAAATCATCTCTTCATCACAGTACCAATTTTGCACATGTTTGCACAATTCAAATTTGAATTCGTTTGAATTCAAATTAAAACTTCCGGAGGCCATATCTTTTAAACCGTTTATCGGAATCGAGTATTTCTTTTTGCATTGTGATCGTAGTGCTGTGTAGATGATCTGTACATGTTGTTTTGATGCTGATTTTGAATTTAAAAATGTTTTTCTTGCTGTTGGCTTTATTTTGGTTTCTTTTAGTGTTCCAGTGATTGATTTGTTGAACTGTGTGAAACGTGTAGATTGTCCGGAGTGCGACGTGAGCTATTGTCAGGAGTGTGACTTTTTGAACCAGAACCAATGCAAGTTACATGTTGATCATCCTTTACCTATTGTTTTCCTATGCATTGTAGGTTATGCCACACTATAAATTTATGCATTATAGGATTGTTATAATTTGAGTTATATTGTTGAGCTATCTCCCGTCTTTGCAAATCATGGTAGGTATAGTTTTGCTATGCTTGTAGATGGGGTTGGTTCCTGTATACATTGAGCTTATGTGAGGATTATTAATATTTAACAAACTGAGTAGTAATTCAGGACTTAACTCACCTCTGGGCGGAAGTGGTATTGATGGGTGGTCTTAAGAACATCATGGTTTATACCCTCTGAATGTAAGTGGACGGCCGCCTAGGCTCAAAAAGATCAGACAGACTTAATGACTAGTAGCTTCCATGCGCGACCACTAGCTAAATGGGCTCTGGCTTAGTTGAGTAGGTTGTGGGATCCTCGCCCAGGTATGCTAGCAGATGTAGATATGGATAGGTGTACCGGATTCCGGGGGTGGAGGTGACTACTTCTGAAAGGCTTCGTCTCAATCTTCGGGTTGAGTCTAGTGGGTAAAGTGTGCAAAACTCTGCAGAGTAATAAAACTAATCATGATTACCCGTGCCCCCGGTTATGGGTAAATTTGAGCGACTATGCCATTACAGTTGTTGGATGATCTTGACAGATGTGACACTTAATAATATTTGTGGGCAACTTAATAAATGGGTAGGTTGGAGTTGATTTTGCCAACTCAACCTTGTGCATTCAATGGTAGTAATAAAAGAACTAAATGAAAATTTTACTATTAGGTAGTTATGAGGACAAAATTAGCTTTCTGCAAAATAAGCCCCCAAGCCTTCCTTTGTTGTTCTATACATATACATGTAGGTCTGCTTTATTACTTCTCCTGTGTAACTTGCCAATACATTCAATGTATTGACCTATACGGCTGCAACATCTCATGTTGCAGGATTTTCAGACGAGGAGTAAGGTACTGTTAGGGTCGCGAGTCTGCACCCAGCATCGCCAGTTGGGCTATGATGGGACTCATCGTTATTTTCTGCTACTTTCCGCTGTGTGATTGAATAATAGCTAGCCATGAGCTATGCAGATTGTTTTATTTTATATACTCTGGATCATACGTTGTAATAAATGATGCACTTGTATTCTGTTATTCATCTATACTATGTGTGCTAGCGACTTCGATCCAGGGACTAGCACAGTAAGCACAGAGACTCAAATCCTTCGAGGTTTGGTCATTACATTTCCTCTTCGAGGGAATACAACGCAAGCTCAAGAGGTAGCAAGAAGAATTTCTGGTGTCGTTGCCGGGGAGGCTTACGCAAAAGTCATATACCAAGTACCTATCACAAACCCTTATCCTTCGCATTACATTTTTTGCCTCTCATTTTCCTCTCCCCAACTTCACCCTTGCCGTTTTATTTGCCCTTCTTCTCCCGTGTGTTTATCGTTCGCTTGCCTCTTGTTTGCTTGTGTTGCTATGTGCCCTCAATTAGCTTGCATCTTTGCTTGCTAAAAATCTTTTGTTATGGATCACCTTAAGGTGTTCTACTTGGATCATCTTCGATCCTTATGCTCTCGTGCTGAAACCCCAACTAGCTTAGTTGATGGGAAATCTTTAGATGAGCATGCTCATTTTTTGCGTCACCGTTTGTCTGAAAAGGGTATACTCTTATGTGATCAGATAAACAGATTGATGTGTTATGCTGGGAATCTTTGTGAAATCTCTGATTTTACTTGTTGCTCTAAGAACCCTGAAAAACCTCCCCTACCTATGTGAGTTTAATGATAATGAAATCTTATCTTCCTATGCAAAGGGTGTTTATAGTTACTATGATATCGAACAAATTGAAGAATTCATTGCTTTTAAGGGTGCTTATGAAGTTGCTTCTTTGATTTAAAAGTATGATATTACTTTCTATGAATCTAAATTTTTTGACATACTTAAATATTTCTATGAAAACTAAGCTCATATGCCAATATCAAAGAATTTATTGAAGGAATGACCGCTGCTTTAAAGGAAAATAATGATATGCATGAACCTATAGATAATTATGATTCTGATGATTTGATTGAAATATCCCTTGATGAACATGATGCTTGCTATCCTTGTGGCCATGATGCCAATATTTATGAAGATGAATTTGCTATAGTTCCATATGCTAAACATGAGATCGTTGTAATTGCACCCATACTTGATGGTTCCTTCGATGAAAAGCATGATTGCAATGATGTTATTATAAATTCTCTTAATGCCAATTGTGTTAATGATATGCAAAACCCTAAGCTTGGAGATGCTAGTTTTGCTATGACTACTATTTGTTGCAACGACCATGATTGGGGCGATTCTTCTTATGATGTTGAAAATTTATTTAAGCCCCATGATGAATATGAGATTGATAATAATGTTTGCAATAATATTGAAAGTGGGTTTGGAGAGGTCATGACTTTAGTTAATGTTAATCCCACTACTTTGAATGAGTGTCAACTTTGCATCCATGTGGATCATGAAGAGAATATTTTATGTGATAGCTATTTTTTTTGAATTTTATCATGATCGTACATGCAATTATTATGAGAGAGGGAAATATGGTTGTGGAAATTTTCATGTTACTAAATTACCTCTCGTTATGTTGAGATTGCTATCGTTCCTTTCTGCTTCCTTGCATATGCTAGATCTTGCTTGTCTTGGTAATTTGTTTTCCTATAAGATGCCTATGCATAGGAAGTATGTTATACTTAGATGTGTTTGTCACATGTATTATGATGCTCTCTTTGTGCTTCAATCCTTGTCTTTCATGTGAGCATCATTGAATTCTCAAGCCTATCTTAATGGCTATAAAGAAAGAGCTTGTTGGGAGGCAACCCAATTTTATGTTTTTTGCTTTTGTTGCTGTTAAGGAATAAATATTGCATCTACATATGATTAGATGTGTTTTCATGTTTTTTGTAGTGTTTGTGCCAAGTAGAACCTTTGGTAAGACTTGTGTGAAGTTTATATGATCTTGCTGTGAAAAACAGAATCGTTAGCGCTTGCTAAAGTAGTCTTCAGATTTTACTGGAGCGTGCTTTTTAGTTGATTCTTTTTGCTGATGTTTATTAGACAAATAGCGCAAATTTACCAATTTAGTTTGAAATTGTTGGAGTTCCAGAAGTAGGCGAACCCAACAGATTACTACAGACTGTTCAGTTTTTGACAGATTCTGTTTTTCGTGTGTTGTTTGCTTATTCCGATGCATCTATGAGTAATATTGGAGGATATGCACCATAGAGAACTTGTAGTACAGTAGGTTTAACACCAATATAAACAATGAATGAATTCCTTGCTGTACCTTTGAGTGGTGGTTTGCTTTCTCTTACTAACGGAGCTCACGAGAATTTTTGTCTAAGTTTTGTGTTGTGAAGTTTTCAAGTTTTGAGTATTGCTTTGATGGACTATGGAACAAGGAGTAGCAAAGGCATAAGCTTGGGGATGCCCATGGCACCCCAAGTAAATTCAAGATAATCAAAAACCTAAGCTTGGGGATGCCCCAGGAAGGCATCCCCTCTTTCGTCTTCATCCATCGATAACTATACTTGGAGCTATATTTTTATTCGCAACATGCTATGAGTTTTGCTTGGAGCGTCTTGTATAATTTGAGTCTTTGCTTGTTAGTTTGTCACAATCATCCTTGATGGACACACCTATTTGAGAGAGTTAAATATGGCCTAGAAATTGTTAGAACACTCTATGTGCTTCACTTATATCTTTTGAGTTGAATAGTTTGCTCTAGTGCTTCACTTATATCTTTTAGAGCATGGTGGTGGTAATATTTTGTAGAAATTGTTGAACTCTCATGCTCCACTTAGATATATTTGAGAGTCTATTAAAACAACATGGTAAAGTGTTTAGGCTAAAGAAACTAGTCTTCACATGATAAACATCCAATGTCAATGTAGTAAAAAAATTCACACCAAGTGCATTGAATAGAAAGAGATGTTGGATGCTTGATAATTGTTTTGAGACATGAGGATAGTTATATTAAAGTCATGCTAGTGGAGTGATTATGAAATTGAGAAATATTTGTTTTAAGGTTAGTGATTCCCGTAGCAAGCACGTATGATGAACCGTTGTGTGACTAAGTTAAAGCATGAGGTATTTGTAGAGTGTTAACCTTTGTGTGGAGGTCGGGGGCGCGCGATGGTTAACTCCTACCAACCTCCCCCCTAGGGGCATGCGTTGATTACTTTGTTTTGATGACTCGTAAATTTTTGCAATAAGTATATGAGTTCTTATGACTAATGTTGAGTCCATGGATCATACGCACTCTCGCCCTTCCACCATTGCTAGCCTCTCTTGTACCGCGCAACTTTCGCCGGTGCCATAAACCCACTATATAGCCTTCCTCAAAACAGCCACCATATTGTTCCTCAAAACAGCCACCATACCTATCTATCATGGCATTTCCATAGCCATTCGGAGATATATTGCCATGCAACTTTCCAATGTTCCGTTTATATGACACGCATCATATTGTCATATTGCCATGCATGATCATGTAGTTGACATCGTATTTGTGGCAAGGCCACCATGCATAATTTATCATACATGTCACTCTTGTTTCATTGCACATACCGGTACACCGCCAGGGGCATTCATATAGAGTCATACTTTGTTGTTGTAGTATCGAGTTGTAATATTGTGTTGTAATGAAAGTGTGATGATCATCATTTTTAGAGCATTGTCCCATGGGAGGAAAGGCTGAATCTATAAAGCCCCTCCGCAAAAAAAAGAGAAAGGCCAAAGAAAAAAAGGCCCAAAAAAAGAAAAAAAGAAAAAAAAGGAAAAGAAAAAAAAGGGACAATTGCTACTATCTTTTTCCACACTTGTGCTTCAGAGTAGCACCATGTTCTTCATTGTAGAGAGTCTCATGCTTAGTCACTTTCATATACTAGTGGGAATTTTCATTATAGAACTTGGCTTGTATATTCCAACGATGGGCTTCCTCATATGCCCTAGGTCTTCGTGAGCAAGCAAGTTGGATGCACACCCACTAGTTTCTTTTGTTGAGCTTTCATTCATATTTAGCTCTAGTGCATCCGTTGCATGGCAATGCCTACCCACTCACATTGATATCTATTGATGGACATCTCCATAGCCCGTTGATACGCCGAGTCGATGTGAGACTATCTCCCTCTTTTTGTCTTCTCCACAACCACCTCTATTCCACCCATAGTGCTATATCCATGGCTCACGCTCATGTATTGCGTGAAAGTTGAAAGGTTTGAAAAGATAGAGTATGAAAATAAATGCTTGGCTGAAATCGGGGTTGTGCATGATATGAATATTTTGTGTGATAACAAGGGAGCATAGCCAACACTATATGATTTTGTAGGGATAACTTTCTTTATCCATAGTATTTTGAGAAGACATGATTGCTTTGTTAGTATTGCTTGAAGTATTGTTATTTCTTATGTCAATATAGACTTTTGTCTAGAATCTTTCAGATATGAACATTCATGCCACAATTAAGAGAATTACATTGAAAAACTATATTAGTTAGCATTCCACATAAAAAATTCTTTCTTTATCATATACCTACTCGAGGACGAGCAGGAATTAAGCTTGGGGATGCTTGATACGTCTCCAACATATCTATAATTTTTGATTGTTCCATGCTATTATTTATGAAGTCTAGGATGTTTAATGGGCTTTATCATTCACTTTTATATCATTTTTGGAACTAACCTACTAACCCAAGGGCCCAGTCCAGATTGCTGTTTTTGCCTATTTCAGGGTTGTGCAGAAAAGGACTATCAAACGGAGTCCAAACGGAATGAAACCTTCGCGAGAGATATTTTTGGAGGAAATCACGCACGAAAGACTTCAGGGCCAAGCCAGGGGACAGAGGGGTCACCCTCGAGGGTGGGGGGCGCGCCCCCCTTCCCAGGGCACGCCCCCCGCCTTGAGGGCAGCCCGTGTGGCCCCCGGTGCCCCTTCTTCCTATATATACATACGTACCCCAGAAACTCCATATGCAGAGAGAATACCCTAATTCCACCGCCGTAGCTGCTGTTCCCGTGGAGATCCCATCTTTTAGCCTGTTCCGGGAGGGGGATCCATCACAGAGGCCTTCATCATCATCATCATCGCCCTCACCATGAGTTGTGAGTAGTTTACCACAGACCTTCGGGTCCATAGCTAGTATCAAGATGGCTTCTCTCTCTCTCTGGATCTCAATACAAAGTTCTCCTCGGTCTTCGAGGAGATCTATCCGATGTAATCTCTTTTTGCGGTGTGTTTGTCGAGATCCGATGAATGGTGAATTTATGATCAAGGTTATGTATGAAAGATATTTGGTTCTTCTCTGAACTTTTTATGTGTGCTCATAATATCCTTGTAAGTCTCTTCAAATTATTGGTTTGGTTTGGCCTACTAGATCTATAGTTCTTGCAATGGGAGAAGTGCTTGGCTTTGGGTTCAATCTTGCGGTGTCCTTTCCTAGTGACAGTAGGGGCAGCAAGGCACGTATTGTATTGTTGCCATCGAGGATAAAAAGATGGGATTTTCATCATATTGCTTGAGTTTATCCCTCTACATCATGTCATCTTTCTTAAGGCGTTACTCTGTTCGTATGAACTCAATACACTAGATGCATGCTGGATAGCGGTCGATGTGTGGAGTAATAGTAGTAGATGCAGAATCGTTTCGGCCTACTTGTCTCGGACGTGATGCCTATATACAATGATCATGCCTAGATAGTCTCATAATTATTCACTTTTCTATCAATTGCTCGACAGTAATTTGTTTACCCCGCCGTAGAATACCGCTATCAAGAGAGAAGCCACTAGAGAAAACTATGGCCCCCGGGTCTATCTTTATCATATTACTTTCGCGTCAACTAGCCAATTTCTATCGCTGTTGTTTATTTGCTTTCTTTACTTTCTATTTCTATATCAAAAATACCAAAAATACTATCTTATCATCTCTATCAGATCTCACTCTCGTAAGTGACCGTAAAGGGATTGACAACCCTTATCGCGTTGGCCGCGAAGTTCTTATTTGTTTGTGCAGGTGCGAGGGACTGGCGCGTGGTCTCCTACTGGATTGATACATTGGTTCTCAAAAACTGAGGGAAATACTTACGCTACTGTGCTGCATCTCCCTTTCCTCTTCGAGGGAATACAACGCAAGCTCAAGAGGTAGCAAGCATTAACACATAGTGAATACATGAACTCCTCAAACTATGGTCATCACCGGGACTGGTCCCGATTATTGTCACTTCGGGGTTGCCGGGTCATAACACATAGTAGGTGACTATAGACTTGCAAGATAGGATCCAGAACACACATCTATTCATGAAAACATAATGGGTTCAGATCTGAAATCATGGCACTCGGGCCCTAGTGACAAGCATTAAGCATAGCAAAGTCATAGCAACATCAATCTCAGAACTTAGTGGATACTAGGGATCAAACCCTAACAAAACTAACTCGATTACATGATAGATCCCATCCAACCCATCACCGTCCAGCAAGCCTATGATGGAATTACCCACGCACGGCGGTGAGCATCATGGAATTGGTGGAGGAAGGTTGATGATGACGATGGCGACGATCTCCACTCTCCGGAGCCCCGAACGGACTCCAGATCAGCCCTCCCGAGAGAGATTAGGGCTTGGCGGCGGCCCCGTCTCGTAAAACGCGATAATTCTTTCTCATTGATTTTTTCTCCACGAAACGGAATATGTAGGACCTGGGGATACGTCGGTGGGGCATCGGGGTGCCCTCGAGGCAGGGGGCGCGCCCTGGGAAGGGGGGCGCGCCCCCACCCTCGAGGACAGCACGTGGGCCCCCCGGTGTGGATCTTCTTGCAGGTATTTTTTATATTTTCTGAAATAATTCTCCGTTGATTTTCAGGCGATTCCGAGAACTTTTTATTTCTGCACAAAAACAACACCATGGCAGTTTTGCTGAAAACAGCGTCAGTCAGGGTTAGTTCCATTCAAATCATGCAAGTTAGGGTCCAAAACAAGGGCAAAAGTGTTTGGAAAAGTAGATACATTGGAGACGTATCATGTCTCAACTGGAAGTTTCTCAGGATGGGTGTAGCATATGATGTGCTCGCTGTCGATGGTTGGTATGAACAAATCGATGAGAGGATGAGATCTCACGATGTCAGCACTCACTTTGGCCTCAAGGTGCTCGATCAGCTCCTGATCCGTGGGATCGAACTTAACGCCAGCCGGCAGCACCAACCAATCCTTCTTGGACTTGCATCGGTTAATTCCAGTTAAATGGTACTTAATGTATGATCAATCAACTATTTTAAGTAAATGATGAAAGATTTTGACAGATAAGTGGTACTCCAAATATGAAGTCCACAATACCCGAACAATCCGGGGTCTCATCTGCATTACTATAGGTAGACTCTAAAGACTTGAAAAACCCCATAAAGATCGAAATCATCATACAGGGCGACGGGACGAATACTCACATGAGCGGCCTCTTTGGTTTCTTCCTTCATCTGGCTAGCTTGAAGAGCATCCTTGTTCAGAACGATTTTTCAGCTTCCCCCTTTGACTACTTGCAATGAAGTATAGCAACTCCAATAGCTCATCGCTCATCGTACCAAATGGATCGGAACAAGGCGGTGGCTGGGAGGCGGGGAGACCGGAAGAGAATGGGAAAGTGACTTTGTAGAGAATGCGAGAGTGTTGTTGTGGTACTGCGAGAGGGGTGGCTCACTTTAGTGAACCGAACACACAGTCGGGACTCTTGTGTCACCTAACGCGCAGCGTGTTGTCACGTCAATTCAATGTGAGGGCATGATGAATAATTTGACCGACGTATACTAGTACTACTGTACTAGAGTACTTACTAGTCGTATTTAGTGTCACATTTTAAACGTAGGTTTAGCTAACAAAATGGCAATTCATGTCACCGGAAATTATACAATTAGAAACTATGTTCAAATACGAATACAACGATATAATTTTTTGTGACATGCATTAACATTTAGTTAGTTAAATTTATGGTCGAAATTTGACACAAATTACGAAGGGGGCCAATAAACCAGGAGGGAGGTAGTAGTACGAGTAGCACAATATACGGTATAGAGGACTAGTATAAATTTAGAAATGTAGTAGTACAAAGTTACAAGGGTGTACGACAGACTTTATAGGCTACATGAGTAATACAAAATACAATTCCCATTGGACAACACTTTCACCAACAAGTATGCACTTGAAGCCTAATTGATATATATATATATATATATATATATTTCTGCATAGCATCTCCATCATCATTATCAGTACATCCTACACAGGTGAGTTAGGATGCACTTGATCCCGGAAAGGTATCTATCCTTCAAACTAATTACGATACATAATATCCAACAAAAGAGGGTCATGCTACAGCAGCAGGATACATGGCTCAGTCTAGATATCACTATGAATCAAGTTGTGCATATTTTCTATTGGCATGAACCCCATCGCCGCAAGTCGGGTTTGCAAAAGCCATTCATTGCTTGGAGCTTGATACCTTTCACACACTGAAGATTATCTAGCAACAAGCTGCGTCGACGAATCTCTCGATATGGTGATCCATGAAACCCATGGTACGATGTGTAAACACAATTCCCCCTGGCGAATGGAAGTTGCATAGCACGGTCATCATCGCCGATGATATGATCGATGATTGGTTGGATGATCGGATAATTGAGCCCGAGGAACATGGAGTGGTTGTCGAGGCTGTAAACCCGCCTCTAGTTAAATATGCCTGGCCTAACGGAGCTAGGATCTCTATCGAACACGAAGCAGCCATAGCCATCACAGTCACGAACGCCCCAGGCATTGTACTGCATGTGATTTTATGAAATGGTTTGGTCAATATGGTATGTGCGAATGAGCATCGAATGACTTTCGTCAGTTAAACGAGCGAGAAACCACCAGTCATTGACTTGTATATTTCCAGCTCATGGAATTATGAAGGCCAACACTTTTGTGTCTGCTGCAACAAATCAAATTGGAGACAAAAATGACAAGACTATACAATCATCTACATTCCTTTGTCATTGATGACATAATCACGGTTCGGGACTTCTTTGAGCTGTTGGATGTGACCGATAATCTCCATCTTCCTATGTGAACTGAAGCTTATCAATAGATCAACCAGCTTCAATCTTCATTACCCCTAATCAACCTTTATCTTGAGGGTAAAGACATCTGGAAATGGCCATCTAAATCTGGGGATTTTCAAACAATGATTTACTATGATTTTACCTTATGTCATCTGATGGTTGACCCTATATTTAAGTGGACCTGGAAATGCTCATGCACTCTTAAGGTCAAGGTTCTTGGATGGCTTCTGCTAATGGATCATTTAAATACCAGGGATATGATGCAACGTAGACATTGGAATATTCAAGATGACACCTGTGTTTTGTGCCAAATGTCCAGCCATGAGGATCATGCTCATCTTTTTTTTGCTTGCATATTCGGCCAACGTGTATGGAATTATCTTGGTATTTCCTGGATCACCCAACCAAATCAGACTACTTATATGTTGGCCTCGGCTACCAGGAGGGATTTTGGTTTTCCTTTCTTCTCTGAAGTGGTCTTTACTGCCACCTGGAATATTTGGACTCAGAGGAATGGAAAGATTTTCAGAAATGAGACACCTAGCTTTAGAGCTTGGAAGAGAAATTTTGTACATGACATTTCCCTGCTAACTCATAAAATTAAATGTAAATGTAGAGATAGCTTTCCCTCTTGGATAGCTTCTCTCCCATAGGTTTTCTTGTAAGTATCCCTTTCCCTTTTGTAGTTTGTTCATTGTTTTAGTCTGAGTTTTAATAAAGAGCTGTGAGGCTGTGCCTTGCAGTATATACTAAAAGAAATTACAATCATGTTTAGAGTATGTGTGGAAATAAAATTATTATAACAGTGATGCATATCATAGACAGAGAATTGCAATGCCGTAGTTATAATCATATCCCAAGTTAATATCTATTCTAACAATCATTAGATGCCAATTGTTCTCATATCAACTCCAACAATAAGGTGTGTGGTCATAAAAATCTAGGAAATGGGAGGAACGTATAGCAATGATGTGGTTATAGACATACTATCTATTCTAAATTTGTAACAATCAACATGCAGTCGTATTCATAAGGTAAATATGAGATGAGATAGAACAATTAGACGACGATAGATTCCACCGGTATATGTAGCCAATATGTGCTTCGACCGCGTAAGCGATGCCATCGTGCATTATAGCATCAGACATGAATGGAGGGTAAACAGGATTGATGATGATCCATAACCATGTATGGCGACCGGATTCCAAATAGACTAATCCCATGTCGAACAAGGCAATGAGCTTGTAATCCATGTACTCTTGTGATGGTGTGGGCACTTCACAGATTACAACCTTCAGCAAACAGAGGTCGCACCAAAAGCTCGACGCGTCTCGTGCGTAGTAGGCAGGAGTGTCCGACGGGTCGCGAGCCTCGATGCCGGCGGTATCTGTCAGGCCCAAGATGCGATTCTATCCTGATCACGTGACACTTATGTGATTGGGGCACAACCGCATTTCGGGCGCTTAGCAAGATGGATATCATTACATCATACCATTACATACATACATGGGTGATACAACAATATATACAAATCACATGACTACAACAAAATCAATACAAAGCATCCGACTACGGATGCAAACATGAAAAGCACAATGACATCCATCTGCTATCCCAGGCTGCCGACCCGGAACCTAACCCAAGACTGAAGAAGAAGAAGAAGAAGAACTCCAACACAACAACATCGCTCTCACGTCAAGACATCAGAAACCTGCACCTGCAACTGTTGTTGTAGTATCTGTGAGCCACGAGGACTCAGCAATCCCATAACCATGGGTAACAAGACTATCAAAGCTTCATGGGTAGGAAGAGGTAAAGTGGTGAGGTTGCAGCAGCGGCTAAGCAAAAGTATGGTGACTAACTTACGAGTACAAGAATAAGATGAGCATCTACGCAAACGGTCGCAAACTAGTAGTGATCGCTAAAGATCCTGAACTACCTACAAGTCAAACATAACCCCACCGTGTTCTCTTCTCAAAGTGCAAAGAGACAGTCACGGTTACTCACACTGTTGTGTGTTTTACTTTGGATCCTCTGTCAAGTTTCTACAACCGGACATTAACAAATTCCAATCTGCCACATAACCGCGGGCACGGCTTTCGAAAGATCATAACCCTGAAGGGGTGTCCCAACTTAGCCCATCACAAGCTCTCACGATCAGCTAAAGTAATAATAATTATTACCCCTTATCTTAGGGAAATCCGATCAGGCTCGGTATCCCAGTGCACAAGACATTTCGACAATGGTAAAACAAGTCCAGCAAGACCTCCCGGCGTGCCGACACCCTCATAGTAGCCGCGCGTATCTCGTCTCAGGCCACGACCGGATGGGACATCCTACGGGAGCCAGATACCTCGAGTTTCCCCGTGGCGGCCCCGTAGTCTGCCCGTTTGGGACCAACACCATCAGCACTGGCCCCCCTGCTATGTAGAAGAATCCACGGGTAGCGCTAACTCCCTATGCAATTTAGTTAATTAAATAAGTTGTTATTATGAGCAAATTAAAACCAATGTTGGGCCTTGCTGGAGGAGTTTTATTCAAAGACGAAGTGTCAAGGGGTCCCCATATACCCAACCGTGTAAGGAACGCAAAATCAAGGAACATAATGCCGGTTTATCGGCTCCTAAGGTGGCATGAGTGGAACAAAACACCGAGCAAAAGGCCAAGCCTTCCACCCATGCCCAGTATATAGGTGTGTTAATATTGATAATATATATTGTGATATTCCAACAACAAGTTCCCACCTGGAACGATCTTCATCTTCACCTGCAACTAACAACGCTATAAGAGGGGCTGAGCAAGCGGGTAACATAGCCAAACAATGGTTTTTGCTAGGAAGGTGTCAAAGGTTAGAGGTTTCATGGCAACAAGGAGAGGGGCTGACAATAAGATGGGTAGCGCGACATATAACGATAGCATCGAGACAACTAAGCAAAGGCAATGGTAGTAAAGGTATCCAAGGGTATGGTCATCTTGCCTGAGATCCCGGAAGGAAGAAGAACAGATCCATGAAGAAGACGAAGAAGAAGCCTTGAAGAAAAACCACGGGTAGACGATCGAATCCTCACGAACGCAACGGAACAAACACTAACGAGAAGAAGCAAGCAACACGGTAAACACACCACACGAGACATGACAATATGCTCAACCAAGTATGATGCAAGACAGTTCTATATAGGATGCACTACAAGTCTATACAGGAAGCAAAACATGGCAAGGTAGGAAGCACAAAAAAACAACACAAGTCTATATATGATGCAATACATGGCAAGGTATGATGCAAGACAAATCTATACAGGAAGCAATACATGGCAAGGTAGGAAGCACAGAAAACAACACAAGTTTATACATGATGCAATACATGGCAAGGTACGATGCAAGACAAGTCTATATAGGAAGGAATACATGGCAAGGTAGGAAGCACATGAAAACAACACAAGAACATGACAATATGCTCAAGCAAGTATGATGCAAGACAAGTCTATACAGAAAGAAATACATGGCAAGGTAGGAAGCACAACGTAAACTAACTATTGAGGCAAGTTTAAATGAGGCCGGAAACACAATTAACAACTCCAGAAAATCCTCATATGCATATTACGAATTTGGTACTGTTCTGCCTAAAAACATATTTTATTGTTGTTAAACATCAAAAGTATGTGCACCAAGTTAATCTACACAAAATTCTAAGCAAATTACATATAAAGTTTGTTTAATTCGGAGCTACGGCCTAAAAGATATGAGCAAAACAAGTCAAACAAGTCAATGGTGCAAGATGCACCCCAACATCAAGAAAACTCACTCCAAACATGAAAATAACATGATATTATGATTCTACATGCAAAATCACACAAGTTTCATATAAGGCACACCCAAAACGGATCAAAGGGCTAAAAGATACACATGAAACAAGATATAACAACAAGCTGAAGTTAACAGCCACATAGCAACTTTGGTGCAAGATATATATAAGCTAAAGCACCCAAACATCATAACAAGAAGCATGGATCTGAAGTAGACATATCCTACAGCAAACAACTCCATTGGAGCAACTCCATAGGAGGCATGGATCAATAGCAACAAGCTACAACATTTTGATCATGACATTAAAAACCTGACAGTAATATTTTATAGCAACTTGGGAGCAATATTTAAATAAGCTACATCAAGCCATATGAGCAAGTAAGGGCATGAATGGATAGTCAACAAAATATACAACAAGGAATGATCAATGGCCACCCCAAAACTAACATGGATTTGCCTAGGTCATCATGCAAACATAGCATCAGGATATGACATATTCCAGACTTAGTGAAATTTCACTAAGTGTTAAAACAGTTAAGTTGGCATGGCATGTTTGCAAGCATGTTTAAGTCACCTCAAGGCATATCATGGCAAATGGTTTGCACCACAGCAAAGACCACATTAAGGAGATTCTAAAACATCTAGGCATGTGACAAGGGGACAAACACAACAATAGCAACGAGCTCTTCAAATCAGCATCTCAAAACATGTTACAAAACCTAACAGCCACATGCACTTTTGCAACCAAGTTTAACAAGGCAATAAGAACCCTAACATGCATGCTACAGCAACCAACATGTAGAGCATCTCATGATGAACATTTTGACATCTCATTTGCTTCATTTGGATAAACATGCACCAAGTTATCACATCTCAAACATGGCAACAAAATAACAAATAGCAGCAGTTATAACAAGTAACACTCTTGCAATAGAGATTAGAGCATCTAGAAGAAGTCAAACAAGCATGGCACAATGGAACAAAGTGTAGATCATATCACCACGATCATTTTGACATATTATCCACTCAATTTGGATAAGCACACAAAAAGTTATCACTATGCAAAGTATGCAACAAAATTAAGCAAAACTAAGGACTTAGTAGTTTTTCACCTCAAGAAAAAAAACTGGGATGGAGTGATTCCGGGACGGAGAGGATCTGCAGGCTCGTTTGGTTCGAGGGACGAAGGCGTCTGGGACGTGGCCGTCCCAGCGGCGGTTGCGGCGCAGGGTTCGCGGGTCGGATCTAGGCGGATCCGGGCCGGGTCAAAGTGGAGCGGGTCTGGGGGGTTGGAGGCGACGGCGACTGGCGGTTGCCCGACGGCAGGGTGGACGAGGGCAGCGGGACGGCCGGGGACGGAGTTGCGGCGGCGGATCCAGCCAGGGAGGGTCGGATCTAACAGTTCGCGGCCGGTGCGAGCGCCGACGAGGCCGGCGTTGAGCTTAGCGCGGGGCGGCGGGGCTGGCGCTAGCCGAGGTCGCCGAAGGTGAGGCCTTCGACGGCGGGCGGCGGAGCAATGCTCTCGGGGAAGCCGGAGCGGGGCACTGAGGCGCGCGGCGGCGGCAGGGTCCGGCAGGGCGCCGGAAGACGACGGCGGCGGGGCGAGCGAAGTCCTCGGGGCGCTCGGGGCAGCGACGCGGGCGCTCGGCCTGGATCGTGCCCGAGGCGGGCCTCGGCCGGGCCTCGCGGGCCAGGCACGGCAGCTGACGCGGGAAGGGCCAGGTGGCGGCCGCGCATTGGAGGAAAGGCGCGCTGCGCTGACGTGGCCCAATGGGGGCGCGCCAAGTGGCGAGAGGGGGGGCCGGAACGGGCCGGATTTTGAGGGGGAGAGGGCTGGCTGCGCACGGAATTCGAGGGAGGAGGTGGTTAGCTGCGGCTGGAGGTTAGGGATGGGGTTAGGTGGGCTAGGGATGCCCAAAATGGCAAGGGGAGGGGTTTAAATAGGCAGTTTTGGCTAGGATTTGGGTCTAGGGGTGATTTTGGACCCTCCGATCGAATCGGACGGCTCCGGACAGAGAGAGGGGGGTAGGAAGGGCCTAGGCAGAGGTAGTGGGCTGTGTAGGAGGGGTTGGGCTGAGGTGAGAGGAGAGGGAGAGAGGCCCGCGGGGGTTTTCGGAGACCGAAAACGTCCGACGAAATAACCGGCGACTAGTGACGCTATATATATCCGTTGGGCTATCAAACGGACTCCGAATGCGATGAAATTTGGCAGGCGGCCTGTCTACACTATAATAAGACCACATGCTAAGTTTCATCCCATTCCGAGAACGTTTTTCGGCCACTCATAAAATAAATATTCGGAGGCGCCGCGGGCGCGTGTGAGTGTGTCTGGGCTCAGAACGGACAACGGAAAGGACGAGGGTTCTCGGACGGGTGCAAGTTTTGAAAACATGCTGATGCAACAGACATGATGACATGGCAAGATGCAACACGCAAGCAGATGACATGGCAACGACAACGAATAACTGGCTGACACCTGGCGCACCGGTCTCGGGGTGTCACAACACTCCCCTACTAACAAGAGATCTCGTCCCGAGATCTTAGGAACGAGATGGAAGAGAAAAGGACGAAGGTGAAATCAAAGAACCTGAAAGGTTGAACAATATGAAAGAAAGATACAACGGAGATGAACGGAGAAGAAGATGACAACTTCTATCGCGACTGAATTCCGAAGAGCATCTTCAAAAGAATGCTTGAACGGAGTTGTTGAGAAATCAACAACAAAAGAATAGGCTTGTTATGGACTTATTTAAACATCTCGAAACTTGAGGTGAATTATGCCGCAACCAATAGATAGAATAGATGAGAAGAAGGAAGAAAGCAAAAATCCACTTCAAAAGAATACGGAGAATTATTTGCACTCGAGAGGCAAAAGAATAAAGCTTGAGCTGCTCCACAAGAATTAGATGAATGTTTGAAGAATGAATTAAATGATGTAGAACCACCATGAAGAACTCCGGTAACGAAAGGATGATGAAGGATGAAAAAGAATAAGAATAAGCCTTGCGATGATTAGACGGGGTCCGACGAGATAGCCGAGATAAAAAATTGAACTCCTGAAAGAAAAGCTTAAGGCGCTTGGAACTAGAATTTATTCAACAAGAACAAACTCCGAAGGAAAAGATTAAATTAACTTGAAGAAAGAATAAGAATTATGTTATGCTTATCCTCCACCAATTAAATTGATGCGAAGCAATGGATTTGCATATCACTTATTCGCGTTGAAAAGGATTAAAGAGAGGTATATCGCGAACTTGCGAAAATCTTCATGAAACACCGGTAGGATTGGAATAAAATGAATGAATTGATATGATAGCACCGGAAAGAATTGTTGAACGAGTCGCCAAAAGGAATTAAGGCCGATTGAAGAAAAGAACAAACCACCGTAAAGAATTGAAACCGAGTGAAGAAAGAACGAACCACCGTGAAGAATTAAAATCGAGTGAAGAACGAGAATGACCATCGTAAGGAATGAAATTGAACGATGCAAGATGACATGCCACCGTGAAGAATTGAGATTGAGGGAACACAAGAGAATGAATCTCCGAGAAGAATAAAGCACTTGAGGGAATTTAGATACAAGAGAACGAAGAGATCACGAACTGATTAAAGAATACTTGAACGAAGCACCAGGCGAATATGAGACGAACGAAGAGGCATCAATGAAGAATATTTGGAGGACGAAGTTGAAAACTGATAACGAATAAATCTTCTGAAATGATGGCCTTCGGAGGAACACAAAGAAATAATTCATGAAATACTCCGGAGGAATGAAAAGAATTAAGGTTGAACCAATAATGAAAGGAATTAAAAGTGATCTTGATGAAGGCATGTGACTGATGGAATCCATACTTACGCCATAATTGAAAAGAATTTGAGAACACTCCGGGAAATTAGAAGAGTCAGGTAAGATCCTGGGAAAAGACCTGTGGGTTATGAGCCCACCGAAGAGAAAACTCCGTTGAAAAGGATCAAGAAGAGATAATGCGCCGGAACGTTTGAAAGACTCGAATGAGGTGACAACCTCGAATTAATTGGAACACGGACAAAACTCCAGAAATTACTTCGGAACTCCGGAATAATTAAATGGCGAGGGGCGAACGAGACAAAGGAAAACACTTGAACCGATGAAAGAATAAGAACAACACCGAGATATTAGAATTGAGTCCACCGGAAAAGAAGGAGAGGTGAAGAATATCAAACAAGAGGAGAATTCACCGGTTGAAAAAAATAACTGAGGAAAGAATGCAAAGGATTCACACGAGTAGGATGGATACTTGATTATGGACTCCGGCTCCGAGAAACAAAAGGGTGGGAGGGTGGGAAAAGAAAGACCACAACGAACAGGGAAACACCGTCGGTTGAAAAGAACTGAGGATTGAACTTGCAAGAAGAAGAGGGTCGAAACCACTTGACGAGAGATGCACTAGATGAAATAACTAACAACGCAACGAATGAAAACTAACCACGTGATCCTAATTTTTTTGAAGGGAAGAGGAGTAATTCAAAACACCTACGTAAAGATTCCTCACCAGAGCGACGAAGGGGCAGGGAAGTAAAAAGAATTCCTACTCTCCGATATAACTAGACTCCGTAAAGGTTTTCTGCTAGACTCAACAACGGCCAAGCTACGATCAATCAAGGGGGCTCCTATGGTCGGTCGAGGCTCTGATACCAACTTGTCAGGTCCAAGATGCGATTCTATCCCGATCACGTGACACTTACGTGATTGGGGCACAACCGCATTTCGGGCGCTTAGCAAGATGGATATCATTACATCATACCATTACATACATACATGGGGGATACAACAATATATATAAATCACATGAATACAACAACATCAATACAAAGCATCCGACTATGGATGCAAACATGAAAAGCACAATGACATCCATCTGCTATCCCAGGCTGCCGACCCGGAACCTAACCCAAGACTGAAGAAGAAGAAGAAGAAGAACTCCAACACAACGACATCGCTCTCACGTCAAGACAACGGAAACCTGCACCTGCAACTGTTGTTGTAGTATCTGTGAGCCACGAGGACTCAGCAATCCCATAACCATGGGTAACAAGACTATCAAAGCTTAATGGGTAGGAAGAGGTAAAGTGATGAGGTTACAACAGCGGCTAAGCAAAAGTATGGTGACTAACTTACGAGTACAAGAATAAGATGAGCATCTACGCAAACGGTCGCAAACTAGTAGTGATGGCTAAAGATCCTGAACTACCTACGAGTCAAACATAACCCCACCGTGTTCTCATCTCAAAGTGAAAAGAGACAGTCACGGTTACTCACACCGTTGTGTGTTTTACTTCGGATCCTCTGTCAAGTTTTCTACAACCGGACATTAACAAATTCCAATCTGCCACATAACCGCGGGCACAGCTTTCGAAAGATCATAACCCTGCAGGGGTGTCCCAACTTAGCCCATCACAAGCTCTCACGATTAGCTAAAGTAATAATAATTATTACCCCTTATCTTAGGGAAATCCAATCAGGCTCGGTATCCCGGTGCACAAGACATTTCGACAATGGTAAAACAAGTCCAGAAAGACCTCCCGGCGTGCCGACACCCTCATAGTAGCCGCGCGTATCTCGTCTCAGGCCACGACCGGATGAGACATCCTACGGGAGCCAGATACCTCGAGTTTCCCCGTGGCGGCCCCGCAGTCTGCCGGTTTGGGACCAACACCATCCGCACTGGCCCCCCTGCTATGTAGAAGAATCCACGGGTAGCGCTAACTCCCTATGCAATTTAATTAATTAAATAAGTTGTTATTATGAGCAAATTAAAACCAATGTTGGGCCTTGCTGGAGGAGTTTTATTCAAAGAATAAGTGTCAAGGGGTCCCCATATACCCAACCGTGTAAGGAACGCAAAATCAAGGAACATAATGCTGGTTTATCGGCTCCTAAGGTGGCATGAGTGGAACAAAACACCGAGCAAAAGGCCAATCCTTCCACCCATGCCCAGTATATAGGTGTGTTAATAATAATAATAGATATTGTGATATTCCAACAACAAGTTCCCACCTGGAACGATCTTCATCTTCACCTGCAACTAACAACGCTATAAGAGGGGCTGAGCAAGCGGGTAACATAGCCAAACAATGGTTTTTGCTAGGAAGGTGTCAAAGGTTAGAGGTTTCATGGCAACAAGGAAAGGGCTGACAATAAGATGGGTAGCGCGACATATAACGATAGCATCGAGACAACTAAGCAAAGGCAATGGTAGTAAAGGTATCCAAGGGTATGGTCATCTTGCCTGAGATCCCGCAAGGAAGAAGAACGGATCCATGAAGAAGACGAAGAAGAAGCCTTGAAGAAAAACCACGGGTAGACGATCGAATCCTCACGAACGCAACAAAACAAGCACTAATGAGAAGAAGCAAGCAACACGGTAAACACACCACACGAGACATGACAATATGCTCAACCAAGTATGATGCAAGACAGTTCTATATAGGATGCACTACAAGTCTATACAGGAAGCAAAACATGGCAAGGTAGGAAGCACAAAAAAACAACACAAGTCTATATATGATGCAATACATGGCAAGGTATGATGCAAGACAAATCTATACAGGAAGCAATACATGGCAAGGTAGGAAGCACAGAAAACAACACAAGTTTATACATGATGCAATACATGGCAAGGTACGATGCAAGACAAGTCTATATAGGAAGGAATACATGGCAAGGTAGGAAGCACATGAAAACAACACAAGAACATGACAATATGCTCAAGCAAGTATGATGCAAGACAAGTCTATACAGAAAGAAATACATGGCAAGGTAGGAAGCACAGCGTAAACTAACTATTGAGGCAAGTTTAAATGAGGCCGGAAACACAATTAACAACTCCAGAAAATCCTCATATGCATATTACGAATTTGGTACTGTTCTGCCTAAAAACATATTTTATTGTTGTTAAACATCAAAAGTATGTGCACCAAGTTAATCTACACAAAATTCTAAGCAAATTACATATAAAGTTTGTTTAATTCGGAGCTACGGCCTAAAAGATATGAGCAAAACAAGTCAAACAAGTCAATGGTGCAAGATGCACCCCAACATCAAGCAAACTCACTCCAAACATGAAAACAACATGATATTATGATTCTACATGCAAAATCACACAATTTTCATATAAGGCACACCCAAAACGGATCAAAGGGCTAAAAGATACACATGAAACAAGATATAACAACAAGCTGAAGTTAACAGCCACATAGCAACTTTGGAGCAAGATATATATAAGCTACAGCACCCAAACATCATAACAAGAAGCATGGATATGAAGTAGACATATCCTACAGCAAACAACTCCTTTGGAGCAACTCCATAGGAGGCATGGATCAATAGCAACAAGCTACAACATTTTGATCATGACGTTAAAAACCTGACAGTAATATTTTATAGCAACTTGGGAGCAAGATTTAAATAAGCTACAGCAAGCCATATGAGCAAGTAAGGGCATGAATGGATAGTCAACAACATATAAAACAAGGAATGATCAATGGCCACCCCAAAACTAACATGGATTTGCCTAGGGCATCAAGCAAACATAGCATCAGGATATGACAAATTCCAGACTTAATGAAATTTCACTAAGTGTTAAAACATTTAAGTTGGCATGGCATGTTTGCAGGCATGTTTAAGTCACCTCAAGGCATATCATGGCAAATGGTTTGCACCACAGAAAAGACCACATTAAGTAGATTCTAAAACATCTAGGCATGTGACAAGGGGACAAACACAACAATAGCAATGAGCTCTTCAAATCAGCATCTCAAAACATGTTACAAAACCTAACAGCCACATGCACTATTGCAACCAAGTTTACCAAGGCAATAAGAACCTTAACATGCATGCTACAACAAACAACATGTAGTGCATCTCATGATGAACATTTTGACATCTCATTTGCTTCATTTGGATAAACATGCACCAAGTTATCACATCTCAAACATGGCAACAAAATAACAAGTAGCAGCAGTTATAACAAGTAGCACTCTTGCAACAGAGATTAGAGCATCTAGATGAAGTCAAACAAGCCTGGCACAATGAAACAAAGTGTAGAGCATATCACCACGATCATTTTGACATATTATTCACTCAATTTGGATAAGCACACAAAAAGTTATCACTATGCAAAGTATGCAACAAAATTAAGCAAAACTGAGGACTTAGTAGTTTTTCACCTCGCGGAAAAAAACTGGGATGGAGTGATTCCGGGACGGAGAAGATCTGCAGGCCCTTTTGGTTCGAGGGACGAAGGCGTCTGGGACGTGGCCGTCCCAGCGGCGGTTGCGGCGCCGGGTTCGCGGGTCGGATCTAGGCGGATCCGGGCCGGGTCAAAGTGGAGTGGGTCCGGGGATTTGGAGGCGACGGCGACCGGCGGTTGCCCGATGGCAGGGTGGACGAGGGCAGCGGGACGGCCGAGGACGGAGCTGCGGCGGCGGATCCAGCCGGGGAGGGTCGGATCTAACAGTTCCCAGCCGGTGCGGGCGCCGACGAGGCCGGCGTTGAGCTTAGCGCGGGGCGGCGGGGATGGCGCTAGCCGAGGTCGCCGGAGGCGAGGCCCTCAACGGCGGGCGGCGGAGCAAAGCTCTCGGGGAAGCCGGAGCGGGGCGCTGAGGCGTGGGGCGACGCGCCTGCCGGCGCGCGACGGCAGCAGGGTCCGGCAGGGCGCCGGAAGACGACGGCGGCGGGGCGAGCGAAGTCCTCGGGGCGCTCGGGGCAGCGACGCGGGCGCTCGGCCCGGATCAGGCCCGGGGCGGGCCTCGGCCGGGCCTCGCGGGCCACGCGCGGCGGCTGACGCGGGAAGGGCCAGGTGGCGGCCGCTCATTGGAGGAAAGGCGCGCTGCACTGACGTGGCCCAATGGGGGCGTGCCAAGTGGCGAGAGGGGGTCGGAACGGGCCGGATTTTGAGGGGGAGAGGGATGGCTGCGCATGGAATTCGAGGGAGGAGGTGGTTAGCTGTGGCTGGAGGTTAGGGATGGGGTTAGGGTGGCTAGGGATGCCCAAAATGGCAAGGGGAGGGGTTTAAATAGGCGGTTTTGGCTAGGGTTTGGGTCTAGGGGTGATTTTGGACCCTCCGATCGAATCGGACGGCTCCGGACAGATAGAGGGGGGTAGGATGGGCCTAGGAAGAGGTAGTGGGCTATGTAGGAGGGGTTGGGCTGAGGTGAGAGGAGAGGGAGAGAGGCTCGCGGGGGTTTCCGCGGACCGAAAATGTTCGACGAAATAACCGACGACTAGTGCCGCTATATATATCCGTTGGGCTATTAAACGGACTCTGAATGCGATGAAATTTGGCAGGCGGCCTGTCTACACTATAATAAGACCACATGCCAAGTTTCATCCCATTCCGAGAACGTTTTTTGGCCACTCATAAAATAAATATTCGAAGGCGCCGCGAGCGCGTGTGAGTGTGTCTGGGCTCAGAACGGACAATGGATAGGACGAGGGGACTCGGACGGATGCAAGTTTTGAAAACATGCTGATGCAACACACATGATGACATGGCAAGATGCAACACGCAAGCAGATGACATGGCAACGACAACGAATAACTGGCTGACACCTGGCGCACCGGTCTCGGGGTGTCACAGTATCCAATGATGGAAGGGTGATATATCGCTGGGTGTAGATATCCAAAAGTCGCCACGGACTACCAGATTGGTGGATGAGGACGATCCAGTTGGCCTTCATGCCCGCCCAGTAGTGGCCACACATGAAGGACAAGTGGACGGGTAGTGGTAGCATGTCGAGGGGCACCACGACAACCTCCGCAGGATCGTCAAGTCGGTGTCCGGGCCACCTGTGAGGATCGGGTATCAGCAAACAGGGTGTCTTGAAAATGGCCGGACGGTTGCAGATGAGTAGACAGTACAAAGACACCGAGCATGCGGCCAGACGCACGGTGCTGAGCAAGTCCATACGATTACATATCCGCTCCAAGAGAACATCGGGGAGGGAATTCCAATCACGGCTCTGCGTGTCAGTCAGTTCTGCCATAGTTTTTTTAGGGCACTAAGTGATTGGTGTTTTCGGTGCCTGCGAGCAAGCGGGAAGTGGATTCAGGAGGGTGAGCGAACAAGATGGCGTGTGTGGCCGAGCAGTGAGCGGGGGGGATATGGTACGCGCGAGCTACCAAGGAAGATGGTACGGGCGGGCGAGCAGTGAGCGGGGGAAATGGTGTGCGGCCGACAATGGGGAAGAGAGGAGGAAGAAGAAGAGAGGATGAAGAAGATGGAAAGACGGGCAAGAAAGTGCATCCTCGTATTCTCAATTCTACTAGTACTACTACCAGGATATACCGTCCTTCGGAGTGTAAATAGTTAAGCCGATGACATGTGTGTCTACCTCAAGAGGGCCCATATGCCAGTTAATGGAAGTGAGAGGTGCGTATGCATTTTTACGGAAGCGTGCTCCACTGGAAAACATGATGGCAGTACTGGGTAAGGCCGATTTAGTAACACCAACACGCTGGTTCATCTTATTAATTAAGTTTCCCATCTGCTGCTGCGTGTATTGTCACTTCACTGTGAAGACTAGTTGAATAGTTCTCTTTGACCGAGATGGGAAATAATGGATCGCCAAGACTCCCTATCTACAATATCCCTATACCTCTACTCTCATCCTATTCAACAGGATCAAATAATGGCCAAGGCACCCGGCGCCAATAATGTAGGAGTACTAGTAGTATATTGTGTCAAACTTTGACCATCTATTTAACTAATAAATGTTAATGCATGTTACCCAAAATCATATCACTATATTCGCATTTGAACATAATTTTTAATGGTATATTTTTTATGACATGCATGGACACTGTGTTTGTTAAATTTACGGTCAAAATTTTACACTAAGTACGAAGGGGACCAATAAACCAGTACAACGGTTTATATACAGGTCAATAAAAAAATCACCAACCAAGGTAGTACAGTACAAAGTATAAATGGGACCAATAAACTAGGACGAAGGTAGTAAATGATGAGTGCGCGAAGATTCCCCCCC
>LR738715.1:192535167-192603939 GCA_902687465.1 Secale cereale | reverse complement strand
CCCCCCCCCCGAAAATGTATGTTACTAGTGTATGTTACTCTCCACTGTGGCTAGTCTTAATTCTTACATGCAACATTTTAATGAAGCTTGAAATATGAACATGTCAATGGGAGGGAGTAAAAGCCTCATGCATGCATGCTTGCATGCATGCATCATACATCACTCACACGTACACATGCATACACGCAACACTCACACATCCATGTGGCACACAGCACACGACGCAACACACATGCTCATGCTCAAGTTCTCAACCGACTCCCTCCGTTCGTGAAAGACTGTACATATAGAGATTTACACATTGACCAAGAGGAACCGGAATTTCATGGCATAATTAATGCCCAAAAGTACTCCCTCTCTCTCATTTTATAAGGCGTGCACGTATCCCTAGGTCATCAATTTGACCAACCTAATAGAAGTCATATATTGCAAAAAACATACCATTGTAAACTTCAGATGTTATATTTTCAAACGGTATAATTTTTGTGTTATATAGTTTATATTACGATGATAAAGTTGGAAACATAGGTATACGCGCAGGACTTGTAAACTGAAAGGGAGGGAGTAGCAGCCTTATGTGTGCATGCGACCATTGAGAGAAGAAGATTAAATGAAGGTTGTTGCATGTTGTAATTAAGGATAGACATATACTCCCTCCGTTCATAAATATAAGTCTTTTTAGACATTTTAAATGGACTACAACATATGGATGTATGTAGACATATTTTACAGTGTAGATTCACTTATTTTGCTCCGTATGTAGTCACTTGTTGAAATCTCTATGAAGACTTATATTTAGCAACCAAGGCGGAGTGGAAAATTAGAGAACTTAATGTTTATTTGCTAATTAATAGCATTGCATGCGATGAACTAACCAATGCATGTCATGTTTTCTAATGCTAGATATACAGTTTTTCATGGACCGAGGGAGTACACGTGCATGCACTCACATACACAGCTAGGGTGGTTCACGCGTAAGGGTTGGACTCCTGTTGTGCGTGCGTAAAGTTTTGTTTAACTGATTTCTTTGCTCTGCCAACTGGCAGGTGGGACCCAAAAACCATGTGAAAATTTAACCAGTCAACAAAGTGCCACGTCGACTATGTGGCTGGTCAGTAGGGTGCAGTACGGTGCTCTACGGTGAGCTAGCGACCGTATAATCACCGCATAACTACATAGTGACCATAATGACCGTATTGTTACATACGTTGACCGCCAGTGTATTTTTCACGTTTCGAATTAAGCCATATTAAGAGCAAGTATAATAGGATGATGTAGGCGGGCTGTAAGACATAAAATAGTATATTTGTGCTGAGTTGGAACGAAGAGAAGAGGAGAGAGAGAAGAAGCGGGCTACTAACTAATAGCCAGCTATATCACATGCTCCTAGACACTTTGTAAGAGTGAAGAGTGGGCCATGTATCAATAAAGTAGTACTTATTTACATCTAACTATTATGCTTGCCGACTATAAGCTTAGCTATAGATGACGTGTCAACTATATATAGCTAGCAGCCGGCTGTATTATTAACCATGCTCTAACCGGAGAGGACGCAGTATGGACTGGTACTAGTACTACTCTGATATGTCCCGTCAACTCACCGAACGAGGAGAAGCTTGCTTACTACGCCCTCTCCCTCGCCCACGCGCGATGGCTCACAGGAGGAGAAGCTTGCTTACTACGTACGCCTACGCCCTCTCCCTCGCCCATGCACGCGGTGGCTCATAGGACGAGGAGAGGGTTTTGACTACAACGCCTTGTCCCTCTCCCTCGCCCTCGCGGTGGACGTGCAGCAATTCATTCGGTGTCAGTTTGCCAGAAGCATATTGTACTGTAGTATCATCATTGTTGAACCTTCCGAACAGGCGAAGAGCCAAATGCAAGGTTCATAGGAGTACAAACTGTTGAACCTCCCGAAGAGGCAAAGATTCAAGTGCAAGATTTATAGGAGTTGTCGTCCTAGTACTACAACTATAGCGAACGATCGCTACTGTATGATGTCGCCACGTCACCTATATCCAAAGCCGTGCCACCTTTTTTTCTCACAAAGTGTGTTGCAGCCCGTGCAACAGCCACACAAGTTGCACGTACACATAACTCATTTACTAGTAAATAAATTCTAAAGGACAAATGTCAGTATGCCACACAAGTTCATCTCCACTTCATGTTATAAATTTGTGCACGATTAGTCTACATATATTTACAGCGCTACCATTCACAATTTACCATACTCCACTTACATGTTATAGATGGGCTCCATGTCCTCCTCCAGGTTCTAGTCCCACGCGTTCTTCATAGATGGCACGATCCATAGCGGTGGGCAACGGGAATCATTGTCGCAACTTTCTAGTCCGGTTCCACACAATGGAGACTCATCCAAGCTAAAGCGGCATAAATCAGGGATAGCGTGTCCCAGCATGCCGTTCATCCGGCGGTGCACACTGAAGACACAACCATGCTTCATGAATGGCAGGCCTTCGGTGTCATGCACGGAAGGTGGCATCCGCTTCACAATGGGGTAGTTGTCCCCAATGAAAAGTGAGTACTCTCCAAGAGTGTTCCTCGGCACCCACATAGCATCACGGGGGTCAAACTCGGCGCCGTTCATCTGGTACACGTGGCGTCTCAGATCTCGACACATGGTGACGTACATGGTCAAGGTCCATGCATAATAATGTTGTGCTCAAATATGGCGGTCAGTAATATAGTGCAGCAAATAGTACTACTCTGGTATAGAGGAAGAAAAAAACCGGCTTATTATATATAGCCACTCTTGTCTACATGGATGAGATAGTAAGACATGAAAAAAAATGGTGGGAGCTAGTGGGTCCAAGTCTTCAAGGGCCTAGCTAGCTATACGCGTCCTCCAAGGTAAATATTAGTACTACAATGAAAGAGAAGGCGAGAGGGTTTAAAAATATATAATACTAAAATGTAGTACTAGTAAAGTAAACATGTCATAGTCAAGAAAAGAAATAACTAACAAGTTACTACTACTCTAACACACAACAATGAGAAAATGGAATACATGGGTAGATGGTGACGGTCCGATCGTGGTAGATTGTGTGACCATGTTGCACATTAGTGGTAACATGGGTAATGACTGCTAAGATAGTTGATCCCAATAAGCCAAAGTCAGCTACAAGGTTCTAGGTTAGACCAAATCGTGGACGCAAATGCACATCCTAGATCGGCGATCTTATTTTGATCGGGGATGACTGGTCCCTACAAAATAATGGAGTACCGTTAGGGATGTAAATGATGGTTTGTGCATTCCGTTTGTAATCTCCCGTACCGTAGGATGGCAACTAGATGAAACAAGTCCCCTGGCTTGTCACCGCAAAGATGCAGCCTACAAGGCACATGACGTCTTCGAACGTGTAGGGGTACAAATCTGCTGCGGCCAAATGTGTCAGCCTCTGCCGTTACTGCCTCTTGTATTGATGGAAATCCTTATGTTGAACACCGTGATGAGATAGTAATCATCGTAGCCGCGCCGCTTTGTCGGCGGGTCCGCAATTGCTATCTTATTCAATTTCATGTAGGTATCATCATACATATTCAAGCCTAGCCAGTCCGGAAGGTCGATCCCAATGGTGGAGAAGGGGTCTACGGGAACGACCACGCTGCTGTGGATGTTGTGCAAAATGATGGTGGTATCCGGCCGGAGGTATGCAAGACAATCTTCGTGGCACCAACTCAGACCTATATATAAGACGGTGAGTAGCGGCGAAATTACGAGATGGAATAACTAAGTACAGTACTATATTTAGAATATACACTACATGATCAAACTCCATGATTGACTTGCTCATCGGACAAAATCCGACTACCTCTCAACGTCGACAACTCTAGCGGAGTCAACGTGCAACCATGGCCAGGGAGCGGTGGACTGTTCGATGGATTGTCCCATAGAATAACCTTCTCCTCGAGGACGCATGGAAGACCAACAAGCATGGCCTTTTCCCAAGCATGTTTAAGCACTGTCTTAAAATAGTTGGTGCAGGAAGCACCGAGTCTTGCGGCGATGAGGACGTCCGAGCGGCATGCGATTTCTCCCAGAGGATCGTCATCCAAGGTCTCCCAGCCCCGATGAGGAGGAGAACCGCCTGGCGAATCCATGGGAGTAGCGATGAACGGCCTTGGTCTCTTCGGGGGAAGGGGAACCGGCGAGGAGGAGATAAGAGCATAAACCCAGGGCCTCGTCCCTTCGTTAAGGAAGCTATGCGGGCACGCATAGCAGTAGTAGTACTACTTTCTCAACTAGTAGAGGGATGTACTGTACTTCTATAGTGCACCAGTTTTGAACTCTTGAATCTCAAGGCCAAGGAGCTACAGTTGCAAGTGGAGGGTACTACTATTCTCTAGAACCATCGATGTACTATCAATGCAGGGAAAGTACACCTGCGTAGTGCATACTCTTTGTGCTCTATTCAAGCGCGTAGCTAGCCTACTCAGCCGCTCCTCTCACGCACACACTAGCAGCCTGTTTATTAGCGACGGTTACTGCGGGGGCAGAACATCCGAGTTCTTTGATACACGAGATTAGGCTTTTCACTTCCATTTGTGGAGGTGCAATGGATCTTGTCGAACTTTGTTAGTTCCATCTTCACGAATGAGATGAGCCAAATCTTTTGCCTCCGCTTCAAAATAAAAATAAATCATGTCAATAGGAATTTTTTCTAGAGTTTAGAGCCAATAATGGAGCGAAGTCCATGTGTGCAACGCCACAAGCTACAAAGTAGCACTTTACGTACAGAGCCATATTGCATAGTTAACAATGCCACGCCAGGCTTTTCCGACTCCTCAGGCTTAATTGGTAGGCGCTAGTTTAAATATGGTAGCTGATGAGGAAGCTGCAAGCGAGGTGTGGCTAGGGCGATCATGCAAGCGAGAAACTTTGCATGGTGTGAAATGATATAGGAGTGCTACTCTAGTAGGCGAGCCACGAGATGATGGGAGGGAAAACCCGTTCACATGGCAGGGCTATCCAGTGCACCCAGATTGTGGTGCGACACGTCTGTTCGACTTCAAAAAAGGTTGCCATGCGTTCGACCGGGATCGAACCCACAAAACAAGCTATACACCCCCGCGACCACTAGTAGTACTCATTGGAGTACAACGCAACCTAGAATCGCCTTTTGTCGCTAGTACATTGTTCCTTACAAGAAACCACTACCAAGAAACTACCACTTACCAGCCAGCCCTACCAACAAACCACTACTCTACAAAAATTAGCAAAAAAATACCAAAATTTTCTTAATCCATCGCAATAAACTACCAAGTACCATTATAGGCACATTTCAACCCATGTCGCCTCTTAACCTACATGTCAGTCTGGACAAAAGTCCCCGAGTGACCTCCTACCTCCGGCCCGTCCACCTAGTCATCCTTGGCCATGGGATGCAGCTACCGCCGCCGGAAGAAGGCGGGGTCAAAAGAGCCAGCGGCGAGGAGCCCATCTTGCGGTAGCCTGGATGACAACTCCATCCGGTGCTCGCGGCCACTAGCTATCCAAGCTAGCACACACCCTGTTGGATGCATCCAGTTGCTTGTCTGCAAGGTTTGCTAGCTAGATTGTCACGACGGTGCGGCGGCTTGCTCGCGCGCGCCACGCTAAGGCCAGCCATCTGGCTCGAGTGAAGTCTAGCACGGCGGCTATCTCGCACCTGAGCCACGCTCGGGCCAGCCAGCCAACCCGTTTGGAGGCTAGCACCGCGTCTGGCCTGTCCGGTGGAGCGGCGGCCAGCTCGCTCATCACCAGCGCCACCGACGAACATGCATAAGAACTGTTTGAAGTAATGTACAGGAAAAATAATGATTGGTGGAGGAAGAACATGATAGAAGGTCAGATGTGGGTCCCTTGTGTCAACGGTCAAGCGAAATGTGTTGGTTTAAGCTGCCTCGACAGCACGGACGTGTGGGCCAACCTTGTCAAACGGGTTTAAGCGAGCCTAATCAACACTAGGTAGTATTTTTTTGGCGCGGATTAGGATATTTTGGGTATGTTTTTGCTATTTTTTGTACATTAGTTTCTTCCTAGGGCTGGTTGAAAGTGGTAGTTTTTTATTAAACACTCTACATGCTATCAGTAGGAGTGAAAGTTAAGCTTTGGAACGAAGCCGTGTATCCGACCACCATGCCAGATTGTTCTAGAGGCTTCCTTTTTTAATTGCTCGGCAATGAGGTTGTGGGAGATAAGGATGAATGAGGGAAGGCCTTGTTTGCAAATGTGGAGAGAGGTGCGGGTATCTTTTAGTTTAATTTATATTCGTCAGATATAGATCAGACGGTGTATATAGCAAGATGGTAGGCATACCATCATCACCAACTCGGTTTTTTTATAAGAAGAAGATTGGACATGCAAATGTATTATCGATACTTGTTTCCATAAACTTGGATCTACATTCTATTCAATGGCTGAGCATGTGGAGCCTTAGCATGATGACTTCTCGACCGTGTAAAACAAAGGTTTTCCCGTTGCTGATACGTCCATTTTGCATCATGCTTTTATATTGATATTTATTGCATTAAGGGATATTATTACACATTATAGCACAATACTTATGCCTTTTATCTCTTATTTCACAAGGTTTACATGAAGAGGGAGAATGCCGGCAGCTGGAATTCTGGACTTGAAAAGGAGCAAATCTTAGAGGCCGATTCTGCACAACTCCAAAAGTCCTGAAACTTCACGGGAGCAAGTTTTGGAATATATAAAAACTATTGGGCACAGAAAGCACCTGAGGGGGGCCACCAGCAAGCCACAAGGTTGGACGGCGCGCCCTACCCCTTGGACACGCCCCCGTCCTTGTGGCCCCCCTGACAGGCCCCCGACTCCCATCTTTTGCTATATGTTGTATTTTGACCTGGAAAAAAATAATAAGAAAGCTTTCGAGATGAAGTGCCGTCGTCTCGAGGCAGAACTTGGGTGAAACCAATCTAGAGTTCCGGCAGGGCTTGTCTGTGCAACAGACCCTGGACCCATTGCACTAAGCTGTGCACATACCCGAGGGCAAGTTTGCAGCATCAAGTACCAGACCAAGACACGAAGAGATCAGCTCCTTGATGAATCAGCAGGCTGGTCGAGGAGGTCAAGACAACCAAGGTGCGAGACACTACTAGAAGGAAACCATCCTTGCCGGGCATGTGAGCCTGGCGGGGAGCCGGATTCGCCCGACAGCAAGTCACCAGGATCACCCCGGCAGGCTTGCGTGGGCATGCGTAGGTAAAACTCCACCTCACAGCAACGCCCATCGCCAATCAGTGCGGTGTCAAGTTCTAAGGTGGCTTAGTGGCCGCCCTGGATACGTGGCAGCTATTTCCTACCACAAGAACCACCAAATGACACCGGTCCAGAGATGTGTCAAGCAAATAGGAATGCAACTGGCAAAACAAGTCGACAAGGCTTGCCGGACGAGCTATGATGTGACACTAAGCGGTACATTTAATGCACTCTGTCAGCTGCGGAGTTAGGTATGATAGCACCGTTTGCTATCTAATCAGCCCAGAAAGACTGATTTTCCATTGTGGTGACCCCTTAACTTTTAAAAGGAGGCCCATGGTAACCGTAGAAAGGATTCGACCATTCGAACCTGTACACACCCATACACGCGACCACTCTTACCCCGAGCCAACCTTGACGGGAAAGAGTGGCGTGTCCATTCCACCATCAATCCACCAAAGTAGGAGTAGGGTTTTACGACTCACTGTGGCCCGAACCTGGGTAAAAACTGCCCGTGTGATCCCCGATGCGCTGCTCGGCGCTACTCTGCTCTTTGTGCAACGTGCCCGTCCCCTTGCCGAACCAAAAGGGACCTCTGTCCCATAGGTGGCCATGGTTATCCGGCGACATCTTTGGCGCGCTAGGTAGGGGGGTCACTTGCGCGAACCTGAGAGCGTAAACAACGCGTCAGCTTCATTGCCAATTTTGTCTTCTTCGGCTCCATTAACCATGGCACCCAAGAAGAAGTCCGGCGATGCGGCCATCCGTCCTCCTCAAGGGCCCCGCCGCCCGTGTCTGCTGGCGCTGCGGGGCGTGAGGATGGGCATAGAAACACGGACACGACGGGAAACACGGTCGACGCAGGCGTCATCGTCACCGCCTCTCCCGCGGCCGAAGTGGAAGCCAGAAACGTCAGAAGAGAACAACACCAGCTACGCCCTGACGGCGATGTCTTGCGAGATACGGGCAGAGAAGCCCCCCCTTCTGGGCATCCTCGTCGAACCAACCGACACAACACCAGCGGTGCTGCTCGCTCTGGGGCGAATCGCAACTCCTCGGCCGCCCCCATTGTGGGTGCAACCTTGGAGCTTGCACCACCTCCAGGACAGGCGGACCCGGCCGCTGCGCCCAATGGGACAGCCGGCCCACAAGCACCACCACCTCGTCATCACGCTGTTCAAGCGGCTGGCTCCCAGTGACGAGGGCACGACGCAACAATTGTTGGCACTGCCAGGTGCCAAGCGAGCTTACGGTCCACGTGATCATCACTCCCAAGCACTGCGTCAAAGGATATGGTGCGGGCCCAGTTGCTGTTGAAATTTCTGTCGGTAGCTGATTAGATGGATGAGTGGCGAGCCACCATCAAAAGTCTGATTGGTTTCGCCGACGAGGAGAGATCACGTCAGGCTGGCCCGCCACGGCCTCCCCAAGCGACCGCCACGGCCCATGCTGCTGGCCATGTTGAAGGCACCACTCCTACGGTGCAGTCTCAACCTTGACCGCCAGCGTGAGGGTCACGCGCCCAGGAGCCCGACGATGGCTCGATGGCTTCATCGGATCCACGAGCACACCAAGATCAACAATGAGCCCTGGAGGGCAGGCAGAGGGAGCGCACGTGCGTCGCTATCGACCAACGCCGTGGCGACCTGAGGGATCGAAGAAGGTGAGAGTGTCTAGAGGGGGGGTGATTAGACTACTCGACAAGATAAAAATTCTGTCTTTTATCAAAGACAGATTTTGGCAGATTTTGCATAACACACAAGTCAAGTAGCACACTACACATGCAATTCTAGAGTATGGGCAGCGGAAAGTAAATTGCACAAGTAGTAAAGAGAAGTGGAGAAGATCAAACGCAATTTGGAGACGCAATGATTTTTCCCGTGGTTCCGATAGGTGGTGCTATCGTACATCCACGTTGATGGAGACTTCAACCCACGGAGGGTAACGGCTGCGCGAGTCCACGGAGGGCTCCACCCACGAAGGGTCCACGAAGAAGCAACCTTGTCTATTCCATCATGGCCTACGCCCACGGAGGGCTAGCCTTACTCGGGGTAGATCTTCACGAAGTAGGCGATCTCCTTGCCCTTACAAACTTCTTGGTTCAACTCCACATCTCGATGACGGAGGCTCCCAAGCGACACCTAACCAATCTAGGAGGCACCACCCTCCAAAAGGTAATAGATGTTGTTGATGGTGATGAACTCCTTGCTCTTGTGCTTCAAATGATAATCTCCCCAACACTCAACTCTCCTCACTGATATGGCTGTGGTGGAAGAAAGGATTGAGTGGAAAGCAACTTGGGAAGGCTAGAAATCAAGTTTCATATGGTAGGAATGGAATGGCTTGATCTCAACACAAGGGTAGGTGGTTCTCTTCTCAGAAAGTGTATGGTAGGAGTGGTAGACTTTCTGATGGCTCTCTTCTCGAATGAAGAGGGGGTGGAGGGGTATATATAGCCTCCACACAAAATCCAACCGTTACACACATATTTGAGCCATCTCGGTGAGACCGAAGTGAAAACTCGGTCAGACCGAAAGTTCAAATATAGTGAACGTTGGGATTTTCGGTGGGACCGAAAATACCATCTCGGTGTGTCCGAAGTGAGTCAAAGGTAGGAGCTTGCCATCTCGGTGGGACCGAAATTAACAACTCGGATATTCCGAAGTGATGTCAATTGGTTACAGAAGGTTGACAGTCCAGTTTCGGTGAGACCGAAACTCAAAATCGGATGGACCGAGAAATTAGGGTTTGGAAGAATAACTGAGGTGGTTCATCTCGGTGGGACTGAGTTTGCAGAATCGGTTTGTCCGAGATTACTTATGAGTGTGTTAAGTAGTGAAGAGTGCTGATAGTTGAGGGAGCTAGATCACTAAGCACTTGAGCAACCAGATCATTAACACAACCTCATCCCCTTTTAATAGTATTGGCTTTTCCTATGGACTCAATGTGATCTTTGATCACTAAACCAAAAATAGAGTCTTGAGCTTTTGCCAATGCTTGTCTTAGCATTTTGAGGGGTCCACTTCTTCAGACATTTCCATACCCATATCATCGAACTTCTCTGAAATGATTCTCAAGTAAATATTAGTTCAATGATATATATGTTGTTATTAATTACCAAAACCACCAGGGGATTAGTTGCACTTTCAGTATGTAGCCGAGAACTCATGTAGAATCCCTTCCTCATCGAGAAAAGAGTCTACATTGGCATTCTTGAACTCCGTTCCATTGTCACTCCGAACTTTCTTGATCTTCACTTCAAATTGATTTTGGGCCTTTTTGGCAAAGGTTTTGAAGATTCTCTGAACCTGCGATTTGTCATCAAGGAAAAATACCCACGTAAATCTGGAATAATCATCAACTATAACTAGACCAAAGGAGTTACCACCAAGGCTTTTGTAAGCATTGGGACCGAAGAGGTCCATATGAAGAAGCTCAAGCGGTCTCCTTGTGGTCATGATGTTTTTCACGGGATGACTTCCACCTACTTGTTTTCCTGCTTGACAAGCACTACAAAGTCTATCTTTGTCAAAGAAAACATCTTTAACGCCAAGAATATGATCACCTTTGATCAACTTGTCTAGATTACGCATACCAACATGTCCAAGCCTTCTATGCCATAACCAACCTTTAGAGGATTTAGCAATGAAACAAGCTCTAGGTTGGGCTTTCTTAGTGAAATCAACAATATATAGATCACCTCTACGGATACCGATAAATGCCATGTTTTGATTGTCACGACGAAAGACTTGGCAATCTACTTTGGTGAACAACACATTGAATCCAAAGTCAGCTAATCTAGACACGGAAAGTAAATTGTATCCAAGAGATTCTACAAGCATGACATTTTGAATAGAGCTATCATGAGATATGGCCACCTTACCAAGGCCAAGTACCTTACCCTTGGAGTTGTCTCCAAAAGTCACATACTTGCGTGGACCATCGTTCTTTGCAAGCTCTCCAAACATGTCTTTGTCTCCGGTCATGTGGTCGGTGCATCCACTATCAAGAATCCACTCTTTTCCGCCGGACATGTAGTCTCTCAGATTTGCCATAAGATTGAGACTCTTCATGATCTTGTCTAGCTCGGTGTCCGAGTCGGAGTAATCATCATCATGCTCATGCTTATCATCATATTGACCCATAGATTGTTCATCATCAACACCTAGGTCAATTTGATAACCACTTGCATTAGTTTTGTCAATGTGACAATAATCTTGGGAATGTAATGCAAGAGCATTTCTAATTAAAACATTGATAAGACCGGGATCACCCTTCTTTTTCATAAGATCACGAAGCTCAAAGAAGCATTTATCAAAGTTGGGATCATTGGGGCGCATCTTATCAAATTCAATAGTCTTGTGTAGAATTTCATCAAGACTTCTCAAAGAGTAGTCCGGATAAAGTTCTTCCAAGAACTTCCACATAGCATAGGCGCACTCAAAGTTTGTAACAAGCTTAAGCAAGTCATCGGGTAACCCTCTAATGATAAGATTTACAGTCCTAAGGTTACGAAGCAAATCAAGCTCTTCATCCATGGTAGGGTGCAAGGGATCAAAAGGAGGCACATAGGGGGTCTCAACATATTTGCACAAATTGTACATCTTAAAGATACTAAGCATTTCAGACCTCCATGAGTTATATGACTCTCCATTAAGAATAGGCACTCTATGGCTAACACTCCCAAACGTAGACACGTCCATCTTCCTCCAATGGTGTGTAAACCAAAGCAATGGAGACCAAAGCTCTGATACCAATTGAGGGATCGAAGAAGGTGAGAGTGTCTAGAGGGGGGGTGATTAGACTACTCGACAAGATAAAAATTCTGTCTTTTATCAAGGACAGATTTTGACAGATTTTGCATAACACACAAGTCAAGTAGCACACTACACATGCAATTCTAGAGTATGGGCAGCGGAAAGTAAATTGCACAAGTAGTAAAGAGAAGTGGAGAAGATCAAACGCAATTTGGAGACGCAATGATTTTTCCCGTGGTTCCGATAGGTAGTGCTATCGTACATCCACGTTGATGGAGACTTCAACCCACGGAGGGTAACGACTGCGCGAGTCCACGGAGGGCTCCACCCACGAAGGGTCCACGAAGAAGCAACCTTGTCTATTCCATCATGGCCTACGCCCACGGAGGGCTAGCCTTACTCGGGGTAGATCTTCACGAAGTAGGCGATCTCCTTGCCCTTACAAACTTCTTGGTTCAACTCCACATCTCGATGACGGAGGCTCCCAAGCGACACCTAACCAATCTAGGAGGCACCACCCTCCAAAAGGTAATAGATGTTGTAGATGATGATGAACTCCTTGCTCTTGTGCTTCAAATGATAATCTCCCCAACACTCAACTCTCCTCACTGATATGGCTGTGGTGGAAGAAAGGATTGAGTGGAAAGCAACTTGGGAAGGTTAGAAATCAAGTTTCATATGGTAGGAATGGAGCAACTTGATCTCAACACAAGGGTAGGTAGTTCTCTTCTCAGAAAGTGTCAGGTAGGAGTGGTAGTTCTTTCTGATGGCTCTCTCCACGAATGAAGAGGGGGTGGAGGGGTATATATAGCCTCCACACAAAATCCAACCGTTACACACATAATTGAGCAATCTCGGTGAGACCGAAGTGAAAACTCGGTCAGACCGAAAGTTCAAATATAGTGAACGTTGGGGTTTTCGGTGGGACCGAAAATACCATCTCGGTGAGTCCAATTTGATCAAAGACAGGAACTTGCCAGTTTCGGTGGGACCGAAAATGCAATCTCGGTTAGACCGATTTTAGCCAAGACAGGAGCTTGCCAATTTTGGTGAGCCCGATAATGCAATCTCGGTTATTCCAATTTGAGGACAGAAGGTTACAGAAGCTTGGCAGTCCATGTTTTGGTGAGACCGATCTCAAACTCGGATTGACCGATTTTTCTAGGGTTTGGCTTATGGCTGAGGTGGTTCATCTCGGTGGGACTGAGTTTGGAAAATCGGTTTGTCCGAGATTACTTATGAGTGTGTATTGTAGTGAAAGTTGCTGATAGTTGAAGGAGATATATCACTAAGCACTTGAGCAACCAGATCATCAACACAACCTCATCCCCTTTTAATAGTATTGGCTTTTCCTATGGACTCAATGTGATCTTGGATCACTAAACCAAAAATGGAGTCTTGAGCTTTTGCCAATGCTTGCCTTAGCATTTTGAGGGGTCCACTTCTTCAGTCATTTTGCCATAGCCAATGTGATTGAATTTCCTGAAACATACTTGATAAAAGCATTAGTCCAACCACAAAGTATGTTGTCATTAATTACCAAAACCACCCAGGGAGCAAATGTGCTTTCAATCTCCCCCTTTTTGGTAATTGATGGCAACACACTAAAATCACAGTAAACAAGACATCAAAGCTTATTGAAAGAAAGACAGAATTATCACGAAAGCTTTGACAAACATGTAGTACACAGGCTCCCCTTACAAGTGTGCAAGATTTTCATAGATTATGGTTTTGGACTACCACAAGCACACAGGAGAGATAAGCAAGATGTGCTACATGCAGCTTGGCTATATGCATCAGAGCAGATGAAAAGAAGTGAGTGAAAATGCATATGTGCATGGTGATTTCTTGCAAACAAGTATTCACAAGCAAGTCACCATCATGCACATTCTGCAAGGTGCATATACTTACCTTGAGGTTCCTTGGCATTGTACCTGAAGGGATAAACTTGGGAAAACAAGGTTAGATAACACAAGAGTATTCCTTCAACCAACTGCAAGAACATCAAGAGTACCAAGCCAGGGAGGACATGTATAAAGAGTGTCTCATATTGAGCACAAGCTTGAATCAGCAAACATGTCTCCGAAACTGAAAGATTTTCAATGAATTCTGAGAGATTTTGCTTTCTATAAGATATCAATTGTGAAGATTCTTCTCCTCTCCCTTTGAGTTCTCTCAGAGCAAGGGGTTTGATGGAAAGAGCAAAATCAAAAGAATGATGCCAAAAGAGAATGATGCCAATGTAAAACACGACAAAGCTTTGATGTGATTCTCTCCCCCTTAAGATAAGATTGCTTTTCTTCTCCCCTAAGTGTTCTCTTCTCCCTCTACTCCCCCTAAGTCTTCTCCCCCTTTGACATCAAGTGCCGAAAAGGACAGCAAACTAGGTAGGGCAAAAAAGATGGAAAGAAAGAAGTGGGATCCTTAAGAATCACAACAGGGCAAATAGGAACATTTAGTGGAGCTGCAGAAATTGATATCCTGGAAGATAAATCGGTGACACCGAATTAGATGGATCGGTGGGTCCGAATCCTTTTCGGTTAGACCGAAATAAATAAATCGGTGACGCCGAGTTTAATTCCAAGGAAATACATAAATAATTCAGCTCACTTTGCGAGGAATGTTTCAAAGGATTTGCAATGAATTTGTGAAAGATTTTCAAAGAAATGATCAGAGCCATAAGGATATTCACAAAGACAAAAGAAATAAAAAGAATTCCTAGATGAAGTTTTTTTTTGTAAAGAAAACTCAATGAGAGAACATAAGAGAAAACATAAAGACTCCAAAACATATGTACTTCATCTAGATAAAGGTCGGCGACAAGGTCACCTATGTTTGAGTATATTGACTCAGGAGTCAAATGAGGACATTTGATCATAGGTCATACTCATCATTTAAGCTCAAAATGGGGTTGCCATTTTTCGATTAAGCATTTGATGTGATCACATCTTATGAAGCTGCTTGTACTCATGACTTTGAGCAAAGCTCCTTAAAGATGTGAAGAACATACCTTGGGCTTGTTGATGCTTTGCTCATGTAGGTAAACTTGATGTAGGTGCTCATTGAATGTGAAGTTGGAGCGCCGTTTCTACTTGTATAGTTCATCTTCCTACATGGGTTAGGCAAGCAAGGAAATACTCGAGGATATCCAAGATGACAAGAGTGAAATACTAGATGTATAAGATGTCAAAAAGGATATGTGGAATTTTGTTCCTTGAGCTCAACATCCCAAAGGGCTAGATACTTGGTCAATGACAAGATTACTCATGATTTGAGTGTGTGGTAATCTTGTGGAATGTAGATCATCCAAGTACCTGCAAAGAGTTAGATGCAATACAAGGAGGCAAATGTGTCCAAGACATATGATCATCATCATAAGAGAAATATCAAGGATTAGTCAAGTGGGCTCAAGCCTTGCATGCATCAATGGAGTTCTCACTCCAAGTTTGAAGCATCAATGATGTTCAACTCACTCCTTAAGCGACAAAACACTTTCTCATCAAGAGGTTTTGTAAAGATATCAGCAAGTTGTTTGTCAGTACGAACATGCTTAAGATTAATGTCACCCTTGGCAATATGATCACGAATAAAATGGTGACGAACTTCAATATGCTTTGTTCGAGAGTGTTGCACTGGATTGTGTCCAATTTTAATTGCACTCTCATTGTCACAAAGCAAGGGAACATGTCTCACATGTATCCCATAATCCTTAAGCGTTTGTGTCATCCATAGTAATTGAGCACAACACGAACCAGCAACAATATATTCTGCTTCGGCAGTGGATAATGATACCGAATTTTGTTTCTTGGAGGACCAAGATACAAGGGATCGACCAAGGAATTGACACGTACCCGAAGTTGACTTTCTATCAACCTTGTCACCGGCATAGTCCGAGTCGGAATAGCCAACAAGGTCGAAAGAGGCCCTCTTAGGATACCAAATGCCAAAGTTTGGTGTGTGTATCAAATATCTCACTATCCTTTTAACAGCTTTAAGATGACATTCTTTAGGGGCTGCTTGATATCGCGCACACATGCATACAGTTAACATTATGTCAGGACGAGAAGCACAAAGATATAGTAGAGAACCAATCATAGATCGGTAAACCCTTTGATCAGCGGGTTCTCCATCTTTTGTCAAGTCATTGTGTCCACTTGTAGGCATGGGGGTACTCATACCTTTGCTTTCTTGCATGTTGAACTTCTTGAAGAGATCCTTGGTGTACTTTGTTTGTGAGACAAAGGTACCCTCCTTAGATTGCTTGATTTGCAACCCAAGGAAGAATTTGAGTTCACTCATCATGGACATCTCATACTTCTCCGACACGAGCTGTCCAAACTTCTTGCTAAAATGAGGGTTAGTTGAACCAAAGATAATATCATCAACATATATTTGGCACACAAATAGTTCACCATTAACCCTTTTTGTGAACAGCGTTGAGTCTATCTTTCCAATCTCAAAGCCTTTTTCAAGAAGAAAACTAGTCAAGCATTTGTACCAAGCTCTAGGGGCTTGTTTAAGACCATAAAGGGCTTTATGCAACTTGTAAACATGATTAGGCTTTTTGGGATTCACAAATCCGGGAGGTTGTTTTACAAATACTTCCTCTTCAATTTCACCATTTAGGAAAGCACTTTTGATATCCATTTGATAGAGAGTAATATCATGGTGATTGGCATAAGCAAGAAGAATGCGAATGGACTCAAGTCTAGCAACGGGGGCATAGGTCTCACCATAGTCCATACCTTCGACTTGTGTGTAACCTTGAGCTACGAGACGAGCCTTGTTGCGGATGACTTGTCCATCTTCATCTTGCTTGTTCCGAAACACCCATTTGGTTCCAATGATGTTTTGATCATCCTTGGGCTTCTCTACCAAAGTCCATACCTTGTTCCTCTCGAAGTTGTGTAGTTCTTCGTGCATAGCGTTCACCCAATCCGGGTCTTCAAGTGCTTCTTCTACCTTCATAGGTTCAATGCTAGAGATAAATGAGTAATGCTCACAAAAGTTAGCTAAGCGAGTTTTAGAGCGAGTAATTCTCCCGGAGTTGATGTCGTTCATCATTTGTTCCACGGGATGATTTTTCTTGACTCTTGCTCGGACTCGGAATAGCTTTTGTTGATGTTGTGGCTGAGCTTCCTCATCATCTTCATCTTCCTCTTCATCATTGTTGTTGGTGTTGTCTTGAGGTGGTGGAGAAGGAGGTTGTGGTGGATCTTCTTGTTGCACTTCCTCATCTTGGTGAGTTCCACTTGTGGAGGCCTCCATGTTGCCTTGAGGTTCATCTCGCCGTGAGGTAGGGGGCTCCACATATGTAGATGAGGTACTCTCCTTCACTTCCATGGGACGGATCTTTCCAATAGATAAATCTTGGATAGCTTCCGATGGGTCCTTGTCTCCTACATCAATAGGCATTTGCTCTACTTGCGAGCCATTAGATTCATCAAACTTCACGTCTACCGTCTCTTCAACCTTTCGGGTGAAATTATTGTAGACACGGTAGGTGTGGGAGTTTGATCCATAACCAACAAGAAAGCCTTCATGAGATATAGGAGCAAACTTAGACCGACGATGCTTATCAAGGATATAGCATTTTGAACCAAAGACACAAAAGTATCCCACTTGGGGTTTGTTACCGGTGAGGAGCTCGTATGATGTCTTGCCGAGGAGCTTATGAAGATAAAGCCTGTTGATAGCATGACAAGCTGTCTCGACCGCTTCTCCCCAAAAATGCTTCGGTGTCTTGTATTCATCAAGCATCGTTCTTGCCATCTCTATGAGCGTTCGGTTCTTCCTCTCAACAACTCCATTTTGTTGAGGAGTGTACGTAGCCGAGAACTCATGTAGAATTCCTTCCTCATCGAGAAAAGAGTCTACATTGGCGTTCTTGAACTCCGTTCCATTGTCACTCCGAACTTTCTTGATCTTCACCTCGAATTGATTTTGGGCCTTTTTGGCAAAGGTTTTGAAGATTCTCTGAACCTGCGATTTGTCATCAAGGAAAAATACCCACGTAAATCTGGAATAATCATCAACTATAACTAGACCAAAGGAGTTACCACCAAGGCTTTTGTAAGCATTGGGACCGAAGAGATCCATATGAAGAAGCTCAAGCGGTCTCCTTGTGGTCATGATGTTTTTCACGGGATGACTTCCACCTACTTGTTTTCCTGCTTGACAGGCACTACAAAGTCTATCTTTGTCAAAGAAAACATCTTTAACACCAAGAATATGATCACCTTTGATCAACTTGTCTAGATTACGCATACCAACATGTCCTAGCCTTCTATGCCATAACCAACCTTTAGAGGATTTAGCAATGAAACAAGCTCTAGGTTGGGCTTTCTTAGTGAAATCAACAATATATAGATCACCTCTACGGATACCGGTAAATGCCATGTTTTGATTGTCACGACGAAAGACTTGGCAATCTACTTTGGTGAATAGCACATTGAATCCAAAGTCAGCTAATCTAGACACGGAAAGTAAATTGTATTCAAGAGATTCTACAAGCATGACATTTTGAATAGAGCTATCATGAGATATGACCACCTTACCAAGGCCAAGTACCTTACCTTTGGAGTTGTCTCCAAAAGTCACATACTTGCGTGGACCATCGTTCTTTGCAAGCTCTCGAAACATGTCTTTGTCTCCGGTCATGTGATCGGTGCATCCACTATCAAGAATCCACTCTTTTCCGCCGGACATGTAGTCTCTCAGATTTGCCATAAGATTGAGACTCTTCATGACCTTATTTAGCTCGGTGTCCGAATCGAAGTAATCATCATCATGCTCATGCTCACCATCATATTGACCCATAGATTGTTCATCATCAATACCTAGGTCAATTTGATAAAAACTTCTTGCATTAGTTTTGTCAATGTGACAATAATCTTCGGAATGCAATACAAGAGCTTTTCTAATTAAAGCATTGATAAGAGCGGGATCACCCTTCTTTTTCATAAGATCACGAAGCTCAAAGAAGCATTTATCAAAGTTGGGATCATTGGGGTGCATCTTATCAAATTCAATAGTCTTGTATAGAATTTTATCAAGACCTCTCATAGAGTAGTCCGGATAAAGTTCTTCCAAGAACTTCCATATAGCATAGGCACACTCAAAGTTTGTAACGAGCTTAAGCAAATCATCGGGTAACCCTCTAATGATAAGATTTACAGTTCTAAGGTTACAAAGCAAATCAAGCTCTTCATCCATGTTAGGGTGCAAGGGATCAAAAGGAGGCACATAGGATTTCTCAATATATTTGCACAAATTGTACTTCTTAAAGATACTAAGCATTTCAAACCTCCATGAGTTATATGACTCTCCATTAAGAATAGGCACTCTATGGCTAATACTCCCAAACGTAGACACGTCCATCTTCCTCCAATGGTGTGTAAACCAAAGCAATGGAGACCAAGGCTCTGATACCAATTGAGGGATCGAAGAAGGTGAGAGTGTCTAGAGGGGGGGTGATTAGACTAATCGACAAGATAAAAATTCTGTTTTTTATCAAAGACAGATTTTGGCAGATTTTGCATAACACACAAGTCAAGTAGCACACTACACATGCAATTCTAGAGTATGGGCAGCGGAAAGTAAATTGCACAAGTAGTAAAGAGAAGTGGAGAAGATCAAACGCAATTTGGAGACGCAATGATTTTTCCCGTGGTTCCGATAGGTGGTGCTATCATACATCCACGTTGATGGAGACTTCAACCCACGGAGGGTAACGGCTGCGCGAGTCCACGGAGGGCTCCACCCACGAAGGGTCCACGAAGAAGCAACCTTGTCTATTCCATCATGGCCTACGCCCACGGAGGGCTAGCCTTACTCAGGGTAGATCTTCACGAAGTAGGCGATCTCCTTGCCCTTACAAACTTCTTGGTTCAACTCCACATCTCAATGACGGAGGCTCCCAAGCGACACCTAACCAATCTAGGAGGCACCACCCTCCAAAAGGTAATAGATGTTGTAGATGATGATGAACTCCTTGCTCTTGTGCTTCAAATGATAATCTCCCCAACACTCGACTCTCCTCACTGATATGGCTGTGGTGGAAGAAAGGATTGAGTGGAAAGCAACTTGGGAAGGTTAGAAATCAAGTTTCATATGGTAGGAATGGAGCAACTTGATCTCAACACAAGGGTAGGTAGTTCTCTTCTCAGAAAGTGTAAGGTAGGAGTGGTAGTTCTTTCTGATGGCTCTCTCCACGAATGAAGAGGGGGTGGAGGGGTATATATAGCCTCCACACAAAATCCAACTGTTACACACATAATTGAGCAATCTCGGTGAGACCGAAGTGAAAACTCGGTCAGACCGAAAGTTCAAATATAGTGAACGTTGGGGTTTTCGGTGGGACCGAAAATACCATCTCTGTGAGTCCGATTTGATCAAAGACAGGAACTTGCCAGTTTCGGTGGGACCGAAAATGCAATCTCGGTTAGACCGATTTTAGCCAAGACAGGAGCTTGCCAATTTCGGTGAGACCGATAATGCAATCTCGGTTATTCTAATTTGAGGACAGAAGGTTACAGAAGCTTGGCAGTCCATGTTTCGATGAGACCGATCTCAAACTCGGATTGACCGATTTTTTTAGGGTTTGGCTTATGGCTGAGGTGGTTCATCTCGGTGGGACTGAGTTTGGAAAATCGGTTTGTCCGAGATTACTTATGAGTGTGTATTGTAGTGAAAGTTGCTGATAGTTGAAGGAGATATATCATTAAGCACTTGAGCAACCAGATCATCAACACAACCTCATCCCCTTTTAATAGTATTGGCTTTTCCTATGAACTCAATGTGATCTTGGATCACTAAACCAAAAATGGAGTCTTGAGCTTTTGCCAATGCTTGCCTTAGCATTTTGAGGGGTCCACTTCTTCAGTCATTTTGCCATAGCCAATGTGATTGAATTTCCTGAAACATACTTGATAAAAGCATTAGTCCAACCACAAAGTATGTTGTCATTAATTACCAAAACCACCCAGGGAGCAAATGTGCTTTCACGACCATTGCCAGCCCGACGGGTGCGGCGGCTCCAACATCAACGAGCCCGCGCTCGGCGGGGGCGGGTAGTTGCCTTCAGAGGCGGGGTGCCCTACGTTCACCTATGAGCTGCGGCAAGTCCGTTGGCCGTCTGCTCACTGTTTCAAGCCTGAGATTCCAGAGAATTATGATGGGAAGCTGAACCTGGCAGAATTCTTAAGCATCTACACCATCGCTGTTCAAGTTGCCGGAGGAAGAGATGAGAAGGTATTTGCTAACTATTTTCCATTAGCACTTAAGCCTAATGTGAGGTCTTGGCTGATGCATATGCCGGAGAACTCCATTTTGTCTTGGGCTGACCTGTGCCATGAGTTCGTTGGCGCCTTCACTGGTGGCCACCAAGAACCAGGGTGGCCCAGCGATTTGCAGTTACTGCCGCAGAAGGAAGGAGAGAATCTGCAGAAGTACATGCAGAGGTTTAGTAGAGTCCACAGAAGCATACCATACATCCACCCGGCGGCAGTGATAGCAGCTTTCTAGTCCAACATACGCAATCGCCGGATACGTTTGAAAATTAACGTCCGACTACCCAAGACTGTGAAGGAGCTTTACACCTTGGTGGACAAGTGTGCTCGGGTGGAGGAGGGGAGGAAACTACCTGGAGAAGAGGATGTCATTGGCATCGATTTAGAGGATGACGACGAGACCACTAGTCAGAAGAAGCAGAACAAGAAGCATAGTCAGAAGCACAAAGATAAGGCAGTAATGACAGTTGAAGGATCAATCACACCCAGTACCAGTAATGTCGGATTCAGGGCTCCGCAAAACCTGATAAGTTCGAACACAGGGGCGTGAACGAAGATCTCTCCATGTCTACCTAGTGCCTCGCTCTCGTCTCGGTGGAAGAATTCAAGCAAACAATGGACATAACACACAAGAGTTTATCCAGGTTCGGGCCACCTTGTGGTGTAAGACCCTACTTCCTGCTTTGGTGGATTAGCCTCGGGCGAGCTAGGATATGAGCTAGTACAATGGTTCCTGAGCTCAGGAGGTGAGCTCAGGAAGGTCAGGAGGCAAGTGTTCTTGCTCCTTGCGTGGTGGCCGAGTGTATGAGTCGATCTCTCCGCACTGGGAATCCTAGCTACTTATATAGGCGGCCACGGTCCTCTTCCCCCGAAATTTTTAGGCGGGAAGGGATCCCACAACGGCCATTTTTGAGCGGGAACACAAGGACGTTCTTATCCTGACAAAAGCGGTCTTTGGCTGCAAAAGGATCAGGCGGTGACACGGTGGTGGGCTCGACGGCGACATCCTCCTTGTCGTCCTTGCGGTCTTCGGTCTTGTTGCACCAAAGGGGAAACCTTTGCCCTGCTCCTTGGGAACCAACGGCTGTGCTGTCCCCTTTGCACCGAAATGGCAACTACATCGTTGGCGGACGCTGGTACCCACTGGCGCGGTGCATCACTGCTGGCATCACTGCCTTCTCCTGAGGCAGGCTTGGCCTTGGATTCTCCGCCCCTCCAGAGCACCTTGCTGAGGCCGCTCCCGAGGAGGTCTTGACATTATTCTCCTCGCGAGGGTCTTGGACAGCTGGTCGATCAGCTGGGCCGTACCAGGCCGCTTGTAGGAGCGCGTCGCGGCCCGTAGACATGAAAGTCTGGGTACCCTGGTTCCCAGGACGCCGACAGTAGCCCCCGGGCGAAGCCTTGGTCGAGGACGAAGCGCCGCGGGCCCCAAAAAGGCTGTGGGCTAGGCTGGCGCGTGATGGTTGGATGGGACATGGGCGACTCCAGTTCCCACACAGTCTTGGCAATCGTGCGACTTGACAACTCCTTGGCGCGGGCGGCGGGGCCATTATGGCTGCGCGCGAGTGGCCGTTGGTTGATCTTCTTGGCCTATAAACGGAGGGTAAGGCACCACGCCTTTCGCCTGACTGTCGCAGGCCGATCCCCACTGCTTCCATTGCTCCTAGGGCTTCCATGGCACCGATTCACAGGTTTTCGGCTGCGGAGAAGGGGAAGAGCCCGATGGTAGAGCCTGAGCGGCTCCCCCCCGAAGAAGAGGCGTCGTAGTTCTCCGAGTGCGTCCCTGAGACCGTCGGACGCCCGCACATGGTGCACGCGGGCACCGCCAGGATTTCCGCTTCCCTTGTATGCTCCAGCGGCAGGCAGATGGAGCGGGGGCGGCGACAGGGGTGGCGCCATGTTGCCTAGAGAGACGAGTGTCTCCTCGCACCCTGCTGCCGCCCCATTCTAAGGATTATACCCGCGAGTTCATCGTGTGGGGGGGGGGGGGCCCTCCGCATTCATGGATCCTTCTTCCTCCGTTCCTGAGGGAGGTGCTCCCGGCTCGCGGCCGGGTGATGATGGAGCTGAGGCACGAGGGGTGTCGCCTTCCTTCTTCGCATGCCAACGTGGAGGTGGTTTCTTCTGGCCAGGTCTTCATGACCCGGGGCTGGGGTGTGGTGCGCCGCGCTTGCGCCCCCGCCGGGAGGCACATTCTTCATTTCACGCTGGATATGATGGGCGCGATGACCTTCAAACTCCTCGGGGCAGACGGCCTCCGGCTGCCGTGTGGTGCAGGGAATGGGCTCGCCGGCGACCATTCCCCATGTCGTCAGGGAAGCGAGGATCTCGCCATTGGCTACGTCTTCGACTCTCCTGGTAGCAGTTACACTACCCCTGAGACGGCCTCGAGCTCCGATGAGAGCTATGAGCCGCCAAGTCGCCGCCCCTATCGCCGGAGGGAAACGGTGTCCTCCCGGCGTCGTCGTTGTTGAAGGAGTTCAAGCCGCGTTCCTCGGGAGCGTCTTCCTTAGCTTAGTTCCTGTGGGACATCACGGAGGGCTCCACAAGGGCATGTAAATTCTTGTAATACTTTTTTTGTTGTCTGGCGTTATGAACTTATGTCCTGCATGAGACCCTTGTTAGAGCATGACTTTCCCTTCCTTCTGTTCCCGTGGTGGTTTAGGGCCGTACGCCTGCGAGATCCAGTCCCGGGACAGGCCTCAGCTTGCGCTGGTATGCCAGGTCACGTGCCATGGTCAAGGCCAGGAGGTGAGGGGTCCAGGGTCCAGTAGGAGCCCCCGAGGCGCGATGCTCAGGAGGTCCCTCTTGGCGTGCAGGTAGCCGCCCACCGGTCCATCAAGAAGGGTTTTCATGCCTCAGCGGATCCGTGATTATAGTAGATGGTGGTGTAGATATGCGAGTAGGTGCGGTGTTGAAAACTTATCTTAGCAATTCCTGTGGTCAAGTGGTGGTGGTACTTGATTTCCTGTTGCCCTTCCCTTGAGGCAGGGTTTTGCGTCCAGGTGCCTTCATGAGGAGGCGGCGATGGTCGCTCCCGAGGCCCTGGGGACCAAGGACACGGGGCCGGTGGAGACGTTTCTCCGGGCCGCTACCATCGCAACCGAAGAGGAGAAGACCGGTGACGACGCACTTGGCAATTCCTGATCCGTACCTGTTTAGGAGAGGAGTGCGAGTGCCTCGAGGAGGCGTAAGAACTTTGCTTGAATTGAAAAACTTGGCATTATTGTAATAGCTAGACGATTTCCATGCTTGCTTCCTTTCATGTTTGCTTGGGTGCTCTGCGTCGGCAGGGCCCAACTCCGCGCATACCTCGACCGCCATTGAGCTCTCCGGATGACCGGGGTTACCGTAGTAACTAGACTCGCCATTGAGCCCTCCGGATGTCCGGGGTTACCATAGTAACTAGACTCGCCATTGAGCCCTCCGGATGACCAGGGTTACCGTGGTAACTAGACTCAAGGGATGACGGGCTACATGGCTAGTGAGGCCCTTGGGTCACGATGCCCAAGGGTCCCCCTTGACGTTCAAGCGATCCCGTTTTCGTTCTGCGTCGGCAGGGCCCAACCCCGCGCATACCTCGATCGCCATTGAGCCTTCTGGATGACCGGGGTTATCGTCATAACTAGACTCAAGGGATGAGGGGCTACGTGGCCAGTTAGGCCCCTGGGTCGCGATGCCCAGGGGTCCCCCTTGACGTACGAATGGCTCTCATGAAGGAGAACGAGCACCATACCTTGCCCACGAGCCATCGCTTGGGATGGGGGCACCAGAAGGCCAGGTGTCTGGGCACCTGGTAGGGTGGCATCTGCCAGGCGTGACCTGAGCATAGCCCCGTGCCTAGTCCCCCTCGCGACACCCATCCAAGGAGAAGCTGTGAGCGTCGTGAGCTGAAAAGCTCCCTGAGGTTGGTGCGACCACTGGGGGCCACCCTCAGTTGTTTATAACTAGCGCGGAGCATAGAGCTACCACACTTGCGCGGAGTGTGGGCATAACCGTGCCTCGGTCGTAGCGGCCAGCGCGGAGCTTGGTGCTTCCACTGGTTCGTGGGCATAACCGCTCCTTGGTTGGATCTGCCAGTGCGGAGCTTGGTACTTCCACTGGACCGTGGGAGGGAGCCTCCCACCAGGAGAGACTCCGGGGCGTGTACAGCCCCGTCCTGACACGTGGCTTGCACGGTAGGACATCCAAGGTGTATATGGGCCCTCCTCAGGACGAGCTGAACGACTCTGAGGAAGTTCTCGTGAGCTTACACATCACTCACGAGACCCTACCCTGAGGCGGGTTGCGCCTGAGTCTTCTTCTGCAAAATGTGAAAAGAGAGGTGTTGTGTCGACCTACGCCGAGTGCATCTCTAGAGGGTATCGCATGAGAAGGCCGCAGCACTAGCGACCCCAGGAGGTGACGTCACGGGAGTGGCTCATTAGACAGAGCTCAACCACTGGATTTGTGGACGCTGCAGGGACGGACCCGAGCACAGACGTCATGCCCAGTCTTCTCATGCAACGATCCAAAAGAAAAACAACCGGCGCGCGGTTCCCGCGTGAGCGAGGCACATGCCACGGGCCCCTACTTACCCATCCACGATTAGCCCATGCGAGAACAAGGCACCAAGGACCATGGGAGGTGACGTCATGGGATTGGCTCGTGAGACAGAGCTCAACCCTTGGGTTTATCAACGCTGCAGGGACGGACCCGAGCACAGACGTCGTGCCAGTCCTTAATCATGGGGCGGTCGCGAGTGGGCTCACAAGGGCTCATGAACTTAGTGGCGATGAGGATACCAAGCATGTAGATAATGCGAATGGAAAGAACATCTAGCCTTGATCATGCAAAAATGGAGATAACCGCGGGGGAACAGCCCCCAGCGGTCCGAGGATGATGCAATCTGAGAGGCGCCCTCGTTTGGATACCTGAAGTGTCACCTGATACTTGTCGAAGGAGAGTTGGGGTAGCTGAAGACGCGAGCCGCGCGGGTCGCTCCCGAGGATCGTCGGGCTCCTGAGGTCCAGGGGCTCTGGAGGATCCCAGTGGTCGCGTGGGTCCGGTTCTCTCTCCGTTTGGACCGCCTGCTACTGAGCCTCCCGAGCCCCCAAGGCCTGCTACGCGAGATGCTGGTACGTGGCAGCTGCGTTGCGGAAGCCGAAGAGTGTGCGAACGTAGCTGCAGGGGAGTGCCCTCCTCCAGCCGATCGCCGTCGGCCAGAAGGGCTCCTGAGAGGCAGCACAGTTGAGACCTGCGATGTCGATGCAAACGCAGAAGCAGTCGCCTAGGCTGCGAGCAGGTAAACTTGGGGTTCTGCGGTTACGCCCACCGCGGATGAGTCTTGCATGCTGAAATTCCTCGGTAACTTGGTCGATGAAGTCCTGAGCCCCTAGCGCTGAACAGCCCACGCTGGGCTCACAAAAATGCGCATCAAGATACACTTGCAGGTGGTGCTCGAATACCTCCCTCGAGATGCCGGTCAGCCCGGAGACACCCCAAAGGAGAGCCCCCGAGCCCGTCACGAGAGGGGTGTCGAGCGCGCCTCCCTATGCGAGGGTGGAGGGCGCCTCGTCAGCAGGCGCATGTCCTGAGGCCGGGGCGTCGGGAGCCCCTACGTCCTGAGGTCCGTTGACGGGTAGGTTCTTCTTCTTCTTAGGGGCGGTTTGCAGAGCGAGGATGACCCCATCCTCATTGGAGGACTCGACCGCCGCCGTCTGGTAGGCGCACTCCAGGGAACGCACCGCTCCCTTCTCGTCAGAGGCGATCGTGATGACTCTACCGCTCCCGGGCATCTTGAGGACGTTGTAGCCGTGATGGGTGTAACACCCCAAATTTTTGAGTTGGTTTTTCTTCCAAACTATTGGCCTTTTGGAAAGGGGTTTGTTGATCTTCTCTTAAAACCCTTCTAAAATCCTTTCTGGCCAAAGTTTGTGTGTCTTCTCAAGCTTGGATTTTGGCCTTGAAGTTTTTCTCTTGTGTTTGGCTCAAGCACAAGTTGAGTTTCAAAAGTGGTTGTTTGAATTCTCCCCTCCTTATTTTAAGTCTTTCAAGTTTAACCTTGGACTCATCTCCCTCTCCATCCTTCATCTTGCCATGACCCCAACAGAAATATTTCTATCCAAGACTCTCTCCACACCTTAGAACAAGTCTTCCATCAATTCCATTAAGTTCTAACCTTATTGGGATTTTTCTCCTATTTTATTTCACTCCAAAACTATTTCTGCCTTTTGTAGTGGACCTTGGTGTTTTACAAAGGAACCACCATTTTCATCTAGTTATTTGACTCCAAACCAACTCTCCTACATAGTCTTTAGTACCCACAACCTAGATCCATCTTGTTTCACTGGTCCACAGTTCAAAATTTTCAAATTTCACCTGCTGCAAGTTTGGACCAGATTTGCAAAATTTGGTGAAATTCATATCTATCTTCTTCCAAAAATTCTGTGAAAAATCAGGCAGCCTCTAGATACATCAAGAGGCCACTCCACCAAAAATCAGCTCCAGAAGCGTTGCACAAATACCAGAAACATTTCATCAAACACCTAGTCTACACTGTGTGTCAAATTCAGAACTGTTAACTGAAACTGTCGACAGTTCGACAGTTCGTCAGTTTCGTCAGTTTCTTCAGCGCAGCGACAAACCTCGTCTGTACCTCCTTGGCTCGACCCTGCACTGCAGCTTCTTCTTATCTATGCGCCGCATGCTCGCTTGGTAGCTTCTGGGCGTCGGTGGCGCTCTGGCCCGACCGCCCCGGCGACTGCCACGGCAATAGCGCCGCCCGTGGCGGCTGACAGAAGCAACCCCACGACGCAACGCCGTTTAGCACCGCCCAAACCACCCCAATGCTCCGCGTGTCCACCTCCACAGCCAGCGCACGCCTGGCACGCCATCGCCGTGGCCTGGCACGCGCAGAGCGCCGTTTCTGCCGCCGACGTGCCGCGCGGCCGTTCCGTCGGGGACAGCCCGCAACTCCCTCTCCCCGGCTAGGTTAGGCGCGGGAATGGAACCGCAATAGCTCCTAGATGATGCTCAAGCTCCTAACTCCGCCGTCCGACCACTGCAGCACCATAATCGACTCGCTGGACTTATCCATTCATGGCAGCCACCTCGAGCCGCCTATATAAGGCACCCCCGAGCTCGTGCTCGAGCGCACACACCTCCACTACCACCCTAGACCGCGCCCAACCTCTGGAAGAGCCTCGAGGGGCCCTTCTTCCCCGACTCCGGCCAGCTACCTCCGCCTCGGGCTCCAGCTCCGTTCACTCCAGTGAGGGCTTCTCCGCCGCCGTGGACTCGGGCGTAGCATCCTGGAATCCACCTAGACCTAAACCCCACTTCAATTTCATACCAGGGGCCTTCTCCGACGAGGTCCACGACCACCCGAGCCACCGTCCGCCGGAGACAGGGTCATCGTCGACGTGGGGCTCGCCGACACCCAACTCCACCACCGTTCGACACGGAAGACCACCGCGAAGCCGTAGGTACCACTCCCCTCCCCTAACTCGCCGCGGATCGACGCCGGCGATCACCGCAGCACCGGCACCGGCGCGGCTCTGTTTCCATTTTCAAACCTGACAAGTGGGGCCCTTTGTCAGCCTCTCATATCTTCCCCTCGAACCGTTTTCTATAAGCGTATTCGAGCAAAGTGCGCTTTCCCTCTGTGGTTGGCGTACTGCGTACCGATTCGCTTTGCTGTTTTCTGTTCTAGCCCCTGGATCTTTTCTGTTTCATTACAGATGAGTCCCTGGACAGAAACCTTAATATCTTTTAAACTAAAAGTGATTTTTGGTTGATTCTTCTTCTGTCCACATTAGTTTTCTACCTAGTTTTTTGTCATATTTATGTGGAAATTTTTGGAGCAACTTTATTTGCACGCGCGGTATTTATGTTAGTATGTACTTTGTTTGAATACATAGATATCGGAGGCCGTGATGGAGACGCGAATCACACCGAGTTAGGCTCCGACTTTTCAGAACCAGGCAAGCATGTTTGAACCTTTGATATGATGAGTGTGTTGCATGTTTGCTCGAGTAGCTCTTCTCATAAGCATGGTTATATAAGCATTGTGTATGGTTATATTTCATTCAAGTAAGCTTCGGGTGAGCCCCGAGAGTTGAAGTTTGAACCACCTCGATCGTATGGTGATATGATGGGTGGAATGCTGGTATTGTTGGAGCATGCCAGTAGTTGGTTATCGCAGTAACAACGGAGATCATGTCATGATTCCGTTCATCTCCTTTTCGGTACTATCATAGGCCATCCGTTGGGATTACTGTCTAGTCAGTTGTAAATCCTCTTCCCGAGTACACACCAAGTAGAGGGGCCGGGATGAGGGTTCCATGGCCGTGGATTAAAGCCCGTCATCCGGTCAGGGGGCATGGGTGTTTCCGGTTGGGACCGAGAGGGAGGCACCCCTTAGAGCGCGCATATATAAATTTGATCCCATGCTATTCGAGGTTGTAGCCTCCCCGTCTTAAAGTTTTCCGTGAATGTCGTCGCGGGTGATTACGGACGACAGGATGTTAAATGGGTGTGTACTGGTTAGTTGGGTTTCTACTAAAACACCGTAGACGGGACTAGCCCACGTGGCTAGTAGAACCCGTTGGCTATGAGTTAATGGTACAAGCTCTGCAGAGTTAAATTCCTTCAGTAGCCATGTTTATGGCCTAGGGTCAATCTTCATGTCAACCCGGTGACCATCTCGAGTATATTCTTGTTGGTAACCAGGGTAGTGTTTTCGTCAAGTTCATTTGGTTGATGAACTCACCAACTATCTCAGTGTTGATTTATTTTCAGAAGTATTTCATCATTGTTATATTTCTATTTATAATCCCTTTATGTGATGTCGCTCAGACGTCCGACTGTGGCATTCTTTCTATTTATAAGCCCTTTATGTGATGTCGCCTAGACGTCCGACTGTGGCATTCTTTTTATTTATAAAGCCCTTTATGCGATGTCGCTCAGACGTCCGACTGAGGCATTCTTGTTATTTATTTTTGCTATAAGCCCTTTATGTGGTGTCGCTCAGACGCCTGACTGTGGCCTGCTGTCGTTTATTATTTTTCCGACGAGGCATCACTCAGACATTCGTTTGGTCTCCTTATATTTATCTTAAGGATTTCGGGAGGATTACCGCCCGACTTCTATCATTGCATACAACACATTAATATTTTATTCCGGTCGCATTTTTGCTAGAATACTCATATGCATCATGTTGGCATTTATTATATCTTAAGTCCGAACTGTCTTGCGAGTACATTCAAAGTACTCACCTGGCTTGTTGATTTGGCCAGATGTGGACGAAGGCGATCTCATGGATGAGGAATTCGATAGCGAGTCCGACGCTTAGAGGAGTCCCAGTTAGTCCCTTGCGATCCTGGGGTTGATCACTGTTTTATAAACGCTTCCGCCTACCACCAAAAAAATTCATCGGGTCTCACTCCGACACTCGATGAACTGTATAATATTGGAGTCACATCACCCACTTCACTGTGACATATTCCACCACCTTTTATTATGAGTTAGTAGTATGCCACCCTGACTTGTGTCATATCCGCCTTTATGTATTATATTGGCGCGCTTGTAATAAAATTGTTGAGCAACCCCCAGCTCAACCTTGTATAATATTCAGTGTACTGGAATTCTTGATCAAGGATTTGTCTGCCAGCAGGTAATAATATTCCTCGCTGGTTTAATAAAAAGGTCGGTCTTCCGGTAATTATTTTACTGAAGGACCGGTCCTGACAACCTTGGTATCAGAGCCAGGCTGACTGTAGGAAGCCACTAGGTGCGCTCGCTAATCGGTTATTAGCGAAAAATTTGCCTTTCAGCTTTTTTACATCTGTAGCAATTTTCTGTTGGTCAGCATAAATTTATGGCCTGACTAGTCGGAATTTTTGTCTACTTTTGTAGATGGCCAGCAACGACTGTGATGCACAGGCGTTCGCCAACATTCCTAAGGGGTTTGTCAAGCTCCTCTTCGCCATCACCAAAGTCGCGATTGGGCCATCCACACGTCCCGAGTTTACACTCTACCATCACAAGCTCAACGACAGCGTGTCTATGCATCAGGCTGTGGTACACATCAAAGGTGGGCGTTCTGAAGCACGCCGCCTTCGATTTGTGGGCAGAGCCATGCCTACGGAGAGGCATGCCATGCAGATGGCCGCCCGTGAGGCGATAGCTCGTCTCTGGGACATCCTTCCTTTGATGAAGACTCGTCGCTTCCGTTACCTCCCATGCCACGTGCCATATACGTGTCACTATGCATTTGCATGCGCAAATGGGGAGCGTGACGAAGCCATTGAATCAATGGTTGAATACCTCAAGGCTCTTGAGGCAGCCTTTGATAATCTGGTGGACGACCTGGTGGCCACCCGTATGGAGATGGTCCAGAGTGGCTCCGCCAATAGGAAGGAGCTGCTCCATACTGCACCACCAATGACATTTGTCTCGTCCGCCGCATCCTATGCACCATCCATCATAGCCACCGCTCGCCGTTTGCCTACCACTGAGGAGTTTGACCAAGTCATTGCTCCTACTCCAGTCAGAGCCGCACCGCCTGCTGCACCTGCCTCGACACCTCGTACTCTTACTCCGCGCCTGGAGCCCATTAGTGAGGAGGAAGTTGATTCTCCAGCACCACTAGGCCTTACCCTCGACAGGCCGAGGGAAATCTTCAACATCTCCGACTAGCGCGTCATTCCGCGACGCGCCGCGCTCGTCTGTAATATTTGTGTGTTATGTAAAATAGGTTGATGGGAGTAGTCTGTTTGCGCATCATGTGGGATCTTGGAGGAGTGTACTAGTTTTAAATAACATGTCAGGATGTGTACGCACACCCTGAGTGACGTAGGTATAATTAGAACCGGCGTGTAATATATGTACTAGCAGCCTTCTCCGTGCGCAATCAACCAGTTTATTTCAAAAAAAATCTTTTTCGAGCTCGTGTTTATTCGCTTTTGCAAGATCTTGGTTTATTTTTGCTGCTCGGTTCTTCTCAAGTTTCTGCTTATTTACCCCAAAGTAAGAAATGACTCGTCCCCGGACACGTTCCATGCTAAGTCCGCCGGAAGAAAATTATGGCACACAGACAAACAACAATTTCTCACAGGGGCAGTCAAGTCAGCAGGGCAGTGAAACGACATTTTCTCAAGTATACCGTCTTTACGAGCAAAGTCAGCAACAACACCAAGAAATGATGAACCATGTCATTAACATGGGCAATCACCGTGAACCATACCAGCAGCACTCGAAATTGTCTGAATTTCAGAAGACGCGTCCAACAACATTTTCGCACACAGACAAGCCTCTTGAGGCCGATGATTGGCTTCGAGATATTGAAAGGAAATTAATCGTGGCACAATGCTCAGACCGTGAAAAAGTTCTGTACGCACCACATTACCTTACTGGAGCAGCCGCATCATGGTGGGAAAATTTTCTGCTTATGCATCCCGACATAAATAATATCACCTGGGAAGATTTCAAGGAAGGCTTTCGCGGAGCACACATCCCTAAGAGTATTATGAAGATCAAGAAAAGAGAATTTGATGACCTCAAGCAAAGAAGCATGACAGTACAGGAGTACAACAGTCAGTTTGCGCAATTATCACGCTATGCCAACGAAGAGCGAATGCCGGAAAGTAAAAAGATGGAGAAATTCCTGGACGGACTGGCACCAGCACTAAAATGCCAGTTAGTCGTACACACTTTTCCAGATTTCAAGACACTGGTAGACAAAGCCATAACATTGGAAAATGAACGTCGCAGTCTGGAAGACATTCGCAAGAGAAAAAGGTATCAGACCAACCACCCCCACAACAACAAGAATAAGATAAATTTCCAGAGGAATGGGGCGAGCAGACCCACGACCAATGACACTCGTCCAAATAAAAAATTTCATGCACGAGACAAGGATTTCACCTATCGCCCGAGTGTTACCTGCTACGCATGTGGAGAAGAGGGACACTATGCTAAACAGTGTCCTAAGCCAAGAAACTCAGCACCAAAGCCAAACAGCAACGGAAACAATTCCGCGCCCAGGCGTAACAATTTCAACCCCAATAACAATCACAGGAAAGGCCACCTGAACCATGTGACCAAGGAGCAGGCACAGGATGCCCCAGATATCGTACTCGGTACATTTCCTGTCAACACAATACCTGCCATGGTTTTGTTATATTCTAGAGCTTCTCATTCGTTCATTTCGAAGAGTTTCACTTTGCAACATGGTTTTTCAATGCTTCCCTTGGGAAAATCAATGACCATCAAGTCCCCCGGAAGTAAGCAGATCACACAGAATTACTGCGAAGATTTGACCATTGAAATTGAGGGATTAAAGTTTCACGCAAACCTCATCGTGTTGGAAAAGAAGGGACTGGATGTTATCCTGGGTATGGATTGGCTAACCACCAATAAAGGATTTATCGACTGCTTCAATAGGACAGTTATCCTTACTCATCATCATGGAAAAACAATAAGGGTCGCAGCTCAGGAAAGACCGGTGTCACGGCAACCAAAATTAAACAAAGTTGATACATCTGAGTTAAGCAAGGTTCCAGTTGTATGTGAATTTCCGGACGTATTTCCCGAAGAATTACCAGGCATGCCGCCAGACAGAGAAATATAATTCATTATTGAGCTAGCACCAGGAACCACCCCCATATATAAGAAACCATACAGAATGGCACCATCCGAGTTGGTTGAATTAAAGAAGCAAATAAAGGAACTGCTAGACAAAGGATTTATACGGGCCAGCTCCTCACCTTGGGGTTCGCCGGTATTGTTTGCCAAAAAGAAGGATGGGACCATGAGGTTGTGTATAGACTACCGAGCATTCAACATGGTCACAATCAAGAACAAATATCCGATGCCACGGATAAACGATTTATTTGACCAGCTCGCGCAAGCCAAGGTTTTCTCAAAGGTTGATCTAAGGTCAGGTTATCATCAGTTGAATGTACGGACAGAAGATATCCCGAAGACAACATTCACCTCAAGATACGGACTTTATGAATTTACAGTAATGCCGTTTGGACTGACCAACGCCCCCGCATATTTCGTCCACCTTATGAACAAGGTATTTATGAAATTCATGGACAAATTTGTGGTGGTATTTATTGATGATATCTTGGTATATTCAAAGACACCAGAAGAACATGCTGAACATCTTCGCATTGTACTGGGAGAATTAAGGAAACACTAACTTTACGCCAAATTCAGCAAATGTGAATTTTGGTTGAGACAAGTGGGTTTCCTAGGACACGTATTAACACAAAAAGGAGTTGTTGTGGACCCAGATAAAGTCAAGGTTGTACTTGGCTGGAAGTCGCCAGCCAGTGTAACTGAAAGTGCAACTAATCCCCGGGTGGTTTTGGTAATTAATAACAACATATATATCATTGAACTAATATTCTCTTGAGAATCATTTCAGAAAAGTTCGATGATGTGGGTATGGAAATGTCTGAAGAAGTGGACCCCTCAAAATGCTAAGACAAGCATTGGCAAAAGCTCAAGACTCCATTTTTGGTTTAGTGATCAAAGATCACATTGAGTCCATAGGAAAGCCAATACTATTAAAAGGGGATGAGGTTGTGTTAATGTTCTTGTTGCTCAAGTGCTTGGTGATCTAACTCCCTCAACTATCAGCACTATTCACTACTTAACACACACCCATAAGTAATCTCGGTCACACCGATTTCTCCAACTCAGTCCCACCGAGATGAACCACTTCAGTTGTTTCTCCAAACCCTAGCTTCTCGGTCAAACCGATTCTGAGTTTCGGTCTCACCGAAAAAGGGCTGCCAACCTTCTGTGATCACTTCACATCGATTCGGAATATCCGAGTTTATATTTTCGGTCTCACCGAAATGGCAAACCCTAACCTTTGACTCACTTCGGTCTCACCGAGATGGTATTTTCGGTCCCACCGAAAATCCCAACGTTCACTATATTTGAACTTTCGGTCTAACCGAGTTTTCACTTCGGTCTGACCGAGATTGGTCAAATGTGTGTGTAACGGTTGGATTTTGTGTGGAGGCTATATATACCCCTCCACCCCCTCCTCATTCGTGAGGAGAGCCATCAGAAAGTACCACCACTTCTACCACACACTTTCTGAGAAGTGAACCACCTACCCTTGTGTTGAGATCAAGCCATTCCATTCCTACCATATGAAACTTGATCTCTAGCCTTCCCAAGTTGCTTTCCACTCAAATCTTTCTTCCACCACAGTCATATCAGTGAGGAGAGTTGAGTGTTGGGGAGTTTATCACTTGAAGCACAAGAGCAAGGAGTTCATCACCATCAACACCGTCTATTACCTTTTGGGGGGTTGTGCCTCCTAGATTGGTTAGGTGTCGCTTGGGAGCCTCCGTCATGATGTGGAGTTGAACCAAGAAGTTTGTAAGGGCAAGGAGATCGCCTACTTCGTGAAGATCTACCCCGAGTAAGGCTAGTCCTCCGTGGGCGTAGGCCGTGATGGAATAGACAAGGTTGCTTCTTCGTGGACCCTTCGTGGGTGGAGCCCTCCGTGGACTCGCGCAGCCGTTACCCTCCGTGGGTTGAAGTCTCCATCAACGTGGATGTACGATAGCACCACCTATCGGAACCACGACAAAAATCTCCGTGTCACCAAACTGCGTTTGATCTTCTCCACCTCTCTTTTACATGTGCAATTTACTTTCCGCTGCATAAACTCTAGAATTGCATGTGTAGGGTGTTACTTGAACTGATCTTGTTTGTGAAACTGCCAAAAACATTGCATGATCTAAAGGCAGATTTTTTTTTATATTGTCAAGTAGTCTAATCACCCCCCCTCTAGACCTACTTTCGATCCTACAAGTGGTATCAGAGCTTTGGTCTCCATTGCCTTGGTTTCCATTGCATTGGACTCCATAAGCTTGGTTTCACAACCTAGGAGAGTATGGCGTCTAGTGAGGGTAATTATCGTAGAGGTCCTTACTTTGATGGTACAAATTTTGCTAGTTGGAAGCATAAAATGAAAATGCATATTCTTGGTCATAACCCAGCCGCATGGGGCATTATTTGTGTTGGCATGCAAGGTGACTTCTTTGAAGAAGGAAAAGTTCCGGATCGCGAAGCTACACCCGAAGAACTGAAGATGTTGCAAAACAATGCTCAAGCTTGTGACATTCTCTTCAATGCTTTGTGTCCCGAAGAGTTCAACAAAATCAGCCGTCTTGAGAATGCTAAAGAGATTTGGGATACTTTGGTTGAAATGCACGAGGGTACTGAATCTGTGAAGGAATCAAAGCTAGATATTCTTCAAGGCCAAGGACAAGCTTCAAGAAGAGATTGATGCATTCATTGAAGCACCTCAAGCCATGGTCAAGTGGGTTCCCAAGGACACATCAAGTTCTACTTCGTCAAGCTCAACTACAACACCAAGGATTCCCATCAAGATGATGTGGATCCCAAAGAAGAAGAACTAGTAGGTTCTTGAGGGTGACTCCGCCAACAAACTTCACTCATATTCATTTTGGCAAGAACTTGTGCAATCAACTTCCACATCATGCACTTGTTCATGGAGTCACAAACCCTCTTGTTGGTAAGTCAAGGGACAAGGTAATCATTGCTTTCATGGACATCATCTTTTGTGTACTTCACTCTATGTCCATGGATATTCTTGTTTGTTCCTTGTGGGACTAACCCATGTAGGTATTGAAAGTGCCCTAATCCAAAGGATTGCTCCTAACTCTTGATGGTCTACATCAACATTGAGCATCCACATCTTCAACATCTACATGAAGTCTTCTACGACAACCCAAGGTTAGTTTGACCCTTTAAAAGGGGTTCTCACATCTAGGGGGAGCTTTGCTCTAAAAATTGAGCTAAAAGCATCTCCAAATGATGTGAACACATAAATGCTTTATGTAAAAGTGGTAACACCACTTGTGCTTAAACGATGAGTATGACCTATGATCAAATGTTCTCATTTGACTCCTAAGTCAATATACTCATATATAGATGACCTAGTCATCGACAAATTGTGTGCTAGTAGCTAGAGTTTTGGTTGTGCATGTTTGACACATATTTCAGTTGCTATCTTATTGTGTGAGCATGTTGGATGCATGATTTTATCCATTCAAGGACATCCATTTGTTGTTTTGATTGTTTTGGTTTCTTTTTTCTGGCCAAATGGATGGACAAGAATGCCTAAGCACTTTCCCTAGCTATCTATGCTATCTTGTCTCAAAATTCTATTCATGCTTATATCACAACTTTGAACAAGTCTTTTTCGGACAGTCCGAGTGAGGAGCACTCGGAACCACCGATTCGTCTAAGGCTGACTTCCAAAACCTTCTAAGTCTATTTCGGTCTGACCGGCTTCTCAATCTCGGTCCAACCGAAACACTTAGATTGATCTAGGTTTCATCTCGGTGAAACCGAGTTCAAAATCTCGGTCTGACCGATATGTGTAACTGCACAGCAGAAATACATCTCGGTGACACCGAGTTTTTCAACTCGGTCCCACCGACAGTACGGGGTTATATATACTGAGGGCTGCGCGCGATCTATTCCTTTCAAACCGTTCGCCCTCCAAGACCCCTGCTGCCGCCGCCCTGATCTAAGGATCATCGCCGTCGTCGCCTGTGTGCCCTTGCCGCAGGTCTCCGCCGCCGTCAACGGTAATCTTCTCCTCCGTTGCCGCCGTAGAGGGACACCACCAAGTTAGGGTGTGTCTCAATCCCTATTCATGCTCCACTTCTGATTCTTGCATGATAGGACTGCCCTGATTCAATCCACGTTTGATATGATCCCAATACATTGCTCAGATCGTTTAGTTTCGAGGAAAATTCTTAGGTTTAGGTTTCCACGGAATGCATCTCGGTGAAGCCGATTCCTGAAACTCGGACTGACCGATTTGGTCTCTGACCATTGCACTACACAGTTCGGTCTGACCGAGTTGTGAAAATCGGAATGTCCGAAGTGAAGTTTCTATGAAACCCTAGTTTTTCGGTAGGACCGAAACCCATTTCGGTCTGACCGAAAGTGGTGTGTAGGTTCTGTTGAACACTTCGGTTACACCGAAACTTGAAATCGGTTTGACCGAAATACATTCTGTGAAAACTCAAAACTAAGTTTTTAACTCATTTTTTTTTGCAAAAACTTCTGCAGTTGTGATAACTCTTCTACTCTGCCTATACCTTATCTATTCACAGGTCTTTCAGCCATGTCAGATGTCAGTGACAGCCAGAACAGGTCCGAATCACCGTTTGCTGAGATTCCAGAGGCAGGTACAAGTCCTGAGGCTAGCAGCTCTAGTGATGATGGTGAGAGGAGTATCCCTAGTGGTCTGCCTCCTGCTGCTACGAGAACCAGGAAGAAGAGAACGTCTGATTCTGAGGATTCCGATTTTGTTGCTGAGGAAGTTACCTCCAAGCCAAAGAGGCAAGTGGTTGCCAAAGAGCTCCAAGGGCAGCAGCCAAAGAAAGGCACGAGCAAAGTGAAGCAGTCTGCAGTTGCCAAGAAGCTCAACTTGGAAGAGCCAGCTCCAAGCAAGGTGAAGAAGACTTCCAAAAGGAAGAGAGTTGTTTATGCTGAACCTCAAGTTGATGATGCTGAAGAAGAAGAAGAAGATGCACCCCAGCCTCCTCCTCAGAAAGCTAAGTTCATGGGTGATGCTATTCGGGCTCAAGCCTCCTCCAAGCCCAAGAAGCCTGCTCCAGCTAAGGCAGCTCCAGCGAAGCCTAAGAGGACAACCAGAAGCATTCCAGCTTCTGAGAAGAACAAAGGTGAGATGCCACCTTCTGAGTCAGATGAAGAGCATGTGTTGCTCAAGCTCCGTCCCAAGTTGCCACTCCACAATGATGCTCATCCTCAAGCTGAGGACATGAAGGCAAGAAAGGACAAAGGTCTCAGGCTATGGAGACAGTCTGATCCATATGCCGTAAGAAGAAGGACTGCTGTGGACCCCAGATTCCACACCAAAGAGCAGCAGGATTTCTATGAGACCGTGCTAATGGATAAGAAGCCCATTGTTGCTGACACCAGGTATGTCGACTGGAAGTATATTGACAGCAGAGAGCATCGGGACTTCTTTCCCCATGTGCATGAGAGCTTTACTGCATGTGGAGTTGCTGACTTTGTGGGTCAAGAACTGACAGCATGGAACGACGAGATGATCATGCAGTTCTATGCCACAGCCCATTTCTACCCCGATGGCAAGATCACCTGGATGACTGAAGGTCAACGGTTTTCTTCAACTGTTGCAGAATGGGCAGAACTTCTGAACGCTCCAGTGCAGAGAGAGGACGACATTGATGTCTATGGGATTCCTAAGAAGAGTCATGATTCCATGAAGAATATGTACAAGGAGATCCCAGCTGCTGATTTGGAGGGATGGAAACTCGGCTCAGTGTATTATCTCCAGGCAGGTCTGACCACCACTAACACTATCCTGAGGCACACTTTGATGCCTAAGTCAGGTGACCACCGGATGATACGAGGCTATTCTATCAACATGCTGCACATTCTCGATGAGAAGGCACCTTTTTAAGGTGATGGACTTGATGGTAGAGACCATTAAGAGGACTGCAGCTGACCAAAAGAGGTCGTGTGGGTTTGCACCGCAGATACAGATGCTTATCAACGCCAAGTTTGGCACGGGCAAATTCATGTTGGATAGGAAGCACTTACCACTGCAGCCAGAGCATGAGGACAACGTAGTTGTGATGGATGAAGAGGATCCCACCTCAGTTGAAGGGCAAGCCAAGATCGAAGCTGCAAAGAAAGCCAAAGCTGACAGAGAGGCAGCAGCAGCAGCAGCTAAGCCAAAGAGCTTCGGAGATCAGATTCTTGAAGCAACCCGGAGAATTGAACAACGCCTGGCCAGCATTGAGCAATCTCAGGAGAGCCTTGAGAGGATTGTCGAGGACAAGATCCACGCTCTGGACGTGAAGCTGACTGAGATTCAGGTGTCTGTCAACAAACTTGAGGCAGACATGGAGGAGACTAGGCAGGAGAGAGCAGAGCTTATGCAGGATGATATAGTCCAGGACTCTCATCGCCAGACTGCTCCGGTTCCCAGAGGATCCAGGTCTGCAGCTATCCCAGTGACAGACTCCAGGGCTACCACTTCAGCACCAGCTACAGCTCCAGCAGTTCCTTCAGCTCCAGCATCCACTCCTCCAGCGCAGACATCAGCAGAAGTCTTCGCCGATACAGCTATCTCTACACCGACATCGACCCAGACGGGAGCCGCCAGCCGAGCCCGCAGTGACGTTTAGCTCTATACCTTTTCGAACTTTTTGGTAACTTGTTGCCAAAGGGGGAGAAATTGTTATAGATCATAGGGCTTCGAGAGAGAGAGTGCTCTTTCGTCTTTTCGTTCTTTTGCCGTTTTCCTTGAGATACATTGGTTTCTTTTGGTTCCAGATACTTTAAGTGTGCTTGCTACTACGTTTGATGCTACCTTAATGAGTGCTTAGTCATACTATGCTTTAATGTGTGCTTATTGTTTATCATATGCTATTTCTTATTGTATGGCTATTTACTCTTGTCTTGGTGATTGAGTGCATGTTATTCATTCTTATCATTTTGTGCGCTCCACCAAGATGTATGTGACATGGAAGAGTGACCCATAATCCTAATCGATTGTGCATTTGCATTCAAACGCAAATTTAAATAATGCACAAATTTAGGGGGAGCTCTTGTTTATCACATACTTCTCAAAGCGACGATATTATTCTTTGATTATATCTTTTGTCGAAGCTTTGATCTATATGTTGTCATCAATTACCAAAAAGGGGGAGATTGAAAGTGCAACTAATCCCCGGGTGGTTTTGGTAATTAATAACAACATATATATCATTGAACTAATATTCTCTTGAGAATCATTTCAGAAAAGTTCGATGATGTGGGTATGGAAATGTCTGAAGAAGTGGACCCCTCAAAATGCTAAGACAAGCATTGGCAAAAGCTCAAGACTCCATTTTTGGTTTAGTGATCAAAGATCACATTGAGTCCATAGGAAAGCCAATACTATTAAAAGGGGATGAGGTTGTGTTAATGTTCTCGTTGCTCAAGTGCTTGGTGATCTAACTCCCTCAACTATCAGCACTATTCACTACTTAACACACACCCATAAGTAATCTCGGTCACACCGATTTCTCCAACTCAGTCCCACCGAGATGAACCACTTCAGTTGTTTCTCCAAACCCTAGATTCTCGGTCACACCGATTCTGAGTTTCGGTCTCACCGAAAAAGGGGTGCCAACCTTCTGTGATCAGTTGACATCAATTCGGAATATCCGAGTTTATATTTTCGGTCTCACCGAGATGGCAAACCCTAACCTTTGACTCACTTCGGTCTCACCGAGATGGTATTTTCGGTCCCACCGAAAATCCCAACGTTCACTATATTTGAACTTTCGGTCTGACCGAGTTTTAACTTCGGTCTGACCGAGATTGGTCAAATGTGTGTGTAACGGTTGGATTTTGTGTGGAGGCTATATATACCCCTCCACCCCCTCCTCATTCGTGAGGAGAGCCATCAGAAAGTACCACCACTTCTACCACACACTTTCTGAGAAGTGAACCACCTACCCTTGTGTTGAGATCAAGCCATTCCATTCCTACCATATGAAACTTGATCTCTAGCCTTCCCAAGTTGCTTTCCACTCAAATCTTTCTTCCACCACAGCCATATCAGTGAGGAGAGTTGAGTGTTGGGGAGTTTATCACTTGAAGCACAAGAGCAAGGAGTTCATCACCATCAACACCGTCTATTACCTTTTGGGGGGTGGTGCCTCCTAGATTGGTTAGGTGTCGCTTGGGAGCCTCCATCGTGATGTGGAGTTGAACCAAGAAGTTTGTAAGGGCAAGGAGATCGCCTACTTCGTGAAGATCTACCCCGAGTAAGGCTAGTCCTCCGTGGGCGTAGGCCGTGATGGAATAGACAAGGTTGCTTCTTCGTGGACCCTTCGTGGGTGGAGCCCTCCGTGGACTCGCGCAGCCGTTACCCTCCGTGGGTTGAAGTCTCCATCAACGTGGATGTACGATAGCACCACCTATCGGAACCACGACAAAAATCTCCGTGTCACCAAACTGCGTTTGATCTTCTCCACCTCTCTTTTACATGTGCAATTTACTTTCCGCTGCATAAACTCTAGAATTGCATGTGTAGGGTGTTACTTGAACTGATCTTGTTTGTGAAACTGCCAAAAACATTGCATGATCTAAAGGCAGATTTTTTTTTATATTGTCAAGTAGTCTAATCACCCCCCCTCTAGACCTACTTTCGATCCTACAGTAACGGATATATGCAGTTTCCTCAGTATGGTCGGATATTACAGAAGGTTTATTGAAGGATTTTCCACCATAGCCAAACCAATGACACAGCTACTCAAGAAGGATAAGAAATTCGTGTGGACCGAAGCATGTGAGGAAAGCTTCCAAGAGCTCAAAAAGAGGTTAACAACAACCCCAATATTAATTGTACCAGACATACACAAGAGTTTTGAAGTATATTGAGACGCATCCTGGAAAGGCCTCGGATGCGTACTAATGCAAGAAGGCAAAGTGGTCGCCTACGCTTCCCGGCAACTGCGGAAACATGAAGAAAATTATCCTACCCACGATTTGGAGTTGGCAGCAGTCATTCATGCACTCAAGGAGTGGAGGCACTTTTTGCTTGGAAATCGCTGTGAAATATATACGGACCATAAGAGCCTCATCTATATTTTCACACAGCCAGATCTCAATTCACGACAATGACACTGGCTGGAATTGGTAAAAGATTACGACGTTGGTATCCACTATCACCCAGGAAAAGCAAACATGGTAGCAGATGCTCTCAGCCGTAACCCCAGCCCGAACAGCGGCAGCATACAGAAACTGAGACCCGAATTTCAGCAAGAATTCGCCAGACTCAACCTAATGATGGTCACAGAAGGCGAAGTATCCAAGCTAGAAATACAGCCTACGCTAATTGAGCAAATAAAGAAGGCTCAGCATGGACATCCCAGCATCGAAGGGATAAAAAGAAAAGTAAGTCAGGGCAAGGCCTCATAATTCACCATAGACAGTGAAGGAATATTATGGTTCGGAGACAGACTTTGCGTACCAAATAGCAACGACCTTAAACAGCAAATTCTAGCAGAAAGCCACACCGCTCCATACTCAATCCACCCTGGAGGTACGAAAATGTACAAGAATATTCAAGAAAGATTTTGGTGGCACGGCATGAAGAGGGATATAGCCACATTTATTGCATGCTGCGATTCATGTCAACGCATTAAAGCCGAGCACCAAAAACCCGCAGGGCTATTACAGCCAAACAAGATACCAGAATGGAAATGGGATGATATTGGAATGGATTTTATTGTTGGACTACCACGATCACAACACGGTAACGATGCCATATGCGTCATCACAGATAGGTTGACCAAGGTGGCACATTTCATACCAGTCAAGACGACCCATACTACTCAAAAGCTCGCCAAGTTTTACCTCGCCCGGATAGTATGCCTACATGGTGTGCCCAAGACTATAATATCCGACAGAGGCACTCAGTTCGTCTCCAAATTTTGGGATCAGTTGCAGCAAGCCCTCGGGACACAGCTAACGTTCAGTACGGCTTATCACCCCCAGACTGGAGGACAAACGGAACAAGTAAATCAAATACTCGAAGACATGCTAAGGGCATGTGTCCTCACCTATGGGACCAGTTGGGAGGAAAGCTTACCATATGCCGAGTTTGCATACAACAATAGTTACCAAGCTAGCCTGCAGATGGCACCTTTCGAAGCCCTGTACGGACGAAGATGCCGTACTCCATTGAACTGGTCAGAAACAGGGGACAGTCGCATATTCGGCCCAGATATGTTAAAGGAAGCCGAGGAGAGAGTAAAAATAATACGGGATTGACTCAAAACCGCCCAAAGCCGACAAAAGAGCTATTACGATCAAAAGCATCAGGAAATAAGTTTTAAGCCGGTGATGACGTATACTTACGTGTGTCACCTATGAGAGGACTGCAATGATTCAAAGTCAAAGGAAATTAGCACCACGATTCATCGGACCCTTCCGTATAGTTGCACGGAGAGGCACAGTAGCTTACCAGCTGGACCTTCCCAAGGAACGGTCAGACGTCCACGACGTGTTCCACGTCTCGCAACTACGGACATGTGTAAGCAACCCGGAGAAACATGTGTCACATGAAAACCTTGATGTGCAACTAGATCTCACCTACCGAGAACACCCAGTAAAGATTTTGGAGGAGTCTGAAAGGAGAACCCGTCAGATATCAATTAAATTTCTCAAGGTTCAGTGGAGTAACCACACAGAGGATGAGGCAACATGGGAAAGGGAAGATTTCCTTCGGGCAGAACATCCACACCTATTTGAGGATCAGCTGAAATCTCGGGGACGAGATTTTTCCTAAGGGGGTAGGTGTTGTAACACCCCAAATTTTTGAGTTGGTTTTTCTTCCAAACTTTTGGCCTTTTGGAAAGGGGTTTGTTGATCTTCTCTTAAAACCCTTCTAAAATCCTTTCTGGCCAAAGTTTGTGTGTCCTATGAAGCTTGGTTTTTGGCCTTGAAGTTTTTCTCTTGTGTTTGGCTCAAGCACAACTTGAGTTTCAAAAGTGGTTGTTTGAATTCTCCCCTCCTTATTTTAAGTCTCTCAAGTTTAACCTTGGACTCATCTCCCTCTCCATCCTTCATCTTGCCATGACCCCAACATAAATATTTCTCCAAGACTCTCTCCACACCTTAGAACAAGTCTTCCATCAATTCCATGAAGTTCTAACCTTATTGGGATTTTTCTCCTATTTTATTTCACTCCAAAACTATTTCTGCCTTTTATAGTGGACCTTGGTGTTTTACAAAGGAACCACCATTTTCATCTAGTTATTTGACTCCAAACCAACTCTCCTACATAGTCTTTAGTACCCACAACCTAGATCCATCTTGTTTCACTGGTCCACAGTTCAAAAATTTCAAATTTCACCTGCTGCAAGTTTGGACCAGATTTGCAAAATTTGGTGAAATTCATATCTATCTTCTTCCAAAAATTCTGTGAAAAATCAGGCAGCCTCTAGATACATCAAGAGGCCACTCCACCAAAAATCAGCTCCAGAAGCATTGCACAAATACCAGAAACATTTCATCAAACACCTAGTCTACACTGTCTGTCAAATTCAGAACTGTTAACTGAAACTGTCGACAGTTCGTCAGTTTCGTCAGTTTCGTCAGTTTCTTCAGCGTAGCGACAAACCTCGTATGTACCTCCTTGGCTCGACGCTGCGTTGCAGCTTCTTCTTATCCATGCGCCGCATGCTCGCTTGGCAGCTTCTGGGCGTCGGTGGCGCTCTGGCCCGACCGCGCCGGCGACTGCCATGGCAACAGTTCCGCCCGTGGCGGCTGACAGAAGCAACCCCGCGACGCAACGCCGTTTAGCGCCGCCCAAACCACCGCAATGCTCCGCGTGTCCACCTCCACAGCCAGCGCATGCCTGGCACGCCGTCGCCGTGGCCTGGCACGCGCAGAGCGCCGTTTCTGCCGCCGACGTGCCGCGTGGCCGTTCCGTCGGGGACAGCCCGTAACTCCCTCTCCCTGGCTAGGTTAGGCGCGGGAATGGAACCGCAACAGCTCCTAGATGATGCTCAAGGTCCTAACTCCGCCGTCCGACCACTGCAGCACCGTAATCGACTCGCCGGACTTATCCGTTCACGGCAGCCACCTCGAGCCGCCTATATAAGGCACCCCGAGCTCGTGCTCGAGCGCACACACCTCCACTACCACCCTAGACCGCGCCCAACCTCTGGAAGAGCCTCGAGGGGACCTTCTTCCCCGACTCCGGCCAGCTACCTCCGCCTCGGGCTCTAGCTCCGTTCACTCCGGTGAGGGCTTCTCCGCCGCCGTGGACTCGGGCGTAGCATCCTGGCAACCACCTAGACCTAAACCCCACTTCAATTTCATACCAGGGGCCTTCTCCGACGAGGTCCACGACCACCCGAGCCGCCGTCCGCCAGAGACAGGGTCGCCGTCGACGTGGGGCTCGCCGACACCCAACTCCACCACCGTTCGACGCGGAAGACCACCGCGAAGCCGTAGGTACCACTCCCCTCCCCTAACTCGTCGCGGATCAACGCCGGTGATCACCACAGCACCAGCGCCGGCGCGGCTCTGTTTCCATTTTCAAACCTGACAAGTGGGGCCCTTTGTCAGCCTCTCATATCTTCGCCTCGAACCGTTTTCTGTAAGCGTATTCGAGCAAAGTGCGCTTTCCCTCTGTGGTTGGCGTACTGCATACCGATTCGCTTTGCTGTTTTCTGTTCTAGCCCCTCGATCTTTTCTGTTTCATTACAGATGAGTCCCTGGACAGAAACCTTAATATCTTTTAAACTAAAAGTGATTTTTGGTTGATTCTTCTTCTGTCCACATTAGTTTTCTACCTAGTTTTTTGTCATATTTATGTGGAAATTTTTGGAGCAACTTTATTTGCACGTGCGGTATTTATGTTAGTATGTACTATGTTTGAATACATAGATACCGGAGGCCGTGACGGAGACGCGAATCACGCTGAGTTAGGCTCTGACTTTTCAGAACCAGGCAAGCATGTTTGAACCTTTGATATGATGAGTCTGTTGCATGTTTGGTTGAGTAGCTCTTCTCATAAGCATGGTTATATAAGCATTGTGTATGGTTATATTTCATGCAAGTAAGCTTCGGGTGAGCCCCGAGAGTTGAAGTTTGAACCACCTCGATCGTATGGTGATATGATGGGTGGAATGCTTGTATTGTTGGAGCATGCCAGTAGTTGGTTATCTCAGTAACAACGGAGATCATGTCATGATTCCGTTCATTTCCTTTTCGGTACTATCATAGGCCGTCCATTGGGATTACGGTCTAGTCAGTTGTAAATCCACTTCCCGAGTACACACCAAGTAGAGGGGCCGGGATGAGGGTTCCATGGCCCTGGATTAAAGCCCGTCATCCGATCAGGGGGCATGGGTGTTTCCGGTTGGGACCGAGAGGGGGGCACCCCTTAGAGCGCGCATATATAAATTTTATCCCATGCTATTTAAGGTTGTAGCCTCCCCGTCTTAAAGTTTTCCATGAATGTCGTCGCGGGTGATTCCGGACGACAGGATGTTAAATGGGTGTGTACTAGTTAGTTGGGTTTCTACTAAAACACCGTAGACGGGACTAGCCCACGTGGCTAGTAGAACCCGTTGGCTATGAGTTAATGGTACAAGCTCTGCAGAGTTAAATTCCTTCAGTAGCCATGTTTATGGCCTAGGGTCAATCTTCATGTCAACCCGGTGACCGTCTTGAGTATATTCTTGTTGGTAACCAGGGTAGTGTTTTCGTCAAGTTCATTTGGTAGATGAACTCACCAACTATCTCAGTGTTGATTTATTTTCAGAAGTATTTCATCATTGTTATATTTCTATTTATAAGCCCTTTATGTGATGTCGCTCAGACGTCCCACTGTGGCATTCTTTCTATTTATAAGCCCTTTATGTGATGTCGCCTAGACGTCTGACTGTGGCATTCTTTTTATTTATAAAGCCCTTTATGCGATGTCGCTCAGACGTCCGACTGAGGCATTCTTGTTATTTATTTTTGCTATAAGCCCTTTATGTGGTGTCGCTCAGACGCCCGACTATGGCCTGCTATCGTTTATTATTTTTCCGACAAGGCGTCACTCAGACACTCGTTTGGTCTCCTTATATTTATCTTAAGGATTTCGGGAGGATTACCGCCCGACTTCTATCATTGCATACAACACATTAATATTTTATTCCGGTCGCATTTTTGCTGGAATACTCATATGCATCATGTTGGCATTTATTATATCTTAAGTCCGAACTGTCTTGCGAGTACATTCAAAGTACTCACCCGGCTTGTTGATTTGGCCAGTTGTGGACGAAGGCGATCTCATGGATGAGGAATTCTATAGCGAGTCCGACGCTTAGAGGAGTCCCAGTCAGTCCCTTGCGATCCTGGAGTTGATCACTGTTTTATAAACGCTTTCGCCTACCACCAAAAAAATTCATCGGGTCTCACTCCGACACTCGATGAACTATATAATATTGGAGTCACATCACCCACTTCACTGTGACATATTCCACCACCTTTTATTACGAGTTAGTAGTAAGCCACCCTGACTTGTGTCATATCCGCCTTTATGTATTATATTGGTGCGCTTGTAATAAAATTGTTGAGCAACCCCTAGCTCAACCTTGTATAAGATTCAGTGTACTGGAATTCTGTATCTAGGATTTGTCTACCAGCAGGTAATAATATTCTTCGCTGGTTTAATAAAAAGGTCGGTCTTCCGGTAATTATTTTACGGAAGGACCGGTCCTGACAATGGGTCGCCACCATGAACTTGGCGAGGGCAGGATACCCAAGGATGGCGTTGTATGGGAGGTGGATGTTGGCGACATCGAGGTCGATGAACTCGGTGTGGTAGTTGTCGCGGTCACCGAAGGTGACGGGGAGGCGGACCTGCCCCATCGGGAGTGTGGAGCCATCCGTGACTCCGTAGAATGGCTTGGTTGGGTGGAGCTGATCGTAGGGAACCTAGAGCGTCTCGAAGGTCTGGGCAGAGAGGACGTTGAGCCCTGCTCCGCTGTTGATGAGGGTCTTGGTCACAAGGACGTTGCTGATGGTCGGGGTGCAGAGCATCGGGAGGGCGCCTGGGGCTGCAGTGCACTTGAGCTGGTCCTTGGGGTCGAAGGCGATGACTTGCTTGGTCCACCTGAGGTTGCGCGCGGCGTCAGGCCTGGGAAGCGCTGCGTTCACCTGACGGGCAAACTGCTTGAAGATGCGGTGGGAAGCCGGGGCATGGGCTTCTCCCAAGATGCATGCAACTGCACGCGGCTCCTGGAATCCCCCTGCCCCGTCTCCCTGGCGGTCGTCGTCGTTCCAACTTGGTGGTGGTTGCAGCGGAGGCAGGCCTCCATTGCCCTGAGGGCGACCCTCACGAGGCAGGCCGCGCCAGGGGGCATCACGAGGCTGCTCCTGCCAGTGGTCTTCACGAGGCTGCTCACGCCACCCTTGGTGCGATTTCCTGCCATCCCAACGTCCTCCTCCTCGGCCTCCTCCATGGTCGTAGCCACGGTTGTCGCACTCAGGGCGTTGCCCGCCGCGCATCACCCTGAGCTCCTGGCAGTCATTGGTGTTGTGGCTGTGGACGTTGTGGAAGGCGCGGTATGGTCGGTTGTGTCTGGGGGGGTCATCGTAGCCGCAGCCACGCTTCACTTCTGGCTCCGCAGCCAGCACGGAGGGTCCCTTGCACTTTGATTCCTTGGCCTTGGTTTTCTTGTCGTCCACCTCCGCCTCAGGCAGCTCCTGGAGGGAGAGGCGGCCTTCTTCCGCCCTGGCACACTTTTCTGCGAGCTTGAACATCTCGAGGGCTGTGCACAGGTCTTCGTGAATGGCGAGCTCCTCCCTCATCCTGACGTCACGGACGCCGTCGGAGAACACGGAGATGATGGCCTCGTCCGAGACCCTGGGGATCCGGAGGCGCATGGTGTTGAAGCGTTGGATGTACTTTTGCAGGGTTTCTCCTGGCTACTGCCTCACGCGGCGCTGATCAGCAGCTGCCGGGGCTCGGTCTTGGGTGCCTTGGAAGTTGGCGACGAAACGCTCGCGAAGCTCTTCCCAGGAGGAGATGGATCCCATGGGGAGGTTCAGGTGCCAGGAGTGTGCGTCGTCCTTCAGCGCCATGGGGAACCAGCTCGCCATGACCTGCTCGGTGCCGTTGGACGCCTCGATGCTCAGCTCGTAGAGTTGGAGGAACTCCGTGGGGTCGGTGGTGCCGTTGTAGCGTGGAGGCAGGTCTGGCTTGAACTTGCCGGGCTAGATGAGGCGCCGTAGCTCAGGAGCTAGGGCGCGACACCCAGCCACGCTCATGATCGCAGGCGCCCCTGTGCCTGTGGTGCTGGTTCTTGAAGTGCTGGCGCCACCACCTCCTGTGGCGCACGGTCTGGGCGCTGCGGGCCAGGGGGCCCGCGAGCCCCCGCATGAGGATGCAGAATCACCTGACAGCTCTCCTCGTCGAGCGTGTGGGCTCTGCGAGGTTTCTCACGTCGAGGAACCTCGCGCCGGACCTCCTGGCCATCGTGGTGGAGTGGAGGCGGGGCCGGGACCCCGTGGCCTTCATTCCCCGCCGGGGGCGACGGAGGACGTGAGGAGTGCATTGGTGCGGGTGCTTCCCCAGCGGCATTGACGAGCTCGTTGATGGGGTGGGGCCACTCGTCGTAGAGGTCATCTGCTGGGCGGTAGCGCAAGAGCTCCCGCGCCATCAGTAGCGCAGACTGCTGGTAGACCGCCCCACGGCGGACCAGCGAGGATGACGCCACGGCCGGCAAGGATGAAGGCATCGCCGTGCGGCTATCCTGCCGCACGGACGGTGGCAGCGACGAATCCTGCTGCTCGTGGACGGCCGGGTTGGTGGCGGCGTTGGCGACCGGCGAGTTGGGGCGGAGCGGTGCGCCGTTGCCCGCGGGCGCCGTCTGAGCGACGTTCGCAGCGTGGCGGGCGGTGCGAGCTCGGCATGTGTCCACCATGGTTGTGGAGCAGAGTGGACGACGAGAACGCGACGAGGTCGTTGGAGAGGTGAGATTTCGACAAACCCCCTACCTGGCGCGCCAAATGTCGGATTCAGGGCTCCGCAAAACCCGATAAGTTCGAACACAGGGGCGTGAACGAAGATCTCTCTCACTCACGTCTACCTAGCGCCTCACTCTCGTCTCAGTGGAAGAATTCAAGCAAACAACTGACAGAACACACAAGAGTTTATCCAGGTTCGGGCCACCTTGTGGTGTAAGACGACCCTACTTCCTGCTTTGGTGAATTAGCCTCGGGCGAGCTGGGATATGAGCTAGTACAATGGTTCCTGAGCTCAGGAGGTGAGCTCAGGAGGGTCAGGAGGCAAGTGTTCTTGCTCCTTGCGTGGTGGCCGAGTGTATGAGTCGATCTCTCCAAAGTGGGAATCCTAGCTACTTATATAGGCGGCCACGGTCCTCTTCCCCCGAAATGTTTAGGCGGGAAGGGATCCCACAACGGCCATTTTTGAGCGGAAACACAAGGACGTTCTTATCCTGACAAAAGCGGTCTTCGCCTGCAAAAGGATCAGGCGGTGACACGGTGGTGGGCTCGACAGTGACATCCTCCTTGTCGTCATCGCGGTCTTCGGTCTTGTTGCACCAAAGGGGAAACCTTTGCCCTGCTCCTTGGGAACAAACGGCTGCGCTATCCCCTTTGCACCAAAATGGCAACTGCGTCGCTGGCGGACACTGGCACCTGCTGGCGCGGTGCGTCACTTCTAACATCACTGCCTCCACCCGAGGCAGGCTTGGCCTTGGATTCTCCGCCCCTCCGGAGCACCTTGTTGAGGCCGCTCCCGAGGAGGTCTTGACGTCGTTCTCCTCACGAGGCTTGCCCCCCTCGCGAGGGTCTTGGACAGCTGGTCGATCAGCTGGGCCGTACCAGGCCGCTTGTAGGAGCGCGGCGCGGCCCGCAAACAGGCAAGTCTGGGTACCCTGGTTCCCAGGACGCCGACAGGTAAGAAGGCAAAAGCTGAGGCCCCGACAAGGAGGTTGCTTCATGCAATGATTTCCGGGAGGCCGCAGCCGCCGACAAGGCTGGGAAGAGTGATGGCCCTTACTACAAAATCCACTGGACCAAGGGTCATGATCTACAAGAATACCATCAAGTTGAACAGCTTGTCAAGAGGCAGAGAGCTCAATATGAGAAAAGAGACAAGGAGAAAGGTCAAAATGGCACTTGCAGAAAGGGCCGGAGTGGTGAAGCAAACCGCCCCGACAAAGGTTTTAGGAATAAAGGGAACCCGCCAGGGGCCGTGAGAAGGAGGATTGCAATGAGGAAAGTAATGAAGGGGATGAAGAGGAAACTAGTGAGCAGGAATTCCGAAAGGCCACTAACACTCTATGCATTGATGGGGGTGCATCTCTACATTCCTCTCGCCGCCAACTCAAGCAGTGGGCACGTGAAGTCAATGCCATGGAGCCAGTGATAACCCACACTACAACAGGAACCCCCCTTTAGCAACACAATGATGCGTTGTCGTTTGTTCAATATAAGCGTTGCTAAGGTCTACACCAACGGATTAGTATGTGTTGTCGTAGGTGGCGTTGGATGGGTCTACAACAACATATATAGATCCGTTGGTAATCTCCAGTATAATGTGTTGCAAGGCAACAACGGATTCATGCAACGCTTCTATGCGTTGTTGTTTTCACAATAGACTAACCTCCTTATATAACCATTTATAACAGCATGTAGTTTGAATAGCAGTACAAGGCACAACTTTAGTAAAATTTGAGAGTAGAAATGAAACTAATATATTGATTGAATTGCAAAATCTATGAAATTACAATGCAGGTATCATCAGTTAGGAGTACATCATTTTCTTAGAGAGTACATTTTACATAATATAAAATTTCTAAACATTCATAGAATTGCCTGACTCCACCAAGTACCAAGCGTCAACATATAGGGGTAGTTTGGCTTTCCCCCACGCCATTCCTACCAAGCTAGGCTCGTCAATTTGGCGGATAAATTTGCTGCTGCCATCTCGCCAAGAGTTGCAGCAGAAAACTAAACGGAGGACCAAAAAGTTGGCGTCCATCCAACGCTGGCCAACACACTTCAGCAATAATTTGGCACGGCGGCTCCCGACTCTGTACCAAACAGACCCATATGCTCCAAGGATCCAAGTAACCATGTACAATATTATTGAACTTCTCAACCTACAATGAAAAAAACGAAAATACTATTCAGGCATATATTTGAAATTTGATGTTTAAAAATATACATTCTAGCATTGTACCTAAAGGATCTGTATAAAAATTACAATTGTGTAAGAAAAGATCATTGGGAGAGAATACAAGCTTATGTATGTCTGACAAATAACTTAGTACATATTAAAACACCAAGCATATCTGACCAATCTGATGTGCATGTTCACTGTGAAAAACCATCAACACGCATGTACTACTAACAATTATCAAAATATTATATTATATTAACAATGAGATGAATTTAGCAACCAACTATTAGATGGATATGTAACACTAATATCAACTATACAGGGTTGAATAATACGTTTTTGTGTTACCATTATTCGCGTACTAATCATGCTTGGTATGGTGTATTAGGAGAAACAAAATCAATGCCAATAGCTCAAAAATCCTTAAATAATCTACCTCACGCAAAACTTCGTACTTACCTGAGAACTATAATATCACACATTAGAATTTCCCAATCCACGAATTAAGAGTCTCAGAACCTGTAGAAGCAACCTCATGTCAAAGAAAAGCATCATCAGATCCAGGCTTCTCTCGGAAAAAGTAGGAGTTCTGTTCTAGAGAAGGTGGGATCCTAGATGTTTACATAAAAATAGAAAGAAATTATATGCCACTGTTTTATTCTTCAAGACAAACGTAGTACAAAGCTGATTACATATTTAAGAATGCATCAGAGGTGACCAATGTAATGGCTGAACAATCTTAATTAAAGCCGAACCAAGTAATTGCTAAACAAAATTTTATCAGCGTGCACCCAGTTTTAAGAAACACTACCCGTGCACCTTTGCTGCCAATGTGGCTTATCATATAATCAATAAATTTGTTCTTTGTCGGAACTCTAATCATGTACACTTGTCCTTCTGTTGAATAACTGATCATCAATACCTATATGAGGGTACAAAATATGGGACTGGACAAAATTTAAGACAGTATACATAGATATACATTGGCACATTTAACTAACAAAGACTCGTTGGGCCAGTTGTAAAAATTAAGGGTATGGAATAAATAAGAATGCTCGTCACGAGGAGAAGAAATGAAACTGAAACCTTAGTGGTCTTCTGAACCAGGGGAGGGTGTATCAAGAAATGAATGGGTTGCCCCACTTTCTCCGATATTGTAGTAAGCTGTACATATCCATCTGCCCCTGAAGATGCACACTGTTAATGCAAGTAAATCTCTTACATAATCAGGCAAAGCAAGCAAAATATTTTACCACAATCTTATCTATTTGCGCATCTAGTTTGAAACATGAGTATGCAGAGACTAATGACTATTAGCTGACATTTTCACGGGCACAGAAAATGCAAGGGACAAAAATCACATGATGATATACAGGTGGAAAATATATTTAGATACAGTTGACACAAATCTTAGTGGTGGCGTGGTAAGTTTTCCTACTAACCTCCATGTCATGGAGTAGTACAACTCCATCACGTAAGTGATTTGCAGAGGTGGGAGATTTCATGGTATGACAACCTGAAGCCAATGCCAAGGCAGCCTGGAGCTCCTCCATATCCTCCAGAAAATAGATGATGATGTCAATAGTGTTCATCATAGGTTCAATGCATGTTTTATCTCGAAATAGAAAAGGCACAATATTAGCAGCTGAATCATACCTGCATTACGGGCTTATAAGGTAATTTTTTTCAGAACCAACCTACAGTCCAGATTAACCATCAACACAAGATAGCCGGGGCGGCGCAACACCGTTATGCCCGAGCGGGCAGCAGCCCGCATGGAGACACAAGGTAGTGGGCCTACAGATCATAGGCGAGGGAACAGCGGCGGCTAGCATTGTGACTAGGGTTAAGAATAAATAACTTTTATATATAACATGAAGGTATGGTTACAAGCCTTGGTGTGTCGCACGATTCATCTATGCCTGGTCCAAATCAACCAATAGGGTACCAGTACATTATCGTGTTACGACCAAAACCTGTGATACCAGTGGTTTGAAGTTGCAAATATTTTTTCCACAACGTGGTCTTATAAATAATAAAGAGTCAAAGTGCATGCCAGTACTATCTATGTTGGAACATCTATCATAAATTACGACAGAATATAAGGAGATTACAGCAGAATATAAGGATTCACAGGAATCAAGCATGTCCCTCAAGATGTGTGTGGTTGCCGACGCTGCGACGTTGCTGTCTCCACCTCCTCCTCCCTCTCACCGTCGCCGGCAGCTATGGGAACCGTTTCTCCCAGAGTCAAGGGGTGCGCTCTCGAGTTGGGGGACCTTCTGGCAACCGGTGGTAGTCCATGCGGCGGGGTTCACGTCAGCTTCTATGGCTTCAAGGTAGGTCCTCCAGGGCGCCGACGGTGTTGCCTACTTGCGTCGGAGAGGTGGAGGCGGTGGCCGGTGGTGCAGGGAGCTCCTGCTCTCTTGTGGGCTTGGGCTTAGATCTGGCTGCGGCAGTTCGACGGCGGCTGCTGCTGCTGCTCTGCGTAGGCATGGCGGCCTGCTATAGGCCTGCAGCCATCGTCGATGCCAAGGGCTCGCCGTGGGGCTGGCTGGTGGTGGATCTAGCAGGAGGTCGTCAAAAGTAATTTGGAGGTGGCGGCGGCAGAGTCGTGGTTGGAAGTTGGGGCGAGAGATAGGAATCAGACGCGTGATATTCTAACGAAGAGGTATTGGTGGAGGTGGGTACAAGGAGGTTACTTTGCGGGATGTGTGGGAGGTTGATCAAACAACACATATTATCATTTTCGTTGGTACATATACGTTGGTATAGGGTGGTCTTTGTTGTAGTGCCACAAGTATAGGGGATCACAACCGTTTTCGAGGGTAGAGTATTCAACCCAAATTTATTGATTCGACAGAAGGGGAGCCAAAGGATACTCTCAAGTATTAGCAATTGAGTTGTCAATTCAACCACACCTGGAAGATTTAGTATCTACAACAAGGTAATTCAGTAGCAAAGTAATATGGAAGTAACAGAACAGCAATAAAAGTAACAATAGCATTTTTGTAGTGATTGTAATAGTAGCAACGACAAAGTAAATTAGAAACAAGCAATATATGAAAAGCTCGTAGGCATTGTATCGGTGATGGTTAATTATGTCGGACGCGATTCCTCATGTAATAGTTATAACATAGGGTGACACAGAACTAGCTCCAGTTCATCAATGTAATGTAGGCATGTATTCCAAATATAGTCATACATGCTTATGGGAAAGAACTTGCATGACATCTTTTGCCCTACCCTCCCGTGGCAGCGGGGTCCTATTGGAAACTAAGGGATATTAAGGCCTCCTTTTAACAGAGTACCGTACCAAAGCATTAACACATAGTGAATACATGAACTCCTCAAACTACGGTCATCACCAGGAGTGGTCCCCATTATTGTCACTTCGGGGTTGCCGGATCATAACACATAGTATGTGACTATTGACTTGCAAAATAGGATCAAGAACTCACATATATTCATGAAAACATAATAGGTTCAGATTTGAAATCATGGCACTCGGGCCCTAGTGACAAGCATTAAGCATGGCAAAGTCATAGCAACATCAATCTTAGAACATAGTGGATACTAGGGATCAAACCCTAACAAAACTAACTCGATTACATGGTAAATCTCATCCAACCCATCACCTCCAGCAAGCCTACAATGGGATTACTCACGCACGGCGGTGAGCATCATGAAATTGGTGATGGAGGAAGGTTGATGATGACGACGGCGACGATCTCCCCTCTCCGGAGCCCCGAACGGACTCCAGATCAGCCCTCCCGAGAGAGATTAGGGCTTGGCGGCGGCTCCGTGTCATAAAACGCGATGAATCATTCTCTCTGATTTTTTCTCCCCTAAAGTGAATATATGGAGTCGGGGGTGATGTCGGTGGAGCCTCAGGGGGGCCACAAGGCAGGGGGGCACTCCCCCACCCTTGTGGACAGGGTGTGGGCCCCCTGGTCTGGTTCTTTCCGCAGGTATTTTTTATATATTCCAAAATAAATCTCCGTTGAATTTCAGGTCATTCCAAGAACTTTTATTTCTGCACAAAAATAACACCATGGCAGTTCTGCTGAAAACAACGTCAGTTCGGGTTAGTTCCATTCAAATCATGCAAGTTAGAGTCCAAAACAAGGGCAAAGGTGTTTGGAAAAGTAGATACATTGGAGACGTATCAACTCCCCCAAGCTTAAACCTTTGCTTGTCCTCAAGCAATTCTGTTGATAAACTGAAAGTGATAAAGAAAAACTTTGACAAACTCTGTTTGCTCTTGTTATTCTAAATATGTAAAGCCAACATTCAAGTTTTCAGCAAAGATCATGAACTAACCACATTCACAATAACTTTCAGGTCTCATGTCTACTCATATCAATGGCATGATCAACTAGCGAGCAATAATAATAAACCTGGGATGACAACACTTTTTCAAAACAATCATAATATGACATGACAAAATGGTATCTCGCTAGCCCTTTCTGAGACCGTAAAACATAAATGCAGAGCACCTCTGAAGATCAAGGACTGACTAGACATTGTAATTCATGGTAAAAGAGATCCAGTCACAATCATACTCAATGTAAATTAATAGCAATACATGCAAATGACAGCGGTGCTCTCCAACTGGTGCTCTTTTAGTAAGAGGATGATGACTCAACATAAAAGTAAATAGACAGGCCCTTCGTAGAGGGAAGCAGGGATTTGTAGAGGTGCTAGAGCTCGATTTTTGAAATAGAGATGAATAATATTTTGGGTGGTATACTTTCATTGTCAATGTAACAACCAAGAATCTCGATATCTTCCATGCTACACACATTATAGGTGGTTCCAAAACAGAATGGTAAAGTTTATACTCCCCCAACCACCAACAAGCACACTCCACGGCTAACCCAAAACAACGGGTACCGTCCAAACCAGCAACATCCCTAGGGGAGTTTTGTTTAATTATTATGATTTGAGCATGGGACTGGGCATCCCGGATACCAGCCATTTTCTCATGAATGATGAGCGGAGTCCACTCATCGTGAGAATAACCCACCTAGCATGGAAGATATAGACATTCCTAGTTGATACATGAGTTGTTCGAGCATACATAATAGAATTTCATTTGAAGGTTTGGAGTTTGGCACATACAAATTTACTTGGAACGACATGTAGATACCGCATATAGGAAGGTATGGTGGACTCATATGGAATAAATTTGGGTTTTATGGAAGTGGATGCACAAGCAGTATTCTTGCTTAGTACAGGTGAAGGCTAGAAAGAAACTGGGAAGCGACCAGCTAGAGAGCGACAACAGTCATGAACATGCATTAAAATTAATCAATAATGAATGCAAGCATGAGTAGGATATAAACCACCATGAACATAAATATCGTGGAGGCTATGTTGATTTTATTTCAACTACATGCGTGAACATGTGCCAAGGAAAACCACTTGAATCGTTCAAAGGAGGATACCACCCTATCATACCACATCACAAACCATTTTAATATCATGTTGGCACGCAAGATAGACCATTATAAAGTCATAACTAATCAAGATATTCTCTAATTGTCATTGCAAGCATGTTTCATTCATAATAGGCTGAATCAGGAACTATTAACTATCATATTTACAAAAAGAAGAGAGGTCGAGTTCATACCAACCTTTCTTATCTCAATCAATCCATCATATATCGCCATTATTTCCTTTCACTCACACGACCGAACGGTGTGGATAATAATAATAGTGCACGTGCTTTGGACTAAGTTGGAATCTGCAAGCATATAATACAAGAGAGAAGACACAGTAATATAGTTCAAGGTTAAATCAACAATAATGCATATGAGATCCACTAAGAATTTTCATTATGGTCTTCTCCTCTTGACCCCCAAAGAAAGGAAAATAAACTATTTACACGGGAAAGCTCCCAACAAGTAAAAGAAGAACGAGAAATCTTTTTGGGTTTTCTTTTAATTACTACTACCACAGTCATGGAAAGTAGACTAGCTAAAAGATACAACTATTTTTTTGTTTTTTTCTTAAGGTTTTTCTAGCACACAAGAAAAAGACTAAGAAAAGAAATGGAGCTAGCATGGATAGTACAATGAAAAAGTATGACCACCCACTACGGAATAAGTGTGTGAACATGAATGTAATGTCGGTGAGAAATACGTACTTCCCCAAGCTTAGGCTTTTGGCCTAAGTTGGTCTATGGCTAGTATTGGCCTGACGGATATCCAAAGTTGTAGTTGGGGTTGTACTAAGATGCAGCGGCTACTGCCTGATGAGCTGCATCTTGAAGACGAGTTGCCCTCGTCGTCTCCTCATACTCATTCGCCTCCTCCCTGGTTATAGTATATCTCCCTTTTGCCAGAAATTCGAAGAAATTAGGAGCTGGGAGAGCAATATGGACAGTGCGACGCCTGTCAAAGATTAGTCGATACTGGAGGGATTGTTCATCCCTCTCAACGAACTGATGGCAAATCATGGCATTATAATCTTGAAAAGCAGGAGGCAACTCCGCATCATTCTCGTGTATGGGCACATGAAGATAATTAGTCAAGCGAGTTGCATAAATTCCACCAAAAAAATCACCATTTAAAACGTTAAGTTGTAACCTACATGCAACAATGGGCCCCAAATTATACTGTCTGTCACCTAATACCGCACTTTTGAGGACACTAAGATCTGGCATGCACACGTGGCAAGCCTCATCTTTACCGTTAATGCATCTACCAATGAAGAGAACAAAATAATGTATAGCAGGGAAATGAATACTCCCTATGGTTGCTTGGGTGACTTCTCTAGATTCCCCCACAGTGATACTAGCTAGAAAGTTCTTATACTCAGATTTGCGAGGTTCACCAACATTACCCCACTGTGGGAGTTTACAAGCATCGTTAAAATCTTCTAAGTCCATAGTATAAGATTTATCATAGAGATCAAACAAGACAGTGGGAGAATTACGTGAAGATGTAAATTTAAACCTTCTCACAAAGGAATCAGTTAGGTACTGGTATTGAGGGCACTTATCTGACTCGAAGTCCTCAATATCCGCATTACGCACATATGTGTAAAATTCTTCCTTGATACCTGCCCGGATCATAAACTCCTCTGATGGCCATTCACAGGGCCGCACTTGAGCTTCCCTTGGTAACTCATCGTCCGGCTCGCGTATCGCGAGCCTTGGTCCTGGCTTCCTTGGGGAACCTCCTTGATAGATTTTCCTATGCATTTTTCTGAAATATTTCTGAAATTTTTAGTAACCCAAAATAAAATTGAACCAAACTCAACAAGATTGATAACAACCACTCCCACAAGTGCCTAGAGACTATATCATGCATTAGAACTACTTGGGACCCAATAATTTTGACATGCAAGCTCAAGAACAGGGTCACCAGTAAAAATTTGCAATAAATAAAGCACTAGAACAAAAACTAATTGGACCATTGGAGGAGTCACATACCGAAGAACAATCTCCCCAAACAGTTTTGGGAAAGGAGCTTTAAGCAAGGAGATCGAAAATGGCAGCAAGATGAGCTAGAACTCGTGCTTGAGCTGGTTGGTGATTTTTTTGGGAGGAAGAAGGAGTGTGTGGGTGCTGGAGTAAGTGGAGGGGGGCCATGTGGGGCCCACGACACGAGGCATGGGGCGCTCCGAGGGGGGTGGGCGCGCCCTGTACCCTCGTGGCCAGGTGCTGGCTCCCCCTGCTGTGTTCTGAGTGCCAAATATTCTTAAATATTCTGGAAAAAATCATATTACATTTTTGGGGCATTTGGAGGACTTTTTTTCGGGGTATTTTTTATTGCACAGATAACTCTGAAAACAGACAGTAGATACTATTCTTGCTTTATTAAATCTTATTAACAGAAAGTAAAAGAAGGATGCAGAAGGTTGTGCCTTCTAGATTCAACCATCTCATGCTCATCAAAATAAATCCATTAACAAGGTTGATCAAGTCTTGTTAACAAACTCTTTCCGAATAACATGAAACCGGAGAATTTTCAAATAACACTAGGTTACCTCAATGGGGATATGTATATCCCCAACAATAAGAATATCATATTTCTTCTTGACAGTAGGAAGAGGAAATTCAAAACCTCCAATAGTAATCGTTGAAATTTTCCAATAGAATTGATACTGTGGACCTGAGGTTGTTTTCTCGGGAAGTGTACCGTATGCTCATTATCATTGACATGAAAAGTGACATTGCCTTTGTTGCAATCAATAACAACCCCTGCAGTATTCAAAAAGGCTCTACCAAGGATAATAGACATACTATTGTCCTCGGGAATATTAAGAATAACAAAGTCTGTTAAAATAGTAACATTTGCCACCACAACGGGCACATCCTCACAAATACCGATAGGTATAGCAGTTGATTTATCGGCCATTTGCAAAGATATCTCAGTAGGTGTCAACTTATTCAAATCAAGTCTATGATATAAATATAGAGGCATAACACTAACACCGGCTCCAAGATCACACAAAGCAGTTTTAACATAATTTCTTTTAATGGAGTAAGGTATAGTTGGTACTCCTGGGTCTCCTAGTTTTTTTTGGTATTCCACCTTTAAATGTATAATTGGCAAGCATGGTGGAAATTTAAACTTCAGGTATCTTTGTTTTATTGGTAATAATATCTTTCATATACTTAGCATAAGGGTTTGTTTTAAGCATACCAGTCAAACGCATACGCAAAAAGATAGGTCTAATCATTTCAGCAAAGCGCTCAAAATCCTCATCATCCTTTTTCTTGGATGGTTTAGGAGGAAAAGGCATATGTCTCTGAACCCATGGTTTTCTTTCTTTACCATGCTTCCTATCAACAAAGTCTCTCTTATCATAACTTTGATTCTTTGATTGTGGGTTATCAAGATGAACCGCAGGTTCAATCTCTACATCATCGTCATTGCTAGGTTGAGCATCATCATTAACATTATCACTAGGTTCTTGTTCATTAGCAGATTGTGTTTCAGCATCAGAGATAGAGATATCATTGGGATTCTCAGGTGTGTCAACAATAGGTTCACTAGAAGCATGCAAAGTCCTATCATTTTTCTTTTTCTTCTTCTTAGAAGAACTAGGTGCATCTACATTAGCTCTCTGAGAATCTTGCTCAATTCTCTTAGGGTGGCCTTCAGGATACAGAGGTTCCTGAGTCATTTTACCACCTCTTGTCACAACTCTAATAGCATTATCATTTTTCTTACTATTTAATTCATTGAGCAAGTCATTTTGTGCTTTAAGTACTTGTTCTACTTGAGTGGAAACCATAGAAGCATGTTTACTAATAAGTTTCAGTTCACCTTTAACTCTAGACATATAATCACTCAAGCGTTCAATCATATAAGCATTACGTTGCAATTATCTACCAATATAAGCATTGAAATTTTCTTGTTTGGCAATAGAGTTATTAAACTCATCTAAGCATTGGCTAGCAGACTTATAACGAGGAATATCACCTTCGTCAAATCTATAGAGAGAATTTACCTTTACTACCTGTTTCGGGTTATCAAGACCATGTATTTCTTCAATAGGTGGTAAATTCTTAACATCTTTAGCTTTAATACCTTTTTATTTCATAGATTTCTTTGCCTCTTGCATATGTTCAGGACTGAGAAACATAACACCCCTTTTCTTCGGAGTTGGCTTAGGAGTTGGTTCAGGAAGTGTCCAATTATTTTCATTGGTCAACATGTTATTCAATAGAAATTCAACTTGATTGGCAGTTCTTTCTCTAAAAACACAACCATCACAACTATCTAGGTGGTCTCTGGAAGCATCGGTTAGTCCATTATAAAAGACATCAAGTATTTCATTTTTCTGAAGAGGATGATCAGGCAAAGCATTAAGTAATTGGAGAAGCCTCCCCCAAGCTTGTGGGAGACTCTCTTCTTCAATTTGCACAAAATTATATATTTCCCATAAGGAAGCTTGTTTCTTATGAGCGGTATGAGCGGGAAACTATTTAGCAGAGAAGTAATACATCATATCTTGGGGACTACACACACAACCAGGATCAAGAGAATTAAACCATGTTTTAGCATCACCCTTTAAGGAGAACAGAAATAACTTGAGGATATAATAATAACGAATTCTTTCCTCATTGGTGAATAGGGTGGCTATATCATTTAATTTAGTAAGATGCGCCACAACAGTTTTAGACTCATAACCATGGAAAGGATCAGATTCAACCAAAGTAATTAACTCAGGATCGACAGAGAAATCATAATCCTTATCAGAAATAAAGATAGGTGAAGTAGCAAAAGCAGGGTCATATTTCATTCTAGCATTCAAAGACTTTTCTTTCAGCTTAGCTAATAATTTCTTAAGATCATATCTATCATTGCAAGCAAGAAAGTCTCTAGCAGTTTCTTCATCCATAACATAACCCCCAGGAACAACAGGCAATTCATATCTAGGGGGAGAATCTTCATCATCACTTTCATCAATATTATCAGTTTCAATATTTGCATTCTCCCTAACCTTAGCAATTTGTTCATCAAGAAATTCACCTAGTGGCACAGTATTATCAAGCATAGAAGTAGTTTCATCATACATAGCAGAAGTAGCATCATCAAGAATATGCGACATATCAGATTCAATAGCAGGAGTAGGTGTCGCAAGTTTACTCAGAACAGAGGGTGAATCAAGTGCAGAGCTAGATGGCAGTTCCTTACCTCCCCTCATAGTTGAGGGATAGATCTTGGTTTCTGAGTCTTTCAAGTTCTTCATAGTGATCAACAGATATAAATCCCAAGTGAAAGAATATAGCTATGCTCCCCGGCAACGGTGCCAGAAAATAGTCTTGATAACCCACAAGTGTAGGGGATCGCAACAGTTTTCGAGGGTAGAGTATTCAACCCAAATTTACTGATTCGACACAAGGGGAGCCAAAGGATACTCTCAAGTATTAGCAGTTGAGTTGTCAATTCAACCACACCTGGAAGACTTAGTATCTGCAGCAAGGTAATTTAGTATCAAAGTAATATGGAAGTAATGGTAACAGCGATAAAAGTAACAGTAGTATTTTTGTAGTGATTGTAACAGTAGCAACGGCAAAGTAAATAAGCAACAAGCAATATATGAGAAGCTCATAGGCATTGGATCAGTGATGGTTAATTATGTCGGATGCGATTCCTCATGTAATAGTTATAACATAGGGTGACACAGAACTAGCTCCAGTTCATCAATGTAATGTAGGCATGTATTCCGAATATAGTCATAAGTGCTTATGGGAAAGAACTTGCATGGCATCTTTTGTCCTACCCTCCCGTGGCAGTGGGGTCCTATTGGAAACTAAGGGATATTAAGGCCTCCTTTTAATAGAGTACTGGACCAAAGCATTAACACATAGTGAATACATGAACTCCTCAAACTACGGTCATCACCAATAGTGGTCCCGATTATTGTCACTTTGAGGTTGCCGGATCATAACACATAGTATGTGACTATTGACTCGCAAAATAGGATCAAGAACTCACATATATTCATGAAAACATAATAGGTTCAGATCGGAAATCATGGCACTCGGGCCCTAGTGACAAGCATTAAGCATAGCAAAGTCATAGCAACATCAATCTTAGAACATAGTGGATACTAGGGATCAAACCCTAACAAAACTAACTCGATTACTTGGTAAATCTCATCCAACCCATCACCGTCTAGCAAGCCTACGATGGGATTACTCACGGACGGCGGTGAGCATCATGAAATTGGTGATGGAGGAAGGTTGATGATGATGACGGCGACGATCTCCCCTCTTCGGAGCCCCGAACGGACTCCAGACCAGCCCTCCCAAGAGAGATTAGGGCTTGGCAGTGGCTCCGTATCATAAAACACGATGAAACCTTCTCTCTGATTTCCCCTCCGAAAGTGAATATATGGAGTCGGGGGTGATGTCGGTGGAGCCTCAGGGGGCCCACGAGGTAGGGGGGCGCGCCCAGGGGGGGCGCCCCCCACCCTCGAGGACAGGGTGTGGGCCCCCCTGGTCTGGTTCTTTCCACATGTATTTTTTATATATTCCAAAATAAATCTCCGTTGAATTTCAGGTCATTCCGAGAACTTCTATTTCTGCACAAAAATAACACAATGGCAGTTCTGCTGAAAACAGCGTCAGTCCGGGTTAGTTCCATTCAAATCATGCAAGTTAGGGTCGAAAACAAGGGCAAAAGTGTTTGGAAAAGTGTCAGGACCCCGATCCTAAGTCACACAGCTCTAGCATGTAACACATCATATCACTTTGCGGCCTCACGCACGGTATCCCCACGGGTGCCACCTTACCTGGCCCGGGACCGTTTGCGCATTTTGGCACACGTATATGATAGTGTCGCTAGCATCCATATGACAGAGAACCCGAGCTGACATGACTAGTTATAAACCAAAAGTGGCACTAAATTACAGAGATAGGCATACATGACCCAGCAACGAACGTGTCGGTCATCAACGTATGAACCCAAGTCGTAGCAAGCTACAAGGACTTAAAGGAACAACGCTTGACATTTCCCCTAAGGGACAGACACAGGAACGAAGAAGGACACATGCCGGCCAGCCTAAGTGTTCCGGAGCAGTAGCAAGCTACCGAGGCTCAGTGGAAGCACTAGGACACATTTCCCTGTAAGATAGGCTACCAAGGGTAAACAACTAGGTGTCGGATCCCACACATAGCAATACACATTACACGTACGCATAACATGCAAGTATGTGCTGTGCAACATGGCATCACAACATAACTTAACAACTCATATAGATAAAGGCCCAGAAGAGCCATCGAACATTTATTACAAACAGAGGTCACATGACCCAACATTTAGAGCATACAGCCAACGGAAGCATAACATGTCTGAGTACAGACAACTATAAACGAAAAGGCTGAGAAGCCAGACTATCTACAAGACCCCCCCAAGGGTACAAGATCGTAGCTGAGGTAACAAGCTAAACGTCGAAGTCCACGCGGAACCACTAGCGAGATTGAAGTCTCTCTGCAGAAACATAAATTAAGCAAACGTGAGTACATAGGTACTCAGCAAGACTTATATCAGAACTAACTACATATGCATCAATATCACAAAGGGGATGGTGGAGTTTGACTGCAGCAAGCCAGCTTTGACTCGGTGGCTATCCTAAACTGTGACTGCAAGTAACTCTTTTGAGGTGGCGCACACGAGTCCACATATTCACCAATCAATACACCACTATGGATCCGCTCCTGTCTCCCTACGAGAGGGCCATCCATAGTACTCACGCTTATCTTGCGTGTTTTAGAGTATCCACTTTCACTTGTCTATGAACTGTTATAGGCAACCCAGAAGTCCATTACCGCTGACGCGGCTATTCGAATAGATCATATATAACCCTGCAGGGGTGTACTTCTTCACACACCCTCTCACCACTTACCGCTGTTTACATGACATGTACTCGGCAACCTTCAAGCGGAGACCCAGCGAGGGTGTCGGCCACGACCTGGCTAACCACACAAGTCTCTAGTCCAGGTTTATCGCCTATTTGGGTTCCATCCGTGGGGAGATCCGGCCGGGGTGTCGCTCACGGCCCCAAACGATGTGTACAGGGTTCCCGCATCACCAAACAGGCGATCGGTACATCGTGCCACGTACCTGCCGCGTCACAGCCCACCCCGAGGGTCAGCGCTGCGCACGACCTCCAGTAAACTACAAACACCAGAAACTAGTTGCAACTCCTGGACAGAGGACAAGGGCAGTTAATAAGTCGAGAGGGTCCATTGGTTTCGGGCCCAATGCATGGTAGTAACTGGTCATGGATCAACCAACACAGAACTCAGTTCCTGAGGATGGCTGCAATGAGACAACCCACTATGTACTCCTACATGGCCTCTCATCGCTACCTTTACCAAATCGTGTTCACACACTTAGCTCTCACACAGTAGGACATGTTCATCACCCTTCCAATTCATCCCTGATGAATCAGACCTGACACAACTCTAAGCAATAGCAAGCATAACCAGAAAGCATGAATGAGTAGGCACAACATGGCTCAAACAACTCCTACTCATACTAGTGGGTTTCAACTATTTACTGTGGCAATGACGGGTCATGCAGTGGAAAGGGGTTCAACTACCGTAGTAGGTAATAGTTGTACCGTTGTTGTCCTAATGCAGTATAAGAGAGCAAGAGCGAGAGAGTGGGATTGTATCAGAATGCTCAATGGGGTTTTGCTTGCCTGGCACTTCTGAAGATAACATTGGGTCTTCATCGGTGTCATCGATCACATAGTCGGAACACGTCTAGTGAAAGGGAACAAACACCGGCAACAAGAGAGAACACAATCAATGCAATGGGACAATATGATGCATGATCATGACATGGCAATATGCTGTTGATTGAGCTAATGCAACTAGCAACCATATTAAATGAAGTTGGTTTGAACCAAAGGTTCAAATTCAAACTCCATATGTGATTATTTAAATGCCATTTAATTGATTTGACCTGATCAGTAGGTTTAACTTGTTCAAACATGCATGTAAATGCCATAAACAGATTCCTCATATTTTTCTGATCATTTTTCATATATAAATTATTTTCATCTGAGTTATAGATCATTTTCTGTGATTTTTAGAAGTTTTGGCTATTTTCTGAAATAAATAAATCTTTTCTGATTTATTTTTAATCACAGAAAATAGTTACTGCGTCAGCACTAGGTCATGCTGACAACAACAAGTCAACAGGGGCTGGTCCAGTCAAACCTGACCAGTGGGGCCCACTGGTCAGTGACACAACTAACTAAACTAACTTATTTAACACTAACCTAGTTTAATTAGCCGGGCGGGGCCCACATGTCAGTGAGTCACAGGGTTAACTAATTGCAAATTAGCACTAATCTAAAATTAGCAGGGCACTAGGCTTACCTGCCAGTGTCTACTTAAGCTAATGACAGCAATTAACTTAACTAAAAACCTAAACTAATTAAACAGAGGTCGGCCCCACGAGTCAGTGACTCAGGGGGAGTCAAACCCCTGGTCAGGCGGGTCAACTGGCTGGCTGCTCGCCGCCGGCGAGTGCCGAGACGGCGGGGCGCGTCGGATTTCGTCCCACGACGACCAAATCGAAGGCCGAGGCCATCTACGGAACGAGGAGACTCGTCCGCGTCGAATGGTGCAAGCGGGAGGAGCTGGAGTGGAGCAGGCTCGCCGGAGTCAAGTTCGTGGTGGCTGCCGTCGATCGGGCGTCGGTGAAAACAACGCTACAGCGCACGGTAGAGGCAACTGATGGCCAGAATTGATGCGCAGGGGTGCACTGAGTGCAGTGCTGAGCTCGGACACGAGCGGCGGGGCTAGAACAACGGCGGCGACATGGCCGGCAGCGAGGGGTTCTCGGGCTTGGTGACTGGCGTGGTTAGGGGTCAAAATCGACAGAGGGGAGAGAGGGAAACGACGGAGGGGCTCACAGGGGGTCGGTCGGAGGTCTCAGCAGGCTCAGCGGGGGCCGGACGGCGTCGGAATCCCGACGGCGATCTCCTGTGGCCGAGGAAGAAGACGAGGTTGACGACGGCGCTCCAGGGGCTCCTGGCATCCGGCGGCTCGGCGAAGAGCTCCAGCGCGTGGAGACGAAGCTCGTGGGCACGGTCATGTGACGAGGGGTGGGCGGTGGTCATGGCTACGGCGAGCGGCGCTCTCAGGCGCGTTCGATGACGAGAGGGAGAGATCCAAGAAACGGGGTGAGAGCGAGGGAGAGTGAGAGAGTGAGGCAGAGAGGTGCGTGGCGTCGTCTAGGGTCGTCTAGGCGTCGG